>JAUMJL010000223.1:0-600000 GCA_033558185.1 Dromococcyx pavoninus | reverse complement strand
GGTACCTTTGGGAAGAAATATGTTTCTCAAGCAGGGCAATTGTCAGACCTGTGGAGATCAGAAAGATGCAAAAGCAGGCAGGAACAAGGGCAGAGTCCCAAAGTGTTCTTGCCATAAACACTGTCAGAAAAGTCTGGTCTGGGAGTGCTGCTGTCAGCAATTGCAAGAAACCCTCAGGCTGGCCAGAACGTTGCAATCTGCTACTCAGCATCTTGGATTATTTAGAGGGTTGAACACTTCCTGTTTTCAGCTTGCGGTAAATGGTGTCTAATGCTAACGGCTCTGCCTTTTCTCTGTTTCTTTTTTCTTTCCAAAGTCAACAAAAACTTCTTTTGGGGACTTTACATATAGGGCTGTAGCAAGACAGGAAAAGACACAAAAATAATCCTCAGCATCTGATTTTCTTCCAGAGAACTGCTGCTCTGACTTGTTTGTCATTTCCCAATCTTGTGCTGCAGTTATTAAGCTAAGTAATTTCCTATGTTTCCAGAGGGAAAATGTTGAGAATGTATTACACTGTTCTTTAACTTCTGTAGAGTTTATATAAAACCAGAGCTTTGAATTTCTTTCTTAATATATACACAAAATGCATAACAAGTATTTATTTCCAAGTGCTCATACTTCAGCACATTGAGTAGTTTCTGTCCTGAACAACTTGGAAACAAGAAAAGAAATGGGATTGCTTTTAATTCCACCAATTCCAGTGTAATTTTCTATAAGATGAGAATCTGTACTACCTGCCAAATAGGAATATTGTGCAGTTGTTTCAGGAGCTGAGCCCATATGCACCCAATATAAAGTTGCAACAAAGATTACTGGAAAGAGCGTTGCTAGTGTAGAAAATAGCTACTGTTCTTGATCTGTTTAGTTACAAATAAAAAAAATCAACTGGAAAGTTTTAAGTTAGCCAGATGAAATTTTTTTTATGTAAACCCATGTTAGGCTTTCATTGTGAGGGCTCTTTAAGCTCATTTATTTTTATATTGCTTTTTGAAGGTCTGTTCCTCCAACTGGTAATGAGTTTTCTTCTAGTCCTTGTTCCTCAAAGGTACATTCATGTGTTTAATTTTATGTGCTGTAAATTTTGATGAAATTTGTGCTGTACTTTGAATTGAGGCTTAGGGCATTTGCTTAAGATCAGACCTGCCCCTCAGGGTAAGCTGAGGAAAGAGAGCTCCTGCTGATGAAGGTCTAAACCACATTTTCATGTAGCAGTCAGGTTGAAAGTACTGTACCCAGCTCAGACTCTGCAACACATTACACCCATATGTGTATTGACGTTGCATGCAACATGGCAAACAAATCTTACAAGAGCACTGATGCAGTTTTTCTTAAGGCAATCTGGGGTTATAAGCAGCCTAAATCTCTGCTATGCTTATAACAACATCTCACCATTTAGTTATAGGTGACCTGTGTAATATGGATGTCAGTAGTCAGATCAGAGCACACTGTGCTGAAATACATCACACAGTCTTTGAAAAATCAGGATTATTTATGTTTGTAAAAGATGATCAATTGGTGCATTAATTGGGATCCAATGTGATGAGTTGCACCCCAGCAGCAACTTGGCTGATCTCTATGGGCTTGCACGTGCTGTGGCCATCTGCCTGACGTGAGCCACAGAGCTGTGGAAGAGAAAGGAAGGAACGTGTGTCTCTTTACCATCAATCTCTTTTATCCTCTGCTCCCCCAAGCCTTGCACAGAACCACAGTAGCAAAAGACTAAATGACAAGAGAAGTATGAATTGAGCTGTGTTAATATTGTAGATGTTTGGATGGAAATATGAATCTTAAGCCACAAAAAATACTTGTGGGGACCACTCCATTTACTTAATTTTATTGCTTCTACTTTCTATTTCTAAATAGTGGTCAGGTTCTTTTCTTAAAATTATGCAAGATTTTATGAGAGTATCTGCTTAGCTGAAGTATGTCTTAGGCGGCATCTGCTCTGTACTAGTTATGGATGCTTTTGTGGATTTTGCCCTTGCTCTTTGATTGGGCCGTGGAAGCTTGGATGGCATCTCATCCTTGGGCCTTTCACATCCTCCAGACAAGCAAGTGAAACCAGTCAGTGGGCAATTTCTATCCCAACTCGAGCCTCAGCTAAAACACCATTAGCAGGCAATGCATGGGACTTCAGTTTTATTGACCCTGCTTTTATACTTTGGAAGCTTGTCATCTTGAAATTAAACAAAACAGCAGCTCTGCACTCCTGCTATGCAGCTGTGAACCTCACATCCTCACGTGAGCTTGCTTGTGAAACTTTCCAGCAGGGCTGTGTGGGCTCCTTGGCTGCATGCTCTGGATTCCTGGCTGTGCAGCATAGAGGGTTTAGTCAAATGCAGTGGGGTGGAGGAATACTTGTAGGTCCAGATCGGCTCAGTGTAGCTGGCAGCTGCTAGCAACTTCCTGGTGATGCATACTGTGGTCTTTAATCAGTCAGCAGGGAATGTGTGGAAAGGAAATAAGTCTGGGATGAAACAACACATCCATCGTGATCTATTCTAGAAAGCCGGTGTGTTTCTCATTTCCATCTCCTACATGCCATGGCTGACTGGAGAAGAGATTGCAATTCCTGCCTGTTGCTGAAGTGGGGAGCACTGTTTCTTGTAGGAGCACAGGCTTATTGCACCTTCCTCATGTCTGAGAAGTACGGCTGGAGATTTGCTAATGGCTTGCCTATTGATTTGTTTCTTAATATGGTGTTGGTGATATGCTTAGGTAGGCAGCATTAATCTGCTTGTAAATGGCAAATATGAATGATCATAAGTACCACGGGATCAGAGGAAGTAATTCAGTCTCTAAAAGTAGCTTCTGATGGGATATAGATCAAGAACCTCAGATATACATTAAATCCTGCTACTTCTCAGTGTCTTTTAAAGTTTAACCTATACCTTATCTTCAGGACTGCCAGATCTAGGCAAAATGGGGTTGACTATGTGCTGCTGTTACAACCTTAAAATACTTCAAGAATGCAATATTCCTTTAAAATTCTCACCAAAAGTATTTCCTCTGTCTTGTGAGGCTGTCTCACCCATGCATATTGAAGACAACCTGCTGCTGACACCTGAACAGAGAGGCATTGGCTTGTGCTGCTCAATTGCAGCATTTTTTGTTTCTCTCAGCCAACTGGTTGCTGCTTGCTCGCAGGAATAACCAGGCAGTGTTGAAGCTGAGAGAATAAAGAGGGGTTTGTTCCATTCAGAAAGCTATTATAATCCTTTCTTTTCATTACTTTGTGGAAAGAGGAAAAAAATCACTACTTTTTTCATACTCAACTGTTTTCAGACTTGACTTTTTGCATCAGCCCTTCAACAGATTAATCTTGCTGGATTGGTCTCAGTGACATTTTTTCTCTTATAAATGTAACTTGAAATACCCACACCCAGCCCTGCCAGCAGAGAGGATCTTGGAGCATTGCAAAACCGGGGCTTTTTTTTTCCCCTCTCTCCAGCACTTTTGCCAAGACAGACTTTAAAGGAGGGTGTGAGAGCTCTGTTTTAGCGTGGGCAATGCTGGCGGGCATCTGCGTTGGCAGAGTGGAGGTGGCCAGACTGCAGCTCTGTGGGAGAGGTCCACCTGGCATTTCTGGGAGGCCACAAGTGTTCAGAGTGATCACCTTCCAGCAGCAAACCTTATTCTGCATCAGGCTCTAGGTCAGCTCAGCAGGGAAGTAGCCTGGCTGTCCTGCTCCTCATCCCCAGGTTCCCCTCCCCAGCCCTTCTTGGTGCCAGCAGCAGCAGAGATTGATGGAGAGCAGGACTAAGAGCTTGGGTGATGGTCAGCCCCTTCTTGGGAGGGCAACTCCCTTCTCTGTGTATTAACAGCTGCTTTGGCACAGCTAGAACACTAACCCTGCCACCTGCAAAGAGAAGCCAAGTACTTCCATTTTTTTAATTCACTTGAATAGCTGCAAAAGTAATTTCTCTGTGGGCTGCAGAGGAAATGTGATGGACCAGAGAAAAATGAAAACCTTGGTTTATATGGATATGGAAAATGTAATCTCCTTGGAGCAAGTCTCTCAGTTTCAGGACAGGTTCTTGCACTTGGGTGTAATGCTGTGAAAATGCTGTGGTCCTTCATTGTAATGTGCTTTTCAGGCTTGTAAGTTATTACTCTAAAGGAAAGGCAGTTGCAGAACCTCAGCTGTCTAATGGCTACAAACCTTCCAGTTCTCAGCCAAAATGGGTTCTGAGCCAACTTGCATCCATTTATTCTCATGCCACCATTGTCTTTCCACTCAAAAAGCTCCTTTTCCTCCCACACCCATGTATTTGTAGTGAGATATGTTATTCCCCTCTACCTATGCTTTTATCCAGATTAAACAAACCAAGCTCTTGGTTTCCTGGCGTTATGTGAAGGTGTGTGCAAAGATTAGCAAGGCTTGCACTGATAGATCCTAAGAGGGTTTTTTCCCAGGGTTGGCGAAACAAATAAAACTTCCTTTCACTTATTTGAGAGCAAAACATTACTTTAGACATAATTTTTTTAAGGATATTTACCTTATGTAATTTACCTATATATAATGATATATAGGTAAATATAATATACCTAAAATTTACCTATATATAATGATATTTTCTTGACATTTGGGGACCTCAGTGCTTATTGATGAGGATTTTTTCAATAAGGAAAGACAGCACTTTTGGGGCTGTCTCATATAGATACTTTCTTGCTTGGCAAGCACATGGGAAGATGACCTACTTTGTAAGACTGATAGTGGGTTAGTGACAGATATGTTTGTTTCCTTTGCTGCTAAAAAGAACATCTGATATCTAAGAATACTTCTAAAAACAATTCCAAAAGGGCAGTTTTCTTGAGATAAAAATACTGTATGGTGACTTATGTATAAGTTGCCATCTCCTGTGCAGAGACAGCTTGGATAGCATGGTGACAGCTGACAAAAACAGCTACCACTTGTGAATAAAACATGATGTTAAATATTTGTACTAACTACAAATGTCAAGAGCTGTACTTGTATACCCATTTCAGAACATAGTCAAAACAAAAGCATGGAAGTTAAATGTAGTCATTTAAAAAGCCACACCTGAATTTGTGTGAATGTACTGAAAATCTGTGAATGCACAGATTTATACATGTTAAAACCAAATGTGGTCTGGAGTGACTAACCAGAAATCTTTGGTTTTAGTTTTAATGAATCTTAATGTCTTAGTAGGTTTGGAAGCTTACAACAAAAGGTGCATCTAAAACATGTTGTGGATACAAGATGCATCAAATAACTGCAGGTTTTGATTCAACTCTGGCAAAGACCGCAAAGACTCATTAGTAACTGGTTTAAGTGTGCACTTCAGACTCTGCTCTCCAAGAGCTCCTGTAGAGGCCCAGGTGAAGATGAGCACTTGTTCCTGCTGCTCTCTCCAAGGAAAGGGGCAATAGCTCAAGGCTGGTGGCAGAGGCAGTGCCTGTGACACCAAACTGCAGTTGCTCCATACAAGAATTTTTGGGCTGGAAATGAGCCAAATGCTACTGTGGTTTTTATCCAGTTCACACCACTTAACTGGCAACCAGCGCATCCACTTGTTTGCCCTCAGAACACAACTTTACCTGAAGCTTGGTTGTTCTGCTGTCACTGCACAAGGAACTACTTATTTGAAATATTTCTTTTTGCTGTTGCCCATCTTTCTCTCTTTCCAAGTTGCTTTCAGTGCCTCAGAGGCAGCATCCCGCCTCCATGCTGCTGTTCTGCCCTTGGGGTGTGTTCCCTAGAGCTGTGAAAAGTTGCATGAGTACCTCCCTCTTTGCAAACTGGATTCTACTTAACTGGAAGCATCCTCTAAGGACTCTCGTTTTGTCTAGTTTGGAGAAAAGGAGGCTGAGGGGTGACCTCACTACTTTCTGCAGCTTTCTGAGGAGGGGATGTGGAGAAGAAGGTGCTGATCTCTTCTCCCTGGGAGCTGCTGATGTGACACACGTGCGAATTGTTCACGGCTGCATCAGGGGAGGTTCAGACTTGACATATGAAAACATTTCTTTACCAAGAGGGTGATTGAGTTTCCTGGAGAGGTGTTTGATGCCCCATCCCTGACAGTGTTTAAGAGATATTTGGAGAATGCCCTTAATAATATGCTTTAGCTTTTCATCAGCCCTCAAGAGATCAGGCAGTTGGACTGGATGATCACGTAAGTTCCTTGCTAGATGGAACTATTTTGTAACACAATCTCTTTTAAATGGTTCTTCCCAGAACTTAAATGCCCTTTGGATGTTTGCCAGGTGGTTTTTGCCTTGAATGCCTAAAAATTGCCATGACTGTAGGAGGCTGGGCCCCAAACATTAATAGAATCACTGAATGGCTTGGGTTGGAAGTGACCTTAAAGAACATCCACTTCCAACCTCTCTGCCATGGGCAGGGACAGCTTCCACTGGATCAGGTTGCTTATAGCCTCATTCAGCCTGGTCTTGAATACCTCCAGGGATGATCCACAACTTCTCTGGGCAACTTGTTCTAGTGCCTCCCCACCCTCCCAGGAAAAAACTTATTCCTAATAGCTAATCCAAATCTCCCCTCTTTCAGGTTCAAACAATTACCCCTTGTCCTATTACTGCAATCCTTGATAAAGAGCCCCTCCCCAGCTTTCCTGTAGGCCCCCTTTAAGTACTGGAAGGTTGCTGTAAGGTCTCCCCAGAGCCTTCTGTTCTCTAGGCTAAACAAGCCCACTCTTTTAGCCTGTGGGACATGTTTCAGCACTCTGATCCCTTCTCTGGACTTGTAACAGCTGCATATCCTTCCTGTGCTGAGGACTCCAGAACTGAATGCAGGGTTCCAGTTGAGGTCTCGTGAGAGCAGAAGGACAGAATCACCTCTTTCAACCTGCTATTTGAAACCCAGCACCCTGCCTTTGTCTTGTGGGGTAACACCTGATACACCCAGAAGGGGTTTAATACTAGATTGACCAGTATCTCTTGCCTCACAATTTGCACAGAAGAAAAGCTTTCTTCCAAAAAAATGCAGGAACACTGTGTAAATGTATCCCAAACCCAGTGATTTGGGTTAGGAGCAACTGTAAGCTGGAAAAACATTTAAATCTGGTTTCTCATCAGCTTCAGGGTATTTGTCAAGTGTGCAGGTGTGGCTGGGTGTTCACAGAGCCTTGGAGCAAGGCAGGCTCCTCTGTGTTGCAGCAGCTGGTCAGACTCAAGCTCTGAGATGTGCTTGCTCATCCCTCGATCACCATTATTAGTGTTCCTTTCCCTGTGGAAGATTCATAGAACCATAGAATGATTTGGGTTTGAAGGGACCTTAAAGATCATCCAGTTCCAACCCTCCTGCCATGGGCAGGGACACCTCCCACTAGACCAGGTTGCTCAAGGCGCCATCCAACCTGGCCTTGAACACCTCCAGGCAGGGGGCATCCACAGCTTCCCTGGACAACCTGTGCCAGTGCCTCCCTCCACCATCCTCATTGTGAAGAATTTCTTCCTGACATCTAATCTAGATCTTCCTCCTTCCAATTTCACAGAATGACCTGAGTTGGAAGGATCATTGATTTCAACTCCTGTCCCTGCATAGGACAATCCCAATATTCACACCATGTGTCCAAACGCTTCTGGAATAATTGTCAGGTTTCGTGCTGTGACTGCTTCCTTGGGGAACTGTTCCAGTGCTCCACCACCCTCTGGGTGAAGAACCTTTCCCTAACATCCAACCTAACCCTCCCCTGGCACATCTTCCCACCATTCCCTCGCGTCCTGTCATTGGTCATCAGAGAGAAAGAGCTCAGGGTCTGCTCCTCCTCCTTCCCTTATGAGAAAGCAGTGAACTGCTATGAGGTTTCCCCCTCAATCTCCTCTTGTCCAGGCTGAACAGACCAAGTGACTTCAGCTGCTCCTCATTTGATTTCCCCTCCAGACACATCACCAGCTTTGTGGCCTCCTCTGGACACTCTCCAGTAACTTTAGATCCTTTTTATACTGTGGCACCCAAAATTATACACAGCACTTGAAGTAGGGCTGCCATTCCTTGGAGGGGAAGCAGTTCCTCAGAGCCGGGGTGTCCACACTGGGCGGGGATCAGGGAGTGGTCTTAGAAACTGTTTTTTCAGGCTTATAGAATTGCTTGTTTGAAAAAGACCTTTGAGATTGAGTCCACCTGTACCTGTCCACTGCTAAACCAGATCCCTGAGATCCACCTGTCTTTTCAGTACCTTTGGGGATGGTGATTCCACCACCTCCCTGGGCAGCTGTTCCAGTGCCTGACCACCCTTTCAGTGAAGAAATTTTTCCTAATGTCCAATCTGAACCTCCCTTGGTGCAACTTGAGGCCTTTTCCTCTTATCCTATCACTCGTTACTCGGGAGAAGTGGCAAACACCCATCTCGCTAAAACCTCCTTTCAGGGAGCTGTAGGCAGTGCTAACGGACCCTCATCCAAGGGGCGCACAGCGTTTTCTCAACGCCGCGGGACTGATTTTTTTTTGCAGCGCTGATTTTTGTAGCACTGACCTTCGCAGCACTGGTTTTTGCACCCTTTAAGCGCGGGCCGAGGACTCCTGTCTGGCCGCGGTCGGTGCCGCTGGGCGGGCGCCCGGCAGGGGGCGCTGCCGCGGGGCGCGGCGGGGGCGGGCGCCGGGCAATCTCGGCGCGGGGCGGGGCGCGCGGGGACCCTGCGGGGAGCGGCAGGAGGGCAGCGGCGATGGTGAGCGGGGAGCCGGGTCGGGGGGGGGGGGGGATGTTGGCTCGGCCGGGTGTGGGGCAGTGGGAGACAGGGGTGTCCCGGCGGCGAGGCCGGGGCCTTGCGCAGCGCTCGGGGCCACTTGGCCGAGCGAGGCCGCCGGCGGGGGCCATGCTGTCCTTGTCCTCCACAACTTCCCTCGGCATCCTCATCATGAAGAATTTCTTCCTGGTGTGTAATCTAAATCTTCCCCCTTCCTGTTTAAAGCCGTTCCCCTTGTCCTGTCGCTGCTTGCCCTTGTAAAAGCCCCTCCCCAGCTTTCCTGTAGCCCCTAAGAAAGGCCACTATGAGGTCTTCTTGGAGGCTTCTCCAGACTGAACAAGCGCATCTCTCTCAGCCTGTCCTCATAGCAGAGGTACTGTAGCCCTCTGATCATCTTTGTGTCCCTCCTCTTGACCCGTTCCATATCCTTCTTATGCTCTGAGACCTCAAACCTGGAAGGAGTCCTAACTTTCTCTTCTCCCCTGCTCCAGGAAGGTACCTTGGAATTGTGACTTCTGCTTGGTGAAGTAGCATCATCTCTGTCCGACTGCCTTTTCCTACGCGGTCACAATTTGACGCTAGCCATACCCAAACACTCAAGCACCACTTCTTCTTACCACTCTGACGTGGAGCTGTGCCCAGCCACTGTGTAACCCCCTTCTTGTGGGGGACAAAGGCAGGGCCCATGGCATGCCTTGGTGTCTGTTAGTGTGTGTAGCCCAGGATGGCATCAAGAGGTTGCCCAGCTTGTGTTTTGGTTGCCAACAGTTAGCTCTTTTGGAACTGAGTAAATACTGTGCACCTTGTGCACAGTATGGTCTAGACTGCCGTGGGGTTGCTGGAAGCATGCTGTGCTGTCAGGCTATTCTCACCTTAGTATATCTGTGCCAAGGCTTTGCGGAGAGAACGGCTGCCTACTGTGTCTGGAAAATCTGTGCAGATTTGCTTTTTTACTCATTAGATTAGCAGCTATTGCACAGGGTTCCTGGCTTCTGGGATGAAGTTAGTGTATACTCAGGGGCTGAAGCTTTCTCTGGAGAAACACTTGTGTGAGGTTTTCCTGAATTGTGATCCGAGTCTGCCATTCTTCCCACGCCCTTAGCAAAAGGGATTGTGAGGCACTGGAAGGTTCTTACCTAGTTGAATAAAAATCTTGCTTCCCCCATGCACTATGCCTGTTAAGAGTTTTCCACTCTCTCACTACCCTTACAAGTTATAGATGAATTGCTAACTTGAGCAGAGGAGGATCTGCTGAGATGATGCCTTGCTCATTGCCTTTGGTTTCTCCAGTGTATTTGGGGGTGTTCTCCAGTGTTTGGTGATGTTAAGATAAACCTAATTGCAGTGTTTTTTTGTTGTGGCAGTGAGCAAAACCTTGCTGTGGCTCTCCTGGCATTCAGTGGAGTCCATTTCCATGAATACAGATTATCAGGTGCTGCTTACCTCTGCTGCCAAACGCACAATTTGCTACTATAAAGGCATAGTTTCAATCTGATCTCTTGCACCAGCTGTCTCCCACTGCAGATTCTGGTGTGCATTGAGGGTTTCAGAAGCCCTGATCTGTTCACACCCTTTGTTTTTTGGAAGCAGAATGATGCATTTTTGACCTACAACTATTGGTCTCGTTCCCTGTGTCCCAGGTGGTCAAAAATTTTCCCTTGTAAAGTGTTAGCAGGTCTTCCTGCTGGAGTACGTAGTACTGAAATCTCTGTGTGCTGGTGAAATGGTTATGGCGTTTACTGGGTAGTATAGTGGTGGGGCTTTGAAGAATGTTTCAGTACTGTCCTTAGAGTGTGATGTGTAACTGAGATTTGGATTGTCAATTGCAGTTGCAGTATCAGGTGTGTTGGCTCTTTGCAGGAGGCTGTGGTGCTGTGATACAATTTTCTTTATTCTTTGCTAGGAAAGATTTGCGTTTCCTAGAAATTTGTAGGTAAAAGTTGCTTGGAAACCCTCGTGTTCCAAGTGTTTGTTTCCTTTGCCTCTCTTAGCTTATTGAGATCCATCTGTGCCACGTATCGGGAAGAGCATATGACTAGATATCACAGTGGCCGAAGGGTTGCTGTTTATAAGATAGTCTTTGAGGACCCTGTGGTATGGTCAAAACTGCCCAAGAACAGGGCCCTTAAGGTATAATAGCGGCATTCAGTTTGTGCTGATACTAGGGGTTTTGTTGAAGGCTTGCATAACCCTGCTAGGAAGCTGTGCCAGGTCTTGATGCTGCCTTTGTTCATGGATGCCCATTCCCAGAACAATTGCTGTGCTATTGTCTGCTTTCAGACAGCTCCTGCCAAGACTTTATCTTTTAATGCTGTGTGTACCTCTGCATGGCACTGAGCTACTCGCAAAGTGTTTGAAGTAAATACCTGTTTTGTTCTCCAGAAGGCATGCAGAAAGGACTGCGTGATCTGCATCTGAGAGAATACGGAGTGGAGGAATGAACAAATGTGTCCAGATGAGTCCCAACACACAGGGAACCGAGCATTGCTTTAATCCTAGTTATTGTGGATGTGGGAGAGGATGTTTCCTTGCAGAAACTGCAGCTTCTTGTGGCTGGTGACCCACAAGGAGATCCGTAATGGATTCATGCAGGGCATCTATTGAGTGTATCCTGTCTCTTATGAGATTTGAGATCTGTGCTGCCTGGAGCATACCTAGATGTTTGCAGAAACTTAAGCTTTTATAAATAATGAGCAGCGTGAACAATAGCTAACAGCATCTTGTGTGTGTTTTGGATTAAATGAAATTTGAAATTACACCCAATTTTGAAAGTCTTCAGGCTCTCTTAAAATTACATATTTTTTGAGCCTTGACTCAACCTTTTTCCATCTTGTTTTGATAGTTTTATGTTCCCTCTCTACAGTGAAAGCCAGGGTGCTGCTAGTCTTGCTCTGAGTTGCTACCTTGTTTGTTTTGTGTGCTGCAGCTATAATTAAACGTTGTCAAGCCACTCCCCTTGAACTCTCAGGGCTGGTGGGGTAGTACATACACGTTCATTTTGCATACACTGTATTTGAAAGAATTGCCATCCATCTGGAGGGAAAAAAGGGTGGTGGAAATAAACACAATGCAGAAGCAGCTGGTGATAGCAGGGAGCTGTGGTAAGACGAGCATGACATGAATGTGTTATTCTTTCACATAGCTGTTCCTCTAAAGATTCTTGCTTCTTGATTTCTGAGACATCCTGTGTCTAATATTGCTTGGTGTGCCCACATCCTGGGGTGGGGAGGGCAGCATGCAGTCCAAACCTCTGGCTGTAATTAAGAACTGACCAAGAAATATTCTCTGCCTTGTGCTTATGTAAAGGTATTTGTCATGCGGAGGGTGGCAGGGAGGGATTGAGGAGCAGATTCCTGAGGTGCGAATCAAAGCACTGCCAGCACATGCAGTACCCTTCGAGGCTGAGGTGGCATTGCTCAGTCCTATTCCTTGGCTCTCTGGCAGGAAGCTGCCTGGCTGGTGGCTGCAAGTCCAGTCCTTACCTGTGGTTAGGCCAGTTAGGCTGCGTAGCTATGCTGGTCAGACATGTCTTTTGTGGTCAAAACCTATGCTGGTAACCAGCTGTTAGCTAATTGAAGTCTTCCTTCTTCTTAGGAACAGAATAAGTAAAAGAAGCTGCTGTGTTCTTGCTCATTTGGTGTGGTTTATTTTCAGTCAGGAAGCCTGCTCCTGGGAATAACTTGTTGCATAGGAGCACACGCCTTAATTACAGTGGCAATACCTGTATTCTGTGCGTTACCCTAATCAGAGTTGACCTGGCTTGGGCAGTTGCCAGGAGCAATCTCCCTCTGCCTTGATTTACTATGTGCTGAGTTGTGTGCTGCGCCGCCTCGTTCATTGGCCCTGTTGGAGTGAGGAAAGACAAATGGCAGACGCAGACGTTAAGATTCAGACATGGGGAGGTGGTCAGAGGTTCTCAGGCTTGGGAAAATGTGTGGATTCAGGTGAAAGCTGAGGATGTGGTTTGATCTTAGCAGTTCCTACTTGCACAGCGAGCCCAAGACTCTTACTATTGCTTAAAATAAACTCACCTTTAAAAGCTACTTTTATTCTGTGCCTCACTTTATGTGCTCTCCTGGGGAAAGGAAGATTCTGCTCATAAAACCTCTTTTTCTACTCTTCCCCCAGGTAAACTTTAATGGTGCTTCCACTTTACAGAGTCAGAAACAGGAGGCACTTGTAACAAAAGTGTGAGGTCTTACAGTTTATTGCCTTCCTGTTCTCTTGCATTCTCTTTTTTTTTGTTTTTTAAAGGCTTATTTGAGTCCTAAAACTTAGAGCTGAGAAAGTGCTGTTCTGGCAAAATTGCAAAATGTGGTCTCCTTAGCTTTGGCATTTTTTCTCCCTCTATTCTATCATCTGGGACAGAAGAGCATTACTGCAGTTAATTTGTCCTCTTTTGTAGTGGCATAAGTGCTATCCCTGGTACCAGCTCAGCTAGCTAATGGCTTTTAGAAATGAAGTACTAAGGTTGTATTCTTAATCTGTGATGCTAAAAATTCAATATGTAAACTGCTTGGGTTGCTGAGTGCATTAATATCGGTACAAAAGAGCACTGAAAACTCTAATGATAGCAATTAGTATTTTATCTGATACTGGGTCTGTCTTAATGCTCTGAGAATTAAAACCAAATCCTCTAGTGGAGATTTTTCCCCATGCTTTTTTTACTCATCAGTCAGGCTTTTAAACTGCTTCCAAAATAATCCTGTGTCTTCCGAAGCTTTTGTGGGGGTAGGATTCTCTTAAGGAAATAAAACCAACTTATCTATGGAAAGGGAAATCTTTATTTTTTTGATGTCTTCACAAATGAACAGGTTATTGTCTTACATGAAATTCTGTTCAGTAGATAAGCTTAAAATCGGGTCAGCTTGTCTGTAGGCCAGCTGGGGAAGTGGTAATATCAGGGGTGAACGGATGCTGTAGTCCTGCAAAGCTATGAGTGCATTCCATCTTATTGCATGTGACGAACAGTTCTTTTGGCTGTGGTTGATTGGAAAAAACATCCTGTTTTTCACACTGTTATGAGCAGCTCCTTCAGGACTGCAGGGGAAGGATTTTAAACAGCTTGGCTTGAAAGTAGGCAATGTATTTCTTACCTACCCCTGCCTCCTTCCTGTGAAATAAGGAAGTGATGTAGGGCTGCAGCAGTGAGGCTGCAGTCAGATGATGTTGGGTGTAATAAAATCAGAGTGCATTCAAATGCAATCTTCTAAATGCTTTCTGGTTTCTGTAAGTTTACGTTTAGTAATTTGGAAAGTAGAGGTGTCTCAGGTCTTGCTAGACTTTAGGGCAAAGAGGCAGTTTAAAAACACTGAGTGTGTAGTTAGCCAGGGAGCTGAGTAATTGTGTTTCATTCCTAATTTCTCTTCCATGTGAATTTTCACTGTTTTTTTAATCGCTCTTTTTGGTATCCTAAATTGATTGATCTCATCGTTTCTTAAGTGTGAAATGACTGAAGAAGGAAAAAGTGAGAAATACAGAGAAAACTTACTGTGTCAAACTGTATTATTTGTGGAATGATCTCAGATTTTTTTTAAAAGCAAGAAAAGGAAAGAAATTCTTCAATGGCTTAGAATTAACATAGTGAAAATCTTCTACTTTTTCAAAATGTGGACACACTGTTAAGTTACCATCTATCAGTGCGTGTGTATGTGCTTCTGGCTTGGGGTAAAATTAGGGTAAAATATTTTGTCTTGCATTTCAGTAATGGAGAAGTGAGCAGAGGCAAAAACCTATATATGTGGCAGGCTAACAGCAGAAAGGTGGATGTTCTTCATTCATCTGTGCTGTCTTTGTCATGCACCTGAGCCTTTTTTGCTGCTAATATGGTTGAGAATATACTTTCCTGCAGCAGCATACTGAGGTTGCTGTGCAGATGCCTGATCTGTGCTTGACTTGGGTTCGCCTGAAGTTCTGAGTTGAGCAGTCTGAATTTAGAGACCTGAGCACTGGTTTGATGGGCTGTCAGAAAAGGGCTTTTCTGAGGGTTTGCTTATGCCTTGGGTAGGGTACAAGATTTGCCACTGGTATTTGTTGCTTCTGGAAACTTGTCTTTTTCCTCCTGTCCCAGCGGAGAGATGATGTGCTGCTGAATTCAGTGGTTTCATTGGGGAGTGTGTGATTTGACAACAATCTGCCATTGGCTGTGGTGTTCTGTCCAGAGCTTTCTCCAAGAGCAAGATCAATCCCTTGCCAGTTCATTTACTTTAATGTGCCAATTGTCTTAAATGACTGCTCTTTAGAAGGTCATGTTTTGTTTTAATTTTGGGCTTATAGCTTATGATATCCTCCATCCTCAGAAAGAAAAGCACAACTCTACAGTTGATGCTACAGTATTTTCTTGCTGTCAGTTGAGAACGGCTGTTGAGACACCAGCACATTAGTGGCTCCATTTCCATTCTGTAAGAGAAGTTCCTAAACTGGATGATATCACTGTGTTAGCTCCTAGGCAATTAACCAAAGTCATTATTGTTTGTTAAACATGCCTTTCCAGGGATTTTTCAGAGAAGATTGTGCAAACTAGATGAAACTTAAGTACCACCTCTGGTTAGCTGAAAAAGGTAGCTCTTCCCTTAAATTCTAGGGTTAAATCATCTTTGTGGTGACTGGATTGGAGGACTGGACATTAGCTAGGACATTGCCCAATTGCAGTGGTTTATGTGGCTGTCTTGTTTCAAGAGTGAAGTAGCTGGTGTGTTTTTAAATTGCCCTTTGCTGAGTGAAAGGGTGATAATTTGACTTCTCATAGCTGAGTGCTGCTCCTCCCGCAAAACTGGGGAAAACAAGACTTGACCGTAGGTTAAAGGGGGACAAGGATTGGGAAGAATTGCTCTGGAGGTGGTGACTGAAGAAGCTTTAAAAAATGTGAAGTAAAATGCACAGTCTTTTGTCTGTGATATGCAACAAACCCCTCAAATAATTATGTTTGGTCTTAGATGCAAACAAGTTGTGGCTAGCTGGATTCTCATCTCTAGAAACCTTTTTCCAGTCATGAAGACCCCTGTTTTTGGGAAAATAGCCTTTTTCCCTTGTGTACATCCATATTTCCTCACTCCTTTCTTCTGAGAGTGTGCTTTGAAGCTATTGATTAGGCTCTGTCCTAACAAGTAATTGCCAGTTTGACATTGTAATTGTTATTGCATCACAGTTTTCTGGGCTTTTTTTTGGCAGCAGCAGTGTTTGTCTCTTCCATCCTCCCTTTGTATGGAATGTACTAATTAGATCTTAAACTTAAGGAGTTGCTGAGTACCTATATCTTCTTTAAGAATCCAGCCCTGGGTGCTTAATAGACATGTTTTGGTGGCTGATAAATGGTTGCTCCTCTTATAAGGGTATTGAGGTGAGTGAAGACTGAACCACTACCTGATAATGCCTTGGAAAAAATGTTGTGATTAATGCAACTGCTTTTCTCAGGCTGTGGTCAGATCTGATGACGAGTCTTGCGACTGTGAGGCTTGCACATCTTGCTCATCTGCCTTTCCCCCTTCTCTCTGTATATATGAAATCTCTCAAGATGCGTATTTTTATCAGTAGCTCTTGACTGGAAATGAATGACAGCTTTCTCCTACCTGTTCTGTTTACAGGATTTGAGGAAAACATGGGGGCTGCATCATGAAAAGCACCTTTTAATAGACTCAGACTTTTTTGATGCTCTATTTATGTGCGTTTTAACTTTTTTCAATATCATCCTTGTTTTCCCTTGTGCAGGATGCCATTATTCCCTACAAGGAAATTCTCCAGATGTATTGGGAGAAAGCAGTGAGCTTTGTGAATGCACAGTGCGATGGACTTGAACCCTGGCAGCTGATTGGACTGACATTTTCTTCTACACTTGTAAGCGTATGGCTGCATGGCTTCCTCTTTCAGTCTGAGAGTGAGTACTTGAAATGGGGGTGTTCTTATGTTTAGGGAAAGGGGCAGGGGGAGGGAAAGGGGCAAGGGAAAGAGGGCAAAACAAGGCCAAACGCTTATTAAAACAGACCTGCTTGTCAGCTAGGATTAACAAAACCCTTTTCCAAATTAAGGTCAAGGCCTATCTGGTCAATGAGATGCCTCCATTCTTTCAGAGGGTGTGGTAGGCGAGTCTGGAATGTGCCTGCATCTCTTTCCCTTTCTCTCATCTCCTTTTTGCTTTTGACTAAACTGTTTAGTTGTTGCAATACCCTTCTTGCTCAAAACCTGGTAAAATTTATCCAAAAGCTGGGTACTTCTGGGCTGAGTCACTGGTGAAAAGTGTCTGGATAACTCTTGCTCTTGATTGTTTCCTTCCTGATGGGGGAGGAGACGTGGCATTGATTTGGTGTTGGAGCCATGTTTCATCCTCAGGATGTTCAAGATAATTGCCTGCAGTGTTGGTTGAGTGGATTCATTTTTTTTTTTTTCTGGAGCATGTTCCTGTTTTCAGCAGTTTCAGATAACAGCTCTTCAGTGAGATCTCTTGGATGATCTCGCAGTTTTCTCTGGCTGTGTGATGGTCAGCATAAACTACCTTGTCCTCACAGGAGAACGTGGTGCTTTGCAGTTCCCACAGGCCTTAGGGTTACACTCCAGTGGTAGATTGTTAAAAATAGCTGTATTTTAAACTTGATTTTTACTTCTATGCCTCTCTGTTTCTCAACCAGCCTTTTTTTCTTTCTAAAGACTGGAGTAGCAGGAATACCTGTGGAGGAAACAAAGGGTATGAAGCTTTTGCTTAGTGCAGGGTTATGTTAGCTTCTTGGATGGTATTTGTATAGTTGCACAGTATTTTTTTAAGTGTTGACTCACTGTTATGAGATCTGATTAGCTTGTCTGAATTTTTTAGGAGTTTGCAGTTTTCTCTTTCTGTGGAAGTTGATGATGAAACAGTGTGCACACTGAAATGTGCAATAGAAATGTTACTGTCAGAATGTTAACATGTATTTGCTACAGAATGTGCCAATCTGCAATTACTGTAGCTTTTCAAAATATGTATAAAGTGAAATACATGTGAAGTGATGGGGAAAATGTAGATAAAACTGCAAAGTCCTAAAATTGTTGTTTTTAAAAGTTTGTGTAGTTGTTTCGTGGTGTAAGTGTCCTGTAGCTGCTGGTGCTTAGTTGAAATGTCTGTAGGACTCCAGAGGCGTTTTTGGTGCCTGTAAAGCATCTGTGTCATCTTGATTTCAATCCTGCCTTTAGGGCTGTCCTGGGAGGTTTCCGGTGTTTGTTATAGATGCCTTCTTTCATTTCAGTATTTGGACTGTGATGGAACTTCTGCTTTTCCTTCTGTCTGTCCATTGCCTCCTGTTGCATTATGCATTTTCTGTATTAGACAGCCAGACACCAAGTCAATCCTTGTCATGTTGTGGCTGAACTCCTTTGGTCTGGGAGCCTCTTTTCACATTGCTGAGTGTTTTCATGTGGCAGTACTATTCTGGTTTGAAGATGCAGAAAATAATTTTGGGTAGTGTTTTCCCTTTTTACTGGAGACCTTGCCTTTAGAATCATAGAATGGTTTGGGCTGGAAGGGATCTTAAAGATCATCCAGCTCCAACCCCCCTGCGTGGGCAGTGACACCTTCCACTGCTCAAAACCTCATCCAACCTGGCCTTGAACACATCCAGGGATGGGACATCCACGACTTCTCTGGGCAACCTGTTTCAGTGCTTCACCACGCTCACATTTTAGCAAATCCTGGTGTCACTCTCTTCTCTATAGAATTCCACATGTGGGTGCGAATTCCCATATGAGAAAACAAGTCAAATTATTGATTCACACAGATGGCTACTGTGTTACAACCCAGATGTTTCTGTAGCCGAGTCAATTTCTGAACATTGCTTCTTGATACTTCTAACCTGTCTTACCATGTCCCCTTGGTCACCATGCTATTTTAGCCTGGGTCAGAAATACTGAGCTTGTATCATGAGCTGTACCAGGAATATTGTGCTCCCAGTCCATTTCTTTCTTTCTAGAGTCATATTAAGTTAATTTCTGACTTTTGTCTTTCAGGTTTAACATCCCGAACTAAAAAACAGTTCTTTAAACTACTGAGAAAAATGCCATTTGTTGGGGCTATAGTAAGTATTTGAATAACTTAGTATTATGTCAGGTCCTGTTTCAACCTGCAGTCTCTGGGACTTACAGGTCTGTGGGTCTTTGCTGTCATGGTTCTGTGATCATAATGATGCAGGGATACAGGGATATAGGTCTAGGAGATCATCTACTTATAACTTTGTGTGTATATATATAATATGTTATATATATACTTATCTGTTATAATTTCTACCTACCTAGTCTTTTTGTCATAGTATCACTCTCCTAAAATGAGGGTGCCACCTTTTTTTTAACCAAGAATCAGTAAGTGCAGTTACAGAGTTTTCCAGTAACAATTCCTCATTGTTAGATTTTAATAAAATAATTTTATTTATGGAAGAAGGGGACAAGATTGAACTTGAGTTGTTCTTCTGAAATAATGTCTTACTCTTGAGCAACTGTGAGATAGCTGGGTGTTTGTTGTGCAACATGGACAGATAATTTTATTTAATCAGATCACTGTCCATGATTAGTTTAGAGCTCAGATACCTGTTAGCAATAATTAGTATTATAGCATGAAGATACCAGCAGTTTGTGTAATCATTAAAATAAGACAAGCTTTAGTGTTCAGGAGATTTTTTTTGCATAAAAGCCTGAAACTACAAATGTCAGCATGTTTTAGCATGTTATAACTTAATGATGGAGAAATGCACAGCTTGGTTTATTTTACCTCATAAATGATGGCGTCACGCTGGATGATTGTCCTTCCTGCTTGATGTGTTGGCAGATTTACGCATTGATTTGGGGGGTTAGGTCTGTTATAGGCAATTTTATCAAATGAAAATAGCAAACTGTTTTGTTTTGCCATGGACATGAAAACGGTTTCTCGCCCAGCACTCTGGAAGGGAGTAACATCCCCCCTTTACGTCGTGTTAAGTGCCCCAACTTCCACCTTCTGACTTGAGTAGCCTTTGAAGAAATAATGGCTTGCTCTCTTCTGCTTGTATTTGTTGTCTACCTGTTAAAAGATGACTCCTTCTGGTAACCCCTTTATACAGTCCCTATTTTATCCAGACTTACCTTCTCAGGGCTAACGCTGTGAAGCTCTCCTGTGCTGGAGGGCTTCTGGTGTGTCCTATCTGTGTACTCTTTCTGCTCTTTGGTAGACAGATATCCGATAACCTATCAGTTACTTACAGGAGGCCTTGACTTTGAGGCATTCCAATGTCCAAAAGTCTTTATATTGGAACAGCTGTGTTGCCTGGAAGAAGAGTCTCTACTTTGTGTTGGGAGAAGTTTGGGCCTCCTGGATGTAAGGTGTGGGTAGGAAGAAGGAAATCTAACTGTGTCTGCAGTGGGGATTAATTTATTGTTTCTCTCTGTTTTCGTGAGTTTCTGAACTATGTGTGTTGAAGAGGAGACAAGGTACAAAATAGAACACATCTGAAAGCTTCTTTATATTAAGTACTGTGACTCAAAAAGATGTGGTGGATAAAAATGCAGTACTTTTGCCTCGAGATTTGCTTTTTCAGGCATTGAGGAAGGGGCTCAAAGCTCCCACTGCTCATTGGTACCCAGTAAGGAACATACTCTGAACATTGTGGTGGTGCTGTCTGTCCTGTTAAATGAAACACAACTGAGCAGTGACCCAAGTGCTGCTCTGCAATCACCCATACTGGTTACTTGGCACAGTTCTGGGCTATGGCAGCTGCCATTCCCACAGGCAATTCCCAGTGTGGTTTAGAAACCATTGTATGCCAGTTCATTGTTCTAGGCAGCTTGATTTTGGAGGGAGAGGTTTGGTAAAAAGGAAGAGTTGAACTGTGTGGCTGTGAACTCTGCAATGCTTTTTGGTCACAGAGCTGAAACAGTTCCTATCCTGCTCAATAATGTGGATATAGGGAGGTAGTCCAGTCTCTCATGCACTCAACAATTATTTATGATGTGGCCAGTGCCATTGTTGATAGTTTTCCTTTCTTTTTAGATTCAAAAGAAGATTGATGAAGCCTTGAATGATGTCACTTCCAGTTTATCCTTCCTGAAAGATGAAAAAGATTATATCAAAGCGCTGCCGGAACAAGGCATGAGCCAGCCTGAAGTATTAGAGAGGATGAAAGAGTACAGCTCAAAAGGTATGAATGTGAGTCTGTACTGCGGCAGAGGTGGGTCTATTTCGTAGACCCTAGTGTTAGACTTATTCTCTTAAATGAGTTCAAATGACTCCTGCTCATGGTTTCATCTTAAATATTTCTTCCTTGATGTTCTTTGATTGCAAATTTTTGTCTGTTTTTCTTCTGGAAGGGACTAGGATCAGTATTCAGGGCTTCTAATACTGTATTTGGGTATTTACATTGAAATTCTGTGCCTTCCCCAAGAGTTCTAGGATGATGGTGAGAGCTGAGGAGAAAGAAATATGGAGTAAATTATCTGAATGCTATTTTGATGTTGTTTCTGAGCAGTTACCTTGATGTTCAACTTTTACCAGAAATATGTTTGCTGTGAAGCCCCAGGGATCACTTATAATAAGAATAAGAAAACCCAACTTCCAAGCAGGATTTTTAGGGAGTTTCTAATACTGACTCTCTTAATCGAAGTCATAATGGTTTGCACCTTGAAAATCCTATTTAAGGAAAGCAAAGCCACGATGATGTTCTCCTGGCTTCAGTTCACATAAGCAGTGTCTGAAACTTAATTTGAGTTGCCTCACTAATTTAAATATCTCCACCTTGATTCATGTACCTATTAATTCTAATGAGCAAATTTGGGTGATGAGCTGAGGAGAAGATATGACGGCCCTGCTTCTATCCCAAATTTGAGAAATGCCTTGAATTTTCTGCTAGAACGATGCATCCACTCCAAATTCAGAAACCAATGGGTTTGCAATTAAGTATCCTATTAAAACTTCCTTCTTTTCCATGTCTGTGTTTTCCCTCAAACAATTATTTCCTTCCTTCAGTGGATGGTTCTTTCCTTTATTCTTTTCCCGTGGCTCCCTCCTTCCCACATGTGTGCACTCACCTTTGGAAGTTGCTCGGAAGTGAGGGTTGGATTGTGACTTATGAAGCTGATGCAATGAGCTTTTTGAAGAAGGCTAACAGGGGAGAGAGCAAATAAGCAAACTAGGAATACACTGTGGGGTGTTTGGAGGCAGAAAGTGACTTGGTTAAGTAGTATCATGTTGAACAGTGTGTGCTGCTGAGGCTGTTCTGTCTGCCTGCTCTCATTTGTTAAAGCTTCATCGGCCTATCGTTTTAGGTGAAATTTGAGGCACCCAGCACTGTAGGTTTTAGTAGTACAAGCTTGGTCTTTCCATCTCTTCCCAGCTTACAGTGGTGATGGGTGCCCTTTGAAAGTGGCTTTAACTTTAGCTGCTTTAGAGTTCAGTTGGTTGGACAGCAGTTTGGGGAGACTGAGTGGGATCAAGTGGATTATGCATTAATGTAACTGCTTGCTGCAGCTAGATGAAGTTTATTTGCTGACTCTTCAGTCATTGTTTTCTTGCAGTTTGCTAAATTCATGGGATACATGGTGCCAGAGGCTTAGTGTCAAGCACAGCTATCTCTGTGACACAAAAATTGTACTTGTTCCTCATCAGAGAAGTCTTAAAAACTTAATCCTCATGTGCAGAATGGGGGAGGGGGCTTTCTGTGCAGTTCGCCATGCTTTCTGAGAATGGCTGTGATGGTGAGCAGTGTGCTCTTCCTTTTTTTCTTTCAGGAGATGTACGTTGGCAGGATGGCAAAGTCTCTGGGACCGTGTACAGTGGTGAAGAGAAACTCACCCATCTGCTAGTGAAGGTAAAGTACAAGCTGTTTAACTTTGCATCTTTACAGATATCCTTAGCATTTTTGGGGTGACCAGAAACCACTCAATGCTGTTGCAGCATCTTTCAAAATAAATAGGGAATATCTGAAGCTGAGAGTCCCCAACTATGAAGACAGAGACTAGGGCAGCAAAGCATTTGGGCCGTGTAAATCCCTGTGAAAACACCATGTAGAGATAATTTGGATCCAGTTAGATAAGTCGTGTTGAGTAAGAAAGAAGCTGGTTACAAGGGAACCGGAAACTGGTACTGAACTTCTAATTCAGGGAATGGTAAGAGGCATAAAATTGCCATAGGTCAGTTTCAGCAAGCCCCTGGACAGATGGGTGTTTGCAGGCTGAAGTGAAAGCAACCTTGGATGTCCTGTTGCTGGGAGGCTGTGGGATGCAGGACTACAACAACTTCACTCAGCAAAACTGAATTCCTCTTGGTTTAAGCATAAAAGAAGTTTGTAAAATGTTTTTGGCTTTACTGCGTGGTCCAAATCTTACAGCAATGGAGTGCTGGCATGCTTCAGTGGTGTCTTTGTGAAATCTGTTTACCTGCTCTGGAACTTTTCCCTTTGAGAAGGTTGGGAAAAAAACTAAACAGCCCAGAGGTCTGTTTTCATATATATATAGTTCAGGAGGGTTTTTTTTTTTGCTAGAAAAGGAAACGTAGCCTTCTTGCTCTCGGGAGCAGCTTTTATAACAACTGTGTTGAACTTTGACCATTGCTATTGCTGTTTTCTTGTGCCTTGACATTTTCTTTGCTGCTTCTGGGGAAACATAAAGCTCAGAGCAGCATTTCTAGAGTGACCTCAGCTTGGATTGAGTGTTGTGGAAACATTCCTTCTGTTTGTGCTGATTATTCACTGTTTTTTTCTGCTGTATTTCTTTTTACATCCCTGCAGTTGCTTTTTGATCTTGACTGCAGGAGGTCAGAACTGGCCTGTTCCAGCCTTATCCTGTGAATCCACAGTTGCAGAATAAGCATGAAATCCTGGCTTCCATGGCCATTTTTGTTGTGGTGTGGGTGGACAGTTGTGCTTTTATAGCTGCTTCAGAATTCCCCTTTAATAGTAAACTTGAAAACTACTTCTGCAAAGTACATTTTTCGGCCTGCTTTGTGTAAAGCAATTATAGGGTGCATATTATGTTCTTGTTGAAAAATAGCTAAAAGATGAAACCTGTCTTTACAACAAAAAATGTTATGATGTTATAGAATCACTCCAGAGGCCAGAGAACTCTAGAAAAACAACTGAGTTCCCCCCCGCCCCCAGCCCCTTAGCCATATTTTCCCAGCTTGTGGTATTTACTTGCAGCAGGAGTTAAGCGTGAGGAGATCTGCAGTATTGTTAAGGCTCAGTCCAGTGAATTTGCTTAAACAGTATGTATGGTGAGTTCCCAAATCTGTGCTGATAATCCAGTGTGTCATCTGCAAGGCTAACTTTCTGTCTTGATCTTTTGAAGGTGTATGAAGAGTTTGCCTGGAGTAATCCTCTTCATCCAGATATATTCCCTGGTTTGAGGAAGATGGAAGCAGAAGTAGTGAGGATTGCCTGCACGCTCTTCAACGGAGGCCCCAACTCTTGTGGTGCTGTAAGTGATCTGTCTTCACAGGATATTTCTGACTTTGATTTGAGTGCAAATGTACTTTCTGCTATCCAGCCAAAGGAGAGGTCAAGCTCATTGTAGTATGTGCCATGCCAACTAATTACTCTTCTTGGTGAAGCTTTATGAGAGCTAATTTAACTTTGGGAAGTAGTTCTCTAGACAAGACCATTTACTTCAGCTTTTTTTTACACCCTTAAGTGGTGGAGGCTTGGAAAAGAGAATCAGTGTAATGTAGCCTGGCTGGTTGTCAGTGCGGAATGGCGAGCACAGCAGTGTTGCTTTGAGTAGTTCCCCATAGTTTTAATCTCTGATCTGGAAATCTGTGAGCCTGCCAGAGTGCTAAGGTTGAGGACAAGGCCAGTGGGCTGGCTGGTCACCAGCAAGCAGCCAGAAGTACTGCAGGCATGGCATGTGTTGTCATCTGTCCAGCTGGAAAGCTGTCTTTCCAGGCTTATGTGGCCTTCCAGTGCGCTAAGGTGGAAACCACTTTTAAAGCCTCAATAGAGTTCCTAGCAGGAGTCTAGATCTGTGTCCTTAAATTGATGATTTCAGTGCTGGTCTAAGAGCAAAAGTTGTGAACTTGCATAGTGAGCTATTTCTTTTGCTTTAACTTCTTGGTAAGGATCCTGAATTCCTTAGGCCAAATTCTCTCCCTGTTTACATGATGCTTGGGATACCAAGGTCTTATCTCCCAGTATGATGGTCAGGTGCAGCTACAATACAAGCAGGGTCCTTGATAACTTGCAAAGAAGCAGTTCCTTTAGTGAGAAAAATCCAGATGGGATTTTTCAGACATGGAGCATGAGGTGATTGCTGTCTGGAAATACGCTGTGGAGGGAACAGACGAGCACCAGCTGAAGATCAGTATAGGAAGGCAGTGTTGACACATGAGCTTGTGAGGTGAACTGGTCTTGAATGCGCTTAATCTGACAGTTGGAGGCTTGGTTGTGTTAAGGAGGGAAGTACTGCAGTAATCTTCTTGTAGTAGGTGTAGTTGGGACCAAATTCCAACTGGATTGAAGATGAAACTTGACTGTGCAGTATCTGGCAGTATAAGATGTGATTGCCTTTGATTGCACCCTGTGACCTGACTTATTTTGGGACTGTATTCATTGTGGCACCTTCAAGCTTAGAGAAGGAACATGCCTCTTCAGTTACAGAAAGCATTTCACCTTTCCTCATCTCCTTCCTGGTTTGCAGTGCTGAGAACATGGTGAGATTACTCCTGGAGTGGGAAAGAGGCTGGGTCTAAAACTGTTGAAACTTATCTTTATCAGCATTTGAGATGTTAGTCAATACAGTGCTCGGGTAGCTCTGTGACACTTGTCATGCTTGGAGAACTTTGCTTGCTGAAGCCTGCAACGCATGTATTCATTTTTTTGTTACATAAAGCACTTTTGGTAAAAGTGTCAGCCTTGGCCCTGTGTGCTCTTTCACTGACATTTAAAAGTAGAATTGCCTAAGAGGAGAGGTTCAGAGCAGGTAAAAAACTGCTCCAAAACAATCAGCTGATGGTTGTGGCCAATGTGAGATCTCTAGAGGTGCTCTCTGGGGAATCTTGCTTTTCCATCTTCTCCTTTCTTCTTCCCCTTCCTTCCAAGGATTGTGCTGCAAAGCTGCAACTGGGATTCAAGCAGAAGCAAGGCAAACGGGGAAGTGTGCAACCTGCCATGGAGTTACGTTCTAGCTGGTTGAACAGTCACATTTGCAGGGTGAGAGGGAGGGTTGAAAAGTTGATTGGCCGGAAACAGAAGATTAATTGGCATCCCTGTAATTATCTTGTCCAAACGAGTCTCTCCAGTGGACTTCTTGTCTTCCTCCCAAATTGCCCTTCCTGACTGTGAAGTGTCCAGAGTTACTACTCATTGATGGAGAGATGTGGGTGGATTTATGAAGGTCACATGCTTTTTAAGTCATTGGGCTCAAAGACTTCTCTCATTTTTGTCTCCCCAAAACAGAATTAACATTTTGGAATTATTTCTGGAGGCTTGGGCAGTTACAAACCCATTTAAAAAGATTTTTTTTTTAAAATGATGCTATGGTCTCTGTCTCTGGGAGGCCCTGCTGTAGCTTGTCCCTTAGACTGCTACAGTTACACTACAGTAACCGATGAGGCCGTACAACAGCGATGGCTAAATTAGGGAGGGTGCAAAGTACTGAGTTATCTTTAAATTGATTTGTTTAGGAGGTGCTGCGGGATTTTTCTACTGAGAAGGCTTCTGGTTTGCTGGATTCAAGTTATGCAGTATTAAAAACTAAAACAAATGCTTTTTTTTCTGAATTTCATCACTGCCATCTCTGAGAAACGATGCGTGTCTCAGTGCCAGTTTCCCGTCCACTGGGTTCATTAACCTGAGTTAAACAAGTGGGACAGTTTGTCTGCCTGATGGTCCCTGAAGGCAGATGGAGCTTGTTGGTGTTTTTAGAGAGTGTATGCTATGTGGAAAAGACCAAAAGTTTCTGTCTGTGCGTCTCAGCCAGATTCACTTCCTTTTGCTCTGATTTCCATGACACGTTGCAGAGCAGTGCTTTATGGGGCTAAGACTCTGCAGCTCAGTTTAGGAAAAGCAGCACAGTGACACGTTTGTGCTGTTCCCAGGGCTTTCAGCAGCCTAAGGATCCTTGTGCGGTCCTGTCCTGTGTCGCAGGGATGTCTTCCTTAGCAAAATCTATGGAAAGCAGTCCCCTGCTTCCTCTTAGAAGGTTTTTGGTGTGCTTAATAAATGCTAAAATGAAACATGTCTTTTTATATTTCATAATCTTAAATGAGATGAGCAGCTTGTGTTATTTATAGAAGTTGCCTTGATGTGAGACATGGGAGATGTATTTCTCCTTAGTTTAAACATGAGCATAAATTCACTAACAGTGCCCTTGTGGGGGGGTGTACGCGCATGCCTTCTACCTTAAATTACACCAAGAGATGTTCCAGGATTTTAAGCACTCTTTAAAAGTAATAATTTTTAGCAGTGGATGGATGCTTCGTATTTTTCACTGATTGCTACTTTTGTTCTTTTAATTGTGTTACACAAAAGCAAAGAGACAGGAATTGGTGGGTTTTGGCTCTCAGGAGATTCTAATCACTTACTTGCAATGATTTGGAAGGACTAATTAAGCTCGAGACACAGAGGAGGAATGGGGGGAGTTCTTGTATGATGTGTGCATGTGTTCCTGTTCACAAGGTGCTTTCTTTTGCAGTGCTGGCTCTGTGGTTTTCCCCTCTAATTTGGGGAGAAATCATCACTTCTATGCAAGCTTCAATGATTTTTTTGTAGTTTTTTTTGAAGTTTAAAAAGAAAGGGCAGCTTTGAAGTACAGGAGAAATTGGGGGGGGATGGAGTGTGAATGCGTGTGTATTTGATGTCAGTCTCTCTCTGAATTCTTCTTTGCACTTACTCTGCAGTTGAGACGGGTGAGAGGCAAAATCAGCAGATGCAAACATAAATCTCCTGTAGAAGCTGGCTTGTCTCTTCCTCCCAAATTCTGAGGCTTCCAAATCTTGTCTGCACTTTTGAAGTAGGACTTTAACAGTGAAATGTCAGTGTTGTGTCTTGGAGGGGCTTAAACTCTGCAGACTTGTCAGATTTTATCTGTAGTGATAAGCAGGTCACCTTGAGAGAGACAACTAGTGGCGTTTACATCCTGCAGGTGCACAGGGATTTTATGAGTCTACCATCACATTATGACCATGCAGTGGGTGGTGGTGTATTTTTACTCTAATGCTATCTTAGGCATAAATTGTAGCTTGTTTTATTATTCATGGGGTGGTTTGCCTCAGTGAAACTTTTGTTCAGCTTTGTCTCCAGGGTCTGAATGGATGTGTTTCCTAAGGTGAAAATGCAACCAAAACTTTAGACCAAAGTGGTTCTCTTATATTTGACAGTTTGACAGGAACACACAAGCCAAAGAAATCCTAGAATAGGGAGTGTACCTCTTATTGCTTTTTTAATATTGAGGTTCAAGGGCACTGGGATTTGGAGGGAGGGAGCAACAGAAGGGATCCATTGAGTTTAGAAAGTTGGAGGGATATTCTTTCCCTTCCCATTTGGAAAATAATAAATAAATCAAGAACAAAAGTCTGTCTGCTTGCTGTTTTGCACGCACTTTGCATGACTTTTGAAGATAGCGTAGGGTTGGAAAGCTACGTGGAGCTTTTTCCAGCCCCTTTTCCCAATGGCATTGCTTGAGCCTGTGGAATTCCATTTAGAGGAGAGAAAAAAATGTGTGAGCTATTGGCGAGTGCTGAATCACGGCGTGTTGGCTGGCTGCCCGCGTGCTGCAGGCGGTGGGGAAGTTATATCCTGTGACAGTGATTCAAGCCCTGGCTGTAGCAGAACGAGTTTACTGTTGATAGCTGAGCTGACAGAGTCTGCTCTAAAGGAGCAGACTCCCTCTGCAGGTATAAATTGTGTGGACCAGAAGGGTTTTTGCTGCTGTATCTGCACCATGCTAAAGGTACTTCTTGTAGAGCAAGCGGCTTTGACAAGTCTCCATGGCGTAGACTCGTGTTGGTACTGATGTGCTGACTGGGGACCAATTTAGGAAGCTGATCTAGCTGAAATTCAGCTTTGTGGGTGGATTTTCAGCTACCTGAACAGATTTTCTGTGTGGTCATCTGCCTGCTGGTGTTGGTGCCTGGAAAGAGGATCCATCCTGGATGCTGTTCCTTAACCTGTAATCTGACCAACTGCTGATTAGTGTTGGCTCTGACCTCCCCAAAACTCTGTGTGGCTCAACATTCACACGCAGGCAATGAGCCAGACTTTGAAAGAAGGTTTGTCATGCGTAAAGGCAAGATGTTGGTGTTTTCAGTGGAAAGATTGAAATGGGAATGATACCGTGCTGAGGGTGCTCTTTGAAGATCTAGATGAGAGCAGAGGTAGAGACTCCCTTGCTCAACAAGGAGCAGGTCTGGTGTTCAGTAAGGTGAATCCCAAGATCCTCAGCTCCTGCCTAGCAAAGTTTTCACAATCACTGCAGTGCTGTAAGCAGTGTTGCAATCAGTGTTACAAGTATGCAATGATCCCATTTCTCTTCTCCCACCCGGCAGTAGGAAGGCAATCCTTGTGGTACCAGCTTTTTTTTCCCCCAAAGGTAATAGCTGACAACTTCAGAGATCTTTTCATAGGAAGGTTTGGTAAGTGAATGATATAGCCTGTAAAATACTTAAGACATTGTGTTCCTGCTGCCATCTATTTGCCTCACAATAATTGCAACAATTTCTGTATCCAGTGTGAGGCTCTGTTAGGGTTTTTTCTGCTACAGCTGTTGAACTATAAAAAAGCAGAAATTGTCTGTTGTGAGGCAGTCACTTCCACACTGTCTGTGGTGGCAGCTGCTGCTGGCTTGGATCATGTTAGGAACAAACACGGCAGGCTGGTTTATGTGCCTGTGAACTTTGTTTCTTATCTCTGTACTTAACGTTTAGTCATTGTCACAGTGCTTCTTTGCATTTTTGCAAAGCTGTTTGCAGCTGTGTCAGCTGGGAAAAAACAAAGGAAAATCCAGACTAGCAGATGTCATAAAGCATGCAAGTGTGATTACATCTAGTTTTATATTTATTTTTTAGGGGGAACAGGTTAAAAGAGGAAGTTGCAGTTGATTCAGCAGACCTGGGGATCAAAATCAGTCTTCCATAAGTGCTATAAGTAGCTTTTGATTCTTCTCTTCCTCCTGCACTTCCGTATACCTGTCCTGGGTGCCAGCCATCCTCAAGTTATGGTTCACACAGCTTAGGAGTCAGTCAGTCCTGCTGGCTGCTTGAAAAAGCAACCCTGAATTTTACTAGGTTAAAATTTTACTTTTAAAGGTTTGTGCCCACACAATTCTGTGTCACCTGCCTGTCAGAACTCATAAGGGCTGGCCAACAAGAGACAGTCCTTCCACTTGAGGAATTTCTTTCTGTAAAGAGTTTAATTTATGTGCAGTAGCTCTTGAGTTCTGGTACACAGTAGTACACCTGATGTACTGGTGTGTGTACCTTCCTCTCTTCCACCTCCTGATGCAAACCCCTTTGTATTCCTGTGGTCAGGCTAAAGAGGGCTGGGACAGCATGGGTTGTGTGGATACTGAGGGACTTGCTGGGGAGAGTAATGCAGAAATTTTTCCTGGTATAAAATTTCTTGGATGTTTGAGGACTTACAAGCTCTGGCCTGCTGTTAACCAGACCTAGGCTGGCCTCTGCTGAGAGCAGGTGGGACAGGATTCTGCGCTTTGCAGTGCTGCCTGGTCTGGGAAGGTTTTGTAGCTCGGGAGTAGTGCCAAACCTGAGCTGGCTCTGTGCCTCAGCGTGGCACCACTCCAGACCTAATAAACCCTACTGGACTTCAGTTAACTTAATACAGAATCAACTTTGTTGTTTCCGTATACGTGGCATAATTAATCTGTAATCCAGAGAAACAATCCCCAGGGAATCAAGAGCTAAGTATGTATTAGTTTTGTGAGGTGCAGTCACGTTTGCCAGCTAGTGACTGTGCAGCACGGTGCCCTGTTGTCAGGCTTTTGAGTTGTGTGTTTTTTGGTTTTCCCTTTCCCTCTCCCTCTTTAACTAGAGGAGCCAACATTTATTTAAATGTGCACTTTCAAGCTGAATGTCAGCAAGCTGCCTTGAGCTGTTCAGTGGCTTCTGTTGCCCTTGAAAACCTGAGCTGGTCCTGTGCATCTCTTGCCTCCGAAACATCTCTGGGCAGAGATACTGTGGCAGCATCCCTTTTTTTTTTTTTCTCTTCTGTAACATCCATGTAAGCAGTTTTCTTGTTTGCTTCTTTTCTTCACAACAGATGACATCTGGGGGGACTGAGAGCATTCTGATGGCCTGCAAAGCATACCGAGACCTGGCTTACGAGAGAGGCATCAAACAGCCAGAAATGTGAGCAATACCTTCGCAGCCTGGTTTTCTATTTGGGAGCTTGTGGTTCTTAGCGTTCCTCTGAGTGGAGGTGGCTGCTAGATCCCAATATTCCTTCATTTCATAGCTCATTACGGCCTCCTTTTTGTCCATCTGTGTCTGAAGGAGAGAAATGTGGGTCAAAAGAAGCGGTGCAAATGTACAGGAAACTTTAAGCAGCATTGGGGGCATGAATGTTGCTGGGGAGCTGTGCTAGCAATGTTGTGCAGGTGCATTTTGGCAATACGTGCATGCTGCTCTAATCTAGTGCCTGCTTATATCTGCTTTGGGCCCCTCTCGAGCAGAGATTGTCAGGCCCTTTGAAGTGTTTACAGCATTTGATTTATTCAGATCAAAGAGGGTTTAGTCTGAAAACTCTGGGACTAGAGTTGGAGCTGGTTGGAGCTTAAATGAGGAATTGTGCTAATCATTACACTGCTAATAGAGGATTTACTCTCTCTAATGTGCTGCATTTTTCTGGATGATGCATCAAAAATGTTTTAGTTAATTGCTTACAAGGGGAAAATGTTAAATGAGATGAAACACTGTGGTGTTCATCTTCTGAATTCCTTCTGTTCTGTTATTCCCTTTCTAACATTTTGGCATGCTATTAAAGGCCCCGATAAAGGTATTCCTCAGAAAACAAGGTTAATCAAGGCTGTTTGGCCACTGCCATTCAAAACGGGAAACAACAAATGTTATGCTCATTTGGGGTATTTATGCTGCTCCTTCCCTGTCATCTCAAATGCCCCTCTCAGGAAGGGTGGCTGGCTGGAGATGCTACAGTATTCTTTGATAGGACAAGAAATTAGATTTCTTGAGAGTTAATGGAATCATAGAATTATTGGAAAAGGCTTCTATGATCATCAGGTTCAACCATCAGCCCAGCACCACTGTGCCTACTAAGTCATGTCTTGAAGTGCCAGGTCTGCATGTTTTTTGAACACCTCCAGGGATGGTGACTCCACCACTTCCCCTGGCAGCCTGTTTCAGTGCTTCACCACTATTTCAGTAAAGAAATTTTTCCTAATATCCAGTCTAAACCTTCCCTGATGCAACCTGAGTCCATTTTGTCTCATCCCATCTCTTCTTACTTGGGAGAAGAGACCAGCACCCACCTCACTCCAAACTCCTTTCAGGTAGTTGTAGAGAGCCATAAGGTCTCTCCTCATCGTCTTCCTCTCCAGACTAAACAATCCCAGGTCCTTCAGCCACTCCTTGTAAGACTTGTTCTCCAAACATTCTAGTTCTTGGTTCACGGAAGGCCATGGAGTGGGATAAAATACCTTTAATAGTTTTTTTTCTGGGTTGTTCAAGATCACGTGTCCATAATTTTAGTTCAGAACACCGTGTGGCTTCTGTTCTGTCCCAGTGAGCATTTTCCCCAACTTTTTTCGGTCTGTATCGTTTTTTTGCTACTTGAGACATGGAGATGGCCTGTTTGTGACCTGTTTGTCCAACAGACATATATACAAGTTGAATTTTTTTGCTCTTTCCCCTCTTGTTCTCAGTAAGGCTTAGGTGCTACCTGAGCTGACATATACCATCTTTTACTTTCCTAGGTTGGTCCCAGTGAGCGCTCATGCAGCGTTTGACAAGGCAGCACACTACTTTGGACTGAAGTTGATTCACATCCCGTTGACTAAAGCTATGGAAGTGGATGTTCAGGTATCACTTCAGGCAGCACAGCACTTTCTTTCTTTCTGTGGGGAAATCAGCATTGTACAGCAAATAGCAAGAAATTTACCTATCCGGGTACCAAATCAGTGGGTAGAGAGGGTTGAATACTTCCTGGAAATAAGGAAAAAAGGTGGGAGTGAGTGCCTGTCATTGTGGATAAGGTTTTGTTAGAAATAAGTAGTTCTAAACCATCTCTTTGTCCTGTGTCATTAATTTAGAATCAAATCATTTCTATTCTTCAGAAATAGCCCCAGATTTCAGCAGGCTAACAGAAATATTGTACTGTTTTCAAGTTGATGAATTACATGACTCAGTTGATGTCTTGCAGATGTTTGTTGCTCATTGGTTTGCTTTCTATAGGCTTTTCTGTGTTGGTTTTTAAGACCAGACACTGCATGTTTTCACTTTTTGTCTTTTTTGGCAGGGTGGCACTTGGTAAATGGAATGTGAGCATCTTCTCTCTTTAAATCTTCAGGCAATGAGGAGAGCTATCTCGAAGAACACAGCCATGCTGGTCTGTTCCGCTCCCCAGTTCCCGCATGGAATTATGGATCCAGTTGAAGAGGTGGCAGCGGTAGGGTGCCCCTGGGACTTCTGCAGCAATAAAAACAATGTGTCCTTCTGTACAAGAAGAGCAGAGGGGTTCCAGAATGCCAACCAGTGAAACTGGTGGGAGGAGCAGACTGGTTGGGAAGGGTATTACTGTCCTTGAATCAGGTGTTAGTCAACAGTAGGATGTGTAGTACACAATTTGGAAGTGAGGAGGAATGTGGGACCGTGTTTTTTTTTGTATTCTTAACTGGTGTGAGAAGGCGGGATTTAAATACCAAAAGTTATCTCTGGGCATTGCCATAAAGCTGTGCGTGTGTGGCTGGATTTGGGACTTGAGCTGGTGCAGGTGGTGTGTTTTAGCAAGGCAAAGCAGCGAGCCTTTTGTGTGTACTTTCTCTCTGAGCTCTCAAGTCTGTGCTATAAACTTCTGTAACTGAAGGTATGTATTGTGTACGTGACTTAGAGTTCTGCTGCACCCACTGTGAGACCAACCAGAAGGGCTCATTCTTTGATACCTGAGAGGAAATAATAGCAAAATAGTCTACCTGGTAATAAGGGTTTGATTTAGGACCTACTGGTTATAGCAGGCTTGGTGCAGAAGTCTGAGGAATATGTGGAGAGCGTAAGAGTCAAAGAGCTAGAACCGTATTTTTCAAACACACCTCTTGATTTTTCTGTGCTCCAGTTATTTGTTTTGTATGTAACCAGCCAAGGGCTCTGACAGTCTTTTTCTTTGGGTCATACCCTTACACTTTACTGTGGATACTCCTTTTAGACTGTGTTGTCACATGACTTTGGCAAATACAGCAAACTGCCAAAATGCAATGTTGTTTTGCCTCTTGCTGGCAATCTGCAAATAGGTGGAAGGCAAAACAAGGCATCCCACAAGTAGCCAGCCCTTCCAGGTCTCCTCAATGGCTTGAGAGTGGCATTATGCTCCAGAAAGGTCCAGCAAACATTTTATTGTGAAATGCAGAGTACCCTTTGGTGACTGACCTTTGAGTGCCTTGGCATCATTGTTTTCGTGCCTGATTATGTGTTACTCACCAGAATCTCTTGTTCACACACAGCTTGCAGTGAAGTACAAAATCCCCTTCCACGTTGATGCCTGCCTGGGTGGTTTTCTTATTGCTTTCATGGACAAGGCAGGGTTCCCTCTAAAGCGTCCATTTGACTTCCGTGTGAAAGGTGTGACCAGCATTTCTGCAGATACCCACAAGGTAAGAAGGAGGGGAGAAAGGTATTCCAATGCTTCTATTTCTGGGGAGCAATTTCCAGTGCCATCCATGTCTTCAGTCATTCCTGCTCTGCTGTGAGGAGGAGTGCTGAAGTGCAGGGGTCGGGGCTGCCCTGTTCAGTTGCTTTGTGCAATGCAACAAAGAACAGGCAAATGGGATCTTGGTGACTGCATGCAGTGAGTGCTTGATTGTATTCCTGTGCCTTCCTGCTGCTTTCTGTACCCCTTGCAGTATGGCTACGCTCCCAAGGGTTCTTCAGTGGTGCTGTACAGCAACAAGAAGTACAGGAGCTACCAGTTCTTTATAGCACCCGACTGGCAAGGGGGTATATATGCCTCCCCCTCCGTGGCGGGCTCCAGGCCTGGTGGAATCATAGCTGCGTGCTGGGCAACTCTGATGCACATAGGAGAATCGGGCTACGTTGAGGCTACGAAGAGGATCATTAAAACAGCTCGTTTCCTCGAATCAGAGTACGTGCATGCCTTAGTGTTTTGATCACATCCTCTAACCCCATTCTGGACTCCCTTTTCCCAAACTGCTTTTGTTTCTCTTGCAACTTTCCCCCTTCCCCCTGGAGAAGCTATAGCGTGTTACCCACTGGTTGGAGATCCGCTGGGCAGTTGTGGGAGAAGATGCATTTTTTGGGTCCCGGTTGCTGCCCTGTGCCAGATAGCTGAGAGGCACAGAAAGGATGGGTTCAGGTGTCTTTATTTACTTGACTTTGCTTTGAGAATTTCTTCTGTCTCTGCTATGGCTGAGGGGCATCTGAAAGGACTTGCTGAAGAAAGGTTATACTTTCTTTTGTTGAGATGCTTGTGTTGCTGTGTGAGCTGATAAGCTGATTTTCTCTGCTGCTCTGTCTTCCTTTGCATCTCTGTCCTTCCTCTTTTCCATTTTTTCCTGAGTGTACTTGACTCTAGGGCCTCTAAGGACCTGAGTTCTTTTGCAAGTCCCAACAACCTGGGCTGGATGGGTGATTGTTTTTTTGGCAGGGAAGTGCTGGTGTCTGTTTTCTTCTGTAATTTTTGTTTAAGACTCCAGATAGATGGACAGAGTGTCTGGCCCTGTAATCCTGGTCAGTCACTTCTCTTCTCCTTTTTCTTTTTAAGGTTGAGAAAAATTGACAGCATCTTCATTTTTGGGAAACCTGAGGTGTCTGTCCTCTCCATTGGTTCAAACACTTTTGACATTTATCGGTTATCTAATTTCTTAGCTGCAAAAGGATGGAACTTAAACGTTCTACAGTTCCCACCAAGGTGAGTTTGTGGAGACTTAGTGGAGTGAGGTGCGTAGCCAGGGTATGCGCAATGGCAGTCTCAGGTCATAAAGCAATCTTGATGTACTGAGTGGTCTTGTCCATATCTGATATTTGTGTGTCGACTTTTCCTTGCAGAGAGGAATTACTTTTGTAATTGCTGATATATGGCAGTTACTGCAGTGAGGATAAGGCAACAGTAATTTTAATGAGCCTGCCAGAGGACATATCTGAGGCTCCCTTTCTATTTACCTCTAATACAAGCAGAAAAATATAAATAGCCAGGGCTTTATCTCATGTTAGTTAACTGAGGGTTTGTAGATTTATTTATTTTTAATATCGTCTTGCTGCCCTCTGAAGATGAAAATAGTTGAAGGAACAGTGAAGGGCTGATGATTTTCCATGGTTTTTCAAGCCTGGTGTAAAATGAATGTTTGTCAGAGTTTCTTTGAGTGGGCAGTTGTTGGTTTTCTGTGGTTAAAAGGGGCAAATGCTCCCAGATGTGGCTGCACTGAAAAATTTTTGGACTTGCAGTTAGCGTGAAGTGAAGTCCGGAGAGCCTGAAGCAGTAGCTCAGAGGTGCAAGTAGCCCTGTTCCTTCTGGTGGATGCTAAGTTCCACACTGTGGGTGGCTGATGGCTTCTCTAAGCCAGAGAGAAAAGAGAGGGAAATGATGGCAAGGATCACTGTGCTTGCAGGCAGCTGCATTTTTCTCTCCAGAGGTGACTGAAATGAGGTGAGAAAATTATAGGCCTTTAACCATGTATGGTGATGTCAAGAAGGAAGGAGGAGTTGCCGTTTTGCAAAAGAGGAGCTGAACCTTCCGAAGCTTGGTTCTAGCAAGTATTTTGCAGGGAATACCTTTAATTGGGAGTGGATCATCTTCTCCCATTATACTGCTGAAATGCTGTTTAAGGAGGTACATGATTGTCACTGGCCAGGGAAGGACTAAAGGGCTGTTGATTACTCAGAAAATGTGGAGCTGTACATACTTGAGATGGTTAATCTCTCCTCTCTCCCCTGCCTGCCCAGCATTCACCTCTGCATTACACAGTTGCACACAAAGTCTGGTGTTGCTGAACAGTTCCTGAAAGATGTCAAAGACAGCATTGATGATATCATGAAGGACCTCAGTGCCAAGACTACAGGCATGGTAAGGAGGCTGGCATACAGTGATGGTGTGTTTGGGGTGAGTGTGTTTCTCTGACGTTAACAATCCTATGTAATGACCTCCTTTTCTCTGCACAGGGAGCTATCTATGGAATGGCCCAGTCAGTTCCAGACAGGAGTTTGGTAGCGGAGATTTCTCAGGCGTACTTGGATGGCCTCTACAGCACGGATGTTCTTTGCAATGAAAAGCACATGAACGGCTCTCCTGGCCACCACTGACTGTAGTGCTACAACTGGTGCCTTGCCAACTAGCACTGGAGTGGTTCTAAAGGTTTCCTAGGGGAAGAGATTGCAGTAAGCCTTTGTTCCTACAATTGCAGGTCTGATGGCTGCTTGATCTTGAAAACTTCCTTCCCTTTTTTTATCTGTTCTGAAATCTGCATTATTTTCATGCCCAACTTTAATTTTAGGGCTTTTCTTCCATTCCCTGTGCCTATTTTCATCATGACTATTGCTGGTGAACTGAATCTCCATTCCACAACTCCAAATTCCTCAGGTATTGTGTGTGACACTTCATTCCTTGCCGTTTCTTCTCCTCAGACCTGGTATTCAGCTGATGTCCAGCCAAGCGTTAGATTTGAGTTCTTGTGTTGTGTTCTAAAGTTTCAATCTTCCCAGAAGTTGAAGATAGAAAATAAATTGAATCTTTGGTTTCTTTTGAGTATTCCTCCAAGCTACTGCATTTAACAGACTGTGTTGGAAGCCTTATATCTATGTAATGCAGAGCTGATAAATAGGCAAAGGAAAGATGATCATGTACTCTTTTGAAATTCCCTCAATATCTGCTGAGGGGAAGAAAACCCAACATAAAATCCTTTTCTGTGTTTGAATAACAGCAGAAATAGAAATCAACGGGGTGGTGTAGGGAGAGGAACTGGATGGTACTGAAAATCCTAGGTACATAGTAACTGTTTTGCTTCCCTGCCTCTCCTAGCAGACATGCATTTATCACCTTGTGCTTGTTGTACCTTGCGGAATTCTGGAGGGATGTGCAAAACAGTGATTTCACTGTTTGTAACTTGCTCATGGTGCTGTAGAAGAGTCAGTCAGGCCCTGGCACGTGTCACGGCTGGGGACTTCGTGTGCAAACAGATGGCACCAAAGCTGACCTTTTTTTTTACCATGATTTTATAGTATAAAAAGGTGACTTTTGTAGTAGTAGTGATCTCTGCTCTTTGCACTGATTCTTTTAAGGCACATTCTCAAAAGGGCATTCACCATTGTGCCTTGATGCTTCTCTGGCTTTTTTTATGGGACGCCAGGGAGGGTTTAGGGTTCAGCTGTTGACTGCGGTGTTTGCTGCAGTCATTTCTTTATGGTACTATACTGGAAAAAACCCTCAAAGGCAGACTAGCCTCAAAGTATGTTTGTCTCTAAGGTGGGATAGTAGTTGTATTGAGCCAAGTCCCTTCACAGTATTACAAAGATGCTGGTATAGCTCTGAGAGGTGGATGATAGGATGCAGCAAGTTGGAGGTATTCAAGCCTTGGGCATAAGGCTCATACTTTCTATTTTTCTCCACTATTTTTATGGAGAGAGTTTTCCCAGTGAAACTTGAGGCAGTTATGGCCTTAAGGAAAAAATAGAATCTCTTGAGTTATTAAACAGTGCTGGAGTCACTTCTGCAGGGTTTTCCCATGTGTTTTCTCTTGACTTTTTGCATGGAGGACTTTTTTCCCAGGTGGAGTTCAACACTTGGGAGAATACTTCATGCCATGTCTGAGTCTTGTGCAGAGCATCTGAAGGCATCTGTCTCTCTGCTGTAATGTGCTTGTTAGCCCTAAGCTGACCCTCACTGGCTTAGCACAGCTGAAGCACACACTTGCACAATAATTATACCGAATGAGAAGGTTACTTACCAGCCACTGCACAAACCAGGGCAGCCTTGGGCCCAGTGACTGCGGGAAGAATACTTGCTCTTTAACAGGTTTATTCTCAGTGCTAGGAGACGAAATTATTTTGGCCATCTGCCTTTAAATTGATGACTTTATGCATGTCTCTGAGCCCTTTTGAAAGCATTGCATTTTAATTGCCTGCTGACCTCTTGATGGTGTTACCAGCTCTGGCAGTCAGCACTGACTTTGGACCTATTACCATAGTAATGTGACCATTACTGCCTCTCTGAGTTTGCTGTACTTTGGAGACAGTCTTAAGTGTCTGGCTACTGTGATGGTTCTCTTTTGAACCGAGATTTAAAAAAAACCAAAACAAAAAAGGCAGGGACTCTTTTTGTTTCCACTTTAAAAGAAAAGGGGGATGGACTGGAGTGGGGTTAAGGAGAGACCTTCTCTTCCCAGGTTGCACTCTCCTAGAGGAAGTAGATGGATCTAACAGATCAGTGCTCCATTTCACTTTTTTGGATGTGTTTGAAGGTGTTATTTGTAAGTCAATGTATTCTGTTCTGGGCTTCACTCACTAACAATATTTGTGGTTTTAATTATTTTTGTGTATTTGTTCTATACTGTAAATGTAATCTTTTGGTCAGGAATAGGCTACTGTAATTTACCGGTGTGTAGTTTTTATTCATCCTTGTCCTCTAACACATAATATGCATCTCCTTTATCATGACAAATGGTCTTAGGAAAATGGTGCGATTAAAAGGCTGTATAATTATTTCAAAGACAGAAAAGAAGAATTTTATGGACTGGATTATGATCTGAAACTGGATGGTACTTTAAATCTGGAGGGATCTTTGTGGCTATTAATTCCTGCAAGATTTTGGAGTGTCAGGTTTTCCAAGTGAGGCACTGAATTTGTTGCTTGTACAAAGCACTCCCAAGGGATTTGCGTGCTCTTAGGTACTAGACTGAAGAATATCCAGTGGGATGGACCAAGAAGAGATGTGTCTTCATGCCATGGATTTCACCTGCACTTTTCTGATGACTCTGGGGGAGGGAGGAGTGGAAGGGTTGCATACAACACAATAATATCTTTCCCAATAAATACACACTGACTTTTTAATGGACAAATGGGATGAGTTAATTTGATGGCAGTGTTTTGTTTGCTTTTAATTTGCCACTGTAAATGTAGGCTGAAATAGCTGAAGAGATGGTGAAAACATGCCTAGTTTGTATTAAAATGGTGCATTTAGCTATCTGGGCTCATTGAACTCTTTATTTTTCTGTTTCAATGTTCATTTGAATGGTTGGGGACCTGTTGCTCCTAGTCTTTGCTCTTGGGTGCAGGGAGAATGGTTTAAGAATCTAGCTAATGCTGCATGAGGGCTACTCTTTCATTCAAGAGGAAGGGTGGTGTCCGTTGCTGCCTCTTGCATGTGATGTTCTAGGATGATGAAAATTGCTATTTAAGAGCTAAGGATTTTCTCTTAATTCTTTAGAACTTTTAAAGGGTTAAAAAAATAAAGACAGTCTGAATTGGGTGGTTGCAGGGTTTCTCCCAGACTCTTTTGCTGAGAGCAACTACTCTTTGTTTCACAGCACATTGTTCCTATCATACCAAAACCACTGCAATTTGGCTGTAGACCTACCGAATGCAGAGACTGTTGTGTCACTGGAGTGAAGATCTTGCACCATCAAATCAACCTGCAACCCCTTTTGGGAGTAGCCAGTAACCTGGCCTTTTGCTGGGCTGCTTTTGTGCCTTCCCTGTGTTTGTGCCTGGGCTCTGGTACCCTTCCGATTTTAGCACAAGTTGTTTTTATCTGATCTGCTCTGGCTTTGATAATCTCATTCTCTTTCAGACCCTGTTCACTTGGAGGTGCAGGCCTGTGAAGGCACGTGACATTTCTCCGTGTTGCTTCATCACAAAGCTTTTCCATGGCAGAAGCACCTTCTTGAGAGCAGTCAGGCCAGTACGTGCCTTGGGAAAACCTGTTGATGGTAATTTTGACAGTGAGGCTTCCTTCCAAACTGACATCAGGTTAACCAAGACCTTTATTGTAAACATTTTCAGTTGGTGTTCTACAAAATGCTGGTTACAGTAGGGGTGAGATCACATGCCTGCTTGTAATACTGCTATAGAGAGGTTACAGCAATAACCAAATTGCACATCACAGTTGCTGGTATGTTATAGAGGCTTCACGTACCCTTTTTTAGCTAGAAAGCATATTCCAGTAGGTAAGAAGCAGTAACGCAGTGGCTGGATGGTGTCAGGATCTGGAATGATTTACTGGTGCAATTGTGTAACATTACTCCTGGTAAAAGGACAAGTCTGCCGTAAGCCCAGGAGGCTCAGCAGCTTGTAGAACACAGCTAATGAAGAGTTTAGGAATGGAAGCAGCAAGATGGGAGATTGGATACATGCACGGTGCCCAAGAAGTGCCTCCATCCGTCTGAGCTGCAGCGGGGAGTCTGGAATGGCATTTGGCAAGTCTGGATCCAGGAACTAGCTTAGAAGCTGGGAGAAGGCTTTAGTTGCAGCTGTCCAGGCAAGATGCGGGTTGTGGCAGCAGCAGAGTTGATTTTTGGCTTCATGTGTCTCTCTCCAGTCAGGAGAGAGAAGCTGCAACCTGCTCAATGAAGCTGGCCAAGTTGATGTCTCGCTCCGATAAGCCTCCACACTCGTGGGTGCTCAAGGTGATGTGAACCTAAACCAGATAAACAGACTGACCAAGTGCTGCTGGCAGAAAGTGCAGGAGCAGTTTCCACCAGTGCTGCAGACAGTTTACATCTGATAAGGCTATTGCTTTCTCCAGAGCTGTTAGCAAAATTTCCTGGGGTGGGAGAGGTAGTCTGGCATTTTGCCTGGTTTTCTCCTTCCTACAACTCATCCTGGCCACAAGCTGTCACCACCACCCCTGCCTTGGCACAGCAGCCAGCTGTGCCCATGTTTCAACTCACATTTCTCCAGAAGTTTTTCCCCTTCCTGCCAACTCTGATAATGATTTTAAAAAGCAGCCCTGCTGCCAGCCTACAGGCAGCTACTGCTCAGCTGGACAGGTAAAAAAGAGGGAGGTATCTATAAGGCTGGCTGCGATATGCCAAGGGAATTGCATCTGAGGAAGGAGTTCCCACTGATCTAACAGCAGTTGTGCCTACTATTTTACACCTTACAAAAGGGATGTGTTCTGAGAAGGGCTCTAGTTGTCCCCACTGTCTCTCTTTCTTACCTTATTGTATACATTGAACCATTCAGGGTGATGATCCAGTTTTTCTGCCTGTAGAGCCACTCTGGTCATGAAGCCAAAGGCCTGCCCAGTGGAGTGAGAAGAAAAGTTAGCTCTGAACTACTTGCCCTATGATAATTGTTTTTCTCTCCATTGCTATTAATTTTACACCACATATTTCTATGTAATCCAACCAAATGCAGGGCCTGGGATATTCTGTATCTTTGTTGGGGAGTTCTCTGGGTTTTCCTCTTGGGGACCTTTTCCCAGATAAACTATGTGTTGAATCGAGCACTTTTGGTGTCTTGGGCAGGTTATCTTGCTCAGCCATTGCATTTCAGGAGAAACGTGGAGCTGTTTGTTTGGCTGAGCCTTGCAGATGGATCTCCTGCTCTGCAAACCAGGTCTCCTGCGTTGTAAAACTGTATGACCAATGCTCATACCCGGTTGAAGTCCTTGAAGTGGAACTCTTTAAAGATGGCGTCTCTGCCTTCCACCTCGTTCCACCCCACGGCTCTAAGGTTTGGCAGCAGCTGCTCCCTCTCCTCTGTGCTCAGCCTGTGGGCTTTTCCTGCCTGATCCCGCAGAAAGGAAAAGAAAAGGGAACAGATCAGTGTGGCAGAGGTAGGATGAAGCAGATGTTCCAAGCAGCGAAGGCATCACATGTGTAGTTAAAGGTCCATGGAGGCAGCTGCAGACAGTGTGAAGATTAGAATGTGGGTCTGGACATGAACTGTGGGGTGCTGATGGTAGGGGATATCAATGCTGTTCCTTGCTCTGGTAAAGTCCTGCATGTGTCAAGGTCAAGTGAAGTCCAGCTTGTCACTTTAGTCCTCTGACCTGCAACACTTACTGCTTTACCAGTGTACATATGTATTCATTATAACCTGAGGCACTAGGAGATGATGGCTGTGGGAGATTAAACTTCCAAATACATTACATTTAATTTTCTGGAAAAAAAAAACACTGAAATTTTGTGATGGCTTCTAGATCTGAGATTTCCTTGTTTTTGAGGTTTGTGAAGCACCTTCCTGAAGCAGGAGGGCTTTATTTTCAGGTCATCTACAGTGGAAGCCTGCTTTAGGGGAGAAAGAAGTGATGTGAATCAGAGAGATGACTCACTAAAGTGGAGTTCAGATCCTTTTCCTTTTCAATCTCACTTACGGATTTTAAGAGGTGTTTCTGTCTGTGAGTAACAAAGGGCAGAGGGAGGGGTTGTGATTTAGAATTGTCTTCTGCTCTTGGGCAGAGCTGCTGTTGTTTGGTTTTTGGGTTGGGAAGTAGCAGTTCTTGGCTTTGGTGAGTGAATATGGGCAAAGATGAAACTAAAATGGAGTTCTTGAGGATGGGGGTTGCCAAGCCAGCATATTTTCTGGTTCAGTGGGAAGGCAGGAGTGAGTGCAGAGGGGTATTGCTCTATCTGAAAGATGATGTTCTGGCCATTAAAATTCTTTCCTAGTGGGTGATCTTCAGAGTTGGTGAGGATTGTTTCTCAATGGCAAAGACAAACACCTCCTTGCAACTGGTTTTGCTTTATGTACAGTAGGCAAAGTGTGGCAAATTAGACATGAGTCCCAGCAAATATAGCCCACTGTTTCTCAGAGGTGATTGCTCAGCTGTTTAAGATGCTACTTCTAAACAACCATGTCCAAGTGAAGTGTCTCAAGGGGCTGCTGACCAAAGAAGGCAAATCGTCTGGTAGTTTGCCTGCTCATAGGCTGTACAAAACCAAAGAAGCAGCCATGAAGCTGATGTTTTTTTGTGTGTGGTTCTTTGGTTTTGCACACTTTGAGGAAGTTGGGAAAGATTATTTCCTATTCCCATGTTACTGGGTCTCCTGAGCCATCAGCCCATGTGGGTGCCTGTCTGCAGAGCTGCAATCCTTATGCTCAGAGAGAGGTGTCAGCTGCAGAGCACCTCATGAAATGGAGAGTGCCGAGGTGCACACTGAACCTTAGCTCAGGGGTGGCTGGGGTGGAATGGTTTCCGTTTCCCTGCTATCATGACTGCCTGCTTTCCCTTTTGCACAATGTTTGGGGAAAGCGTTCCTCACCTGTGCATGCTTTGGTGTTGCTGTAAGCATGTGAACCACCCGTGCCACCTTTCAGATTGCATGGCATTTTGGACGGCCCCTTACCAGCCCCAGCTCCGCCACCTCCCTGCTAATTCACCCCCATCCCTTACCAAGCTCTGGGTTTGAAGGGAAGGTACTGAGTAAACACGGCTCAGCGCAATAAACCCTCAGCCATTGCCCTCCTGTGCCGATGGCGTGATAAGCCCGGCGCGGGTAGCTTAGCAACTGGATAAGTGGGGACAGAGGCTGGCTCTGCATGGGGCCGCTGGCAGGGGGTCTCTGATGGAAGTTGGATAAGGGCTGTGCCAGGTTTCAGGACCAGGGCCTCAAAGCTCCTGCTTGTGTATCAGTCCTAAAGAGAGGAAAGGATGCGTAAAGCCAGAGCTGTTGCTTGCTTGGAGCAGAGGGGTATGGATGCAGGCGGCTGGGTGTCGAGCCAGTCGCCCCCAGGCAGAGTGAGAAACCAGGCTGCTTGGAAGAGACATGGTTTAATTGTTCTCTGAACCCTTTTCTGTGTGTGACTACATGGGAAGATGGGCCTGGGCGATTTTTCCAGGCCCAGCTCCTGTCTGAGAGCCCAGCGCCAGTGGGAGGCATGACCAGGCTGATGTTTGGCCAATGGACCACACAAAAGCCAGCTCCTCAGTCTGTGTCTTGTGGTGGTGAACCCTCTGCCTGGGTTGTCTACCCCATGCCCTCTGCCCCACTCCCTTTCTTTTTCCTCCTTCTTCATCCCAGCACATTGGCCAGCCTGCTCATTTTATCAGTATAGCATGTTAATGCTTTCATGTGCACTTACTCCTTTAAAGCACACTCTTCTCATTAGGGAAATTTAATTATTTTGTTTTCTTTTGCTGACTCTTAACTGCCAAGGCATTGTTTGTTTGGAATTCTTTTTTTTGCCAGCAGGAAATAAAGTATATGCATTGTGCAACAGAAGCAAAGGAACCAGCATGGGAAACTGGGACAGCTGTGGGCTTTCTGGAGGTGAAACAACCCTCTCTGCTCAAACTAACATCTTCCCTTTTAAGGGTGACTTGTCACCTAGGAGAAGGTAAAGGGGACCTGGCGTGACCAGGACCCACAGACACGGTTGGAATGTGATGTGCCCACGAGGCCCCATGGTCTTTCCCTCCTGTCGCCTCCACTGCTGTGATAAAGAGGGTTTCCAGCCGACCAGCAACAGGCAGAGCAGGCGTGGGGGTCATACTTGCCATGCAATATCTGAGCGATGGTTGTGCTGGCAGCACAGCTTTGCTTATGGACCCTTTCTCTCCCCTTTGCAGAGTAATCGAGCCTGGAGAGCCCCGGCTTTGGTAATTCAGCAGCCAGCGAAGCTCCCTGCGTTACTTATTAACCAGAGCACAGAGCTCTGCTCTTTCTCCCTTGCCTCCTGCTGCTTCTCAGAGGCCGCAGCTCCAGCTGCAACCTTCCTGCCCTGTCCCTTGCCGCTGCCTGCGAAGCTGCAGCCGGATTGCCCAGCAGTGACTTACCATTGCCCGTGGGTCCCCGCGCCCTGCGTCCCCGGTCCAGGCTGGGAGCTGAGCCGAGCGCTACCCAAGCCCCGTGGAGCTGCGGCTTGGCTGGGGCGACGAGAGGCGTGGCAAGGGGGCCGGGTCCACCCACGGGAATGTTGTCTTTCCCAAGGCTGTCCGGCAGCGGTCACCTGCCTGCAGGGCCTTGCGGGTCCGGGGGGACTTGGGAGATGCTCAAACAGGGGCTCGAAGCGGTGATGCATCCACCCCTGAACCTCCCACCCCTCTCCGGTAGGGCCGCTTCTTTAACCTGGTGCATGAGGAAAAGGCAGAATGGATTGCAGAGGGGCAGTTAAAGCTGGCGCTGCTGACAACACGTGTGATGATTGTGACAGTCATTCTGGCTGAGCGTGTGTGCCTCCCAGTCCTTTGAGCTTTGTGCAGTGATGATCATGACCCGAGGGCTGCGTTGTCTGGGCACAGCCTGGATTACATCACAGCACGTGGACCAAGAGCCAGGGTGATGGGGGGGAGTGTGTGCAACTCAACACTTCTGAGAATTTTAAGGTATTTTCTCTTGTTGCCGAAGGAACCGTGTCTGCACGGATGCCTCATCCTGCTCCCTGTTTTCGCTCTCCATGCCTGCCGGATTTGTGCCCGTGTTCTGCAGCTCATTGTGTGCTAAACCCACTCACGTGATGGGCAATTTTCCAGTGCTGACAATTTTGTACTGTGCTGATGTAAGTGGTAGACAGAAATTCAGTACCTCACCTTACCCTCGTGATTTTCTTTACCCTTGAAGCAACTGATTCTGGATTTTTTTAATACAGTGTGACATACATCACTTGTATATACTGTTGTGCACATTTTGTTTTCTGCTGCTAGAGTTCATGGATGCCACAGAGGTGATTTGTTTCTCCAGCAGGCAAGCTAGAAGGAAGCAAATTCTTCCTTTCCCTTTTTGCCCTCTATAGATATGCTTGCCAGCATAATGAAAAGGAAAAATGGAACATCTTTTGCGTCCTGGGAGACCCTGAGTGTCTGTCGGGGGACAGGCAACTTGCAGTGTAGCACCTGAGAAGACAATAACTGTGTGCAGATAACGAAGATGGAAGCTGTGATGTGGATGAGAAGAGCTACTGTCTGGTTTCCAGCAATGAAAACACGAGGTGGGACTGTTTGTAAGGTTGGGAAAGGCCAGTGGAATATTTTCTCGGCGTAAGTTTGAATTGCAGTACTGGCAGTTCCATCAGCACCGCCCGGCAGAAGCATCACTGTAAATAATGGCATAAGCAGGAGGTAAAGGAAACAATATTGTCATGAATTGGAGGTGGAGATACAGGTGCTACGGGACAAAGCTACGTTCAGGGGATCTCGGCTGCAGTTTTCTCAAGAAAATGCAGTGGCTCTTTTGTTGGTGATTTGTTGGGGCCTTGGATGCACCTTGGCCTAGGGGACAGTGCTTCTGTTGTCTTCCCTATTGATTTGGAGGTGGGAGGGGAAGCAAATACTCTATTTCTTATGGTATCCTGCTTTCCCTGTGTTGGGTTTTGTTCCAGCACAACTGGGAGCTGATCCTATTTACCTTGCCAATACATGTCCCGCCAGTGCAGAGCAACTAATGGAAACGTCAGCTCATCAGAGGTGAGAATTTCTGTGGCTGGAGGACATCAGAGGAGAAAAACAATTAATTATACGGTGTCTGCTGATTACGCAGCTCCTTTGTAATGGCATTTTCTCTCCTAGGTTATAGATCAAGCCTTAACTGCCAGCTTTATGTAAGAGAGAGATATTGCAGAAGGACGTGCTTTTACTGAAAAGTGTCAACAGCAAGCACACTTGTGATTTTCCTCGGCCTGTGGTGTGAAATTGTGCCTGATCCTTTGGCTGACTTTGACACCTGAACCCCTAGGTGTATGAAACTCCCCCTCTGCACAGCTTTAATTTCGCTTTTTGAGATGGGACTCTAGATTTGTTATTAATGATTAATTGAGTCATGTTGGGCAAGGTGTTTGCTCGGAGTGGTTTGCAGCCCCGCACAAGGGCCATGCTTGTTTACTGGCAACAGATTTTTTCTTTTTTTTCCCCCTCTCTTGTTGTCTAGTTTAGAGCTGTGCTTCTTTAGGCTAGGTCAGTGGCAGCTAAACTCACATGTGTGCATCATTTCTCTGTATTTGGAGGGAGCTCTTTGCTCGCCTACTATTATTTTTATTTTAATAAAACCTTTTTAACAAAACAATCCCAACCCTGAAAGCTGCTTTGGTTGAGGTTTGTGTGCTACCTCCCATCTCAAAATTTGCTCTTTGAATTCCCCCCCTTTTTCATTTCATGTTCCCTGAAACATTTTCATGGTCCCTTTGAGGAGGAGGGACACTAGCTTCCTTCCCTGACAGTGCTGGCTGCAGTGTGTGGCTGCTTGTGATCACATAAGAAATGTAGAGAACATGATCCTTGCTGCTTCCAGGAGAGGGAATTTCCCTGCAGGAGCTTAGGATGCTACAACACCATGGTTTGATTTTGTACTTTTTTTTATTTCCCCACAATATGTGATGGCTCCTCACTTAACAGTATTAATAATGTGCTCAATGTCATTTTCCTGCAGGTGTGCTTTTCCAGGCATCCTTTGGGAACCACTGACCTATGGGGTTAGCCTTAGCATGGTTCAAGTCACAGTAAATTCACTCTGGCTTTGCAGAGTGCTTTTGCAGGGTGCTTTAAGCCAGGGTGGGCCAAACTCTTTTATCAAACGCTGCTGGTATCTGCTCTTGTGGCACAATATATTTAATTAAAGAGTTTGTTAAGCACTGGAGGGGATTTATGGCAGTTGTGACAAGTTTAAGTTGACGAAAGGGCCCATTAAATAGAGATGAATTGTTAATTATTCCTGTGTGAGTCTTCCTCTTGTAGCATCATTTTATCAAAGTCGGTGAGGGATGGGAATTGGCCTCAGCATAATGAACAAAGTAAATCGGTGGCTGGTACAGAACGGGGCTTCTTTGGTCTGCTCACACAATGCTTTAGGTAAAGGGCCTTGATGTCGGGTATTGTGCAGGTACCTGTGGGGAGGGGTAGATTGAAAAAAAAAATGGCAATAAAATAGACATAACCGCTTCTATTGTTTAGAAACCATGAATGGCAAAGTGGGAGACAACTGTGTGCAAGGTGGTGGAATATCATAGAATCTGGGGGTGAGGAACTGTGGCATTGAAGGGATGTTTCCCACAGAAGGAGTAGGATACAAACCTGAGTCAAAAGCACCTGAGTGAATATTACCATGGATGCCTTCTCCTATGTCAAACCAGTGCTGGAAGAGACATCACATTGCTATGTGATGCGTGGAGAAGCCCGGCCTGGATTTGGTTTGACAACCCAAGAGTTGGGCTGGAATAATTCTGCTTTGACTCTGTGTTTGTCCTTGAAACCAAGTGGCATGACAAAAAACAAGGGCTATGGGCCCTGGCAGCTAATGTACTTCTGTGTCACAAATCTTGTCCTTGAGGTCCCCAGGAGCTTGCTGTGTGGTCTGCGGTGGATGGCAGGGAGATCATGCAGTTTGCTGCCCTGCCAAGGTCACTCCATTCCCTGCAACAGGATGCATTTGCCCTGGGGGAAGGTAATAAATCAAAACTGCCTTTTCCCCCTACCTCTTGCTTTGTCCAGTCTGCTGATGGATTAGTCACGTAACTCAGCTTCCCTGGGCACAGCTGGAGCCCAGTGCAAGGGGAACTTCTTGTATTCAGCTCGTTTCCAGACTTCCAGTCCAAATTTGAGGTTCTTTGCTAAACAGGTTGGATTTCCTGGCAAACATACAAGGGTTGCAGAAGGCGAGTGTCTTGGCAGATTTGGAAGTTTTTCTCCCATATTAAAGAGTGAGTTTTGCTCCTTGTTTACGCGGGGCGAGTTGCGAGCTGCATGTGAAGTGGTCTTGTCACTAGGGGTCAGGAAAATGCTGAGAAATGGCAGAGCTCCCTAAAATCCCGGTCCCTGGCAGGAGGGCACAGGATAGGGGCTCTCAGAAGCCCATCTAATCCCGAAAGAGTAGCTGCACTGAGCAAAGCAGCTCTTCAGCTGAACCTTCATGACCTTTTTTTTTCTCATGAGAAGCACCTCTAAATCCTTTTATGTGCACCAAAGCATCAGTGCAACTCCTGAGACCTGCTTGACTGTAGATACTGAAGGATTGAGGATGTGTCTCCAGCCAGATTTCTAGAAGTCTTTGGTTACTTTTGTTGTTTTCAAGTTCTGGAAGTCCTTGGGTTTTATTCCAGCTTTCTGATTGCAGGTCTTGCGGTAAAGTGCCTTGAGGTAGGTCCTGGGTATAAAGGCATGGTCGGTCTGTACAAACCTTTTATTGGGTAGGAATAGAAGGGAGGATTAGAGAAGGTAGGCAAGCTTTTGGACGTGCAAGCTTTTAGACATACAAGCTCTGCTTCAATTGCAACTAGAATAGAAACAGCAGGTTTCAAAGCCAAATGAGTTGAAAACAGTAGCTCCTAGATTAGTGAGATCTTTAACATGTGTAGTTACTTTAGAAGGAAAGAGTGCCTGATGTACCACAGATGATGCCAGGTGAGTGAAGAAAAAATGTGCTAAGGTGGTGATTTCCTTGGAGACAGACAGGTAGAACATGGGCCGTGGCACATGGTGAGCGCAGTGGCCAACTCCAGGTTTGCTTTTCATTAGGGGTGTGAATTTTATTTCCTAGCTCTGCCTTTGGGAGGTGTTTCATAGTAGTAGTATTTTTTTGTTCTCAGATCAGGGCTGAAAGAGCAGAGGAGTGATAAATGGTCCCCCACTGGCTGATGGGTGTGCTTGTCTCGCAGATTGTCTGTGGGAGTCTGCTGGGGTGATCAGCTTTGTCTCCAGCCTTCCCAGAAGGGTGGTAGGTGGGCTGGGTGAAGGATTTTACACTGCTGGAAGCACAGGGGTGATACTCAGCCATGGGGCATGGTGTAGGAGATCCTGCAATATTGACATTTTTTTGTTGTGCAGAATTTAACAGCAGAAACTTGTGTGTGAAATTCATATCAGGTGCACTGCTGATTTTTTTTCCTTGTTAGCATTAAACATTCTCTATTGATGAGGTTACTATCTTATTTATACTATCACCTCTATTTCTCCTCAGCCTGATGAGTTTGTTCTGCTTCTTACAGACTGAATTCATCTGCTTTGCTCATTCTTGCTATTAGGGGGAATGACCACTGGACCATGCTATCTGCACTGTTTGTTGCAGGGTAAAGATTAGTGGGAAAATACTGTACACAGCATTCTTGAGAAACTCAGATGCCTCTGTGCCTCACCCATTGGGGGTAGCAAATTAAATAACATAGCAGCTCACTTCAAAGTCTGAGGATAAATAAATCCTGTGGCAAACATGGCAAGGAGTGGAGAGATGAAATACTGCAAGCTGTTGCTGATTCACAGCCTGGGCTGGAAGTTTGCTGATGTGTTACAGCAAAATGGAGCTGTGTTTAATTCCAGCCACCTCTGCTCCTTCCTGTGACAGCTGTATCCTGGGGGGACTTTGGGCTCAAAAGGAAGGACCCGTTACTTGTAATGATTTGCTTCAACTCTTGGACCTCTGCTTACATCCCTATGAGGTGCTGTTGAAGGTTGTCTCAGTAGTACCATGAACTGGTCTTGGAAATTGCTACTTGCTGTAGGCTTGGTTTATGACCTTGCAAAGGCAGTGTGTTGAACCTGGTGGGGAGGAAGGAGAAAGGGAGATGGTTGTTTCTGACATGAAGTGGAGAATCACTGGTGCCATGAACTCCTGGAAGGTGTTGCTTGGTGGCACCAGCTGCCCTGTGTTGTTATCTGAGGGCTAATGTCCTGTGGCAAGGCATTTTTCAGTGGGTGCTGCTGCTGTCTGCTTGAGGCACCATGAAGAGTGGAGATTTTGGTGACAATGTTGTAGTGCTGGCAAAGAGGATTTTGCTGGGAGAGACCTGACTGTTTTTCTGCAAGGAGGATATCTTGTAGGACTGCTCTGAACCATGAGCCCTCCTTGGTCTTTGTACTGATGACCCAAAGGGAAGATGGGGCGTAGGAAGGTGCCCCATGATGGGGAGACAATCCCTGTTCCTGGGTTTCCAGTGCCAGGGTTTATAGGGGAATCTGCCTCTGACATATCATCAGAGATCTCATCTGCTGGAGCTTTCCCCTCCTCAGACAGTGTGGTGGCTTTGGACAAACTACCTGCAAGTTAAATAAAGAAGGATCAGTTGGTTGAAGCGGAGCTGGGACAGGAACAGACTTAATGGCCAAGGGTAGAAGAAGAGGAAGAGCAAACCAGGAATTTTTCTCCTGACACTTCTACTCGTGAATCAAGCAAGTTGTGTTAGTAAAAAGGACCAACGGTTCCAGTGCAACTGGGAAGATGTGATATTGCTTACTGTGGCAGCAAGGACCTAAATCAGCAGGATCAAAAAGCAACCTCTGTGTGCTAGCAGCAGCTTTGCTCAGCAGAGAGAGTTTCTCTCCAGGAACCAGCACTTGATCAGCAGTTTACAGTGAATGCCCAGCATGTAAATAAACACAGATACTGTGGTGGTGCTGCAGACTTGAGGCCCCCAATAACTCAGCTGTCTCTTCTGATGCACAGTTGGGCGGTTGAAGCTGATTGATTCAAGTCTGGCGACTGCAGCTGATCTCCCTTCTTATGCAGGTAACTATTAGCTTCTATGGCTGACAAATATTTAAATCATCAGGGATACTTCCTGAAGTATTTGAACATACCTCACTCCAGTAGTCTTGCTTTTGCTATCAAATTCAGCATACGGAGATAAGGAGGACTGTGGTTTCTAAAAGCACTTTCCTTTCTGAGGACCCTTCTGGTGCCTCTGCAGTTCTCCAGGGCACAAGACATGGCAGTTGTGGGGCAAGGGGTGAGAGCTCATCTGGTGGGAAATCAGGTGTGTCTTATCCACCTCATCTGCGGAGTAAAATTTGGGATCTGAATTCTTCCTTCTGGTGTTTGGGTTTGGACTGCATCTTAATGTTCCCATTTTGCTTAGTAGTGCATATCTTTCATTAAGTAGTGCTGTAAAATACTGATGTTATGGGCTATGAACCAGAAAAATCAGAACATAGCGGTTCTAGTTTGCATGCGGTTCATGGATAAAAGTAACCAAACAGCAGGGATAAGTTGGGCAGAAGGCTTTTTACTGTCTTTGTGATACCATCTTCTGATGAAATTTGAAAGGCGACCTGAGGTCTATTCCATGTTTAGTTTAAGAGCAGGAAATAGTGTACTGGTAAATATTTTACTCATTTTCATTTGTACTGCTGGAAGATTTAGCTCCACTTTAGAGCATGGAACTATGTTTTTTCCTTACAGAGCCTCAGAAAGGGTATGTTAGAGCTTGAAAGAAACTTCAACAAACTGGAGAACGGGGTCTTTTCCCTCTTTGCCCTGTGCCTCTGTCTTCCTTGGCAGTAAGCATGCTGCAAAAAGCACCTGTCTTATTTTCCAAATCGCTGTAGCCAGTGATCAAGTCTGCCATGTCAACAAAAAGCATTAAGACCTCTGCTTTCTGCTGATGCAGAACGATAATTTGTGGCTCAGCCATTACTGAGATGTTAGACACCAAAATTACGACCACTCTGTCAGGTTGGCTGAATAATTTTTACTCCTAAGCCTTCCACCAAGATGATTTTCAGTGCTTAGAAATTAGTCTTACTCTGCAGAGCTGTCAGTGTCTCCCAGCTGTGTCACTATGTGATCTAACAAATGTGTGTATATATGATATAGCTATTTCATCATCATTCCCTGCACTCCTCCAGACACCTGGGAAGCCTATCTTCAGTGCAGTTCTCCTCTCCCAGGACTCACTTCTGTTAATTCTTTCTTTGGTTTGTTTTCCAGTAGTGTTGAAAAGCCCTAGAACAACCTTCTTGTTATTTTTTTCTTTCAGGCACTATAGATACACAGTGACAGAAATTTTGTGCTCTGGGTAGGTTATGCTTGAAATGGACAGGGGAAAGCTTTTATTTGGACAGGGAGGAGATAGAGGCAAGGGGAAATCAAGACCTTGGAGTGTTAAAGACCCAATTACCAGGGAAAATTTTATCCTCAAAAGGTGGAAGGCAGACAATCATAGTGTAGAGAGGCTGGGCAGGTCTGAAAGGGTTGCAGGTCCCCTAGCAGAAGGGGAAAAGCAGTGCTTAAACAGCAGATCCTCTGAGAAACAGAGTGCCCATCCACTGACCTTCCCCATTGCTGATCTGCAGCTGTGCTCTTGGGTCAGCAGAGAGAGGCCATCTCCATCCCCAGATTCCTTCCTGAGGACTCTTGGCCCTGTAGCAACTCATTCTGGGCGCATCCTTTCCTAGAAGGAGGTGGGAGATGCAAACAACCTCTCTGGAAGAGTTTCTGCCTTTGTTGCCTGTGGTGAAGGTGAGCTGTGAGCCTATGGTTGTTTTGTCTTCCTTTTGGCTTCACTCCCCAACTGATCAGGGCTCTATTATTAGCAGCTGATGTGCCAGTAGAGTCACTCTCCTCCTAGCTCTGCTAATTAATCAATGCACCTCGTGACATCTCTTGAATATTAAATACTTTTCATTAGTATCCAGAGCCCAACAACATGGATGAATCCATCTATATTCATTAGATTTTGGATTTCACATCAGGAGGAGGAGCCAAAATTGACTGTAAAAGGGCAATGTCCTGTCCAATCCCTTCCTCATCCTAGTGATAACTATCCTTGTGGATATTTTTCTTTCTTTCCCTTCCCACCCCTCCCTCCTTGTATGTTGGTTAAAGGAGAAGATGGGCAGTGACTTCAACTCCTCTCCTTCTTATCCCAAGTGATTACCCTTAGGAAAAAAGTGGACAGGATCCTCTTTAAAAGAAAATGAAGATAAATACTTATTGATGTCTGAATTGCGTTCCTCCATGCTAAAAATTAACTTTTCCAGTGGTGTAGCTGCACCTGCTTACAGGTAGCCCTAAACTGGCTAAAGTCTTATGCATAACCTCAAAACCAGGAAGGAGGAGATACACTTCTTGGAAGTAGTTCCTGACCTCACCGAACATCTGGTGTTTTCCTGGAAATGATGAGAAGCCACTGCTGCACGCTCAACTTTGCTCTCCAGAACAAGAGGGCATCACTGTCCTTGCTCATCTGCGAGGTGTTTTCCTGGACGCTGGTATTCCATGGCAAATATTCAGTTGTGTTCGGAAGTCATGTGATTTCCTTCCTGCCAGTTGAATCTGCACTGAGGCAATTCCTCCTTTTGTCAGATTAACGTGATTTAGATTAAAGAACTAAAAGGACTCAGAGGCCTCCTGAGATACCAAAGTTTGTCCCCTGTTTTTGGATTATACAAAGTGGTCCTCCAGTCCATGGGGGGTGGTGGGTTTGGCCCTATTAATTACTTTTCTTTCTCTTAAAGCATGTCCTTTCCTATTGATTGGGGAGGAACAAAAAGGAGAATAAAGGCCAAGAACTGAGCTGGCTGAGCATCTTTGCTACTCCCATCATGTGCTCTACCCCACGTGGGGATGTACTCTGTACTGCCCAAAGACCCATTTGGACATCCCAAACAGGAGTGGTCTGTGGGGCAGGGAGCGCCTACCCCTCTATTTTCACTAAGAGCTGCAGAAATGCAAAGCAGACTTGGCTTTGCATGAGGCTCATCAAACCAAGAGGAGATGGCTCGTACATGGCTGTGGTGCTTATTGAGTGAGTCGTAAGAGGGCTTAGGATGTTTCATCAGGCTAAAAGTGAGAGCTCGCAGAGACTTCTGGAGATCTCATGAGACAGAGCACTAAAAAGGTGCATTTTGAGTACAAGGAAATTTCTATGTGCTCCTTTGGACTCTTGTGGCATCAGTACCATGTCCCATGGGTGGCCCAAGGAGGGATCTTGCAGTGGCTAATTGCCCTACATCCTGCAGACCCTTTTGGGCCTCTCTCCCTCTTGCACTGTGGATGCCAAAGATGAAAACCAGATGTTGTTCTTACTGCTTGCTCCTCTCAGGCTGCTGGGCATTGGTACTGCTTGGTCTTTCATGTTTTGCTCTCTGTTTTTCCAGTGGTGTTTCTCAGATTACCTTTTCTCCTCTTCCTGTAAAACTTACTCGGAGCTGCCTCGGTTGATGTGTGTCTGTGTCTGCTGAGAACTCTTCTATCAATCAGTTGTTAACCCAAAACTACCACTGTAAGCTATTTATACAGTGATTAGTTGAAGCTTCAGCTATTTAGTGCAACCTTTAAATCGTGTATCTACCAACAGCTACTGGTCACATAAAGTTTCATTGAGCAGTGTCTATCACTTACTGTTTTTCTCAATGTGTGCACATATTTAATTTTCTACGGACCTCTCTTGCAGCTATTTTCTGCTGAGTAAAGAGTAAATCAAGGGACTTCAAAGTGTTTTGTTGCATTGCAATGAGTGAATTGCTCCTAAAGAGAACATGGAATATAAAAATTCATCTTGCAAAAAAGTTGCCTCGTTGTATAAATCCTCTCTCTCTATGTTAAAACAGAATTAAACCTTAAAATGAATGATTTTGTTCACAGGAGAAGTAAGCTAGTAAGGATTTCTCCAACCAGCAAGCTTTGAATAATCAGCCTTGTTGGGTTTGCTTCTGTTTTTGCCTCTTCTGCCTCAGCTTATATATGCTTATGGGACAAGATCTGCTTTTTACTAGGGGTTCAAAACTGTACGTGTAAGTGCTTGGATTCAAAGATGCAGTCAAAATTTAATGTTTTTATGTTGACTCAGAAAATGAAGTTTTTGGGCTTACCGAGGCAAATGAAACTTGGAGGAAATAATAGGTAGAAAATGTAAAATTGAAGTCTAATGAAACTAACTTTGCTTTTGGAATATGTAGTAATTAAAAGAAGTGAAACAAGGTTGTGCCTGCATCTGCCAGCCGAGTAGCAGCTCAGCCCAAGCCAGCATAGACCCTGAAGTGAAGCACCTGTGTACATAATCTTACCCTGTTGTTGAGAGAAATGGCTTGAATGAATCTCAAGGGATGATTGAGATTCTGGGTGCATTGAAGTACTCTATGAGGGTATGTCCATGACTCCAGTCAGACCCAACAGTGGCTGGGACTGAGAGCAGGGAGCATGGAACTGGACAGCTTGCCAGCCTAAAGATTCAAGTGCTTCTGTGTGCAAGTACAATGCCAATCTTTGTTTTCAGGTGCATGGGTCAGTTTGAAGAGCTACACTCAATTTGTATGTCCTCAGCTTGGAATTTGGGTGCACTGTTTTGCTGTGCATTTGAAAACATGTTCAGTTCACGTGGTCTGGAGTAAAATGTTGCCATGTGTCTATGTGGTGTGGTTAGGCTCAGCTAACCAGCTAGGAGTGAACAAGTTCCTCCCTTTTTGTAGGTTTCTGTAGGGCTGCTAAAGAAAGGAGGCAGTCAGGGACACTGGAGAGGAAAAGACACGAGTTTTCCCCAGCTCTGTGCGCTTTATAGACCTGCCAGGCCTCCCTGCCGTTGCGCAGCTGCCTTTATAGCTCTACGACTACCTCATAAGTGGGATGTCCACGTGCACCCCTGCACCTTCAGGTGCAGCCTCAGTCTATTTGGTGATGAGTAATGCAAACCCTGAAACAAGAGCAGCTCTGGGGACTGACAGGCTAGTGTTGCTATCGCCCTCTGGGAAAACAGCTGGCGAATTTGAAGCTCCATCTGCTTAATGGGTTTGATGGAAAGGAAAGAGAAAGTTGCTTGTGAGTCTAGTGCAAAAGCAACGTGTGCACGGTGCTAACGAGGGCTCACCCTGGGGTGCAGACACAGTCTAACCTCAGCACAGCACTTTCCCAGTTCAAATATGGGGCCAGCAACTCCTTTCTCCTACTTTAGCCTGGTTGTAAGGAGCAGAGGAGGTGAAAAGGAGGGAATAAATGGAGAAGCTGGGGTTGGGGAATGGCCAGACAGGGCTCTCGGTGGGCACTGTGGATGGGTAGGTTGCCTGCCTCACCCTCACCTGGGCTAATTTTTTTTCCAACTCCTGACTGCTCACTGCAGTTCATTGATTGATTTGGCAGGGCGAAAAGGGAAACAGTACTGAGTGAAATGAAACTACATATTTTGAACTAGAGATTTCGTTTGCCCTGTTTGGAGCTGGTTGCTGTGTCAGTACCCTGCAGTTCTATGTTTGCTTTGGCCAAGGTTTGATGGATGCCGAGTTTCTCATCTGTGGCTAAGAAATGGAATTTCACTCATCCTATAGGCAAATTTGCTACTCATTCCTGTGGCAAATAAACTTCAGGCAGAGTTAGCTGCTGCCCTTGCTATGGCAAAAGCCTTATGTTAGTCTGTGCTGTAATTACGTCATTAATTAGAGAACTCTGAATATTGCCTCTCCCCGTTTTTTGAAATAAAGATGGAGTCAGACTTCCATTTGGCCAAACTGTAGCTTGTGGGGCTGAGTAATAAAAACACAGTGGCAGGTAAATGCGGATCATGGAGAGTCCTGCCTATGTATTTTGTCACGTAGCTGTGAGTACTATGCTCCAAGCCCCCTTATAAAAAGGGGCTTGACCTCTTTTTAACTGCAGTTAAAAGCAGAGTAGCCCCTTCCCAGCATTACATGGTATGGCACAAGGAAAGAGAAAAAACTTCCATGGAGGACCTTTTCCAGGTGTGAGGGAGCTCCTGCTGTATTTAAAGTTCAGAGCTAAAGGCTGTCTTTCAATACATTGTATTTAACTTTGTCCAATTCTGTTCCCTTTTCCTGCAGCAATAAAACCATGATTACTCTCTCATCTCTCCCCTTTTCTTTCCGAGTAGGTTCTGCGAAACTGTGTTTTGGGATAGTAAATCACAACATGGAAGCATGCATTCATAAAATGCTTAATGCCTCCCTCCATCAATAGCTCAACGTGCAACACAGACACTAACATTTCATTATAATTATGCTGCAGACTTCCATGTCGAGGAAGAAAGCTGAACTCTGCGAGGCAGCCTAGCCCCGTCCCTGTCCCCTCCTTGCTGTGGGAGCACTGCAACATCCCATTAGCCAGGTATTTTGTTCAGCTGACTCACGGGGCTGTATGCGTGCCTGATTCTTGTCTTTTCCACAGGAGGAAGACTTCTATTTGGGCTGAATTTGGCCTGGCTCATCCTTTTCTTACCAGAGGGTGAAGAGAGGTCTTGAAACCATTCGTGGAAGTATCTGCGGGAGCTAGCAAATTGCCTGGAGTCCTCTAGCAAGCAGGAAGGTCGATCCAGCACAAATAGAAGGTTTTGGAAGATAGGCTCTGAGTGATTAGAGGTAAAGGAAGGCTTCCCTGCTACAACAAGTGTCACATTTTTTTAAAAGCTGTCCTTTCTGAGGTTGCATTAGTTGCTAGGACTGTTTCTGTTCACAGGAGAAGGAACATGACTGAGGTTTGCAAGTTGCTGAATGACACAGGCAAGTCAGCCCATGCCCTCCCATTGCTCTTTCTAGGAGATTTAAGAGATGACCGCTTGCAACTGAATAGGAGTCAATATGTTGCACACTCACATGCTAACCTGTAAAACTCCTTGCTATAGAAGATATTGCTGAGTCCCCCCCCCCAAAAACATAGCAGATTTTCTCTAAGTATAACATTCACATGTATGTGAGCTAGGATTAAAAATATACATAATGAAACACTTAAGGAAAGGATGGGGTTCCCTAATGCAAAGGAAATATGTGCCTCGTGGTGGTGCTGTTCCATCATTGTCAATTATGAGGAGTGTTAAATGTTTCTCTGTAGCAGCTGGTGTGGAGTATTATTGCAGAGAGGGCATTAAATGAGACGGGTTATCAGTGTAATTCAATATGACAATTTCTGTGGTCGTATCCTGAAGACAGTGGAAAAGATGGGGAGAGGGAGCAGCACCCGTGACACACACAAATGCTAACTGGAAGGGAAAGAGGCATTCATTTCTTGTTAGCGCATACGAATGTAAATGTACTGATTTATGTAACTTCAAAAGCTTAGCTGCTCACTGCCTGAAGAAGCGTTCTTAAAACACATATCCAAATTAAGATGTCACGTATCAGATAAATTGCTCTGTGTAGAAACTTTGTTTGCAAAGTCAACATTTTTTTCAACAGTCTTTTTGTAGTCCTTAAAAAACCCCAAACAAACTCTGTGGAGAAACAAATATCTGTATGTTGCTGGTGTCAAGGTCCAGGAGACAGTTTTGAGGCCAACCATGTCAGAGAAAGCCACTGTCATGGTGTCCCAACAGCCCAGTCTCGGGTGGACAAGTATTGGCGTCTTTAGACATGGACTCATAAGAATGAATTGAAGTCCAAACAACACCAAAGAAATTATTAAAAAAATGAATCCCCTAATTTTGGCCTGTCTGAGCACAGCAATTTGGGGTTCTGCAATGGAGGGCTATATGTCTCAAACTGAGATGGGGAGTGTGGGATGTGTTATGCTTCACCCAACATCTTAATGTAGCATTTCCTGTGTGAGGGGAAATGTGAGAAATAAAGTTAAAGCTGTGATATCTTTTTTTTTTTGTTCTCTCTCTCTAGGACTGGTGTCTCCCTTTTATTCAGAGCTACACCAGACTCACATACAGGAACATTCAGTTAGCATTATCTATGGGGTAAGGGGAGTTTTCCTACTCTATATGTAAGCTTAATAATGCATGTACAATGCCTAAACAATGTTAGGATGAGAATAGTTACTATTTTGCAGAAAGTTTCCTAGGACTTCCTTGAAGTTCCTCTGAAAAGAGCTCTCCAGGAGCCCCACTTAGGCAACAGTTAATCTGATGTCTGTAAAGACAGAAGATAGGGAGGTACATGCAAGGCAGAGGGCCCTGAAATAAAGTTGATTTGCAGAAAGACCATAATAGATCAACGGGCAAGTCTTCATTTGCAAGTCGGGAGAGAGTCAGGTAGGCTGGGAGCTCTTAGGAAGATGTGTAATGGAGTGAAAGCTGGGCACACCACCAAAAAACATTTCTGAAGAGAAAGCACTGGCAGTCCTGGTCAGGGCATGCCAGGTGCTAGATGCGTCCCCACATGCGTTAGAAAGGAAGTTTCCATTGCATGGCCTTCAGAGCACCCAGGAGAACCTAACAGCCAGCAATCTTGATCAACGGACTTTAGAAAGAGCTGGAATTTATCTGTCTTCACAGGAAAAGAGTGCTGGCAGGTTTGAGTTGATCTGCAAGGGAGAAGAGGAGCCTAGGTGGGAAGAGTTGTTTGCCAGGTTAATTTGCTTCCCTGCGTGGTGCAGCAATTTCTCTAAGTCAGTCTTAAGGAACCTGTGGCTGATGTACATGGCCTGTAGACGTAGTCAGAAAGGTTTTGTGAGGCAAGACCTTTTTATCTGGACCCTGAACAACAGAATTATTGAGGAGCAGGAAGCAGGAGAAAAGAAGAATGGTAGCATTTTCTGAGTGTCCCCTCCCCAAACACATGTTGGCGCATCCCCGCCCAGCACAGAGATAAGCAGAAGGGATCTATTTATGTGGTTATGGGTCTGCTGTCTTTGGATCCTGTTAGAATATACTTCATCCCAGAGTTGTTTTGCATTTCACCAGGGAGTCTTTTGTCTAAAGGGCATCACTGCTACAGCAAAGTGGAGCATATCCCTGCTCCTGCTTTCTCCAGTGAATATCACATTTCATTATCCTGATGAGCCTGAGTGAATTCTCCTGGTCATGTTAATTTGCCCACAAGCCAGCCTGTGTCACGTCTGCAAGAAGGCTGTGACATTTTCTAGCTTCCTTGTCCCTCTCGGTTTTGAAACCTTGAATAATAATCACAGCCTTGTTCCCTTTTCTGCTTATTGCTTCTGAAATGGGGGAGTGGGGGGATGGATGGGCTGAAACACCCATTTCCCATCTGCACCTGGGAGTGATTGGATGTGGTCAGCCCCAAGCTGGGCGAGCGTGGGTTTGTGTTCACCTCTCAGGGCTGTGTATGTTCCCAGCATGCTGCAAAGGCCTGGAGCAGGGGGATAAGAGGGGATGTCTTTGCACAACCTCATGTGGTTTGGAGCTCATCAGCGAAATGGAATGCGGGTGGTGGTGAGTGGGGAGGCTGTTTCAGCATCATTCTACCTTTTGGGGCTGCTGTGGTTTGGGAAGTAGGGTGCTCTTGTGCACTTGATGCCTTCACCAATGCTACCCCAGAAACATGGGGTATAACTAGGGAGAGGGCCATGTAGCATTGGACTATGAATGCTTTAAACCCAGGATCTGAATGCTGCGTTTCAGAGTGCCCTGCAGGCAAGGCATAGAGGAAGGGTTTATATTAGATGCATGGAGGCAGGTGAGAACTAAAGTATGCGTTCCCAGTGTGGTGTTGCTCCTTCCCCATGTCTTCAGTTTTATCCCTTATTTTCGACTGGATTGATAGTATACCAGTGAGCTGAGGCTATTTTCCAATATGTTGGTATTTTAATACGAAGTGAGGTGTGTTTCTGCATCTATCACAAACAATATTCTTGCTTTTTTTCAACATTAAATAATGGAACTTCTGCTTTAACTAATGATAGCTTTCAATGATGATAATTTTACTGTTCTAGCAGCATTGAAGTTGAGCCATTGAAAAATCAGTGGTACTTGTATCAGCCTAACCTTAAGAACAGGTATTAATTTCTCAAGAAGTCAAACAAGCGCTACTGATTATTATAGTGCTTTTAAGAGAGATGAAGACACACTCTTTCAAAGAATTCTTCTGTGATTATGTCCCTCATCAAACGTCCCAGGAAGGCAATTCAACACTCTCAGAGGTTTAGCTGCACCCCATGCTCTTGACTGGTTATTAGGCCTTTTGGATAACTATTGTTCTCCGTATTTGGGTTTCCAAGAGGAAAGGTTAATGCACATTGGCTCGTAAATACCACTCTGAATGTGCTAAAAAGCTTTGTACCGAGTGCATGAGAGCCTTGGTCACGTGTGGACAAAAGTTACTTGCACATGGAGGATTGGTGACTGATTGGAAAAGAGTTTCAGGCTAAATGGATGTAGGGGCCTTTGAATGGATTTGGCTGTAACACAAAGCTGTTGCAGAAGAGCTCTTTGGCAGAAGGAGAAAGAACTAGTTGTGTGTTGTGTCAAAGATGAGGGATCAGAGACTGGAGTAAGTGGATCTTACAGCAAATGGATCAAAGAGATCAGGATACAGAAACTGAAGAAAAAGAAAATGAGAAGTAAGAGTAATCACTAATGAAACTTTAAGGCCGCAGCACTTAAATGATGGTGAAAGATCTCCAGTAGCTTGGAGGCTCCCTTGCATATCTTGCTTCCCACCTGGGGACAGATACACAGCACAATCTATCCTGAGGATGTTGTTTCTGATTTATATTAACCATTTCACTTAAAACCAAGGCAGTGTGAAGGTTTCAAGTGGTGTTAGAGGGAAAGAGTAACCAAGGAGGATGTTTAGGGTGTCCCGATTGAGTGAAACACTTTTTGAGGTGTCTACTTCTCCCTCCAGGAACCTGCAATCCTAATCTCACCCTTTTACCAGATGCTTAACATCTGGGGCACAAAGTAATCTGTACCACGAGCTGAGCAGAAGCAAATGATTCAAACCATCTCCAAACACTCTTAGCCTGGCCAGAAGCTGCTGTGGTGAGTGATTTCTAGTCCAAAGAGGAATTTCTTCTCCCAGCATTCCTCTGAGACATTTTTCTTTGCCCTGAAAGGATTCCTCCCTGCATGTTGACTCATGCTTGAAGAAGTGCTTGTTAAATAAGTACCGCTCAGCTTTGCTTGAAACAAATGAAGTTGATTTAACGAGGCTATAGAATGGCCAGGTATCTGTGTTATTTAAGAGTATTGGCACTTTGAAGGCTGAACACTAAAAGCACTTCGTTTTTATTTCAACTGTTAATTGAAAATCAGCTGGTTCATCTTGCTCGTTCTGTTACTGCTCCTTCTCCTCTGCTCCCCGCTCTTGTCTCCCCCACCCCCGTGCGATAGGATAACAGCTGTTAATGCAACACCCCTGCACAACGTGCTAGTAAAAATGTGGCATGAGGCCAGGCTTTCACTTGTGGTTTATTGGTTTAATTAACCGGGGTCTTGCAAATACTTCTTTGTGAGGCAGAAATGAGAGAATCTAACATTTCTTGGGCTGGATCCTGACATCATTTTTAGGCACCTGGTGAAGGCACCAAGGTAAAAACTTGGCTTCTCTGATTAACCTTGACTGAATTCAATAATACCTTGCAGTCACGTTATTGCTGACCTTGTGTTTTGCTACCTTCTCATCTTTCTAATTTGTCTTTTCTTCCTGCCTTTGCAATAACAATCAGAAGTGTTAAATAAAATCCCCTGCTGTCTCGTGGGAGAGCTCCTCTACTTACAGTGATTTTCTTTTTTTAACCTTTCAGTATATTTCTTGTTGCTCGTGTTTCTACACACAAACGTTTGCATGAGAATAGCTACTTAAGAGCTGTGTGGAGGTGAGATTGTGGTTTTTAATGAATTTGTGTGATGATGTGCAGAATACTGCCAGCCATCAAGATAATTTGGAATTTTTCATGAAAAAGAAATATTTCCTATGTGTTGTTTTAGGATATGAACTTGACAATGTTTGTGGGAAAAGCCAGGCTGTCCACATAGAAAAATCCAGGTGATGCCTGGGTTTGTTTTGTGTCAGTTGCTATTCTTTTATTTTATTTTTTTCCTCCAGGTTTCTGCAGATGTGATGTCTCTCGTAATTTTGGTCTGTGCTGCCAAAAGTGCGTGTGTTAATTGGGTGAGGCGTGAAACAGAGCATCTGAGTGTTCATAGTTATGTATCAATCCTCTGGCATTTGTTTAGAATAAACTCCACGGTCTTTTTCAGGGGTACATGTGTGGGTGCAGCAGAAATTTTGTAGATCAAAGGAGAATAAGGCCAGATTTTAAAATCCTTTAAGAATTTTGAACACTCTAGTCCTGCTGCAATTGGGCTTCTGGGGGAAATACCATTTACCCTTCCCTCCTGAAATTTATTTCTATTCTTTGCTTCCTTTACACAACTCCTGGGTTTCACCTTAGAAGGTGGTGGAAGTGATTCTTTCTTAGTACTTTCTAATGATCTCAAGGGGAATGGTGACTTCAGAGAGAATATTGATTATTGACTATTGACAGATCTCCCTTGCTAGGAACTCTGTAAGTCAAGCCTATCGCAGTTCACATTCCCATGGGCTCCCCAAAGCATGCTGTTAATTTCCAGAAGCATCTGATGGGGTGGGAGAATAAATTTTTAAGACTTGCATTCCCACAGTGATTTGTCCATTGGAGTTGAAGATTTCTACTTGAGAAATATCTCCTTTACTAGGAATTTTGAAGCGGAAATTTGGAGCTCAATTCAAGACTTAGGCAAGCAAAATGCTTGCAAAATACCCCAAATTGGTACAGCCCTCGGTGGAGTGGTCTCTGTGTGCGGGCATGGCTACAAGACCCAGGTCCAGGGAAGCAGGACTACCTGAGGCTCTTGCTCTGAGCAGGGCACTATCTGAAGGTACCTGCATAGCTCCATATCTATGGCAGCTGCCTTTCTCTTGGTGTTCTTGTGGAAATTCAATGTTCTGATTCTGTGAGTCACAGGCAATTGAAATAACATCATCTTCTGCTTCATGGCTCATAAAAGATAGATAGGCTGCAGCTACGTAAATCATATTGTGCTCTACCCCTTTCTCTCACGTCCTGTAACTGCTCTCACATCAAGTAGCTGCAGCCAGTTCACCCACCTGCTGATGGTAACAGAGCCAAGTACCAAGTATAGGGAAATGACCAAAGTGGCCTTTTCTGGAGTTTGTAGCTAAGAAACATAGTTGGTGTTTCTCCTTTGGCTCTGCTTTTTGAACTATCTGGTGCAGCTGTATGATTCAATATGATGACCTGTCTGATGATGCAAATTTGCCCATAATGTCCTTGCTTTTAGATGTGGGCAGGTGGACCAAGTTGTTGGCTCCAGTTCCCAGTATTTGTGGGCAGCTTGAGAAGGTGCTGAGTCCAGAAGGGTCTAGGGAGCTTCTGTTGTCCAAAGCCATTGCACAGGTAGGCTTCACGCTGTGGCCTGTCCTTGCATATCCCAACATCCAGCATTGAGAGCAATCTTCTTGTGAGACTGGACTTGAAACACACTCCAAAACGCCAGCAAGTATAAAATTTGGTAATTGCATTGCTTTGGCTTTTTTTTTTTTTTCTTCTCTCTGGACCTTGTTGAAATGCCAACTGTCCTGGTTATCATCTGGTGCAATTGAAGTGCAATGTCCTTAAGTGAGATGGTTACTGGCTACCCCAAAAAATTGTCAATTTGTTTGTGTAACACTTCACTGAAAATCACAGTCTTGGTAAGAGTTCATTTTCTGGTGGATTTGCACAGGAACATCTCATATGGAAAGAGATTTCATCTCTTGACTAACACTCTCCTGACTCATTAGATGCATCGTAAGTTCCAGCTATTCCTCTGGGACTTTGGGGAATGAGTGTTTACCAGATGGGCTGTTTCATCTTTCTTTAGGGGAGCAGGCTTAGTCCAAGAATATGACAATATAGAATTCTCTACTTGTTGATCAAAAGGAAGTCTACCTGTATAACAGAAACACAGACAGTCAAACCATTAAATTCACTTGTCTTTGGCTTAATAAAAGTGCTCCTTGCCTTTAGAGAATGATAATGGCACTAGATTAATATATCCAGGAGTACCATTGTGAGTGGCAGCTGGAGATTGAAAACTTGATGGGATCTAAAATGAAAGAAAAATGTTTGCAATCAGTTTTGTGCTTCATTCTCCTCTTACCCCAGCTACCTGAGACGTTCAACACATAATTCTACAATTATGTGGTGTTTTTTCTAAAGAAAGGTATTGTAAGTCTTCTGTAAGAAACTCTCAAGATACTATTTTCATGCAAATAGCTTTGTGTGCTAAATTAGGGAACCCGAGTACCACAGAAAATCTAGGAAATGTGGGCATAATGCATTTGAAATGTTCAAGTTTGCTGGGAGTTGTCAACAGCTCTTTAAGAAGTCTGTTACCTGCACCTTTTAGCAGCTTCTTATTGTGATTGCTGTGGGGAAAAAAAACCCAACAGTTACCAAACTGAAAAAACTGTATGTAGTTCTTGCACTGAGGAACAACTCTTGAGAAGCGATAATGGAGCAGAACATTCTGCACTTCCCCTTCTGGCTTTGATGAAAATCGAGATGACAACAATGCCCCAGTTCTTTTTCTAGTTCCCAGGCTTAAAGTAAGATGATACCCAGTTTTCTGGGTGACTTTCCCTTAAGAGTTCTCTGACACCTTCTCATACCTGTGCCTTTCCTTCAGTGACGTCCCTAGCAAAGAAACCTGAGTTCCCTGGTGGAAGGATCTTTATTGCTCACCCAGGCTCGTACTGAAGATGAGTGTATAAACCTTGATTCTTGAGGGCAAAACCAGCCTGGAAAACATCCTCTCAAAACTGAGTGTGATATGAATAAAACAAGTGACTTTTCCACACCACAAAGATGAGTACTTTCTACATCACTGCTGTGGATGATTAAGGAAAACAATTGTGTTCTGACAACATGCATTCACATTTCAAAATGAAAAAGAAAGGAAGAACAGATTCTGGGAGGCATGCCATTAATGATAATGGATTTCCTTGAATGGGAGCCTTTGGGAAAGCCTGATTCTGGTTTTTTTTTGTTTTATAATGTTGTCTAGAACAGGCAACTCTGTCAACAGGGGAAAACTAGTGGGTCAGAGAAGTTTCGGGGGTAATCTGGGGAACTGTTATCAAGGCAAAAGGAACAAAAAGGCTTTACACATACCGTCATGAGCCCACTTAAAACCAAACAAGAAAAATGTCAGTGAGAGCAAAGAGAGGAGGGGAAGCTGGGTTAATGTTGATAATTGAATATTTGATGTTTAAGTTCAACTTTTGTTTGCTTGCAAATGAAAACTGTTGTGTTAACACTGCAGGAGATGGTCCATGAATGTCTTTGGGTCTGTTCCCCACCCCTCCCCCCCCCGCAAAGGTTAATTCTTCTTCAATTAAAAAAAAAAGGAGAAATGTTGACCTTAAATGATAGGCAAACACACACAGTGCTTCCCTGGAAGCGCAAGCTGCATATTGACAGCATAACCTCACTCAAGCATCTGGCCACGGGCTGTAGACTACGTGATAACAGCATTGAAGGGAGAGCATCCCAGACAGGTATAAAATCCTTTTCAGTTAGCCATTTTGCTGTAGAAAGTTGTTTGCTCCTTGTGATACTAACTTTCAGCTGTGAGGTTGAAACTGGGACGTTTACAGCTGCATCTTTTTATAGGCACCATGTGATAGTAATTTTATATGAAAAATCTATTTAGTCCCCTGATGAAAGAAGTAAACTTAGGTGAGATTCATTCTCCCGTGAATTCTTGGCATGCCATAAAAAAATGTTGCAGTTCTCCAAAATATTAGCTGTAAAACTTGTGCCTTATTAAGGTTACAATCAGAAGATGTAATAAATGGATTATTTAAGCATACATTACCATGTAATGTTCATCTTGGGGCACAATGATTTTGACTCTGCCGTATTGTGCTTTGCCTGGCAATCTCATGGTGGCTGCTGGGGTGAAAAACACAAACCCTCTTTTAAATAATGCATCCCTTCCCTGCTGAGTCTCTCCTCTGGTTCAAAGATAGTCCCCCTTTAAATTTTAATCAGTAGTTTTATCATTGCTCACAGGCAAAAGTTACCAATCCAAAAAAAACCCTAAACCAACAAAAGTGCCTTGGGATGGAGAAGTTGAGCACTGGATGGAATTGCACGTTTTCTTCCGCTCCTGCTGTTTTTAATTGTTTCTTCATAACAGTGTGTGTTTACTCAGATGGGGTGGCCCTGGGAGAGTTACAGGAGTTTGCAAGTCAAGATTTCTATGGTACACATCTACACCTCTGCTGAACCCAGCCTCAGGGGAACCAAGCTGAAGCGGAGCAGGGGACAGGTAATACCTCGAGTGTTCTGTTGAACAGCTTTTCCCAGGCAGCTTTCCCAGAGCTGTTTCTGCCCTTGAAAAATGCCTTTTGGCTGGGTTTTTTTTTTGCTATCTGTCACTTATCAATGCTCCTGGAACCCTGAAGGAGTAGGTGTAGCACAGTGCAGTAACTGAAAGGTGGATATGATGCTTTCTCAAAACTCATGTTGTTCATTATTTAAGGAGGATAATATCAATCTGTTGGTACATCAGCATCAGAGGGGAAATGTTGATGCTAGCTCTTTGTGCTTCTATTCATGGGAACACCCAAAGAGTTGGTCATCTGCAAAGTGGAAAGAGGGAAGTGTATCTCCTTCCTCTTCGAAAGACCAGCACTGTGGCCAAGCTGTGGTGGTAGGATCTGTGGGAATCCTCTTTAGTCCTTCCTTGCAAAGAAGATGCATGGGCACATGCAGTAATATTATATATGTTCTTGCTACCAACCTTTTCTCCCTAAGACCCCTGCGAAGCCAGTGTACAGTACAAGGCTCGTTTCTAACTCTGAATCACCAGTATTCTCTGGAGTCTCCTACAAGTCTAAATTTGGTTTACAAAGCTGGTGAAACCAATTCAGTTCAGTGCAAATCACACAGAGGATGCTATTGTTTTTTCTCAGTATTTACTACCCTGGCCCTCAGTCTTTTTTTGTTTTTCCACCAAACATTTTTTCTTGGCCAGTCTCGCTGCCACTTTAGATCTCCAGTTCTTCCTGTGCTGCTTTTCTGTTTGAAGAATGATGCAAGAAAATTACCCTATAACAACCAGGGCTGTGAGACATTTCCAGCCTTTGAATAAGCTATATGGGATTTTAACTTTTTTTTTTGTTCCATCATTGCTGTTTACATAGGTAAAGACAGGCCTAGGGAATGCTGATAATTCAGAGAAAATGCAGAGCCCTTAGGCCTTTCATTGTTTTGTGTGGGGAGGAAAAGAGGCATTTAGTACAGCTTTGCAGTGGATTGGTATGGAGATGGAAGCAGAGAAAACTCTACCATGGGGTTTACTCGGGAGCTTGGTGCAGAATTTTTATGCATGGCTTCCTGGGTAGCTGCACAAGTATTTATCCACTATATAAACAGGAGATCAGCATCTTTATAGATCTTTTACAAATGTGTTCTCAGCTCAAGGTCACAGTTTTCTTTGTTTATTGTGTATAGCTCATTTGTTGTTTCTCTCCATGCCTTGCATTGGGACTGGTGATCCATGCTGTGAACTCTCCTGTCTCTCATACTTCAGGTCCTGTTTTGATGTCTTTTATCTGCAGGGATTTTTCCTGTGAGTCATAATATGATTATACATTTCCTTGTTGCTGTTGGTGCTGTATAGATGACATTTAAATAAATATATGTATATTTTTAAAAATTGTACCGATTTAAAGTTGTGTGTTCCCCAGAATGTAATAAGTTTGATGGTTTTACTCCTGATGGGAAAACACTGTAAGTCCTTTTTCTTGCCTCTTAACGGTGTTCTCTGCTTAATGGGATGGGTTGCTTATGAAACTGGCTGGGCTGCTGCTTCTTTTAGTCTGAGCTTTATGCCCAAATCGTAGCAAGTTGCTTGAAGCATCCCAGACGCTTAATTGCCCCCACTCTCACCATGGGTTGCTTGCCGACCTCTTTGTGTTTTGTCTCCAGTTCAGAGCCAAAGGTTTCTCTGCTGCCTCTGAAGATAGAGATCTGCAGCTCTGTCCTGGAAATGTGCTTCTCCAGCAGCTGCGCTGCTCTTGTGTGATGGGAAGATGCCTCCTGCAGAAGCTATTCCTCCTGGGCAACAAATCTCAGTTTAGTTTCTTCTTCATTGGGATATAAGGGAAGGTGTCTCCAGGCAGGCAGGGAGAGACAGGTGAGCCCTTTCTGCAAGAAGCTTGTTCCTTTAGACAGTTGTTGGTGTTTGTTGGGCACGTACCTTGTTTCAATGTATGTGATAAATTTTTTTACTTTCTCTAGGTGAAACGTTTTGGAGATGGCCACAGTTTGCACATGCTGCCATTTGCAATTAATTGCAAGATGATGTTTTTTGCCTGTAGATTTCAAAGCACCGTAAGCTTTTGATATTCAAAACCTGTAATTAGAAAGGTGAATAATTTTGCAAGGACATACCAGTTGTGTGTTCCCCGATTTAGAGGACTAACTTTTTTTGGAGTGGCGTTCCTGTAACAAATGTCCCCTTCTGTCAATTTATATTTCATTTTGCAAATGTTCTCTAATATTCCTGTAAAATCCAGTTTCAGCAAATGTTCCTTCTGAAAATTTCAGCTGCTGAACCGTGCAGAGAGCCTGAATACAGAGAGAGTATGGGCTGGAGCAGAGAATTTATGTATGTTGCTAGAAGTCACTCTTGGGAAGCTGCATTCAGCATTTCCCTGTTGAATTATACCAAGGAGCCCAAACTACTTGACTCTCCAAGCTATTTCAGAGTAATTTCATGCAGCCCCAAGACTTGCCACCTTCACTGCTTTTCCAACCTGTACCTTCTTCTCCACACCACCCTCAGCCTACTCACTTCCCTCACCTCCCTTAGCAATACCCTTCCCATCTAACCTTCAAAGGTTTTTCACCTGCAGAAATTCCTGCAGGTGGAGCTGGAATGACATCCAGCTGCTGGAATAAGTTATGAGGCATCAGTTGTCACAGAGTAATTACGTCCCCATGGTTCCTGGTTCTCGTGCTTGCTCTCAATATGCCTGTGTGTGCAGCCACCCAGGCAGAACGTTCTGTGGGCCCAACATCCTTGAGAACCACAGGCAGTCCGAGCAGTGAGTGGCCAGCCTGCCATTCAGCTCTTGCTAAATTCGTGAGGGTCTGACCACCTCTGGATCACAAAACTGGAATATGAAAGGATACTGTGAAGCAATTAAGTTCATTTTCTTATAATAGATGTCCTGATTTAATCTGATGGGAGGGAAGCTTACTCCACTGCTTGTCCCCTAAGGAATGCTATGAAAGGTATGGTCTACAGTCGAAAAATTTCTTACTGGACTCAGCTACATCAATATCATCTATGATAAGGTTGTCCTCACTGTGGCTTTGCAGTGATTTATCTAGAAAGGCCCCTTAGCTTTCCCAGGTGTTGGGCAGCTTGACAGTATGTGAGGACAGTAAGAAAATCAGGGATTGGCTGCGCTGTCGGTGGCTAATTCTCCTGTTGACTGTTTTCTGCAAGTGACTGCTGCCTCTAAACCTCTAAGTGAAGATGTGGTCTACTGGTTTGGCTCTCAGTGCACCTTCTCTGTGCTGTTAGATCCCACCAGCAGAGTGTCTCCCAGGCTAAGAAATAACAGCTAAAGCACCGGGGAGCTCCAAAAGGTTGGGAATATGCTAAAACCACCAAAAAAAAGATCTGTACAGGATTCCAGCTGTGGACACCAACATAAAAGGATGGAAGCTTGTGGGAGAGAAAGGATGCAAGTTTAGTTGTGTGAGAAGACTGAAATGAATTGTAGGGGGGCTGGGATATTTTCAGTGCAACTTGTTCATCATCCTGGAAGAATATGGCATATCCACTCTGGAAAGCCTGTCTTGAAGGCCATGCTTCAGCAAAGCAATCCTTAGTTCTGTGCGCAATTGTAATGTCATCACTTGGGTGTGTCAAAGGATGGGATACTCAGTGTGGCGTCTCCTCTGTTTCTGCCTCCAGTTGCCTGCTGCAGGTGATGAAGGGATCCTAGATAAGGGTGGATATAGCTCTCCATGGGTCACCTCTGAAGGGGACACACTGTTTGCAACTGCACCAGCAGCTTCACAGCCCCTGCACCAGTGAAAAGTGGCCATCAGCTGTTTTATCTACAGGAGGTGGAAAACACTGGCTGTGCTGGATCTACAGTGAAAGCTAAGATTTGATGACATGCCTAATAAATATGCTGTGCCATCGTCTTGTTCCCTCCCAGTCTGGGGCATTTTACAGCTTCAGGGCTTCCTGAGCTGGAAGTTACTCTGTAACTTAGTGTTTAGTAGACCTTGATGGACTTCTGCCAGTTTGCTTAAACATTTGTGTTACAGGCCCTTCACATGCTCTGTGTGTGACAAAGCTGGAGATATGTTTCAGTCTTTGTTTTTTTCTGGTATGTTGAGTTTTTGCTGTTACTTCTAGGGCCTCCTAGATCCCCTGACCTTTCTCTGGCAAGGGGAGCATCTTGCAGTCTACTTATGAAGTCTCATTTTTTCTCACTGAAGAGTTTTGGAGAGAGTGGTCTGCTACTGTGGAGGGCAGCATGCCAGCGCTGGAGGAGCTGTTCTGCAAGCTGTTGAGCTGGCCTTGGGGTTTGGCTCCAGTCCTACGCTGCTCTGCCTTAAAAAATGTATGTTTTCAGCTTTATGTAAAAAGTAGAGCTCAGCAAAGATAACTGAGCTAAGTCAACCAAGACAGTCCCCTCCTTCTCCACTGCTCTGCTTTCACTACATTTCCCTGTAAACACCTGTTGGAAGACCTCACGTATGTCCCATCTCAGTGTCTACCTGAGCACGTCCATGCCCCTCATGTGCACAGCTGACATTCTCACAGTTTCCTCTCCCCAGGGGGTTTCTCTTTCTTCTTTTTTTTTTTTTCCTCCTGTAGTTCAAGAGCTCAGGTTATTTTAGCACAGTAAACATTTTTTTGACAGTTAGTGACATGAATAAATCCTTTCCCTCTCCTCCCCCAGTTTATTATTTAAGCAGAGAAGATGATGAGATCCAGCAGATCTGATTTGAATTCTCTCTTAGCAGGAAGAGGGCGGCCGATGGGGGTCTGTCAAACCGCAGAGTTTGCGTTCATCAGCATCTTGGGAAAAACGGAGATGCCAGCTGCTTCAAAACATCTGGTTTTGGTTGTTCTCCCTCCACCCCCACTTTTGCTTTTATTTCTTTCTCGTTTTTTGAGAATTAACATTGCTGACTCTAAATGTTGGATCTAGTGGGGTGACTGCTTGGTTTCTTTTCTTCTACTCGAGTACCAGAGCCCTGCCAGGGTACTGAATTGAAGTCAAACCAAGGGTCAATCAAAGCAGTAAAAAACACTACTGTCTCATCAACGGTTTCTAAAGGAGAAGTTTTTTCTGTTTGTGGCTGGACTCTGCCCCCAAGGACCTGGTCTCTGGTTAGTGTAATGCCAGTACGAAGCAGGGAGGGAAAGCTAGGGCCCCTCTGTGCAAAGGGAGAAAGTGTTTTCCTAACCTCGGTGGCATGGAAACACAAGCAGTTAGAGTGAAAGAAGCCCCAGTAGAGTTAATTAAGCACTGCGTTTAAAAGGTGGAATCGAATAGAATTACTTCGCATTTATTGAAGTTAGGTTTTCCCACTTTTGAGGTTGGGCAAGACCTGAGAACCTGTGCTGTTTGGGATGGGAAGGCAATCTGAAGCAGTACATTAGTGTGGACTTGGCTGTGGGATTGAGAGTGCAGCTGTGATGTCTGAGCAGCATTTTTGCTTGCCAGCAAGCCCTTAGCTTGCCCTGCAAAGGCAGTGTGTTATATGTATGGTCAGGAAAGATGCAGAGGTGGAGAGTTCCCTCCTCTCTATCCTCTTTCCCATCATCTTCACAAAAAGATGCATCTATAAAACCGGTATCCGCCAAAGACTGAACTAATCAGGCTGGTGCTTCCATAGAGCAGAGTGTAATCCCGTGCTTAGGTCCAGGAATTGGTGGCTGTGTAGTGGAGATATCACCTAAAGGCTGTGGTCACTGGGATTAGAAACTGTCTATTTGAAATCGTCAGTGCCGTTTCCTGTGGTCCAGATGCCATTGAGATTGGAAAATTCAAAGTAATCTTGTTTGGTGTCTGCCTGCACCTTGCTAGAGGGGAGTTTTGTTCCACTACAAAATACACAGTAAATTTCTGCCAAAATGATCCGTTTAATGTACGAAACAGAGCAGGCTTCTTCTCTCAGCACCTCAGCACTGAAACGGAGCTCCTAGTCTCATGCAGTCGCATCCACCACTGCCAATATTTTAATGGGATAGATTATGTCTCAGGGTATTTTGGCAATAGAGGGTGACTTGCATTTTTTCAGGTTTTCTTGGGGCTGTCCTTTCACCTGCCTCTTTTCCTGTCAGTCATCTATGCTTCTGATGACTGACTTTATTATCTTTTCTATTTCTAACCCTGTTCTTGGTCCCCATTGGAGCTTGATTTCTGCTGGGGGGAAGATGGAAAAGGTCAGGCTCTCACTAGTGAAGCTTATTTAATTTTTTTGCTGTCTGTGGGTGAAGTTGCATGTATGTTGCTAGTATGAACTACCAGGAGCCCCCTGTACACAGGGGCCCTATGGTTGCTTGTTTATTTACCTCTTCTCCTCTGCTGTTCTTTTCTTCCATCTGGCCCAATATTCCCAATTTTACCTCTCCTGCAAAATAAAATCTTATTGGCCTCCAAATAGTAAATAAACCTGACATTTGCAGCAGTCAGTCTGATACAACAGGACTGGGATGCATCACCACTTCTTTGTTTGGGCTCGTTTCCACTCTTTATTTAAAGCCTTTTTTAATCAGGAGCTAATGACAACTTTCGGTTCTGAGAGCTGATGCACAGGAAAAAACCCAGTTTGCATTCAAAATAATGCAAACCGTTATAAATAGGAAGATCTGCAAGGATATAATCAAGCTAAATTGCCCATTGTTACTTTCACCATAGATGAATTCTTGTCTCTGCTATCTGGCTTGCGTTGTCGTCTGGGTTTAGGGAAAAATGTGTTCTCTCTTTATTCCAGTTGTAAACCTATGCAGTAGCAGCTGGTTTTTGCAAGACTGAGGTTTGCTCTGGCTTTTGTGTGGATGAAGAAAATACTTCGGTGACTTGGATATTGCTATTCAAATTGTCTCCAGAAAATGTCTCACAGGCTTCTGCCACTCTCTTTCTGCAGCTCAACTGACCCCTTAAGGTGGACCCGTCTCCTGAGGGAGTATGTTGCAGAGTGTGCTTCACAGACGTGAAGAAATCTTGCAACAGGTCAAAGCAGCAGCCTGTCAGGAAAACAGCTATGACTTGGGAATAGGGAAACTTTCTCTGCCTGCAGATGGTATGCAATGAGCTCTGGATTTTAATGACATGGTGCAATTTATCCTATTGAAAGTAGCTGAGCCTGTAGAGAATTGGTAGCTGATGCTGAAGTCTCCAAGCAGATCATAATGTATTTAACACTTGGGTGTTTTTTTGTTCTAATTTTCCTCAACTGTGTTGTGTATGAATGAAACATAAAAGCTGTGCGCTTTTCCATGCTTCTCTTGAAATAATGTGTTGTGGAAATGACTTATAAATTGGGCAACAGTATTCTGGCCTTCTGATTTTTCTGCTAGATGAACCTTTTTAAAATTTTTAATAATTCTATTGGTTGTTTTTTCACTGGGGAGTGCTCTGAGTAGTGCAGGTGTCTTCAACTATGGTAAGAACAGGGGAAAACTTTCTTCATCGAAAGGTTTGTCAAGCACTGGAACAGCTGACCAGGGAAGTAGTGGATTCGTCATCCCTGGAGATATATAAAAGATGTGTAGATGTGGTGCTTACAGACATGGTTTAGTGGTGGAACTGGCAGGCTTGGGTTGATGGCTGGACTCAGTGATCTGCAAGGTCTTTTCCAACCTAACTGCTTCTGTGATTCTATGACAGTGAAGCTCACTATGAAAACACCACAAAATGACAAAGCCTTCATGGTTATGGAAGGCAAATGTTGCTGATGTTACTTTTGTCCCAAAACAGTCTTTTGCTCATTTATTCTGCATGCATCTTTCTTTTAAAGCTTTTTCCCTTTTGTTTCATTGTGTGCAGAGCAACCTTTGCTGAGGAGTGGTAGTGTCCTGAGGGTTAAGTGACCTAATTTCATCTGTGCTGCTTTCTTCTTTCTAACCTCAGAAGGCAGAGACCATGAACTGAAAACTATATAAAAAGATTCTAATTAGCACAGCACAAATAATACAATAAGACCCTGCTTGAAAAGAGGAGTGATTTTAATTTTCTAAATTAACAAAAGTTAGACCAAACTGCAAGTGTGGCACCTGTTGAATGCTCCACAGTATCCCTGTTTTGATTTTTTTTGGCCTAATTCTTCGTAGGCAGGCAAGCTCCTGGATGTGGAGTTATAGCTCTGATCAAGGAGTTGTCTTGTTTGGACATGTTGACAAGTCACTGATGTCCTTGTCAGCTGTAAATGTCAATGTCAACCTGACTGTCAGGGGACAGGTATGTATGAGAGAATTGAAAGTGTTTGGTCTAACCTTCTGCCTCCTCGTGTGGCCCACCTATGACAGGCGCAAAAATTGTGCTTTGATGAGCAGCTGGAAAGTCACTGGCTCATGGCTGAGCGTGACATTGAGACTTCTGGGGTGCAAAGAGGTTGTCTCAACCCCCTTCTCATCCTGAGCTTGCTCAGAATGCTCCATGAGGAGGAGCTGCTCTGAAACTGCTTTCAACTTCTTCTCCATAGAAGACAGATATCCCTAGAAGGATGATTTTTGGAGTGGCCAGTATTGGAAGGCTCTTGAAAGAAGGCCCTGTGCATCTGGGAGAAGCCAATAAGATACCACATCTTGTAGCATTTTTGGCCAAATACCAGGTGAGCTAGTGCATTTTTGCCAAGTTGAGATGAAGAGCTTTGCTGGATTCTGGAAGAACTCTTCTCTGCCAGCAATCATAGGACTGAACCTTCTTTCATTGTTATTGCTGTTTTTCTAATTTTTCTCTGGGCTCCTAATGATAGCGATTATACCAAGTGCAGCACATTTCATGGAAATGATTTTCAGACCCACCTCTCTCTTTCAGTGCTTGCAGGTTCATTAAAAATACTGCTTTTTAGAAGTAAGGTTTTCTATCCTCCCCACTCTATTTCCAGTCCTGTGTTAACCTGCAAAGTAGTAAAATTGCTGACTTTACTACGTTACATTAATTAATTATCTCTATAGCAACAAACACTGATGTCATAAATATGAGAATTCAGCAGCATAGTTGGATGGAAGAAGAGTTAATGGATAAATGGAGAGAAAGGCTTTTTTATGTACTCAAATATCTGCAGTAGTTAAGTAAACAGAAGGTTAGTAGTACAGTAATATTTTGCATAGTTTCTCTTCTGCTGCTCCATTCCCCTTTCAACTGAACCTTCTCAATTATATTGGTTCTGCATGTTCCTGCCAAAGAGGTTTTCCAAGCTGCTGGTCTGCCTTGCCACCTGCTCAAAGTGCTGGGTTATCTTCTGCATGCTTTTACGCTGGTATATGGAAATGCAGGCAGCAGGGCTCCTCCTTGCAGGAAGAATCCCTTTGGCTTCATCAAAGCCACCCTGCTAGGGATGGTTCTCCAAGGGAAGGGAAGGGTATGGGTCTTGAGAAGGGAATGCAGTTAATTTTGGCACTGTGGGAAGGTGACACAGTGTGAGACAGGAGATGTCGAGATGCTGAGGAGCTGGAAGAGGTGAATTTTGGTCTGAAAAGGACAGAATGTTCTGCTTAGTATGTATGCAAGTAGTCATGTCTTGTCTGGCTTTTAGAAGCCCCAGATTATCTTTGGAGGTCCTGGCTGTGCTGCACTGCTGGCTCTTCCTTGTCCCAGTGCTACTGTCTTGGATAAAATGCAGCAGAAAGGTGTCTGAAAGAACAGTGCCTGAGCATTGTGCTTGCACTGAGCCCTGTGCAACAAGGCCTGGAAAGGAACTCACTCTCCCTGTTTACCAGGAGTTCGTACCAGATGTGCTATCCTAAAAATACAGCAGCAATAGTTTGTGATGATAGCTGCAAAACCGGGCTGGGAGGAGGGCAAAGTGATTGTTTAAAGGCAAGAAATATAGGAAGAAGAGACTGTATAGCACTGCAGGTTTAAAGCTTTCTGGAGGATGAGACCTGGTGCTTTTCTCGTTGGTGGGGGGTTTTTTTGTCAGATATTCACTGAACAACTTTGTGTTTCTATTTGTTTTCCACCATCGGCTATGAAGATGATTAATTATTACCAGTCCAGCACAACGCTTGAGGAGTTAACGGCACTCTCCATTGAATAATTTATTTAGTTAATCTGTTTTGATTTTTGGCATTTGACAGGTCTCAGGCAGGGTACAGTGCATCTGTGTGAAGGAGTCTCAGTTAGGCAGTGCTGCTATTCATATAGCATCCCAGCTTCAGGAAGCGCTGTGCCGATGTGCGGGGTGGGGTGAAGAGTTTGTGTTCTCAGAGAGAGTGTTTTAGGGTGCCAGACACTCAGTGTTCTGCTTCATACAGAACAAAAAGACTTTGGGATGTTTGCTTAGTTTTACACTGAAGTGAAGCAGAGAAAATTCATGGCAGGGATGTGATGGACACTGAAGGTGAGCAGTTGGGCAGTGCCTTGGGATGAAGATGTTTAGGGTTAAAACCTTTCTCTGGGTCAGCCCAGATCATTTCCCATGCAGCATCTGCTGGGAAAAGAAGACTCAAAATATTGGTGGTCTGCTCTGTATTTAATTGCCTGCCATACTCAAGCCAGAGAGGGTTTTACTCTGAGTGCAGGACACTGCACAAAGCTCACCTTAAAAATCAGCGCTCTCTTCCTAGCATATGTGCAGAAAGGGTTAAGCTGTAAAATAACCTGCCCTTTCCTATATAAATTAAAAAAACCTGTTAACATGATAATATTTTTATTTCCGTAGAAAAGTGTTTATTTTGGTAGCACATACAAAGTTTCAGCTATTCTAAAACACTGAGATTTCACAGCCAATCTTTCATGTTCCCAGCAGAGAAGGAGGTGAGATACTCAAAGAATCTCTGTTCTTATTTCAGCACTGCACTCGCCAGCCAAATTTTCAAGAGCCCAGTTTGCTGACATAAATGGGGTTGCTGATGTGCCGAAAGAGAAGGAAGTGCTGGAGAACATATTCCTCACTGGGTCCAAGTCTCTCCCATTTTATCTTTCTCTTCCATATGTTTCCTCTGTAATGAGAGGAATTATTTATCATTAACGTGATATATAATTTAAAAATTAAAGTTAAAATTAATGAATGCTTAAATTAATTTACTGACAAAAATAAATGTCTATCCTTCAGATCCTATAATTTTAATTGGAGTGGGCTACATTTTAATTAACATGTATTGATTGTAGTCCTGTGTGCATCTATAGGTGGGTGGACTGTGTAGCAATGTTGGGAGAAATCCTCCTTGCTGATGAAGGTGCATTAAGATTTACTGATAACATTCTGAATAATTGTCTTAGGAGGAGACAGAAAAGTCTTTGGTTTCAAGCTGTTTTCTCCTGAAAGCTTAAGACAAAATGTTGTTTAAAATTAGGGCTAGGAATTGGCACGACTGCTTTATAGATGGGAAGAGAATTCTGCTCCAAAAATATTAATTATCTGAATCATTACTTAGATGTGTGAAGAATGTAGGAAATTTGAAGGAAGTAGGAGCAAATAAAGAAGTTGATGCAACTGAAAATTTTGGGGAAAAAAAGGTAGGCTTCAATTTGGTCTTGACTCCTTACACTCTTTCCCTCCCTGGTGGGTGTCTCCTGTTTCCTGATGGGTGATGAGAAGGAGGAGGAGGGTGACTTGCAGAGTGTCATTTTAGGGGAGGTGTTGGCAGGTTAGCCTGCGGAGGGCCACTTGCTTTGAGCCGGTGGGAGGTGACATCCTGAGGCCCATACAACCCAAGATGTTGTGGGAGCTTGTGAAGCCTTGGGGCAGGCACCATGCAAAACTCCTGCAAGCAGGAGCCTGTAGAGTGAGAAGAGAGAAGGGAGTCCTTGCTTCTTGACACAAATCCCCCTGCCTGATGCTGAAGATGCTTTTCCTGACCTATTCTGCATAGCAAAGGACCCGCCCCTAACCTTTGTGAATCAGTTTCTTTAAAGAGAACCCTGTGTTCTCTGGCATTAATATTTTATGTTTTGTCAATACTATGAATTAAAAGAATGGAAGATGTGCCACATCTCTCCCTGCAGCTGCAGTCTGCAAGCTGCTTGGCCTCTACTACATGATTCAGGGCACTTTTCCCCAGGGACCTCTGCTACACATAGCATGGAGGTACCCACAGGAGCCTCTTGGCCCTTTGGGGCAGGTTTTGGTGTGCAAGAACCATACTCTTAGGGGAAGGTTTTGAGCACAGGCCCCATAGCAACTGGGAAAAGCTCTGGCAGCGTCTTTCACTCTTAACCCTATGAATGCAGGGATGCCTGGAAAGGTGGGTTGCATCTGGGAGGTCTGTGGATCCTGGGAGCACAGGGGACCATAAACCTGCTGCAATGGGTGAGGTAATGTGCGAGGCCATGAACAGAGGATTCCTGTGTTGAGCTGGCAGAGCTGTTTGCTGCCTTTCCCTCCTCAGTTGAAAGCAGAGGAGGTGGAGGGGGTATGGGAGGGTTTCAGGGCACCTTTGATTCCCTGCACTCAGCACCTCACTCTGCTTGGTACTTTAGGGTCTGCTGAACCCTGATGATGCTTCAGGACTTGGCACCATGACAGGACCCAGTTGTAAGCTTGCATCTCCCTTCCTTCTGTCCTGCATTGGTTTCCATGGCTGTGCTGGGCTCTAAGGGCTCCTGGGTGCATGGTGACATGTACTGGAGGTCAGCCAAAGTCAGCCTTCAGCGGGTCCATGCATAGGATTGTGAGCTGGCATAGCTCAGGGCTGACTGCTGGCAATCGACTCTTGGTTGTGTGCCTTCTGCACTGAGCTGTCTGCAAGGGAGAAAAGCCGGTAGGGGTATGTACTCTCTTCTCTCAGCCTTGGGCCTGAGCAGTTTTTCTTTCCATAGCACAAACTCCACTTTCTGCAGATTGTTTTTTTCCGAATTGAATCATATAGGTGCAAAGGAAAAAACCCAATCCCTTTAGTCTTGACTCACAGCAAAGTGTTTGTAAGGATGCAGAGGCAATATGTAAAATAAGAGAGAGGCTTTTCTTAGGGCTTGTGGAGTCCCATCTTCCCTGAGCTGGAAGAGCCTGACAGCCACCTTCTGTTGCTGCTTTCCATGCAGGGGATGGGAAGGAGTGAGTGACGATGCTCTGGGGAGTCCTCCACCTCCTCTTCTGCACCTAAATCCAACTTTTGACTCAATATGCTGTTTCTTTTCTTGCAGTGGGGCATAGGTATAAAAGCAGCCACAAACCTATAAGGTAATTAAGTGTTTGATGTAAGAGTTAGGTATAAACCACTGGCCCCTTGCGTCTGGGAAGTCCCTTCCCTGCTGGAGCACTGATCCTTTCTGTGACCACATATCCTCTCACCCCATAAAGCCACTGTAGGAAATAGCATAAGCGATTACCCACTGCTCCTGGATACAATGCTATACAGGCTGCTATATGTAGTACACACAACAGGAGATGGGTTAACCCTCAGATTTCTTGAGTTCCTGAGTGTTTTCAGGCAGGAATACTATTTTATCCATGTTTTCTCATATCTCACACAACATGATCTGTTGCTGGATGGGATAAGGATGTCCTTGCTCCTTCTAAATTTTGTTAATTGAAGTTTTCCCATGACCTATATGTGCTTCATTCACCCAGCAGAGTTGGGTAAATAGGGGCTCCTCTTTCAACTTGTCAAGCCCATCCCTTGCAATGTCCCTTTTATTAATGCGGTGCACAGACAATGGCTTCCTGTAGACTTTTTTTTTCTCCAATATATTGAATGAATTCTACATCAGGAAGGAAAGTAACTTGCAATAATGAACCATCAGTGGGTATTTAAGATTGCTTTAATGGGTCACATTGATGTAATCTACACTTTTTCCTAGGAAGATCATACTGGGCCATAATCTTAATTCATATTTATGTCAGAGGAAAATAGATGGTGGAGGTGGCTCAGAAAGAGCATTTCCCTGCTAAGCAGCCAGACTTTATGGAAATATGCCAGGGTTTGGAGGGGGAGAAATACTGAGTGTTTAGGACACTCTGTCTTGCATAGAGAAGTTCCTCAAAAACTGGTTTCTCACCCCAGGGTGTAACCCAAGAAGGGGTATGCTCATGGGCCCAGAAATGTGCAAGGGTGAGCAACTTTAAGGTTACTTTTAAGAGCACCTTTGTGATATACATCTATTTTCAGTGCTCTGCTTTGCATGTAGCTGAAAGAGATGTGTGGGGCACGAGATTCCTGGAGGTAGTTTGGCTGGTTTAAAACAAAACAAAAAAAAGGAAGGTGAAACTGGACAGAGTTAAACAAATATAAGCAATAGAGGTAAATGTAATCAAGAAGGTTTGACCTTTCAGTCACATTGTTATCTAGCATTATTCCTTGTTAGTCAGACCCCTCTGAAGGCCAAGAGCCAGACTGGACTGGGACTTTAGTGGCATTTAAATTGACCACAGTAGGAAAAGATGAAAATTGTATTGAAACCCATTCCTCTCAGCTAGGACAAGCGGTTCTGTCTTGATCTGCCGCTGCAGGAAGATGAGATAAAGTTGTAAGTTCACTTGGTCAAGATAGATGAGAGTATGGGGAAGGCAATGAAAATAATACAAATTACTGGAACTGTCTCTGTGAGGCTGGGAGGAAGGGACAAACATGAGTAATGCCGCATGAATGATTTGCAGAAAATGATTTCTTCGACAAACTTTGCCTTTATAGAGGTAAACTGTCAAAGGCCACAATGCAAGTTTTCTGATGTGTTCATGAGTCAGAATTATTTAATGAGGAAATAAAGCAGCCGTCCCCCAGGCCTTCGAGCTGGGTTCCCCAGGGGACTAATGCTCCTCTTGGCAAGAAAGAAACTCAAACACCAGCTCCAAGTGAAGAGCGTTTGTTCTTGAGGTCACTCTGAGCTCTTCCAGATAAAATTAGGCTCCTGAATTTGAGGCTTTTGGATTACATGGACTACGTATGCAGTTCCGTGATATGTGAAATCTAAATGTGAAAAGTGGGTTGGCATTCAACTGTTGATGCTGGTGCTCTGTTTCTATAAATATTTCTAATGGTTTGTATCTTTACACACTTTATACTTTTCCTTTTCCAATATACCATCTTATTTTTTTGTTCTTTGTGTCAGCCCTTTTGATACACCTGTAAGAAGGATGATTTATTCAGCTATTTGTTCAGTGTTATCTCTAGCAGAAAGCCAACAACTAAAAATTAGTGGTTTTGCACAAATACCACTTTTGCTAAAGAAGTAGACTTTCTTTCTTCTTTTAAGCATCCATAAATGCAGTTGTTGAAAAATAGGGTTTCAGGTCAGCTGAAATTATTTGTGTTGAACTCAGCAAAAAGTTACAGCAGGAAGTAGCAATTCAGAAAAACCCAAACCATTTCTTTGTGTGTTTTTGAAATGAGATGCTTTGACTTGTACTTTTTGAAGTGATGTTTGGAGCCAAAAGGAAGCTAATGCTAACTTCTTAAAAAAATGACACTTCCCCAGTGAACTTCTGTTCCTGTTTTCTCCTTGCTTTACCTTTTGTTTAGGATGACGTAAGCAAAACTTTGTCTTCAGCTGCCTCAGAATGATCCCACCTCCCTGATCCCCACCCCCAATAATAAAACCCCTTGAATTACATGGTTATTAACTGGCTGAAGCCCTCATGAACAGAAACACAAGGCAAAAGGAAAGCTGCCAAATGTTTGACATTTTCATTCTAGCAAATATTTGCTTTTTTCATTTGGTAGCCCAGGCTCTGCTTCAGGAAGACATTACTTGCATGCTTAATGATGAGTACGTACTGAAATCCTTTTGGCTTCTCTGCTTTCAGGTGAGTTGGGCCATCTCTCTTCCTGAACTGGGGATGCTCAAAGACTCCTTCATGGAAGCCACTTAAACCTTGGGTCTGCTGGAGTTTCTGCAGACCAATGGGTGAAGTCCAGCTCGGGAACTCTTCCTGTTTCAGGTGTCCATCCCCTCTGGCTCTCGCTCCATGTCATGACCATCCAGTGGGGTGCAGCCTCTGTGAAGCATGACTTGAATTTTTGTAGTTCTGAAAATGTAGAATAAGCCACCGGTGCAAACCAGAAGAAACAGGAAAGATAGCGACATCTGAGCAGTCCCCAGGCTGTCCTAGTCCAGAAGAGGAGTGCCTTAAAATAACTCCTGCAGGGCAGCAGAGCCTGGAAGTATCTTGGATTCTGTTTTGTGTGGCTGGGGACACCAGAAAACTGGATACCATGGAGGCTGCTGGAGGAATAGCATTTGGAGAGGAGGTGACGTGTGGCCTGAGCTGCAGGATGGGAACTGGGAACCCGGACTTTGCTACAGCCCTGCTTTGAGAGGGCTTTTATGCCTACTCCCTGCTTACCGCACAGCTGTAACTCCCTTTGGTGTGTCCTGGGATCAGGAAAATAGCTCATGCTTGTATGGAAATTGCTGATTTGAAGAATTAAGTGAAAGGAAACTGCGTTTTCCCTTGCTTTCCCAAGCAGGAGATTCATGAGGTGGCCAGGTGAGTTTAAGGGAACTTAGTCTTTTCATCATATTGATGGGCCTATGGATTTTGTTTCTTAGAGTATGTTTAAGGCTTTAATTAAATCAGGAATACACTCTGCAATGGTTCCCTGCTGCTTATCAGCCACTTAAGGCCTTGATTTGTTACTTAGTATTTTTTTTTCAGCCTAAAATAAGCTTTAAATACCTGGTATTGGAGAGACTAAAATTATAACATAAACTCATATGCATGTTGTTTTCACATGGAAGATGCTTTTGTGTCATATCTAATGTTGCAAACAAAACCATTGCTTACAGCGAGCTGTGCGGCCTGGATGTCTTTGAAAGGGTAGATATGGACCCTGTTTGATCTTGTGCTATTTGGGGCTTTTTATTTGCATTTTGTGGCTCTTATCTTGTAAACAAAGACTCCTCTAAATGTCTGTAGATCAGGATGTCACCCACAGAGCTCTGCAGAAATGGGAGATGAATCCAGAGGATGCAAGACACAGGTTTAGGAGCAAAAGGAAATCAGGAATATGTAAGGGCACTTTTATTTCGAGGTTTGGCTCATCACAGAAAGATTAGGAGTAACTGCTTTACCATTTGATTCTGAAGCAGTTCCATGCTGTGTCAAGTAGACCGGGGGGGCTAAAGCCACTGCCAGCACTGTTGTTGCTTTTGAATTTGCTGGCACTTTAGAATTACCTCACCAAAAATGCAGAGATGTGCAACAGCTGCTGCTTAAGTGGAAACCTGCTGGGGAGCGTGGAGCAGGCTGATCTGTGTGCATCCCACACACACAACTAACTTCAGCTGTGCATCAGAGGGCAGGGAGAAGAGAAAGAGTGTGGTGAGAAGGGAGCTTGCTCATTTATTTGCTCAAGGGATGCATCATGCTTGGATCTGCAGGTCAGATGGAGGCGGTTGTTGGGGGAGGGCTCTCAGTCGATTGCAGGCTCACTCTTGGTGTGCAATGACCTGAGCGATTGGAAAACTTGTGGCTGAGAGATGCTTGGGAGGCTTTCTGTGAGTGGTCAGTGCCTGTTGGAGAGGAAAACCCGTGAGGAGCAACTGAGATGCTCTGTGGGTCATACTGCACAAGCTTCTTTGTCTTGTGCCACCAGACACCTCTCAAGAGCACAGGACAACCCTGGACAGCCTCTGGTCCTGAGCCCTGGAGTGCCACTGCCCTGTGGGATAGGAGACAAGTAAGCCCTGGTCCTCTGAAAGGCAAACGTGCTAAAAAGCCACCCTCCAAATCTACCCGTCTCCAAAGACTCCCTGCACAGTAGCAGTGCTATTTTGTGAGGCTCACACAGTGGCAACTGAAGCATCAGCCCTTTCAGCACCTGTGCACAAATAAGAGGGCACAAGAATGAATCAGGCAGTTGCTGCTGTTGTGTGCGAGCAAATTTTTCTGATGTAGTTATCTTGTTTCTGTAAAGGTTATAAAAGTAAATAATCCTGCTATAACACAGTGTCCTCGCAGTCCCTGCATAGCTTCATGCATAACTCTTACTGAGGCTGACTTGTGGTGATTAATATGCTACAGTGGGAAATTATTGCTTTCTAAAGCAAGCAAAGAACTAAAGCTGAGAACATGTCTTGAAGAAACTTGTTCCCTTCATGTCCCCTGTGATTAGATTTTGGTTTTCCCTCCAACCTTAATTGGAGTAACTGCTGTATTTTTTTCCCTGTTTCCTTGCAAAATTGATCCCCAGAAATGCAAGGATTAGACAGTGGCCAAATGCATCAGGAGGTGACCTTGTTGTGTTTTAAGATCCCTCCTCATGTGTCTGGACTGCATGGGGAAACGGGCAGCATCCCCATGGACCAGGTGAGCAACATCAAGCCTCTTTCTGCACCCTGTGTAATGCCTGGAGAGACTGGAGATGGACCCGGGTCAGGGAGGAGGGTGTGAAGGACAGAGCTGGGCAGGAGGGAGTAAAAATGGGTACAGGGGCTGTGCAGGTAGGCCAGAAATGTATCAACCCCTTCCTTCCCATCAGTTCTGCTGTGCTGAATTAATATTTATAATGGAACTGTAATGGGCCTTTTAGCACTGTTTCAGAGCGCTGTATTGGTACTGTCTTGGGTTGTAGCCGAGAAATGGGAGACCACTGGGAACTAGGTTGGTGCAGCCCAATGTTTCTCTGAACAGTGTGGCAGGGTACCAAGTACATGTAATACAGCTGCCAGGCATCTTGCATCCTAGATGCATAGTGAAATGCACCTCTGTAATGTTCAAATGCAGTTGGCTGGTTACCACCAGTGTAGTCTTCACAGAGTGAGGCATACATCTGTTTTACAAAAATAAGGAGAATAATGAAAACTATCCCTTTTCCTTGAAAAGTTCTTAATATTGCATCTCCCTCTGTCCCATATGCATAAATTATCTTATTTAGGTTTTCCAGTCCTGCAATCTTTACCAGAAACGCTTCATCTTTGTGGACCACAACAGTTACCCTTTGTCCAGCTCTATTTGCTCCCTACAGATGCATCTTCTCCAGAGCTCTCCAGTTAGTGGTCAGATCTCACTTGACCTTTGACAGCTTTTATCTGGGAGGGAAACTCTTCCACCCCAGGGTGCATGCTGCTCGCTGCACAGGGATACTGCAAAACAAAGTCCTCCACGAAGAAGGGTAAAGCATCTAATATTCCTGCCCCCTGGATTTAGCTGTGCCATTATCTGGACCCTACACATAAATCTAGTTTTATAATTTGTAAATGTAGCTAAGTGGATTTTATAGAGGAATGTCGGGAAGTTTAATGCATAACGCTCTCTCCCTCCTTTCATCCCCCTCCCTCTGTCTTGGAGTTGTGTTCAACAGAAAACATGGCCACAGTAAGGACTTTGTGGCCAGCACTCAAGCCTTTAATTTTACTTTTAGAAGACAGTTTTACAATGTCAAGAAGAATGGAGAAGCTGCAAGGCATGCATGCTCAAGATGCTGTGCTCCTGGAAAGCTTTGGATGGGCTCCAGGCAATGCTTTGTGGCAAAGAAAAAGGAAAGTCTTGGAAAGGAAAAAAAAATAATCAGCCAAATCTTCATTGCACAATAATCCTGTTCCTGTGAGCTGGAAATGTATGAGGAGCCCAGGAAGGACAGAAAACCTGCATTCTTGCAATGTTCTGTGCCTGAGAGTGAGTGTTGATTGCATCAGGAATAGCTTTTGTTCCATCCTATTGAATTTTTCCCTATGCAATGAAAATAAGTCAACCCATGATCTGCAAAACTAAAAAGCCTGCTTTTCACTTGTGGCCTCATCACAGAGTTCCCATGAGGTTCCTCTGCAGTTTAACAAGGGACAAATTCCCAATTGCTGACATTCTCTGCATCACAAAATTGTCGCCCCTGTCTGCTTTCACCAGGGAGGATGACCTTTGTGGCACCCAGTTATTTTTTTTTTTTTTTGAAGGGATCTCTTCCTTTCTTTTTGGATGTAGATAAAATGGACTAACAGATTCAGAAATTATTCATGAAGAGACAGACAGACAGATGTTGTGACTGTGTGCACTCTGTTTCCTTAGAAAATCAGGCTAGAAAGTGTGCCTGGATGCGTTGCACAACACCCATAACACGAGTGCCTCTCTCAAACAGCCCTGGCCCCATAAGAGCACTTTATGGGGTCAGGCAGAGGGTTATGGACTTAGAGGCCTGGATTAGCAAGCTCGGACCAGGCTGACAATCAGCATTCATAGAGCAGTCTTATCATAACAGGCAGCAGCCTTCTGCTCCCTCCTCTTTATCACCCAAGGACCAAGCAAATGTGTTGGCCAACTTTCCTCCTTAGCTCTCTACTGGGGATTATCAAAAGATCTCTCTCGATGTGGGGAACACTCCTCCCGGCCAGCTTGCCCATCTCCAGCTTGGCAGCTGGCAGATTAATCTCTGCGTTAAGACCTTACATACCTGAAAAGTGTTGGAGAGTGGCTCAGAGCTGGAAGGATTTTCTGAGTGTATCTTTCCACTCCATCTCTCTGGTTTTTATGTTCTTGGTTTTGTTTTCTTTTAATGATTCCTAGCTTGGACTCTTCTCTGATTTTTTTCCCTTTTTTTTTTTAAGTGTCTTTCTATTGAACACTGATGGAAAACGAGAGTGCTTTCCTCCTGCCTACTTAAATCTTTGGCTGACTCACGCGGAAAAACGGTCACACTTACTGCAGCTCCCAAAGCTTTCAAATCAACAAGGGAAAAGGGAGGAGGGAGCCACAAAGGGAAGGAAATAATTTGTATAGGCATAGAGTGAAGAATTGCCTTCCTTTAAACTTGTGATCTGTCTGTGTTCATACAGATTGCCGTCTCTGATCTTTTTTTCTCTGCCTAATATCTCTTTTCTATTATCTTTCCTCTGTCTTTGCTGTTGGATCTGTGGTGTGTGCCTGTTTTGCTGGGACATCTTGCTCCCAGGAGAGTTTGAGTAAGGACACTGGGACTTGAAGATCCAGTTTATTGACAAGAAATCATTACTAAAACCTTTTAAAGCATCTTCTGTAATTGATACAGCAATGGAGGGAGGGCACTTTTTCCCGTAGACACGGGGCTTTTTCCTTCTCCTAATGTCTTTAAAAGCACTGAGTACGGTGTCCTCCAGCCATTTCCTGATGGGTTAAAATGTGTTGGTGCCAGATGCCTTGGGGGTTGTAAATATTGTCCTGTTTGCTATTCACAGATGAATCCAGTTTCCAGGAAGCATATGGAATCCAAAATACTGAACAGCAGAAGACCCTTGGGGGCAGAGAGCTCACTCTCCAAGTGAGCTGTGCATAATTTTGGGATCTCATGCATAATTTTTGTATCCTCCATTTAGTTACTGAGCTGCTTGGCTACCTGTGCCTGGCTGCTGCCCAGATTGTCGCTCTATTGCCCCGAGTTAAGCTGGGTGGATCCTACAAGGGAGACAGCAAGAGAAGTGTTCTGAAAACACCCAAAATTGTTACCTGGGCCATTGGTGGAAAAAGCAGCCTGGCTAGGATGAGGATGATGGTGTTCGTGTCCATAAGGAGCCAAGGGGTCCATCGGGGTGAGACTTGGCAAAACCCCCATTTCCTCAACCAAGCCTATCTTCTGAGTATCTCTCTTGGCTTTTTACTGGCATCTGTTGCTAGGAGATAGAAAGCACAGTCCTTTTTGAAGCATCTTCAGCTGCCCTCTACCTTCCTGGAGAGAGGGCTTTGCTCAATCTGTCCCTCCCTCTCTCTGCTTAGGCTCATCCCTTTCATCTCCTCTTGTCTCCATGCACCAGTCAGGAAGGACTCACCTCCTGGTGCACCATGGCGCTGTGCTTACTGTAGGGTGCTTGCTCCAAATGGTGCTGTGAGCCTGTTCTTCAAACCCACTTATTTTAATTAGAATGGGATTCAGCAGCAGACACCTGTCTGTGAACTCCTGTGCCAGATGTTCATGTCCAAGGATGGAGGAGCAGGGAATAAGAAAAAGCAGCTGCTCTGGTATGTGTGTGACTACTTCTGCACGTAGATATGGGCTACGCAGGGATGCCGTCTTCCCTCCTTCGTCAAGACTTAACCTTTGGGATGCACAACAGCTTCTCAGACCCTCTGTGGGCATTTCTCTGCTCGGTGGGCTTTGCTGGGGCATCAGCCCTTCTTCGAGTAAAAGCTTTATGGTGCTGCTGTTAGAAAACAAGCGTTTCCCTTAAAGGGTTAAAACAAAAAGGGAGGTGAAGTATATTTCAGAGGCATAGATGATAACAGGAATGAGTATGTGGGTAGGGACATTTGCCCCAGTTTTGGGCTCTAAATCACTCTGCATGCCTTTAAAAAAATCAAGTAAAATGTATTAAAAAAGGAGAAACCTGTTCTCAGTCTCCCAGACGTGCTTGCAGCCCGATCCCACCGCCGCAGAGCTGCAAACGCAGAGCAGGTGGTCACTTAGGGCAGCAAAATGTTTAGTGATTGCCTAGCGAGTAAGTGACATTTTCCAGCTTGCCTAAGGATGCAGGAAAAATGCATACGTGTCTTCACTGGACCCATGAGCCAGCACTGACCTATATACATGCACAATTACACACACAGGCAGATGCCCGCTTCCCCACCTTGGAGCAAGGGGCTGAGCCTGCCGCAGCTCTGTGCCAGGGCGAAAAATAGCCGGTGTGGAGTTTTTCCTGAGGAACTCCCAGATCCACAGATGTCAGTAGAGGGCAAGGTCTCGGCAAGAGTGCAGCGGGTTTGGAGTGATGTGTTTAGCCACACTCCTATTTATTTGCCTTTGGAGTAAGTGATGCAGCTGATTTGGGGAAAGCAATGAAAAACCAAGCCGGTCTCCCCTCTTTGCATCCATCAATTCCTGCTGAGTGAGTGGCTCCCTACTAGAGCCGGCAACCTGGCTTGAAGGCAGCAGGGCTGGTACCTCTCCAGTACTCTCTCCTCCTCCTGTCCATGCTGATTTACCATTTCCCATATTTCAACTTCTATCATGGCCCCAGCAGCCATGTTTAGTGATTGCTTCACACATTCATCATGCTGAGGGTGTCACAGTATAATGGTTGGTGCCTTTGTTTGATTTCCAAAAAACCTCCCAGCAAGCCACAAAACCCCAAGGCAAACCACTTTTTACCTCCCTTTTAAAGATGAGAAGAATTTTCTATGGGAAGAGGAGATTTTTTTAGTCATTTCTTATTCTTCCCCTTTGCAGCCTGACCCTAAGATTTGGTTTCCACATATGGACATTGAGTTCTCAGGGAATGCTTTCTTTTGGAGTGATAGCAATATGGAAATGAAAAATAAGGATTGATCACAAGAGCTAAACTGAGCTGTATAACTTAAACTTTTCTGGGAACTTTTTCCTTTGGGCTGGACTGTATGGGTGTGAACTCAGGATGGCTTGTGGCAACTCAGAGGCATGTCTTGTTTTGTCACCAAGAGGTCTTTTTGCTCTACTACACCTGGCCAATATCAGTTGTTTGAGCCTTAATTTTACCTGTGATTCATATATGGGAAGGGGAAAGCTTTATTGTAGAAGGAACAACAATAAAACCCAATTTATTCTATAAGGAAGGGCTCATCCAACCTGGCTCCTCAACTGTGGTGCCACACATAACCCTTCCATAAATGCGTTAAGCTCCATGCTAGAAGCAGTAAGGGCTTTCTGCTCCTCTACACCTCCTCTTGCCCACTGTCACGCTCGGGAACATATTCCTTGTGTTGAACTTGAGCGAGACAAACTGCTCTCCCCGCACCCTTTCCCTGGGCTGCTGCTGGCTGTGCGGCAATGCTTCCGTCCCACTTAACTGCTCAGGCTAACGAGGGAAATCAATCACACTGCCCTGGGGCTGCCATGCATCTCCACCAGCAGTGCCCCCTCCTCAGTGTGCTGGAGGTCCTATGGGAAGCCTGGCCACCCCTGTGGCACAAAGGACAGTCTGAGCTTAGGTTGCCTCTGAGTGTCTTGCAGGAGAAAGGTGCAGGTTGTAGGGAATCACAATACTGCAATTAAAAGCTAATATTTCAACAGCGCTGAATGTTTCACAGTTTTTCTCTTGGTATTAATAACCTTCCTTTAGGTAGGAAGTGTTTGTGCTAGATCTGCTTGTTTCTAGCTGAAAGAAAAGCCATTACAAGACCATCTTGAGTCCTCTGTAGTGGGCTCTTCTCTCTCAGCAGAAATTATTGGCTTAGAAAAGCCCCAGCAACCCAGAAGTATAAAATCACAAATGAAGTGAGTTGTGTTGGAGCATACTGGCTCTTTCCTTTATTTTTAACACCTGATCTCTGCAAATGCCCTGTGGAGGTGCTTGAAAATAACATATTTCCTCTTCTCTTTTCCTGCTAGTTTTGCAATTCTGACAAATGTTTGATGTGTTGGTTGTGTTTCTAATGCTGCTGGAAATGGTTGTGGCTTTCATATCTTTGAGCCAGCACCAAATATGATTTCTGCAAAGGAATGAGAGTGAGTGGCTGGAGATAACTGTTCCTCTGGCCCTATTGCACCCCACTACAAATAACACCTGACTATTTTACTTCTTGCAACAGCTTTCCTTATTTATTGAAAGGCTAGGGATTCTTTGAGGATATTTCCATTTTTCTCTGCTCTTTCTGGTGGTTGCACTACAGCAAATTGGTCTCCGGTTACACCTTTTCTCCTCTGTTTTGGTTGGAGGGAGCCTGCCTTACTTGCTAGGTGATCAAAAATCATTCCATGAAACAGTACCCAGTTCTGCAATGAGCCATTGAGGGATACAGTATTAAAATAATGCCTTACTCAGCAGAGATGCGATGGCACGTGGGGGAAATATTATGTTCCTCTGCACTGCCTCACAGAGTGCTGGCACCTCCTTAGGGTCAATGGCCACTGAAATGGAGGGATATACCCCTTTGCCTCTGCTTTTGGTGACATGAAATACAGCTTGCGCTGGTTGCTGTCAAGAGGAGATTAAGTTGGAATACAAGAGTTTGTTGTTCTGCATGGAGAACAACAAAGCTGCTGTTTTGCTAGAGAGCTGGTTTAGGGGAAGGGGCGAAAAGCATGCTTACACAGGGTAGAGAACAGTTTTTACTGGGCTAACAGACATTTTTGGGTAGGTTGAAATGCAGAATTACTTTTTGACAGAGTCTTTGTTTAAATGCCAGCCTAATACCAGCTGCAAAGACACTGAGTGTCTGTGCCTCTGCTCTTCTAAGATGTCATGGTCAGGAACTAACCACATCCCAGAAATAGGATGGCGATTGCCTCACAGCTATGTTTGAGCCGCACCCTGGGCAAGTGCTCAGGCAGTTGGCTGCATTTATTAATCTGTCCTTTTTTTCACTCATATTGAAGGAAAGCCATGCTTGGTACTTGTATTTAGTTAGAAAGTGAGAAATAGTAGTGGCATGAAAGATCTAATATTGTTAACATTGTTAATCAAATATTTAAACTAATTAGCATAAAGACTAGTTTCATTAAAGCTCTGTGGATTTGCTCACAGTACCCTATGAATGTCTATTGATGTGATATTAGCTCTTCCATCTTTTAAAAGCTTTTCTAGAATTCTGGCTCCTACTAAAATGAGCATTAAATTGTTTAAATGGCTTGTTGACTGGCTCTCTTATAGTTCTTGTATCCAAGTTCCGTTGCCTTGATCACCTAAATGTATCTTGCTCTTGTAGTTGCTATGTTTTGCCACTTTTGCAGAATCTTTGATTGTTATGAAGTCCATGAATTTGACTTCTTCCCCAAATGTTGAGTGAAACAGCAATATTTACATCCCATGCCTTCTGCTGTCAAGTTCTCTCCTTTCATGAGAAAGAAAAGCTAAAATGAAACATTTTATTGTCCTCCACTCTGCTGGACATAGCTTTCTCCTTTTGCAATTTGAGCTGCTGTCTAACTCCAAATAGGATAATATTTAATCTGATGGACATCATATGGTTTCACGAAGTGGCGTAGTGTAATTGGAAAAAGAAGAACGGTTCAGAATTACCGTGAGACGACTCAGCCGAAATGTAAACTGAATACAATACAAAGTACTACAGGACCTGCATGTGTTCCAGAAGACTATTTATGATCTTTAACTGATTCAAAATAGATGACAGGATAAAAGATGAGCCTGTCTCTGTTAGTTTTCAATTAGGCACTCAGCTCACAAGCATCTGTTTTCTAGGGGAGATCACTGGTGATTGTAGGGCATGTGTTTTCTTCGAAGGGACATGGGAGCTGGAACCAAGAACTCGCACTGGGAAAGGGCTGCTAACACGATAAAAGAAATGAAGTTTGTGTGTTCAGAGGGAAGGTGAAGAAAGTCTGACTTAATTAAATTAGCAAAATGAAAGCTGAGGAAGATAGCTGCCTATAAATACACTGGTGGAAGACAGGGAGGGGAGAGCTTCAGTGAAGGAGAACTATTTATGCCTGAGGACAGTGTTGGCACAAGAACAAATGCACATAAACTAGCCCAGAATAAATTCAGCCTAGAAATGGAAAGATTGTTTCTGACAATTAGAGAGCAATCAGACTCTGGATCAGCCTCCCCGTGGGAATAGAAGGGATACAACCCTTCCTGCTTTTAGTGGGAGCTTGCAGAGGTGCCAGATCCAATGAACCAGGGATGCCCTGTAACCCAAAGCTCTTTCTGCTTTCCTTATTTTCCTATGATTTCTGCCTCAGACTCATGTTTATGCCAATTCTCATCATATCCCACCATAGTCCCTGTTCCCTGATAAGTATCTCGGTTGCTGGATTCACTCCTTTCTGATGCACGTGGCTTTATTCTAATGGTAATAACTTTCCTGTGTGGTCAAGAGCCTGCAGTATTCTTGGTGCTTTTTAATTTTTTATCTCTAAACCCAGTCCTTCTTTGTCCACTTGTCCTTCCTGCGTGGAGGAGGCCAGACAGGGGACAAATGATGTCCTCCAGCCAAGGTGGCTCTGCCAAACCCCATGCAATTAAGAGACTCCCTGGAGGGGATTCTGCTGTTTCCCACTTGGCTTAGCTAGGTATGAAATGTTTGTCAGAGCCTATTTCCAGCCTTTGCACAATATGGCTCTGAAAATAATCTGTCCTACTGATGGAGAAGGGTTTTTTTGAAATCCAAAGCACTCCCATTTGCACGCCTGGGAGTCATGGATGCTGAGCAGCCTTGGGAAGCTGATGGCAGTAGTTTGCATCAGATCTCTGGGAAATACCCTGTTTGCACAACCTTTTCTAGGGGAAATGAGAGATGCTTTTTAGTACCCTAAGTGACTTCTTGTTTGCCTTTGTTCATGTTTCCCTGGAACTGTTGTGAAGGGGAGGCAGGCAGTGAGGTCACTGAGCTCACCTTGTCTACAAGGATGTTTCCAGGATGTCAATGATCATCTTGGCTAACGATTGGGTGTTTCTGTTTGGTTTAGGTGCAACAATGAATCTTATAAGTTCAAGTTGCATTCTTGCTAAAAATGCAGGGGGCTGGACAGATGTGAGTTGGTGTGAGGAAGAAAAGGGATTTCTTTGCTTGCAGGTTGTACCTATTATACTAGGCTAGAGCCTTTCTTCATTTGTTAACATAATAACTAGGAAACACACTCTGAAACTTCTCAAAAGGCTGGAGGCCTTGTGAGGAGCAGTGTAAGACTAAATTCCTTGTGCAACCGAATCATAATGTTAAATCCCAAGTGTCCCTAAGAAAAAAAATTAAAAATCTTTGTAGGGTATTATGTAAGCTTTCTGGATTATCTCAAGAAATCTTTTCAGCAAGGTAGTTGAAATGCAGGGTTTTCAAGGGAATTAAAAGCCTGCCTGTGTGTGTTTTGGGCACCTAATTCCTCTAAGGCCTTTAAAAACACCTGCCTTCATTCATATTCTCCAAGTGTCAGCGCTTAACTAGCCTTAGCCGTACGTGTGCTACATCAGATATTCAAACAATTCCTCTTGATGAGGGAGCAAAGCTTTGTGCTAATGCTTCTGTTCTGCATGCACACAGCTCTTACAAAGGACTTGCAAGTGCATCTGTTTGAACTTTACACTGCCTTCATTTCAATTATATATTTAGTTATCGTTATCAATCTTATCACACGTAGAAGTTGGGGAAGGGGGAAATGGACGTTCTCAGGCAGCCAAAATAAAACTCCTTCACTGTGTTAGTTCACCTCATTTCCTAACTTACTCTCTCACCCTGTTAAAGCCCATCTTTTATAAAACTCTATTCCCTTTCCTTGTTGCCATTGTAGGTTTTAGATTCATGCTTATCAATTCTTTTTTTATAAAGCAAAATAGAAAATATATCTGATCAGAATGCATTAAAAATAATAATCCTAAACAATGCAGCCAACCAAGCTAATTTAGTAAAGCAGCGGTTTGCACACATCAAGGTTTTTATTCCCTTAATGCTTTGACATGTAATTGGGCTGCAGGTGAAGCTGAATAAATCATTTATAGAAGGACAAAGCCATGGACTTTCTCTGCAGAGTGGGAAGTCTCTGTGTAGCAGGCTTTGCTGGGCTTCCCTGCACTCTGAGGGGCAACAGAGTACATAAACCTCCTGGATGGGTCACCAAGGAAGGGCTGTGGGGCCACCTGAGCTGCCTTTCCCCAGCTGAGAGGAGCCAGCCCTGGAGAAGTCTTGGTTTGGGTGCTGGCTTCCCTGGCAGCATCGGGGAGGGATTCAGGCTGTGAGCTCCTGAGCTGCAGGGTGCTATCCAGGACAAATCCCAGCAGTGGTGTGAGGGGTGGTGTGGGGCCAACACTTGGGTGGGACTTGTCAGTCATAACTTTGATGGGGCAAGACCTTAAAGGGGGTGAATTGGCAAAAATTTAGCCTGCAAAACTTCTGCCTGCTCCTTCAATCTCCTTGCCCCCTATTTTTTTTGACACAGACCCATAGGGTATGGCTCCAAGGCAGCTTTATGCTTGTCAAAATTATACACATTCTGATCCCAATCAGGTCAAACCTTCTATGCCAAGTATGAGGTAGCTGGGCTGTGTCTTGTGCTCCCTGCCAAATTAAGCTCCTTACCTTGTGCATCTCTAGGATGACTTCAGAGTGCTCTGTGTCCTGGTTTTTTTCCTCAGTTCCTTTCTTTGGTCATTTGTGCCCTAAAGTATTAACAGGGATATTGAAATTCTGTGCCTTCCCTTTATTTATTGATACCTAGACTCTGCTCAGCGAGGGTGCCTCAACATTAGGAGTTTAACACCCAAACCCTGCTGTGTGGTGCATGGGAGCATTTCTGCTTGTGGCCCCCTGAGTGCAGGCAGAGAGTAAATCAATAATTCTTCAGCAACTGAAACCCATAGGCAACACTGTGCTCAACTCCAGCTGCACGGCCGGCCTGATTCTCATCTTCTCCTGCTGCTGTTACCCTAGTGTATGGCCTCTGAGATGCTGTCCTAAAGACTATTTTGGGGGAAATATGTTAGGTGAGGCTGAATCCCTTGCTGGAGCTCTCAGCTGAGCTGCCTGTCTTCATGACTCTCCAATGCATCTATCTGGTAGCATAAAGGAAAATGTCACTAATTTTCAGTCTAATCCCTACTGAAGTCTTGAGCTCCTTCTCCTTATGGCCTGAAGCAGGCCAGGAGATGCCAAGACAACTTATGTGTCGGTCAAGGCTGTGGGAAGCGGTCACCCTGACTGGTGGGTGTGATTTGCTTGCAGGTGCTGCAACACAGCAGCCAAATCACCCTGGGATCAGACCTATGAGGCTTTTTGCTGTTGCTTTTATCCCACTTCAGGGGCAATGTTCTGTCCATCTCTTCAGCAATTATGTCTGACTCCTGGCTATGGCATTGAGATGAACCAGTCTCTCTGTACCAGCCCTACATCCCCTCTGGGCTGTGAGAGAACAGAGCGGGTGGCAGGGAGCTCCGAGGCTGGCATCGGCTGCTGCTCTGCAGATGAATGTGGAAAAAAGGGGAGGAAGGAGCAAGAGTATTGGAGTTCGTGCTTGTTACGCTCGCATGTTTATCAGTGACCCCTTCAAACCTGGGCTGGCATCTATTTCTGCTGGTGCGGTCCTGGCCATAGGGGCCACGCTTGTCCCTTCTGCAGTCATCCCTGTGACCTGCTGCTATGGCATGCTTCCAGGAAACTCATCAGGTACTAAAAATAACCAGAGAATAGCTGATGGTGTGCCTTCTTCCCATGTGATTGTGGAATTAGCTAGGAGGATGGCTACAGCCAGGACCATTGCTGCCTGTGGTCAGCTGCTCTTCTGTCCTGCTGGGCAAGGACAGAAATCTGCTGGTCTCCTGAACAGGACTTGGAGGTCACAGCACCTTGGCATTGCTCCTTGGCTTCACGGCTACACTTGCTAGGTTGTTAGAGGTAGTTTTTCTCTTACGCTATAAAACCAGGCATTGACAGGCAAGTCAGCTTTTCCAGCACTGGTTGCATTTATTGCCTTTTACAGGCACGGTGTCAAATCTTTGGCACAGCTTTGCTTGATTCTTTGGATGAGCAGAGGCTGTGGATGTAATTTTGCATTGGAGGGACTGACGGGTTCCAGCTTTGTTGTTGTTCTTGTCCTCAAGTGGGAGTGAGGAACTCGTGTCCAGATTATCTGTTGCCTAAAGCAACTATGAACCGATGATGGGTGTGAATACCTTTAACTTTCTCCTACAGGATAAGAATTTCTGCAGTGCCCCGCAGGAGAGGGAAAAGCAAGAGTTTCTTATGTGTGCTGCAGTGGCCTTCTGTCCTTTGCATGACCAGACAACAGGGCCTGCAAATTGTTCTGCTGCTTTTGCCCCTCTCCGTGTCTTTATTTGTTGCTTGTTGTCATTCAGGGCATTGTTCTCTTCACTGACCTTTCCTGCCGGGTGTTGCAAAGCCAAGTGATGCAGGGCTTCAAGGAGGGTTGGTGAGCTAATGTGGACCTTGCTGATTCAGCTGGGCCTCTTTGGTGGTGAATTGTGGAAGTTACAGCTGTGGGCTCACTCTAGTGCTATTATGGGTCATAACCACCTAATAAAAAGCCTTGTGTGCTTGGGCTGCCATGTGGCAGCTGCAGGAGGTGGTCAGGACACCTTCCTGGGTTAAATAGCTGTTTTTTTCTGTCCTCTGTCTGAAGGGACCTTGTTTGCTGGATTGCAAATAGCAAGACACTCTACCTTAGCAAAGTGCATTGAGTTCTTTAATCAGTGACAGCAGTGTCCATAACCTTACTTGTAACAGAACTCTGAAATCACTGTGCTTTATCATCCGTGCTAAACTGATTCAGCCCAGGAACTAATGATGAGGGGAGGCGTCTCCATCCCTGTTGGTGGAAAAGGGGCTATTTCTTTGTCTGAGCATGGGAGGCTGCATGCTCAGCATTATTCTGGCAGCTGAGCCCTTGTCATCTTCTTGAGTGGGTTAAGTCTTTTGGCTGGAAACGCTGAGCACCATGGCAATGCAAGCCAGGTTCAAGGGCTGGTCAAACTCTGTAGCTGGGGACTGAGATTTGATGGTGCCCAAGCTCTGCTTTTCTGCTCTGGCCTTATCTCTGCTTTTAATTCAGCTGTTGTATTTATGGCTCTTACCCTCTAATTATAGGCAATATGTTTCTCAGTTTTCCTTTCTGGGAAACTTATCTGCATGTGTGATTAGGGCTGCACCTCCTCTGTGCCTGCATTTGTTAGGAAGCTGGATGCGATTCCCCTTGCCTTTTCCCTTCTCTCGCAGCTGCAGCTTTCCTGGCTGTAGTCCTGATGAAGTGTGGAGTTCACAGAGGGGACAGCGACCAGGATTCAAGAGGAGATGGGTGTCTACTGTCCTCTCTAACTGCAGTTGCCTCTTTTCTAATTTATAAGGGCAAGCAAACAGGTGCTAAAAGCTTTTCCCCCGCCCCTGTCCTTCTCCTTGCATTGGACAGACTCTCTCCTGAGATATCTCCTTGTGATGAAAGCTACTTCTGCATTTCTTGGCATTTCTGCAAGGACTTGATTTATCTCTTTATCTTCCTATCTCCCCTTCTTTGTTATAACTGGGGCTTGGGAAGAGTATCAGGTGGAGTTGTCCTTGAGCTCTCTGCTGGGTATGTGGGGATTACTCACTTTGGATATTGTTTTTTGTCAGCATTGTTTTTTCTGGCATCCCTGTTAGGAGTTGCAATTTGGATTTGTGAAGGATTATGCTTTAATAAAGTTAGTACCTGTGAATCTCTTCTTCAGTGGGCCTTGGTTTGCTCATTCAATCCAGTTGTGTGGGTGGATTGTACAGGTATCAATTTGCCCTCAAAAGAGTGGTTGTTTGGAAACAGATTTGCCTATGTCTTCCATGGGATGTGGTTCCTTAACCTTTCTGCTCCAGAATAACCCAGAAAGCCTCATAAATTCCTTCAAATGCTAATTTTGTCTGTTAATGGTACATTTTTAACTGTGTGGCTTCTATATGTGCTCTCTTGAGATGTCTGCTTTGTGTTAAAGGAAAACCCGATCAGTGATGCTGTCAATGGAGAAAAATGTATATTATTATTATTATTAAAGATGCAATCTCACCTCATGCATAAAATGCATGTAATGAAGCAGCAGGAATGGGAGGGAATGTTGGTTTTCCTGTGCTTATTTGTGTAGTGAGTGAACAATTTCTTCACGTCCCTCTCAGGCCTCAGATGAAATGTCATTGAAACTGCATTTTTAGCTGAGGTGTATCTATGAAGACAGCAGGAAATCACAAATTAGGTTTCAAAAAATATTTAAAAAAAAAAGGAAAAGGAATTTGTGGGATTCTAAATGTAGTCCTCAAGCAGCCAGTAACAGTTGCTCAAATGAAGGTGATGCTTTTTGTCTAGAGTGGAGGGGGCAAGAGATACCAGGTCGATAGGGCTGGGGGCCACGACCTTGACGTGTCCAGTGGTTTTGACTGAGCTAAGATTGCACTGTGGGTCTCTTGAGGTTGTCACTGCTGCTTTTAGCTGCAACAGTGACTACAGGAAATGGGCAGTGTGCCGGTAGCACTGATGAAGTGCTCTTGTGCTTGCCTGCCCCTCTAAAAACTTCTCTCACTTAACTCTCTGGGAATTGGAAAGGAGAGATGAGGATAAAAGTGATAATGTCATCTCAGGGAATCCAAATGGTGGTGATGGCAGTGTGCTGCACGAGCTCTCATCCCCTCCAGCACTCCCACGCAGCTTTGTCCTTTGGCTTATTTCTCCTCAGGACTCTGGCTTATCATTGGGATTTTTTTTTCACTGAAAAATGAACTTTAATATTTTCCTGTCCTGAGGAAGTAGTAACTTTGCAAAAAAAATTTCAAAACTAGAAACTGTTCCTTCTTCAGCAGTTGGAGGATCTTCCCCATGTGTTTGGAGAGACATCTTGATTAAAAAGCTGAGCTAGGTGCTGGCTATTGGGCTTATCACAGCTTCAGGCCCTGGCATTTAGGTGGGACTGAGCCAAGCCCTGCACTCAAGAAGATGAGAAAAAAAGGGATGATTTTCCTTGAGAAGAGGGCAGGAGAAAGAAAGAAAGCTATGCTGTGAGCAGCAGGAGTAGTGAGGGGGGAGCACATAAATAAAAAAACCTGATTTTCTCTGTGACCCTCCCTTTCTTGCACCACACTCCTCTGGTCTGTCTGACCATGTCCAGTGCCTGTAGATAACCTCTGAACAGTATTACATCTTTGCTGATATCCTTGTCCAGGTCTGTGTGTCTTTGCTGGTATAGACACAAATTTTCATGAAAGCTGATAGGATCTTTGTGTCCCAGGGAGCTCTGTTGTCCTCTCAAGATTTGGTGGGATGGTTAACTAGAATTAAGGGCTCTTTGAGTGAGAAAGACCATGGGCTCGATATACATGTGGGAAGGAGGCAGTCATGGGCAAATTCATTTTATTTCCATCAATAGATGTGATTCAAGCCTGAGGTTCTGTTGCGTGTCTCCTAATTCCTTCCTTCCCTTGCAATTTTTATGGGGTGTTTACACTTTCTCTCCCTCCTCTTCTCTTCCCTTTTCAGCAGTAGGAGATAGACACTTTTTAAAATACAAGGTGAGGGTTTTTTCAGCTCGTCAAATCCTCTCTGGTGGTACCAGGGCTCTGAGAAACCCTAAAAGACTTTGAGGCTGGCTGTTTGCAGTCTCATTTTGTTCAGATGCCAGCCCCCAGCACTCCCTCCTCCAACAACCTTACTTCGTTGTGATGGCTTTCTAATATCTCCTCACCCTAGGGCTCTGGCAGCTCCCTCAGCACTGCTTGTTACTACTCATGCTAATGCCTTTCCTTCCTGCAATTTGTCTTTGGTCCTTGTCCATCTCCCAGCTTTCCTGTACAACAATTGTTCTTCAACTCATGTCTTCGTCTTGCTGCTCTTCAAAGGTCTCCTTTCCATTCCCCACACATCCCTCTCTTAACATCTCAGGTACCTTCACACTGATGCTTAACCCAAGCTGGTGCTTCCCCAATGCCCAGCCCTTTTCCAAAGAAAGCAATCAGCATCTTCCTATAGTAGTAAATCTCATGCACCGCGGAGTGTACTCAAATAAACGTCATACTGTTGAATATCTTTGGCCTTCCTGACCAATATCTTCCATTTATGTTATGTACGTACATTATGACAAAATCTCCCTGAGCCTAGAAGCAAGTGGAACCACCATGAATGAGCTTCCTGTGCTCTGGATGTGAAAGTAGCTCCACTGGCACACAAAAAGGGATATACAATCTTTTTTTTAATCTGCTTTTCTTCCTTCTCCCTTTTGCCATCGCTTGGTCTTGCTGCGGAGAGGTGCTCTGCTGTGAGTGAACATTCATGGCTGCTGACATGCACTGCAGCGCCAAGGTGATCGAAGTATTGATCCAGCTTTATGTGTGACCCTGTTCAACACAGAATGTGCTGTGCTGTCAGCATTCAGGTCTTCTCTAGAGCTTCTCTGAGCCAGGATCACAGGCCAGAATGATTTGGAGGAAACCTTATAGCTCGTGCTCTCCTGGGTGGGAGGATTCCCAGAACACTCAGGGACTTGTTAGTGACATAAGATCTTGAGTAGAGCAGGTTTTGCTCAGAGATTTTATCTATTTTCATAGCTTGCACAGGTGGATTTTTCTGCAATAAATCTGTAAACGCTGAAGAAACCAGAATGCTGGTTTCTTCCTCCTGGCTTGTAGTAATCAGCTTCTAGCTCTGAAACACCCCACAGTAATAGGACTTGCTGCCAATATGGCAGAGGTCAAGCTCTGTTTGTGGGCGATAAGAAAGTCTTGCCTTGAACCAATTCCTTCTGAGGTGAGGAGGTGCTGTTGGTGTCCCCCTCAGGTGAGAAATTCAGAGCAACTCAGTCCCTTAGTACACATTAGAGAATCCACACATGTCAGTTCCTTATTTGTTGGAGACTGTTTTCCTTGCTTTTGCAAAGAAGGTTGACCTTACTTTACAATAACTTTTAATGTTAGCTGTCTGGTGCTGTTTCACTTGGCAGTAGCACAGGCTTCTTCGCCATCTCTCCTGGATTCGAGCAGGTGAATGGTTCCCCCAAAGGTTACCTGAAAAGTTCCAGTCAAAATAGTGACAACTACAGCACTTGGCTTGCTGCATTGGTCCCATAACGCAAACAAACAGACCCAGCTTAAATCCTGCACCAACTATAAACCTTGTGCTTTTTAATTGGGAAATTGATTTTCAATCCAAGTCTCTTTAAAAATCTAATTCATTTCCTTTAAAAAAAAGAAAGAAAAATAGGGTGAGCCTTTTTCCCTGTCATGCCTCACCAGGGGAAAAAAGGGAGGAGGAAATAATTCGTGGCTACATCTCTGTCCTGTTGATAATCTGGATAATCCAATCTTATTTTGGCCTTGAGTTCCCTTGGCCGACTGCGTTTCCTCAAGGACCAAAAGCTTCTCTGGTGATTCAGACCTGGAGGAGAATGTCTTTTTTAGTGGTAAGCTTTTAATTTCTTTTTTCCCCCCAGCTGCCAAAGGCCATAGAGGTGGCATTTATCTTGTTACCAGGGGCTGCTTTGTAGGGTAAGTTGTGGGTATGCCAACCACAACCCAGGTCTCATTCCTTCCCAATGGGGACCCTGCTTGTTGGGTTAAAAGTCAGAGGGGTCTGTGCGAAAGAAAAGCATATCCTTTGAGAGGTGTTTTGGAGAGAGTGTACACGTGCACATGCCAGCTGCCTGAAAAGGCATTAAAGATGAATTTGGAGACTTGAGTATGTTTATGTATAAAATTTAAGGTATGCCACACTTAGTGTTTTGGCTGAGGCAGTCTATCAGTAGCCACATGCTAAGTCTCTGTGTGTAGTCATTTTCCGTACTTATATTTAGGTACTGAGCTGTTTGCATTTAGCTGTCAGGGTTGGGTCTGCTTTGCTGGTCGGATACCTACAGGTCAAGGGCTGAAATCCTAACGCTTCTTTTTTTTTTTTTTTTTTAATCTTTATGATCTAGGTTTCATAACAGTCACTGCAAGACTGGGCTTACAAGTCTTCACTCAAGAGGTGAAGCATCCTGACCTTTTCCCCATGCTTTGGATAGCTACCGCTGGTTTTGCTCTGGGGAAGAAAAGGAGGTGAGTTGCCTTGCCTAAGGATGCAGCTGTGCACATTCTGTGTCTCTCTCTTTGCAGAGGGGTTTCTTCCCCTCCCTGGTCCTGGTGAGGTGTTTCTCCTGCAAGCCTAGGTGCTGAGGGATGCTGAAGCAGAGGGATGCCAACTGGCCCTCTTCCAGCTGACTCCCTCTCTCCCTTGCTGCCTGTCACGCACCTGCAGTCACCTCGGAGCCAGGTTTGTTTATAGAAACACTGTCAAGCAAAAAGTCTTTCCACCAACTCAGAGGAGAGGGACAATTTCAGCTACTCAGTCACCCTCAAACTGTGAAGACGTGACATATCAACTGCATAAAATTAATTTATTTAGTTAAGGGAGGTGTTAATTAAGAGATCTCATTGTTTTTCTGCAGACAGCTCTCCAGGGCCTTTTGAATTGTCAGCTCTGGTGACAGCAAAAGCTAGTGGTGTCACGAGTTAATAGTGGTATGATTCATGCCAAGGCATGAAGTGGGAGTTGGTGGAGGGAACTGAGAAAGAAGAGAAGGAGTTGTGGCAGTGGAGGCTTGGGCACACCTTGTGGGAGCCAGGATGAGGTCCTTTGCCCTTTCTCAGTGTCTCCTCCCGTAAATCCTGGCAGGGGGAAAGACTCTGGCTAAAGATGGCTGCACAAAAGCCTGGAGTTTGGAGGGAGCTGCTGGTGGAGCAACTCAGCCAGCCCGTGGGGTGCCAAGGTATGTGCAGCCAAAAATGTATTTGAGTGGATTGACTTAAAATAACGGACTGTCCATGTGATCTGAACTGGAAAAGAATCTTTGATTTATTTTAAATAATCAACTCTTTCTGCACGGAAAGGTTAATTCTCCTTGGTTAATCAGGACATGTCAGTCTGATAACTGAGTGTAGGCCTAGCACCAGACTTAAGGGGTTTAATATAAAGTCTCTCAGAAAATAACAAATACCCTTTATCTGAAAGCGGTACATGCTCCAGTACTGCTGTTTATAGGCATCTCCTTCAGTAAAAGCTGTGCTAACTCATTTTTTTCCCCACTATTTTTTACTTCTCATGATCTGTATCAAGTTGCTTTTAGAGGGAAACTGAAATTCTCTTGATGCAGAAAATAGGCCAAAAGGGAAAAAAAAATAGTCCATGAGAGACACTAGATTCCCTGAGTAGGTGATGTTGCCTTCTCCTCCTAAAAGATGTTTTGTGTTTTTAGCTACCCAGTTTGTTAAACAAAAGCTGTATTCCTTGTTCTTAGTAAATCAGCCCAATTTCTTCTGGGCTGTCCTTCTTGTGCCTCCTCAAAGCTTACAGACTAAGCTCTGTTGCAAGGCCAAGCTTCCAAATTCTGACTCAAAACAAGTGTGAAAGGTGGCAGTTGATGGGATGCCACAGCCATTTTCCAGCTGTTTTCTCAGCCATGAAGGAACCATCTCCCAGATTGAAGGGAGGTGATCAAACAAGTTAGCATTCAGGAAGAATGTGGGGCACCTATAAAAAAATATATGGCTGCCAGAAGATTATTTTGCCCATACTGAACTAGCAGTTTTCTCCACATTGCTCCTTTGACTTTGTTTAACCCTTTACTAGCAAACCTGTATTACTACTTCTTTTTTAAATTGACTTTCAGTGTTTTAAAGCAGGCTAAGCTTCGACCTCATATCAGCTACCATTACTTTAATTTTGAATTATTTTTAAGCAAGTGTGGGATTGCAACAGCTCAGATGAGCCCCTGATTGTGCACCTCACTGGGTGAACTGTGTGCTCCTGCTAAGGGGGATTGAGGTTTCAGGGTAGTTCTCTGCCGTTGTGAGCTCAGAATTGCTTTTTGTTGCACTCAGCCATGCAGGAGTGATCTGAAAGAGAGGAAACCCATTTTTTCAAGCAGGCCCTGTGACGATTTAGGTCCAAAAGCATCACCGGGAGCCACCCTGATACCTGCCTCCGCATGGGCATGCTGCATTTCCTGTCCTGCTCTTAGAGGGGAAAGAGTTCTTGGCTTGCCCATGGCTCCTGTCTCACCTGTGGATCCTGTTCCTCTCTGAGTTAGCTTTTCCCTCTTGATACTCCAGCAGAAACATGCAGAAAGGGAAAACATGGTGTGAGAAGTTTTTGTTTCTAATTTAGCCCCCAAATATGGGCAGGGCTTTCCTGTGATGGGAGCTGTAGGGTGAGGAGATTTGCCCTTTGGGAACTAAATGTCAAAAAAAGATTTCTGCTTTGGGACCAGCTCCTGTGAAGCTGCGCAGGGCCTGATAGAGGCTTTCCCCACAGCCGTATGGTGTGAATTCTCTGCTGCCTACTACTATGGTTGCATCTCCAGGGCTACCTTGCCCTGCTTGGCTCAAAAATAGACTGTTGCTGTGCAGCATGACCTGTGCTTGTGCAAGAGAAGCAGGAAAGTAGTGGTCCTGCTAGTATAAGTGATGGGGGACTGACAGGCTGGGAGACAGAGGGGAGCACAGACACAGCTCTTGACCTGCCTGAAAAGGATTACGGCTCTGCACAGAGTGGATGCACTGGAGCCCTGAGGAAGGGCTGCTGTGAGAGAGGGCACAAGCAGAAGGCAAGATCACTGGGGATTCATTTAAATCCCAGTGTCGGATCCTATAAATCTGATGGCTTTTGCATATTTCCATATTTATATATGAAAATTCCATGAAGTGGCTTAAAGGCAAATGAAATAAAAACAAGGCTGTCAGAGCTTGAAAAGTACTGACTAATCTCTAACAGACCATTTAATTCAAACGTATGGGCTTGAAAAAACTCCATGCGGGCAGAGAATTTTTGCTTGGAAATGCCTGGCTGGCCACACATTCATCCCTGTGTGCTGTGAGCATGGTGGTGCCTCAGGTCACTGCAGCTTCACTGGGTGGGAGGGTGCGAAGCAAAGGGACCTTTTGACCCATTTTAGGCTGCTGACATTTCCCTTAAGTGCTTTCTCCGTGCCTCATGTGTGTCAGGATGGTTTGGGGATGGGTGGGAAGCTGATCTTCATGACTCTCTGTTTGCAGTATCCCAAAGATAAGAGCTGGGGAGGACTGCAGGACTGAGCATCATGGTGAGGGGTACTGGTGGGAGCACTGGAATCGTAGGGTGGAAGTATTTTATGTCCCACAAAGGCTGTGTTTGGGTGCAGCTGTTCCCTCTCACAGTGGAGATCATCTCCTCTGTCTCCCATGAGTGTGACCTTTTGTTTTCTGATCTTTGGTTATCGGTCAAAACAAGAATTCTCCAAACCACTGGTCTGAATCACCCTCACTGACATTCTGCCAGTTAGAGAGATTCTTCCCATGGATTAATTTGAAAAAGCATTGCAGAGATTTATGGTTCAGACCCAGACTGGGGCCTGAGTGGGTAGACTGGCCCTCTAGGTTTGCAAACATACTCCTTGAGTTACCCCACAAATGCTTGTGCTGATTATTTGATGCCTTTTAGGTGTTGTCCTCCTTGGATGGGTACCCGGTGAGTGTTCCTTGCTGAAGGATTTCAACACTTTCTGCCCTCCCTGACTCAGCCCTAGATCTCAGTGCAACATACTGTAGCTTTCAGGTGTGGCTTCTAGTTTATGTGCACCAAATGCCTCTAAAGAGAAAATCCTGCTTTCTTGATGCAAGGACAAGAGCAAGCCTCCTGCTTCTCTGAGTCCTCTGTCATTCAGGGCTTTTTTCCCCCCTCTTCAGCCCCAAGACTGAAGCTAGAGGCCACAACCATATCTTTTCTTCTGAAGTCTCCAAATCAAAAGGAAATAATTAGCAGAGGACAAGAAAGCTTGGATGAAAACAAGCTGTTAACACGAAGGAGGTGCTAATGTGTCTGTCATCTCTCTTCCCTCCTGGCTGGTCCCAGAGGTGGAAAGCTGGGTACTCTGTCTCCGATGGAAGAGAGGACGACCCTGCTCAGCATCACTCACCCTTCAGCCATGGCTGTCTCCAAAGATCAGCTCTCATCTCATGAAGAGGTGTCTTGCTCTCAGGCCGGTTCCTTTTGCTGTCCCCTGTCCTGTGGTTGGGAGGGATTCACTCCATAAACAGCTGGGCGTTGATGGCTGTGACTTCCCCAGTGCAAGTGCTTTCAGCTCAGGTTTTATCCACTAGCGCGGATGCCTAAAATCGATTTGTATCCTAAAAGTGCCTATTTCTCTTCATTACAGACAGACAGGCATGCAGAATGAGTAGCTCAGATGTAGGTGTCTGCAGTTATTAAGTTAAGCAAGACGAATCCTGGTGTCAGCATCTCCCTTGGCTTTGCTTAGGGGTTTACTCCTTCTGTAGGACTCCTCGTGGTGACTTTGGTGCAGGGTGACATTCGTGAGAGTCGAAACTTGCTGGATATTTTCTGCCTGAGATGTGATGTTGCTTCCTGGGGGGAAGCAGACTCTGAGGCTGTATTTCTGTAGCAGTCCCCCACTGTATTTTCCTCCTATATAGCTCTTTGCCACAGGATATATTTTTAAACATTGATTCAGAAAGTGTGTGGGGGGTATTGGCATTTCAGGGTGTTGCCTGTCCTGAGTTGAGTAACAAACAAAACCTTGACTGGGCGAATGTTTTCAGTGACAAAACACACCTCAGTTATTTAATTTCTTTCTTATTTTTGGGCTAAGGAGAAGGCTCTTACTATTTGCAGGTGTTTTTTGCAGTGTCCTTCCTTTGCCCTGATGAACAAACAACATCACACGTAATTACATCTCTAAGGAATCTTCAACTAGAAGTTTCTATGTGATATATCTTTAACATTGCTGTCAGCTGAGGTGCTTTGGGGTGGTTCTGCTTCGTCAGGCTGGAAGATGAAATTCCATGGAGGTCTCCTCTCTCTCTCTCTCCCAATCGCTCATCCTGCTATGATGATGCTACTAAAATGGTACACACAGGGCCACTTGGCCCCATACAAAGAGGACATCCCAATTCCCTGGTTGCTTATGTCCTCTGTCATTCTAGCCTCTGGCCACCAACAAGGGTGTAGAGGTTGTTCCAATCTGTGCAGAAGAAGAGGTGGTGGTTTGAGGGAAGGATGCAGGTGCTGGGATGCAAGGGGCAGTGGGCCTGCAGAGCATGGCCAGCTCAGTTCATTGCTGCCATCTATTGCTGGGTGAAGGGAAAAAGTGGGACTTGGCTGCAAAAATCCAAAGGTGCAAACATCTGGGGAGCTTTGCTCAAAGTTCATGTTGGGTATAAATCTCCCCAAGGCAGCAACCTTGCTGGTGGGACTATCAGGCTCCATGCCCTTCTGCACCAAGACTTTCTCCTGCCTAGTGCCACAAACAATGGGTGTCACAGGAGTCAGGTTTTAAAGCTGGCTGTAATTTCTATGGGGGGTTCAGAAGACAGAGCTTGCACGCTTTTAAAGGAACACTTCAGCCTTGGTCTCCTTGCTGCTGGCAAGCCGTGACTATGCAGAGGACAGTTTTCCAGGCTGAGGCAAGAACAAGCGTGGATGAAACTTCCAGCAGCTGTGGTGCAGGCACTGTGAACCCAGCCTTCAGCAAGACTTTTGTCCACTTATTTCAAAGAAAAAAGAGGGAATCCTGCCAGTAACTGTGGCCTAAAATACCACGTAAAGGCATATATTGTGCAGTGGTGCTGTGTTTTCCAGAGCCTTAATTCTTTCTTCAGTCTGTTCTTGGGCTCCATCCCTCAGGTTTATGGCAACATCTTTCACTTCTTTGTGGGACTTGCTCCCAAGTCTCACTGCCTTTCTCCTAGCAGGCCCTTGTGATGTCCTCCAGCAGCTATCACTTTTTCCTCTACCTGGCATTAGAGGGCAGTCAAAGGAAACCTTCCCACTTCTGCTCCCCAGGCTCTGCGGGCTGCCAGTTGGTGCTTGCACTCACCCTGGGAGTAGAGGACTGACCCCAAAGTGGGGCTCAGCCACAGCCTTTGCCTTGCCTTCACCCTCACTGCCTTGTTTTTGTTTTCTGGAAATTCCTTCTCTAGTCAAAGTCATTCACAGTTCTGTCTTTGATATTTGGGAAGCAGCATCTGCAGCGCTGATAAATCCCATGCACCATTTCTCCCTCACCTCGCCCTCCGTTTCTTTCTAATTGACAACTTTGAATCTTGTCTCCGTTTGACAAATCAGGCTACTTATTATAAGTGATGACATGTATAAATATTGCAGGCATTCGTTTTACGTCTGGATACCCTGATAATAAAAGCTATCAGAATCTATTCCCTCTGCCTGCATAGCAATTATTACCAAAGGGTTTTCTCCTCCATCACCGGAGCAGGATGTGGAGAGTGAATTGTCTCTGCGACAGCAAGATTTCCCTCTTGCATTGGGGGAACATGGTTTTGAGCAGTAAAATGACTTTTTTTTAGACTAATGCAGCAGCAGCACGGCAAAACCGTGCAAGCTGTGGGTACGTAGCTGAGGGATCTCTCAGGAGACCTTTTGCTTACAAAATTCTGGGTTCGGTGGGCCTTGGTGTCTGTAGTGGCAACAGTGGGTGGCAGTGAGTGCCATTGCTGGTTGAGAGTGTGGTTTCGACTTGTGGATATTGTCCCTATGCCTTACTCGAGCCCGCTCGCTGCTGCAGGAGCCCAGAGCCAGCACCCAGTCAGGCTCTGCTCCTGTATCCTCGCTAGCACACTGGCGGCTCTCCTGGGCTGAGGCTGTCAAATTGCAAGGTATTATTTTTAGCCTGGTTTCCTGAGGAAAAGAAGCTTATGTGATTGTACTGTCTGTCAGTGTTTTTCCTCCCACAGCCTCCTCTTAGCAAGTTTTGAACCCCTTGTCAAATTTACCAAGAGGGATAGAGAGCTCCAAGACGTGAAGCTCCTGCATGTTTCCATGCAAATTAGCAGTTGGGGCCACCTTCCCAAAGTATGGGATGAGACTGGGTCGCAGCATTCAAGGGGCAGAAGGAGATGCCATGAAAGGTGTGAGATGAGAGGCTGGGAACGGCCTCTCTGCTGAAGGCTTAATGTCTCAAATACAGATCTTAAGCACTCATGCCTTAATTAAAGTTAATTTCTGGGAGAGGCATTTTATTACAAAAGGTTTTTCCAGCTCAGGCGTGTCCATGCCATCTGCTTGGAGTCTGGTGGTGGCAAAGCCCTCGACCCTGTCAGCAGCAAGGTCTGGTTGCAACGAACAGCCGTTCTCAGAAGGATAGGCACAAAAAGAGAAGCCTCTTTTTTTTTCTTCTCCCAGCCTCTTAGTCCATGTTACTATTAAAAGTAATTTATTAAATTTTTTAAGAGCCAAGTGCTGCTGCTGGCAGGGGAAGGTGGAGGGCACAATCTCCCATGACTTTCTTTGGCATGGGTTCTCTGATGGCCAATAGTGAGGTTGAGCGGGCTGTTCTTTATGGGGCTACTGCCGTCTTCTTTGTCCAGCTGTTTATTTTCATTTAGCTTTCAGAAACATAATAGTTTGTCATTTCTACCTTGCATCAAAACTGGATGAAAGTTGTTAAATGGTAGCTTGACTGAGATGGACGTGTGTGCATGCACACAGGAGCTCCCGTTTCTTAAGGAAACTGGTCTTAATGAGAGACAGTTCCTATTAATATTTGCTTACTCTTTTGGTTGTACTGTTTGCCAGGAATGGATTTTTTATGGGAAACCCTAAATGAAACAATGATGCTAATAAGCTGTAATCAAAAGCAGGGAGGGAAGGGACCTGATTCTTTCCCATCCCACAATGCTTCCTGAGACTGAAAGAAGCTCTTTTTCCTCCATCAAGATGAAACCAAGATACTTTTTAAATTTTTTTTTTTTTTTTAACCAGAAGAAGAGATTGAAACTCCCAGAATTGGTTTATGGCTGGGGCCTTGCTGGGAATGTTGGAGACAGAGAGGTACAAATCCCTGCTTTGAAGGGCTTGAATCTAAGCCATCTGCACTCCTGGCCAGTACCCAACATACCAGGTCATTCGTGTTGTGTGAAGCTCTTTTTTTCCTTCTTTCTTCCTTTTTTTTGATTTTATTTTTTTTTAACTGCTGACAACTCCACAATGATGCTGAAAAATCTCTGGCCCGGATAAATAAATTTGTCATTTGAAATGGCCTTTTTTCCCTTCTCTATGTGAGATCTTGTGTTTGGCAAGTTGACATTCTCTGACTGAAAACCATTTTGTCTCCGTTTCTGACCATCACTCACAGTGAGTGGGTTTTGCCCATAAACCCTCTGGTAAACCTGAGTAATTCTCCTTTTAGAGGCCTTTGCTGCTGTCTTCTCCCTTGAACAGTCACCTGAATTTTGAGGCTTATTGTCACGTATTTTGATGTACAACCTGAACCTGGCTCCTGATTTTCTTAAGAGAGATCCAAATGTACTCAGAATGAGCCCAGGTTTCCTTGTGAAATGTTCACCTGCTTGAAGAAGGCTTTAAAAAGAACCTCTTTATTAAGAAGTAAAAAAAGAAGGAAAAGCTCTTTTTACCACTTAATGCAGTGACGGATTTTTTTGTGTGTGCAAACTTCAGATAAAAGGGGCAGAACTTCTAATTACATTAGCTAGGGAGGCTTAATAATGTTTGCCCAAAGTATCTTGTCGTGAAAATTCACCAGAGTAAATTCAATTTAATTTCTGCTGAAATCTGTTTGCTTCATCTGTTTCTGTTTTCCAGAGTCTTCATACGTGTGTCTGCCTGCAGAATGTTCCTTCGAAGGCAATCATTGCATTTGGAGAGGGCTAGGAAGATGTGGGTTTGGAGATGCTATGTTACATAACCTCCCATGCTGGCAGGACGTAAGAGCAACTTATATTGCATCTGTTTCTCAGCATTTTGGTTTTTGAGATGGCTATAGATATCTGTATTCTTGTAAAGTCTTCCTAGAGTGAGAGGAACAGACTGAATTTTGTAGGCTCAGCTGCAGTAAGGACCAGCACTCCCCAAATGACCAAGCCTCAAATTAATCTGTTTTGGACCTGGGAAAAAAACTGGGAGGGTATTTCTGAGCATCTGTAAAAACCATACCCCAGAAGCCCGTATGTGCTGTTTGTGAAACATGCATTGGGTTCTCATAGAAGTCTTGCCATGGGATGAGAAGTGCGTCTTCAAGCTGCGAGGAGACTCACCCATTGCTGGTCAAGTGGGCAATGAGGTGCCCACCAACGAGGTGTGCCACTAGCAATTTATTACAAGCTTAATGGTGCTAGTGCCTCTTTGTGTCCCCATGTCATGTTGTAGAGTTCTGGTGATCATGTAGATGATGATGGGCACAGGGTCAGCTGAGGACTATTGGTGCCCTCTTAGTAATTACTGATGTAAGAGAAACACGAGGTTGGAAGGATCTCTTGGCTCACTGTCTCCAGTTGTGCATTATTACAAGGAACCAATCACCAGAACTCTTTCTTATAGAATTTATCAAGACGTATCTCAATTTGCTCCTGCTGTTCCCATGGAGGCCCTGGGTCATATGATAGTGAATAGTAATTAACCAGCCTAAATGTGCTGATGAGTGGTTTATATCTGCTCTCTTCATCCTCACCACAGTGCTCAGGATATGGTCTCCTGGAGATGTTCTTCATTAGCAGTTAACAGATTTTTCTCTTTGTTTCCTGAAAATAGTTTTAAATGCCTTTGTATAATCACCTTGTGTCAGTGGCCCATAATCTGTTGTAGGACAGCTAAACCACAAGGGTGAGTTTTCTCGTTTGTCATCTCCACCGAGTTTCCAATCTTCCCATTGATCTTTTAAACCTGGCCTTGGATTTTGTCCTATCGAATGTCATTCCACGTCCATTGGTCTAGTTCTCAAAGTCATCGTTTCCTTCCAAATGATGCCCAATCTCATTGTTTTGGGTTGATTTACCTCTTCAGTAGTGAGTTTGATGGGTCTTGGACTCTGAACACTAAAGAGTTGAATGCGAATGGTGACCGAACAGTCTGCTCAGCAAAACCCTTCCAGACTGCCTCTTTTTTTTGGAAATCTGTATTGTAATCTTATTTTTTTTTAGGCAAAGCTTTTCTTTGCTTCATAATACTTATTGTAATGTTCTTCTCCTACAGTTTAAATAATCTTTTGCCCATGTGGCACAGTATCAAATGTTTTTCTGAAGTCCAGATGGTCAAGCTCTCTCACAAAAGACAAGGATTGTCTTTTGTCTGGAAAAAAGTCTGCTATCTCCCAGAAAAATATATTTAGCGGGCTTGCTTGGCAGAATCCATCTGCATGAAATCCAGTTTGCATTTTACCCATTTTCTTAATTTTTTTCGTTTGAGTTGTTTCTCAAGCAGAAATGCTGCTCAGACCAGCCTGAGCAACCTGTTGCTTTCTAAATCACATCTTCCCGCCCCAGCCTTAAATATTCTCTCTTCTTTAATCTTATATCCTCCTTCCCTCCTGCTCCCCCTTGTTAGATTAGTTTAAAATAATCTGCAGAGAAAGAAGTCTCTGGGAAGCAAGGCAGTGCCACTGAAGTGATTATTTCCACTACAGTAAAGGTTGAAAACCGGTTACAATTATCACTCCTAGTTTTACACGGAAACGGGATTTGCCTTTGGGGGATTAAGCTAACTACTCTGTCATACAGGTGAGTGTTTTGTTTTGCTCCTTTCAACCATCCTTTCTTAGGCTGTCAGGGAGTTTGCAGAGGAAGATAAAGGACACCATCCGTATCCTGCTTTCCAAAGCCCGACCACAGCCCGCACAAGAAATGCTTCCCCTCTGCAGCAGCTCAAGTTGGAGAGATTCATTTTCGATTGTTTCAAGGTCATCTCAAGTGCATCTTTTTGTTGATGCACTTGCATCGCTGGAGAAGTGCAGATCCTTTTAAAATTCTTCTAGGCAATATAGCTGTGCATCAAGGGGCAGTGGGGGAAAATAAACTCAGACATTTCAAGAAAACAGAAATAAGGAGATTTGATACGTACGGCCTCTCTACGTGGTACAAGGAGGGTGAAGTGTTCAGTCTGGCACCATGTGGATTCCCAGGCTGAGGGCAAAGAGTCACTCTAGCTAGGAATTTTCCACTTAATTTTACTTTCTGACAGAAAATATCAATGTAATTGACTTTTTTGGACAGGTCTGTGCTGAAAGCATTTCAGTAAGCTCTTATGACACTTTGCAAATGGGGCCAGTGTCAGCTCCTGCGTTGCCAACTTCAAAATCCAGGGCTTTGCTAAAAGGACTGTGTAGGCTTGTGCCAAAAATTAGGGGATGGTGTTGCTGCCTCCAGTTTATTGATGCTTCTTTATACGAAGTGGAGTATTCCATCAGTGCCACAAGAGGGTCAGTCCTCGATAATGGGAAAAAGGCAACTAATTGGGGCATGGACAAGCATGGACAAGGACCCTTCATATCTGGACCTACTTTGCCAGTGAATAAGATATCAAAAGCTGGTCAAGTGTGTTTAATTTACAAGGTGGCAGCTGGATTCCACTGGGCGGAAATGGCTCAAAATGGGAGGAAAACAAGGCCATACCGGGGTCTTGAAGAGAAACAGGAAACACTGAGACAGAGCGTGATTTTTATGGGAAATAACCAGTTTTGCTACAGAAAAGTGATCTAAGGCTTTCAACTGTTACAGGAGGGAAATCATGTTCATATAGGCAGTGAGCGGGATGATGCGTGTCAGTAAGAGGTTTTGTTATAGAAGACAGTCTGCACTGCAGAACTCATATCCTTTTCCATGTCTGAATTGTGCAAAATTAGGGGATTTCACTTGTGCACTGCTCTAGGTTTCTTTGAGAAGATAAAGACCCTACGGACCCTAGAGGGTTGTGTTCTGCAAATGTCCATCCTTGTAAGTACAAACCATCCTTTCTATCAGTTCTGTCTGAGACAGGATTACCTTAAAAACCCCTGAGTAACCAGTCCTTTTACCCCTTTACAGCTGGTATAGGAGAAAGGCAGGACCAGAAATTGGTTTTCTGTTCACTCTGTGGGGAGGCTGTAGCTTTAGGAGATGATTGGAATGAAACAAATCCCGGGTCAATGTCTGTAGTTAATCAGTTAAAATTGCCCATAGTTATCCAGCTGTGTCTTTCATGTCAGCTACAAGACGTCTGCGAGGCAGGACCCATCTAATATGTAGACTCAGTTTGTTTGGTGGTGTTTTTTTCCCCTCCCCTGTGGCAAGTGTTTTTTCAGTGGTCACATAGACAAATATGGTTTTGACATTTTTCTGGGTTTATCTGAGATCTAGTTTTGTCTCTGTTCCTCCTTGCTGTTTTTTCCTTTTCTTAGTTTGGTGTGGTTGGAATAACTTGACTTAATGACATATTTTCAGCACTGATTTCAGTGGTGACAGTTATTAACAGTTTCACGATAAGAAACAGGTGTTTCAGCATGGTCCATCAGGCAGAAGAAGAACAATGCCTCCCCAATGTCATTGTTCATGATGTATTCAATGACTGCTAGCTTTTTTAATGAAGATTTTATTCAGCCTCACAAGGTAGCATTTGCTATTTAGTATGCAGGCTTTGGGCAAGCTAGTGGAGTGGAAAACCTTTTAATTTCTTTTTAATGCAAACATGGATCTTGCAAGACCTTGTCAAGTGATTGGAATGGGCACAGGCTCTTTCTTACATCTCTCAGCATCACTTGCTGGTCCCATGCAAGAAAATCCTGGGTACTTCTCATGGGAATTCTAGTGCAAGGTACAGGTCCAAGCCTGAAAGGACTGGGGTGATTCTCCTGGCTATGGGTCTTTTGCAATGAGGAGCCACACCTGGGATGGTTTAGGCAGAAAACCTCATTAATATAATAATGGCATTGCAACAGCTCCTGGGCTCTGTTGCCACTTTCCATGTTTTCCCATGAATGGGTGGATAAGGAGCGATGGTTTTTGATCTATCAAATATCCTGGATAGATTTTTCAGACAACATGTGAACATGAGGCTGGATCACTTGCCCTCACTATCTGAGTGGTTTTGTTGGTCATTTTGTTTGGCCAAGATCTGTATGGTCTATTTTTGTTAACCACCTGCTCCTCCTTTGCTGCCATTCACACTCTGCCACATACACGTTGTTTCTGTTCTCTCTCTGATCTCACAGTGAATAATGTGAAAGGCCTCAAGGCATGGTGTAGGTGCTGCGTAGATCTCAGCTGCACTCAGAAAAGGTGAGGGAGCAAAACTTCATCTTTGCATCACCAGTGCTGTAAGATTGACTGGTGAGTAGCTGCTGCAGCCGCTAACAGTTAGATCCCACCCATGTGCTGTGCAGGTCTCATGTTATTTGGCTGTGCTCCTGGTGGATATGAGGTACAGTAATGACACTGGTCCCTTTCTATGTCCTGCACAGGAGATATTCCCAGATATTCCCAGAGTGCTTCTTGCTCCGTGATTCAGTGGAGTTGGCTATCTGGCCAGCTGGTAGATGCCAGAGTGAATATTGTTGGGTCTCTCTTGTGGAACAATTTTCTGCATCCTTCGTCTTCCCAAGGGAAAACTCCATAGGGGCTGGAAAGAAGCAGAGCTTTTGGTGCTTGGACCACTTCCTGAGAGATGTGGCAATGGGCGTCTTCTCCCTTCTCATCCTCTGAGGACGCAATAGTCCCGCTTTGACTACAGTGCAGGACCATGCCTGTCTGGCCTTGCTGGAGTGGCTCTATGAGCCTTGAACACAGGACTGGGACACTTGCAGCCTCTCACCTTTATTTTGTACCAGTAACAGTTACACAAGCTACTTTTTCCTCTTGATATTTGATATCAAAAAGGGTTGGATTGGTGCAAGGTTCACCAAAGGTGCTTAATTGGTCCCCTTGGTCTTCAGCGAGGCAGTGCTGCCTCCTACCCCAGTCCTAGTGCTTGGGCTCTGTAGTGAAGGAGGAGGAAAAAAAGATTAATTGGTGATAAATAATGCATTTTGTTCCCACCTAAAGGTTGTTTGATCTCCATAGTCTTCATTCCTCTGGTGACAGGGAGCTCAGTGTTAATAGCTATTTGTCACCCATTGCAGAGCTTAAACAGCCTGAGCAGAGCTGTACTCAGCTAATACATCCGTGCCGCAGGCAGGGCTTCCCATTATTACTTTCTTTAGAAAATTTTTTTTTCTAAAATTTCTTCTCTCCTGTGGTGACTTTTCACAGCAATTTCTCAAAGTGAAACAATTAAGGAACGTTAAACATCCTTTTTTTCTGGGAAAGCACCAATCAGGAGAGAAGATCTAGTATCCCTCTGAAATCTCCCTGTACATATATACATGCACACAGAGCCCCTTCAAGGCTGAGTAGAATTGGAAGTGATAGTTACCAGTATAATATTTAAATGAACGTTAATTACCATAAACCGTTTGGATTTTAATGTCTCCTTCTGAACAGTATGTAAATCAGGGCTGGAATGGGCTTGTGAGCATGCATTGGGCCTCTGATGTTGGGGAAAAAGGGCTGATTTTTAGTGCTGGGATTTAGCAGCACGGTTTCCATTAATGTTAATGGGAACAATGGAGCCCAATGCTGGCCGCTGTAGGGAAGGTTTTCCCTCTCATCTTGAGAGACAGCCATGCCCCAAGGATAGCTTATACTTGCTTTCCCATCCCAGCTCCCTATTCAGAGCAGGATTTTTTATTGAGTTTTGGTGTCCAAACCAGGAGCAATGTCATTCTGTGGTACATGGTTCGCTGGGCAGTGCTGTACTTGCATCTGCATCCTTCGTGTCCCATCTTCCCTCCATTCAGCCTGGCCTGCAGCCCTGAGCAGAAGGGAAGAGGCTTCTCATGAAGTCACTGGAGATCAGCAGATCTTCAGGCGCTTTGTGGTAACTCCCTAGCCCGTCTTGTCCTCCTCTCCCTCCACAGGGAATGAGTTTGCCTTGCAAAGTGGTCTCATTATAAATGCATCAGCCTCTGCCAGTCTCATTTAGCCTTCTAAGCTCGATTGCACCTGAGGATGTCTTGGGGTAATTAAGTAATATTAGAACATTTTCTTTTCTATTTTTTTCCCCTTCCCTAATGCAGCTTTCAGAGCACAAGCTGTGAACAAGAGAACAAGAGTTCTCACCCACTGGAGCCCACTTCTCTGAGCCTCTGAATTCTCCCTAATGTAGCTTGGCATAAATGAAGGCTAATTACATTTCTGAAAGATGTCATTAGTGTCATATTCATGCTGGGTTTCAGAGAATGCAGCAGGGATTGATCCCTTAGGTGCCTTTCAGCTTCACCATGCACATTGCTACCAGCAAAGAGTAGGACTCAAATTGGCCCAGCTCTCTGGACAGCAAAGGGGAGCTCAGCCAGCAAAGCAGGAATGCTTTGGGCTTTGTTGTAAGCGATCTTTTGCCTTGGATGTTTTGCATCCTTCATCTCCACAGCTCATCATAGTTTACAAATATTAACTAATTAAGCCTCTCAGAGCTCCTGTGAGATAAGTAATTGCTACTCTAATGACTGGCATTATATCTGCTCTCTTCTCTATGCATTGGACAGTGTTTTTCACTATAGAGAAATAAGGAGGCAAGTCTTAAGCATGCAAAAAGATAAGTGGCTGAAATCTGGAGCTACCACAACAGGTACCCGTGGCATTTCTTTTGAAGCCTATGGTCCACATTCCTCCCTCTTATGTCTGTATAAACCCAGATAAGCTCTACTGACTTGAGAGGAGGGTCTTCAGAGGCTTCCCCAGGGGGAAGAGAAACCAGAATTTGTTTAGTTGGGTCACTCATTGTTTTCATAATGGATGGGATGTTGCTTCCCAAGGAAACAAAGATAAAATAATGGTTACTCATTATTTTTTTGCTCTCTCACTAGGTGATTACAAGGACAATGTTCTGGTTTTATACTACCACTGCTCTACTCTTGAGTGCAGTGTGAAATGGCCACCAGGCTCCCACAGGTGGGTAATGCTTTCAGAGAGTATTAGTTACTCATAAAAAGAAGACACATAAAATATAGGGTAAAATTACCATGAAAATACTTGTTTGTGTTGCATTTGGTTGTCCTGTAGAGATGCATTAGCTCTGTTAGTGGGGCTGGAGTTTGCTGGGTCTGGAAGAAGTCACCTATCCCACATGGTCCCTACCCCTGACTCTTTGGATCATTGCTATAAATGGAGTAGGGATGGGGGCACTGCTGCTGTTGCCCAGGCTCACTGCAGACCAGAGGGGGATAGTAAGGGATGCTGCGGCCCAGCACTGTGTGCAGACAGCATGTGATGTACTTGGCACAATATCTTCCCGTCTTCTATGTCGATGACCACTTGCTTTCATTCTGCTGTATGACCCTAATATTGGATACGTCCATGACCCTGTATGGAAGGGTACATTGCAGTCCAGGTTATCCCACAAGCTTTTTTGGTTTTGTTTGATTTATTTTTTTCCCCTTGCAAGAAAATTTCTGGCAGGAAGCGGAAAGAAGTAAAACCTGGCTTTATTTCATGTAAAGATGGATTGTAAAACTTTCATGAAGACATATGTTTGGCAAAAAGAAAAACCCCTTAAAGATATACAGCACCCCCTGTTTTGTGGTCATTGGTGGGCAGCTGGCCTTGGCGGCAATTACACCCAAGGCAAATGATGCAGAGGCAAGTAATGAAGAGTTGTCTTCATCCTTGGGCATGTCTGCTACATCTTCCTGGCTTTTAGGAAAACCTGGATGAGAAACGCCCTTAGGTGTGTAGGTACAGATGAGGTGGCTCCCCTCCTGTCATCATCTGTCTTCTTGGAGGGATCTCTCAGCTCTCTGCATCTGCTGTGGGTGATTTTCAGCAGTTGGGTAAAGGGTTCTTCTTTTCCCTCTTCTGCAAACAGGAGCACAGAGCTGCCAGGAGCCCCGGTGATCCCAAGCAGAGTATATTTGGCTCCCTGCTTTGCAGGAATGGATGGGCAGACTGGCTTTTCTGTTTCGTGCACTGGTGTGAAATTAAAGGGATTTTGGAAAAGAGGCTGCACTAGCTAAGCTGCCCTGAGAAATGTTACATGGAGAAGCTAATTGTCTGAGGTGTGGGCATCCCAGACTTTCCCACAGACTCTACAGTTCCAGTGCTTGCCAATCTGCCAGCTCTAGCCTGTCTGGAAAGGGATATGGATGCTAATTAAGAAACTGTGTTTAATTATGGGGGTGATGGTAAGATTTGGACAGTGAGATGGCTATAAGCAAGAGCTGCTGTGTGCAGGGACGGACCAGAGCAGGTGCCTCGAGGTGCGGGTCCAGCCTGTGCCTCAAAAAGCAGAGAGGGGCTGGAGGGAAACACAGCAGGGAGATTACTCCAGGCAAAAGGAGGTGTTACAGACACAGAAATTGGGGCGAGGAAAAACCTGGGCCGAATCAGTCTGGGAGATAAGAAAGTCCTAAAAAAGTTCATTTCTGTACACTGAGATAAGCCCAGGAACCTGTATTTGCTCTGGCACCGACCAGTCCCATCTCTGATGAGCTGGCAGCAGTTTTATGTAGACCCCAACTGACTTTAAAAACTCTCTTTTCTGTTCATTGACAGCTGTGTAGTTCAAAAGCTGTCCTAGTAGTGCCCGGTAGCAAAGGGACAGAAGGCAGGAGCTGGAACCTTGCAGCTGGTCCAGTCTCTCCTAGCAAAACAGCATCTCTCCAAAGGAGTGCTGAGACTTTACTATGAACACCACATATTATTTGCACGTATGAATGAGAACCAAATTTCTGGAAGACTCTGTAACCTGTAATCAGCTGCAGGTCAGGGCTGTGTGTGTTCCCATGAGCATCCCATCTCTTCCGGGTCAGGGAACCACACCCTCCAGTGACTGAAGGAGTCCTGGGGGGGGTGGGGGTGGTGAGGCTTCCCAGCCTGAGAACAAGCACCTTATCTCTCCGTGGTTGCCTACAGTTTAGGCAGGGGAAGTTGAAGATAAACTTTTCTGAGTATATTTAGACTACTTGAGGTTGCCCATCCTCTAATGACACATTCTGCAGTTTACAGAACCTAGTAATTAGAGCTAATAAGTCCAAAATGTGTAATTACCCTTCATGCACTTTGAGCTAGAAGGCAGAAATCAGCACAGTCCTTACACACTCATCAGGTGATCTATCGCTTTCCACATTTTGCATGTAAAATTCAGGAGCAGCAGAAAGTAAAGCTGCTCCTCTCCCTGTCCTCCATTCTCGACAGCATTGGGTGAAGGGAGGGAGCCAGCTCATTTCCTTACACCCACTGCTCTGCCAAAAAAACTCCAAAATCCCTTTTCTTTTTCTTGAGAGAGATGATTCCTGATCAGATTTTCAGATCTGCAGTGGGAGGCTCTTGAGTGGAGGTTGTGTTTATTTTTGTTTCTCACTACTTTGCTTTCCTTCCTAATTAAAGTAGCTCTTTTGTCAGTCTCTGAATTTCTTTCCACCTTCCAGTTTTCCCAAAGAGGCTTCTTAACATTTTCTGCCTCTAATCAATACACAATTTATATGCAATAACTTTGTCCAGAGAATAGGAAAGCAGCTATCAGGGTTTCTCCTGTAATTTTAGTGTGCTGCAACCGTCGACTGAAGGTCAATGCAAGCTTGACTATGACTGATTTTTACTGTCTTTGGGCAACCCATCAGCAAAATGCAAGCTTTGTAAAACTTGGACTCAATGCAGGCACTATGCAACCTGCCAAGCACACCGTGAAGCTGACTTCCTCGGCAGGGCTGCACAAAGCAAAGCTTCATCTTAGGCTCATGCAATTCTTTTTGGTGGAAAGAGGGGAACCCATACCTCTGCGAGACATGATAGATATCCTGGCAGATGCTATTTTCCCTGATTATATGGGTAAGTGGGTGCTTTGATAGCAGGTGAAGTTGGTGTCTGCTCAGTGAGCGAGTAGAAGAGTTCCATTAGGTGCCCCTGGGGACAGCAAGACAATTCTGCAGAGAAGACCTTGCACTGGGGGAGTGGGCACTTCATTTAACCTACCTCCTGGCCAGGCTTGTGCTCATCTGTCTTCTGTCGCTTGAGATCCTGACGTCACCTCTTCAGCATCCCTCTGGCTGTGTCTGTACAGGTATGGCTCCCACTGAGGAGGGGAAAAAAGAACAGAGAGTAGGAGAGGCAGGAGAAGATATTAGCAAGGACCAGAAGAAGTGTCCATCCTCAGAAATGAATCTTTTGAAGATGGATGTCTTCCTCTGTGCTTGGGTGTACCCTAACCCTCCCATGGACATCCCTTAGGAAGTGTGGATATATCCAATGGGAATGACAAAGGCGACTCCACACCATTTTCAGGCATCCCACAGTGTCTGGGGACGTTCCTGCTGACATGCTTAGCAAACAGGGAGGTGCAGACTCGTGGCCATCTGGCATCTTATTCGTCACATTTAATGTGTATGTTGCTTTAGTGTTGATAATTTTAAAATTCCCTGTTGGAAAGGTTGCCTGTATAATTATAGGTATAAATCTAAAGGATGTTCTTGCCAAAACAAAGGGAGCTTCTCACGCTCAGGCCAGGAATGAACCCAAAGAAACCATAAAAAGAGTTCATAAGGATGGACCAGGAAATCTGCATCCAGCGCAGGGCTCAGAAGAGCCACCTAACTTCAGAGATAAATAAGACATTTGAGTAGTTGGGAATAGTTCCTGCAGTTGTCTGGATGTGTACAAAAGTAGGAGCTATTTATCTCCAGGCTTTATGCATTAAGAAATGCACCAAGTAGAGGTGAGGAACAAGTTTGTTCCCAGTCATATGTGTGCAGTAGGGAGGGATATGAGCAACCTCACCACCTTCTGGCACCGACCAGCCTTGCCACCTGCTGCTACCCATTTCTGGTTATTGATGGCAAAATTGGGAAAGCCTCCAAGTCTGCCTTGCCTGCTGCTGGCTCCGCTCACGTTGTAGTTGGATCTGGTGTTGGCAGTGTTTCTCAACAGCATCTTGAGCACCATTGGGTGAAAATTTGGGAAGGTGCTGTGCAATGTATGAGCAAGGCATTAAGGGTCCCAACTGATGGGGCTGGATCAGGCTCAGGTGGTGAGGAGTCATGAGGTAACTCCTCTTGAACGGTTTCAGGTAAGGGTGAAGAACTTGAAGATAACCTGTTTAAGAAACAGATCTTCTGGGAACTGCTGATAAATATCCTTGGTTAGCAGCAGAAATCCTTAGTCTTTTTAGTCACTGGCTGAAAAATGCATGTTATTTGGTTCTGTTAGTGCAGAGAATGGAGCTGACCCTATCTGCTTGGGGTTTTTCTTGACTTTTGAGATGCACAGGCTAGGTGAAAAGTCTGTCAGAGCGTCTTTAAGTTCACACGTGCCCTTTGAAACCTGGATGTTGGGAACTATCTCTTTCTTGCTGCAAAACCTTGTAAAACCAACCGCGTGCCCTTCTTTCTCTTCAAGTTGCAGATGCCTCCTGATCAGAGCAATCTTTGATGGAGATAGTCACCCTGCTTCACAGTCCTTGACTCCTGAAGGCCACGTTTGTCCACTTCCCCAGCGTGGATGCTAGATGAGTAGTTGGAAGGAGAGATTCTGATTTGGGTTTTCATTCTGTGCCTGTGCTCAACACTCAGAAGAATTAGTCATGGTTCACACTGTCATAATAAATCACGGTGCATGGGCAACAGTATATTAGAAGTAAAATATTTTGTGTGAGAAGTAAGAAGTAATTTAAAGACTTCAGTGTTTTGGATTACTAATTGTAGGATGTGTTAGTTGCAAAGCAGGCAGTACAGGCTCTTATATAAGCTCCAGTGCTCATAGCTTACATTATGAATAGCAGGAAGAGAACATGGGACATCATCTTGATGAAACCAAGACAAACATCTAAAAACATTTAAAACACTCTTCTGAAACCATCCTCGTGTCTCTGTGGTATCCTAGTTAATCACGGCCCTCTCTAAAAGCTCTGTCTGGATTTTGTCTTTTACACTTATGTTAGTTGCTAGTTGCTTCCAACTCTCTCATCAACCTCATCTATAAATTCTGACTGTTCTTAAATAAGACTGGTGCCACACACAACCGCTTCTGCCATCCCCGTGCAGTGTCTAACGATTATTCCCTTATCCCTTTATATAACTGAATCAAGCCTGACACTTAAAACAGTCCCTTAGGGAAGTTATTGAATTTAACAGGGCTGAAACCAACAGGATTCTGGAAAAATACTCTAAAAACCTGTAGAAGATAATGGAAAACAATATCCTTTCTATAAATTTCTGAACCACTCTATAAATTTCTATGGCAAGAATGATATTCTATAGGATTTTTTTTTGCCCATAAAGGCTAATTATGAGTAAATTTGCCCCAGTGCTTTTATTACTGAGCCCTAAAAACTCAGTGGATAATGTTATCCTGCTTTGTCTTTCCCAGGCAGAAGGATGCTTTGATTCTGCTCCTTAGTGATTGGTTTTCATCGACCCCAGATGAATTCTTGTCTAATCCAGACTTGTGGTACAAAGTTCTGCTGGGACTTGCTCCTTGACCAGCTTCTCCCCATGAGTTCCCCTCCTTCTCAGGGCTCCAACTGTGTTGGCTGCTTAGCCACCCCCCCCTGCTTATTTTTTTGGATGTCTAAAGGAAGCTAAACCTGTTCTCTCCATTTCAGCTCAGGGAGGCATAATGGATGGGAGAGGAGATGCAGAGACCATATGAGGCACTATGAAACAGAAACTGGGCAAAGATAACAATTCTCCAAGCTTTTCCAGTCCTTATCCTGGCTTCCCAAACCAGGGCAAAACCAGATAGCTCAGGCCCTCAGCTCTCAGGAAAAGGTATTTTTCGTTGGACAAGGAGGATTACAGAGTGTCCAAAGCTTTGATGCTGCAAGGGATTTTGTATTACCTTGCTTGATAATTCTCCCAGGAGCCTGTGCAAACATTCTCGTGAATGAAAACTATCAAGCTACTTTGCTAGTATTTGCAATTCCTTTTATTCATGCCGACCTTTTCTTGCTGAGATTGCTCACTCAAAGGGTGAATAAATATTCAAAGTGCTCATGCTTGAAATGGTCCTGCCAATGTTATGAAATGTTCTTTTTATTATTTTTCTCGGTGCATTCAAACAATTTCAATTGATGAACCTTAAAAGAAACTCCTATGTGTAAGGGGAAGGTGACTCAATAAGGAAGAAGAAAGAGGATCACATGATGGTTTAATAATGTTAATGTTATCACCTGCTTCCCAAAGTTAAAAAAAAAAATCTCGCAGTGACCGGGGACATTGGTATATTAATTGAGAAGCTGAAATCAGTTCATTTAACATTCCTTGCACAGATAGTGAATGTTTCATCCCATTGACTTGTTTGTATGCGTGTTTTGTTTTGTGCTCTTTAACAAGAGGAGGGGGGGAAAAGGAGATGCTACTGAAATACTCTCTGTAAATAATTCAATTCACTTTGTTCTCTTCTTTAGAGCGGTGAATACGGTGCCTACATTTGAAGACGTTCAGGCTGTGTCCCTTCTCTCCAAGGCGTAGCTTAAAGTTGGCTTTCAGCTCAGCCTGATGTGATCAGAGATGACATTGCATCGTTCTTGGGATGGGGTAAGTAAAAAACCAGATGAAAAGGGATTGTGAAATTCATGGCTTGGCACAGCTGAAGGACCTCAGTGGGAGGGATGGGCCTTTCTTAACAGAGGGAGGCAGATGTGACTCTGTGCCTTAGTAGTACTATTTCCAGTTTAGTTCTAAGATTTCTTTCCCAGTATGTTGAACAGGGAAGAGCGGATCTGGCTAAAGAGATCCAGGGAGTTGTCTAAAACCACAGCATCAGTCTGCATCTTTTTCTGTTGGTGGACCAAAGTCTTGGGCAACACAAAGCCTGCTGCCTAACCAGTGCCAACAATTTCTCACTGTCTGCCCCATGCAAAGAACACCAGTTGGGACAGCTATCTGAAGCCACCTTGGCAGAATGGCCTTGGAAATATTTACTGCATGGAAAAAAATAAGGCTTCTTTTTTCTTTAAGTAGCAGATAAAAAGTCAGTTCTGTTTCTGGAATGATTTTAAAAATAACTCTTAGTTAAAGTATCCTCACTTGAAGGATTCAGGACTATAAATTGGGACAGACGTGTCTCGTCCAGACAGATTGAGCTTGCTGATCTTTGCAAGGAAATGTCTTGCTCTGGGGCACCCAGAATAAAGCTCCCCTCTCTGAGGCTGCAGCTTCCCTTCCAGAATGGATGACTGAATGCTGAATGCAGGGTGAACAAGGCTGAACACGTCCCAGACCATTTATCTAGCACCTTGGTTTGGAAAGGAGGGGCTAACATCTTGGCTATGAGCGGATCCTGGCTCTGATCGTCAGAGATGTTCTGAATCCCCAGTAAATCTCCATCCTGGACAGCAGCAAGAGGGTGGCAGAGGCATCAGGTATGACTTTTTGGGTTGCAATGCAGGAGTGAGCCAGATTGTGGTAAGCAGCACGTAGACTTTCCCTGGCATCTTCTTCCCACTGGGTCCTATCCCACACCTTGTCATTTCTGCCTTTGAACCAAGCGAGTTCTCTGCTCCTGGCTCCATGAAAGTAACAGATTATAGCAGGTGGTGGGAGGAATAGGAGAAATGGTAGCCTGATAAGTGCTAAAGAGACCATCTGGGTAACTTGGGGTGATCTTCCCAGCATGACAAGTCAGGCCAGGTCTGGCAGGGCCACACCATTTCCTCGTTACTGTGCCTACAGACAACTCAGATGACCAACCTCAACTATCAGTATTTTGTGTTTCCAAGGCAACTCTGGCTTTAACAGCCTTCATAATGACATCATTTGGTTGAAATGAGCATGCATGATCTTTTGATTACCACTGGAAGTATGAATTAGGTTATTCTCCCCACCCCCAGCCACTTGAAAAATAAAGGCATTGGAGGGTGGGGGGGGAACCCTCAGAAGATGGTAAATGGAAAAATCAATTTTTACATTAATGGAGTCCTCGTTCAGCATTTCTTCTCTTTATAGGTTTAGATAACAGTGATATCTTAGTTTCACAGAGCAAAGAAATTAATTACTTACTAATGGTGCAATTCAGAAATTAATTTATGTTATCCATTTAAATGTGTCATTATTAATCAATTTAAGGGAAGGGACTTGTAAGCTAGCACCATCTGAACTGACTTATGTTACCGGAGGACTCTCTCTGCCCCCTTCTTGCTGGAGAACACACCCTTCTTCTTACTTGCAAGTTGTTGCACCTCAAGGTGCTCTGGCATCTGTGAGGCAGGAAAGAAAAGGAGGATTCCTCAGATCCTGATGCAAAGGCCCTCCCTCAGTGCATTTCACTTGGTATGGACCTGTGCTTTGCAGGGTGCTGCAAAGATTTTAAGGCTCTTTTCATATTTACGTTACTCAATTTCCTGGTCTGAGGTTAGGGCTTAGCACACCATGGGCTTTCTAACAGGGCTGGGATAGAGCAGTAGCCTTAGGATGGTGATAATTAAATTGTCACAGATCTGCTTATCTTGGTTTTACTGCTGCATTTATATGGGAAGGTGTAACATATTGCACATATATTTCTGAGTAAGGTTTGTCCCAGGATGAAAAGGGGAACCCCATACCATACAGTAAATCATGAATAAACTAAAAAGCACTGCTCATATTCTCCTCAAAAGACCTAGGATTTCAACGTGTATCCACTTTCTGTACCTGGCTGCTCCAGCTTTCCTCTGTCAGCAGAAGCCTGATCTATAGTTTGTGTTTAATGTCTCCAAAATGTTGGATCTGCCATGTATTTCTCTGTGTGCTCCTTGGAGCACATATCAATGCCAATGACTTCGGAAGACAATCTGATAAAGAATCTTTATTTCAAGTCCTTTTTGGGCTGCTAGTGTAAGGGTGTGATAGCCATTCCTTTCCTGTAATGATATAGTGTCATGTTAATTTTGATGGTATCCTACTGTAAAATAGAGGGATGTGAAAGCCTGCAATTTCAGAGCCTACTGTGGTACTTATCTGTCTGTATCTGTATTTATATACAGGTTATTTCTTTCTTCTCCCCCCCCTTTAAAGTAATGCTTGCATTTAACATCTGCTGTAGTGATAATGTTTCTTTATTAGGTCTGGAAAAGTTTAGACATGTGCCAGTGATAAACCAAAGCCTTTATCTAGCTAAAAGGGTTTCAGATTAGTTTCATGTTCTTCCTCAGTGTTTTGCTTTTTAAACCAATTACTGTCCTGCTGCCCACATCAGGCAAATTTCAGACTGAAAATTCTCTTTGTTGAGCTAAAATACTTTCTCTGTCAAACACTAAGCAGTGAGGGCTAGAGGCAAGTAAAGAGCAGGTTGCAGAATTAATCATTAAATCATTTAGCACCTACAAATAAATTCTTGTATCTGAGTCTTCATTTATGTTCCTCTGCTCCCCTTTGTTCTGGATAAATCTTGGACTTCAGAGCAGAAAGGCTGGGAAGAAGCTGCTGAGGTTTAAAAATTTGGTTTGACTTCGTGCTGGAGCAGATAATGGGTCATCCTCAGGCTCCCTTTTGCCAACTCTGTTTGGGGGTCACTAAGTTCTGACATCAGGGAGGTAACCCAGAGGTGGGAGAGAGTGACAGTATCCCTCTTAATACCCTTTCCAAAGTACATATGTGCCTGTCCATGATAACAAGATGTCAGCTCATCCTGGCTTGTGCCTTTTTGGAGCCAGAGAAAGCCAAAAGATACCACACCTTCTAGCCCATCCCTTGAACCTTCTGCATCCACAAGTCAGCATTGTTTTTTTGTGATTTCTACTGTGCAACAATCCATTTCTCCCATAGCCCATAATTCATGACATAACCTTGGCAGTGGGTTTACTGCCTGGGCTCTGGAGGGTTTTATGTAGGAGTCAAGCCTTTTTTCATTGCGAAGGAAAAGAAAAAATGTGTAAATATGTTAGCGTATATATAAAGCATTCAAAAGCCTTTTGCTTTCTCTGATGTAGAAGTTAAGAAGGAAAGATAAACTCAAGTTAAAAACCTTGACTTTCAGATATTTACTGCTGATTATATCCACCCAGTTTTCAGAACCCTGGTCCCTTTTTAGGATGAGAGGAGAGCAGTCTGGGGCATTGGCAGCCAGGTTTTTATTCATTTTCCTCCTCTTTTCTTCCCTCCTTATTCAACAGGTGCAGGAGTTCCCTAGGCTTGCATGGGGGCAGTTCTCTAGGCTTGCATGGAGGCATTCTCTGATCTATTTTTTTATGTGCTGACAGCAGCTCTGCAAAATCGGAGTCCGGGTCCTTGATCACCCTCACTCCTGCACCCAGTTGAATCACTTCTGAATTGCCTCTGCTCCTGAGCTACAAATGAATGGCTCATAACAGTCCTCATAGGATGTGTGCTGGTCCAAGTCTATCCTGTCCCCAGACTGCTATGGCATGTGACAATTAACTCCACAACACACAGCACTCATGAGTTACCTTACCTTGCTGCTGTGCAGTTTCTGGAGTACTGGTGCCTTCTCTGGCATGGGAACATGGGCCCTTTATAACCCGAAAAGCTCAGATTCTTGGGATTTTGAAGTTTCCATTATAAAAATATCCTGATAGGTTGCCTGATGGTTGAAGGGGGACAGAGCAGGGTGTCTGCTTGGTCAGCTCTGTTGTTTTCCTTTGTGTAGTCTAGAGAATGTCACCCCAATTTTTTTCACATTTGTGGTGTGTGCCGCCAGCAGGAGAGGTAGCAGAGTGATTTGGATGTTGAATCCCTCCTCTAGCAAAGATCCAGAGACTTCTCAGACCCTCTGTGTCTGGCAGAGATCCCCTTTTCCAAAATAGAGCCTCTGGTACCACCTACAACAGGACCCTTGTATATCCCCAGTTTTGGCAGCCCATCCCTTGCACTGGATGCAGGAATCATTGTTGATGTCAATGTCACACAAAGTCAATCACAATGTTATGCTTGCCCAAAGGAAATGGTATTCCCAAAATTGTGTTAGCATGTTGAAAGAGTGTTGCAGTAAGCAATCCTGCCACTGTTTGTAGGGTACAGCCAGAGCGGCTCTTTCCACATGTATACCTCTGCTGCGGAGTGAATGAGACTACAAAGGAAGGGGTAAGTTCATGAACAGCCATCCTCTCCCACCTCAAGCCATGCTTCTGTCCTCAGGTGCTTGCTGTCATCAAGGCTTGAACTTTGAATACATGATGAGATTTGGTGTTTGAGCCATTCTGAATGATGAGCTGCCTCTGCACTGGGCAGTGTGCCCTCAACCCTGCAGCCCTGGGGGTTGGAGGTGGTGGTTCAGTTATTGCCGTGGCCTCAGTGGGCATGGTCATCCCATCACTGCTGTGTGCACTCATGGAGGAAGGTGCCACGGGTGTTTCTGCACTATCATTGGTCACCTGGGAAAGATGCAGTATGGGTAAGGGCTGCTTAGTGAGCACAATACTGGTGCTATTTCAGTCATCTTAGCTGAACACTCTCAAGAGATAGGGAAGATATATGAAGAGGTGAGAGGGGAAGCAGAAAATAAACCTGCAGCAAACCCTGCCTAGAAAGAACCATGCTGGCAAATACAACCTGGGTCAGCAAGACCGTGCGGCTGCACCTCTCAACAACAACTTTTCTGCTGATGACTGCAGAAATGGTAGTAGTTTTTATGGTCCTTGTTGCCTGTCTTTCTTTGCTGTTCTGTTAAATCAAGTCCTGCTGCAGGGATATAATCTTGCCCAGCCAGGAGGCTTGGAAATGCTGCTCATCTTCTCCTGCAGTGGGTGTCATCATTGCAGCAAGGAAGAGATCTTGATAGAGCCTCATCTCTCTAATCCCATACTGTGTCCCTGGTGACAGCTGCAGTGGTGCAGAGCAGAGGCCCATGGCAGGAGGGCTTAGGGCAATTTGCTCTCTAGCTGAAGGTAATCCTTACGGATACTAACTGAAAATAGGGTCTTTTATGACTTCCTAGGCATTTTTTTCTCTTCTAGGCTTGACAGTGCAGTCCATGGTGTCTTCATACCTACTGCCACAAACTGGTTTTCCCCACTTCCTAGGTGCAATGTTTAACCTAACTGGCGTTATCCAATGTGACTATCTGGGGGTATGCTTTGAAAACAAGAACAAAGATTCATAATTCAGGCTGCTAAAATGCAGGAACAAGATGCCCAGTAAGATAGTAAAATGTTTCAGCCTGGAAATGAGCTGACACATGGAAAAAGAGGAGGCCCTTGTAAATACCTCTCAGAACAGGGCTCTCACTTCATGCTAATGTGATGAAGTCCTCTCATTCATCTTCAGAATTGGGTGACTGTAAGACACAACAAAGCCTCAAAGCAGCAAATGACACACTACAGTAAGAAATGTTATGGGGGGCGGTAGGCAGGTGGAGGGGGCTGGAAACAATGTCCTGGAAGCACATCACTTTTTCCCCTTCCATAACTTAGGCAACTTGCTGGATCTTCTGTTCAAGCGCTGCTGTGGGATTCCCCATAATCTGCTCCTGCTCCCAGGACGCTCTTTCAAGCAAAGCTCAGGCTCCTGAGTGATCAGCAATCAGCCTATCCAATCAAGCCATCTTCACTCACTGCTGATAATTTCTCTGAGAAGAGTGTTTTTGTCAAGCTGGCTGCTTCTAAGGGCAAGAGCCCACTGCAGTGGCACAGCAGCATGTGAACTCCATCTGCTAAGAGGCAGTAGGCATCTCTAACACTGGTTTGGCCCACATTGCTGATTATCTTGCATGAAATGAGAGACCATCCGGTGTAACTAGCTGAAGCACAGAGGGTGGCTCAGCACCAAATAATGATGAGTTGGTATGGTAGCTGCCAAGACTGTCAGCCTGACTGTCAGGTTCGCAGGTCTGTGAATGAAACTCATCTTCCTGCATGTGGACAGGAAGGGGAAAGGGGAGAGGGTGGCTGAAGGAGGAAGAAACTTGGAAGATGGTTCAGCTGGAACCTATCCCCATCAAGTGACAGTGATTAATGTTGCATACTTTGCCACTAAGCAGGCTGAACATGTGGTAGGTGTCTACCAGCGCTTCCTCTGAAGGCACTTATCTCATAAAAATGAGTTCTCCAGTGTATTTGACAAATCTTGATTGATTTTCGTCCTGCCTGCCTTTCTGGTCCTTGCCTCTCACAAAATCACAGTAAACGTGAGAGCTTTCTTCAAGATAAAATTTCCTCTGGAGCACTGTTGGCATCAGCAAGAGGAAGAGCTGTGACCAGCTCCTTTTAATGTGGATCTTTTTGCCTGGCATGCACCCCACTCTACCTCCAATCCTGAAGACATCTGCATATCCTCAGCACTGTCTAGCTCTCCCTATCAGCCACTTAAGCTACACCCTTGCAAAAGTTTTAGCATAAACTCATTGCAGTGCAGCTATTCACCTCTCCAGGACACCAGAGAGACTGACAAAGGGATGGAGTTACAGACGGACACAACTGTGCCTGAAGGAACAGTGCTAAATTCTCATGAACAATGAAAAATACATTTTTACTAAGAACAAACAGTGTAAGCTTGAAGGATGAACAAGTCAGGTTGGCAAGGGAAAAGTCAAAAAGATAGGATAATCTTCCACAGGCAAGGTGTGAACATGCACTTAGGGAACGTTGTTCCTCTCTCAAAAGAGATTAGGGTACGGGCTGCCCATCAGCAGCCCATAGGCAGGAAAAAAAATGCTTGTATTGATAGGAGATGCTATATTTTCATATAAAATTTATCCATGAGAAAGAGTCCTGTGATGAAGTAATAACACAGATTATCAACATGTAGAGGAAACATGAAGAAGATCTTCTCTCTGGCACATCTATCTCCTTTCATCGCACCCAAAGCAAATCTGCCTCCGAAGTATTAGGTTGTACCAATGAAGGGAGTGCTCCTTCATAAACACTGGCACATTCAAATCAGTTGTATGTCTTCAAAGTGACGAGATAGGTGCAGGAAAATACAGCATTTGCAAAGCATTCTTCAATTGATAAGTAATTTAGTAGTAGAGTACCCTCGCTGGGAAGATATAGCAAAGGAAGCACCTTAAAAAATTGAAAGGTACACCTGGATCCACTCAAATGAAAGGATCTTGTTAAGGAGTCCTGATTGAGCTGCCATAGTTAGCCCACCTGTGAACAGTCTCATAGCTGCAAGAACTTACAAAAGCAGGAATGAGGCACTAGTGAAGTTTTCTGCTTTATTCTGGAAGTGAAAGTTAGAAGCAACTTGAAAACTTGGGATATCAGGTAAGAAATACTTGGAGATTGTGAATGTAGGAGCAAATTTGAACACATTATTTTCTCAGAGGGCTGCTACTCTTTAAAGAAAAAAGGCAAATAAAGAGACTGAGCTAGATACAATGCTTCTGGAGTCCTCTAGGGCCAGGAGAAGTCTGTCTTTTTTCACAGACAAACACTTTTTGGGAATGAGCTTGGATCTAGGGTGCTGTGTTGCAGGATGCAGATGAAACGGTGTTTATTGCTGTGTTTCTGGAAGAGATTAAATGTAACGTGGAATAAGAGATGCTTGCCTGAAGGCTCTGACAGAGGCACAACTCTAGTAAAACTTCTTTAAAAAAAATTTCTGTTGTGATCAGGCCTTCTTCTGGGCTATTGGGATGACTTCAGGGTGCTGCAGTTCCTGTACATGTACAGCAGTGACTAAAATAACATCAATTAATTCCTTGGAGACCATTGACTGTCTTACAAACTGGTATTTGGTTGTAAAGTGATGCATGTGAATAAACCCCTGATTTTTTTGAACTACTGTAGAACTACCAGGGAATGAGTAATCTGGGATTGGATCTTCTGCCTGGAGGATCCAGAAATATATATTCTGTTGATGGGAACAGCCTCCTTGGGGAGCATAGCCTTGGGTTCTTCTGTGTTCTCCTAGGTCAGAAAGTGGCCCTGGTTTGGTTTCAACTCCAATGTCCAAGTTTAGACGAAAGCTTTGGCTGTAGCTGGTTTGTATCCAATATTAGCATGTCGCTGGTGTTGACTTGGACTCCTGGTCTATCCTTTTCCCTTATATCTGCCTTTCTTTACAAAACTGCAGCGTGTTGATAGATGTACTGCAAAAATGCTGCTCAGATCAACCTTCTAGGCAAATGGCTGTAAGGACAGGAATGACTACCTGTTTTCTTTTTTTTTTCTCATTTATAGCTCCAAATGCATTGCTTCAGTTAATTTTTTTTCAGAGTAATGGCATGCTAGCTGAGCGCCTATCATGTGGTATATCATGGTATTCTGCTTTCCTCTTAAATAGAAAGCCTGTCTGATAAATGCATGGTGACTTATGCTGATCTAGGCACCTGCGGATACCCTGTTCTCACCTCTGGATCCAACACTGGGGGTGCATCCTATTCCTCCCTGTAGGTGATTTGTGCACGGTAGTGCCCTGCCTGGATGGCTAAGCTGCTCCAACCCATACCTAGGCAATGGCAACCAGCAAGCTAAGAATATATAGTCACCACTGGAAGATGGATTTTGAGCACCTGATTATGGATGCTAAGCCAGTTGCTGTGTTTTTCTTGTTTAGATCTGGTAGTTATTACAACATTTGAGAAATGGTGGTTTTATCTGTTTGGGACTCAAGACAGACTCCTGTATCATTTCATTGCTAGTTTCTTGACTACTGCTTGATGTCCTTGTTAAACTAATGTCAAAGGAATTCTCATTCCTGCTCCAGACTTCTCTGCTGATAGTGGGATTGCCTGTATTTTGGAGGTTATTGCAGCCCAGCAGTGTGCAGGCCAGACTATTTGCAGCTGCGTGTTGCTTTTTTTTAAAAAAACCCAACCAACCCTCTTGTGTGGCGTTGTGCTACCAACACAAATCCTGTTTCCCTTCCCAGTGATAGACTAACAAGTTGAGTTTTCCTGCAGCAGCAGGGATACCCTCTCAGCCATGAATATCCATGCAATCCTAGCCATGAAAAGTGGTGTGCAAAATAAAAGATGCTAAAATCTTTTCATTAAAAAAATATATATAAAATTGGACTGACTATAGCTATCTCTTTCTTCGTTCCTCCTGAGAGCACTCTCTGAATTCCCCTCTGAGCAGATCTGTCAGTTTGCGGTACTTGGGGCAGCACTTGTGGTAATTTATCTTCAGTTATTTTGTTTCTGCTGGTTTCTAAGCTAATAACAAGTCATGAGGGCTCATCTCCTGCTCTGGGCACCTTCCCATTACTTAACTAACAATTAATAAACCAGATAATGGAGTGTTTCTCCCACACAGCAATACATACTCACTCTATTAAACTGTAGCAATGCAGCATCTCCAATCTGTTCAGAAACTGCCGCCAGTGCACAACTCAGTGGCCTGCTTGTAAAGAGTTATGAGCCTGCTCATTTTATTCATTTCCAGGCTGGATTGGGTAAAGTTTCTCACCTACTGAACCCACTTGGACTAAGAGACCTTGCTCCGACAGCAAGGCCACCCAAGGCATTGCCGTGTGAAACCTGTGGTGATCTCATCTCTCAGGGATGCTCTGCAGGTCACCTCCAGGCCACAGGGGAGGGAAGAGGGACAGGTTTGCAGGCTGGTTCCTTGCAGTCACTGTGCATGAGCCGGTCTGTGGGAGGCAGTGAGTCTGTTTGTTTGCAGTACACTTCTTTAATTGCCAGAGCATACGAAGGGTGCTCCTTTATTACAGTGTGTATACATCAAAGTAAATACATTGACTCCATATAAACATTTAGTTGCTGAAAAGCCTCTAATTATGAGTTCTCACCAGCAGACATCCAATTACTTATTTTGGCAGCATCTCCTGTCCGCTCCTTTTTACCTACTCCCTGAGCATCCTGGGGGAGGACTGGTACTTGCAGAATGCTCTGGAGGGTGAGAAGAAGAATGGCTTCCCCATGCTGCTGGGATGACACAGAGAAGACCTGTGCTCTTGTGATCAGTCTTTCGTGTTCTCCCTAATCCTGTGAATAGGCTCCATGCACCTCTTGCATGAGCCATAGGCTGTTGTTTGAGACAGGGAGGAGTCCTTGGAGGTTAATGCACCGCGCTGGGAAGTCCATCACACCTGGGAACCTCTGATATTCTGCTATGCCATCAACCCTGTGCTCCAGCATCATGTAAACTGGACTGTAAAGTCCCTCAGCATGCAATTGTCCTTTTAAATATCCTTCCCCACCCGTTCTCTCCCTGCTACTGAATCTTTTGATTATTTCACCTCAATCTGTCATTTCAAAGACTAACCCCAGCCGAATATTGGTGACAATAGGTACTTTTTTGACATCCAGAAGTGTGCTAGACAACTGAGCTGCCGTTTGAAGAGATCAAATGATTCCCATGGCTTTAAAATTGCAGCACTAGCCTTGAGGGCTGGAGTAAGTGGATAGTCATGAGCTGAAAGCTGCCCCTTTGAGGTTTGGGATTTCTGGAGATGTCATCTTTTATATGTATCACCAGTCAGGTTGCTTTTCATTTTGTTCGAGTGTTATACTTGTCTGGATTCTTAGAGAGCAAGACCTAACATCAAGGCAGAAGGGATGATGAAAAAGATATATGAGCCCAGATGCTTATGCATTACATATCTGTTTGAAATATAATATTTCAAATTTTTCAGAAATAATAATATGCTAACGCCTTGTGCATTTGTACACAGCACTTCTCTCCTGGTTGAATGTAAATTGGAAGATTCCTGACCTGTGGAGGGAAATCTGCTTGGTCTGATTTGACTTGTGCCAAAGCTGAGACTGGCTTCAAGCCAGATGTACTTTCCCAAAGTGATAGAGTGAATTGGTATCAAAATCTATGCTCTTTGTCAAGAGACTGCTTTTCTGTCCCCTTATAATGGAGACAACCACTGATGGCAGTGGTGGTGTGATAGCAGGTGCTGGGGTGGGACAAGGAAATCTCTCCGTGCCCTTTCTGGTGCACATCTAGACCCTCTGAGCATCACTTCTTCATGGAGTTGTTGGAAGGATTACTGGAAGCAAAATCACTTAAATGAAATGAATGGTAGTGTTTGAACGGACTGGGTGTTTTCTCAACTGGGAGTTGTCTCGTCCTCTAGGCATCCCTTACATTAGAAGTTGGGAGACCAGCTTAGGGGTGTTTTGTGACATGTCATCAGATGGGACTGTGACATGGCAGGTATGGGTTAGGCAGGAACATCCTTTCTCCTCCTTAGAAGAAAAGAAAAAAACAATCTGCCTTTACCTTCTGTGCTTTTATCACTTGTCCTCAAAAAATCCAGCCACAGTGTAAAATTGTCCAATTTGTGAAAACCCACCACTGTTTTGGTGCCTCTTGGCTACAGTGCAGACATCTCTGTCTTATTTTGGGATCAGGCTGTCGAGGAGCCTGCTCCCTGAATAATTTTTTTGCCACGTTTCTTTACCTTTTCTCATGTTGGGGTACTTATAAAGAAGTGATTATTTGTGTTCTGGCAGTTAACGTCTGATCCAGGGTGAGGGGGCCTGCTCTGTGTCCAGCAGTGTATGTCCTTCCCATCAGCTGAGTCATCAGCCTTGGGCTTGCAGCATGTCACTGTGGGGATGGAGACTCGCATCAATCTAGTGCAAGTGCTTCTTGGCCAAAAAAACTCATTTGAAGGTGTTGTGGCTCTACATGAATCACCTCCTGCTTCTCAAAATATTTGACTTATCAAGAAGTGGTCCTGACCAGACACTGCAACAAAGCAATAGTTGCTGCCTACTTAGATACAGGCTTAAAAATGCGTTAGCCAAACAGGACTAGCTAAACTAAGTTTTTCTTGCTGGCTGTTGCCTAGATGCTGGGTCTGAAGAGACCTCTGTAGCCATGGTCCTTCTAGCAGAGGCAGCAGCTCTGGCAGGTGAGCAGAATGTGCTGCAGCAGCCAAAACTGAGCAAAGACTCTCCTGTCAGGCTCCCACATGCATCAATGTCTTGTGCTTGTGAGAAACTCTTGGACAAAAAGAAAATAAAAATAAAAAAAAAATCCCCTTGCACACAGAGCAGTGACAGATCTGGATTGTCTGGAGAAGATGAAATAATTTATAAGCTTTGGTTTAATGTTCCTGTTTCTTTTTTTTCCACAGCTGCCACCTCCCCACCTTCTGTCACTGTCGTCTAAATGAATTTACAAGGAAAAGAAAATAGTTCTCGCTAATGTTCTCACACAAACGAAACATATAGCCAGAGAGACAAAAAGAAAATAATTGATTGTGAAAGCAAACCCCCTCTGAGACAGTCTGAGCATTATCAGGAACTGCCTGGGAGAGGAACTGGGGGGAAAGGGAGAGGGGAGGAGGAGAACAGAGCAGGCTGGAACAACAAATGTAGCATTTGTGATAATTATCTGCATTTTAATCCCCGTTTCCAACCAAGCATTCACTTCATTTAATTAGTTCTTGATTAGAAGATTATTTAATAAATTGTACAAATAAAGAGTGGGTTATTTTTGCGGTGTTCCTGTACACGAAGTTCTGAATGGATGGGGACCCAGGCACAGGGTTTGAGAAGGGCGAGAGCATGCAAAAATTTTTCTATTTCCCTTGTTCCCTTGCCTGCAAATATTGGCCATTGCTGGCATTAGCGATGTGGCCAGTGAAGTAAATCCATAATTAAACTGAATTAGCGTGTACTTGTAAGTTTCACAATGCACAGACACAAAAGAGGTTTCTGCTTGGAGCATTTACAGTATAATTTGCAGGGATGGGGGAAAGAACGAATAAAACCTTATACTTTAATTGAAAAGTACTTTCCTGAAGTTGATTCTGAATTTTTATCATGCTGTGTTCTTGGAGAATATAATTTGGAGTTTCTGGATGGCTGGTTGAACAGGACGTCTTCAGTTTACCAGGTGATCTTTGGAAATGGCATGTAGAGAGTCACCTCTTGATGGCTTTGTGTGTGTGATCTCAGTGTTGCTGTGCTGAGGTCTCTGGATAAGTATGCAGAAATAAGATGGGTGAAGTCAACACAGGCAGCTTAACCCTATACTCAAGCTTCAGCAGAATCTCATGCTCTGCCTGGAGAGGGCTTGCATCTCATGTAACTTCACAGGTCTTCACCGTTGACCTGAGCTGGCCATCTGAGATCCCTTCATAGGCAGAGATCAGAAACGGTGCATCTGGGGTGAGATTTTTCTGGTGTCTTTTTGATCTAGGGAGAAAGTCAGCTAATTCCCAGAAGTGCATGTTTATTCTCTATTTTTTTATGATGGGAATGTACAACAGCTTTAATGGATGTGCTGACATCCTGAACACCTACAGTGAGACAAATAAATCTCTGCCCTGGTTTTCATAGTAACTGATTTCCACCCCTCGTCTCCCTCATTTGCTTGCAACTTGGATGTTAGAGTTTTCACTGGCCTCTGCAAAATGCTGAGCTAGCTCTTGAACGTAGCATCCCAGCATTTGTAAGGTGTGCTGAGTGGATGTTTAAAGATAGTCAGGGCTTTGGCTCTTAGGAAGACAATCATTTAATTGCACGACTTTCCCAAGTGCAAAAACAAAGTTTGCCAACAGATTAGTCCACAGATTCTCATTAGCTTAACTTGTCCACTATGATAATGACTTACACGTGGTTTTTTGTGAGCTTTTCAGGGTTGGTGGGAGGCACGTTCTGGTGGGAGCTGTCATTCTTGCGCTGTGCGTGGTTTTAAATTGTCTGAGGTGTGTAGGCATGCGCTGGCTGTCCAGACAGGACTTCTGGCAGACTGAGTCATTTTTAAGACCTGGTGTCTCAGTCCAGCTGCTTTGAGTTGCCTTTCAAAGGCTCTACATGACCCCTTCTTGCTGAGCTAGCAGGGATTTTGACTCTAGCCCCTACTACAAAGTAAAGCCATGTACTGAACTCCTACGGTTCTTGGAAATTGTCTTGATTTGTTTGACCAGCAAACACTTCCCAGAATTGTGTCTGCGTTATGACTGGTATCAGCATTTGTAAGAAGGCAGAGTGAATGCTTTGATGCGCTTACTATTAAATACAGACAGGTGGATTTGAAGGTGAAAAACAGCATGTTTGCATTGAGGAAGCTCTGGGACGCCTTCGTTGGCAAAGGAGCTCGGTTGTGCAGTCACACTGTGGCCTGGCTCCATCCTTTCTAATGATTTTCTAGACTGGTGGTTGAGCAGTGAATAGTTTCGTTGTCTGTTTTCAATCCTACTTGACAGGGGAGTAGAGATCTTGAAGATACCGAGTTCGTGTGTGCTCCTTCCAGCACAGATAAATCAGTCTGTAACATCCTCTGACATTCATTGTTGTTGCTGCTGTTGCCTCTTGAACATAGGCTGATGGTTGGGTGGTGTCCTCCAATGTGGTGTTGCTGGTCTGAAGGATTTTGCCAGTGTCTTGCAATGTCTCATTCAGATACTATACAACCAAGTTTGTCAAAACTGTGGTGTAATAGATAGTAAAGGAGGGACTTGGCAGAAGCAGGAGTGAGAGGTTGGACAGTGTCTCACTCGGTTTGTCAGAGTGTGTATTTCAGTCAAGGACATGTCCTGTTTGTGTATCTGCCCAAAGTGCCCTCCCTATTGATCCAGGCAGTCAATAGGTAGCTACTTAAGACTGAAGTTCCATTTTCTTTTCTTATTTCTTCTTCTTTTTCTTCACTTTAATTATCTAAGATAGACAAGCAGTTGCAGGCAATTAGAAAACAATTACCTGCTGTAATCAATGCTGGCATTGAAAAAGGGATAGAGAAAGCATAAAAGCTGAAGAAATGTCTTAAAACATACCACTGAGGTAACACTATATGCAACTCCATCCTTGAAAGTTCTTCGTCTTAGCTTTTCCAAGGTAAAAACTTAGTAACATCTGTGCTGTGAGGATTTTTACTCAGAAATGAGCCAAACCAGTTGAAAAGAGTATGTAAACTCATTGTCCCCCTGAAAAGGGTAGAGTTAAAGACTTCAGGATAAGGTGGAGGACAACAGACTTGTGATATTTAAGCAAGTCTCTCTGTTTTCCTGCACTGCCTTCATCTTGGAGAAACCAATCCTAACGTTATATAGGCAGTGATGAGTTATGCATTGGCTATTACCACTCACCAATGAGATCCTGTTGCTGTAATAAATACCCAAATGAAAATATCAACTCGGTTCTCAGTGGCAGTCAAAGGAAGTGAATAAAATGAGGAATTTCTAGAAAAACAGAGAACAAACCAGTAAAAAGGTATCCTGCTGTGATAGAGGGTAGATGCATGTTGTGAATGCTGAACGCAGCTCTGGCCTGCCACCAGTGCTGACAGGACAGGAAAGGATAGGGGAAAGTTCAGGGGGAGGCAAGGGAGATGACCAAGTTATGGAAATGCTTCTTGCACAAACTAGTTAAGTAGGATAGAATTCAGAGGTAATGAATAGAAATTATTGCTGACTGCTTTTTCCCATAGAAAAGCTTGTGAGAAGCACATAAAACTAAGAGATAATGTATCTGAGGTAGACTGAAGACAACTCTTTTTTTTTTTTTTTAATACATAATGAATAGCTAAGCTGCAAGCCTTTCTGGAAGTTAAACTTCAAGTCTGCTCAACATGCAATTGAAGGGCCCTATGGAGTGATACAACACATCTGCATCCTGGTGTCCCCGTTCTCTGCCTTCTCTGTCTGCATTACACGGACATGGCCACACCCAGCTCTGGTGTATTGCCACTAGAGTGACAGAGCCCTGCTTTTGGGTAGAGCCTTTACCTGTCAATAAAGCAAGTTAGACTTCAGAGCACAAGAAAACCTTTTCTTCCATCGCAGCCCAGTTCCAGTGAGGCTGTTCTGGTGTTTTGCTGACATCACTGTCTATTGCCATGGCAATGACTGGACTGCCACAATCTCAGTGCTATGACCTCACTATCAGTGCTCGAAGAGGCGAACTGTGTCAAGCGTGAGAGGGCAAACCTTGGTTTAAATGACATTTAACAGTATTTTGTTCCATTAGCATTCAATTACCAGTCTCCTCGTGGCAGGAAATCGGCACACAGGCGGCCTTCAGAAGTGTGGGGTGTTTAACCCTCGAAAACTGCAATTAGAAAGGAAAAAAATAAATTTTGCCAGCTCAGCTTCCCAAGTTGTGTGTGCCTAGATGTTTTTAGACCCTAACCATGCCCTCTTCTCATGACAGATGGCCAGCTGAAATTTTTTGGCATTAAATCTATTGCCAATGTCTGAAATGCAGTGGCTGAAACAGAGGATGGGATGACTGGTTGTTAGTAATAAAACAATCCTTACAGGCCTACAGCCTCTATCCTGTGTAATTAAATCCTGTGGATTCACAAGAATAACCCCAACACCTCTCTGTGTTCATATCAGTTCCTCTCTGCCTTGCCAACTTGCGTCATAGAAAGTAAGACATCAGATGGACCTTTCTGCTCTCTTTTTCCATTTCCCACAGTTGAGAATCCCTGAAAGGTGTTGTTTTTCATGGGGAGGTCACCAGAAATATTCACGCTAAGAATAGGTTGTATCTCCTCAAATTTGGCAAGGACTAGGGAATTTGTGTGACCTGTGTAGTTCTCCTCTGACGTTAATCAAGCTCTGCCCAGAAAAGGTGACGATTACTTCGCTATGTTTATGTGATAGGAAACAGCAGAGCTGGAAGAAAATGATGTTTCTGAGATAGAAACCTTTTGCACAACAGCGACCCTAGTCCTCCTGCCCATTGGTGTAGACTCGTGGTGCATTGCGGGATCCACAAAAGAAAAAGTTTATATTCACAGTCTTGGGCGCATGGTTTTATCTGGGTGTTGAGAGTTTGGAACCTCTGAGCTGTGGGTGAACGCCTCCGAGAGCCTGTTCGATCCTTGAGAAGGTGGCATGGGTCCAGGTGTTCTTGGGGCTGTGCCTAAGGACTCTGTCCTGTTCAGCAGCGTGCTCCGTGGGACTGGGTTGGAGAGAAGCTGCCTTAGCTATTTCTGCCTCCCACCACCACTGATAAACCCTCACACATCCGTGAGACCAGTGGAAAGTAGCAATGGGGCATTTCAACTCCTGTTCTGCATCTGCTGGGGTTGACCGGTGACTGAAAAAGAAAGGGAAGGAACTGGGTGAGCTGGGAGCACAGAATACCCTGGGATGTACCCCGGGTTGTTCTGCAGAAGGACAGGGACAGCTCAGCTATGTTGAATTGGCTTCTTGCTACAAAAAAACAGAATCCCTGCTTGCAAAAACATGGGGGAGATTAGCTCTCCTCCCATTTCCCAGGCAGGTAAGAAACTCTCAGGACAGCTTTCTCCTCTCTGCCTGCTCTTTGTGCTGCCCCTGCCAGTGCAAACCTGGGTAAATGGCCACTTGGTTTCCAAATAGCTCCATGTAAGCAGCAGGAGTGCAAGCAAAACTGAACTGCCTGCAGTCCTTGAGAACTTGAAATCAAAAGCAATGGCAAGGGTTCTCGGTGCTTATCAGCAAAAGGTGGATTTTCTCCATGGTTGCCAACTTGATTCCTCCTCTCCTTGGTGTCCGTGCTGCAATTCTCTAAGGAATACATTCCAGCTGGCTCTGAAACTGGAGAAAGTGATGCTAGGGCCGGTGTTTCACACAGAAAGACTGTTTGAGAATTAGTGAGAAATGGCGGTGTTTTTCTCCACACTTAATGTCACTTTGATTGCCTCTGACGGTCGCCAGTATTTCTGCCTCATTATATATGATGTGCAATACCAAAAGTATTTTTGTGAAATATTAACTGCACGTAAATGGTTTGCTCGTAATGAACCGTCTATGCAGAGATCGCTAACTACAATGTAATTATCAGACCTCAGTGAATAATTCATAGCGAATAATTTAATCATTTTAGTCCTTTCTACCTAAATCAGACTGTGACTCATGATTTCTGAGAATTATTCTTAGAATTCTTTAATGGCACCTATTTTACTCTGTGAGGTCAATCATAAGTATTTGAAGTTTGACTGTGGTAGGCGGATATGTTCCTTGACCAGACGGGAACAGGCTTTTGTTGCAAAAACTTGAAAGAGGAAAGATAAAAATGATTATCTTTTGTTTGAACTTGCTGCTCTGAGCTCTGCTATTCTTACATGACTCTTGCTGGGCAAATTGGCTGAAATATTTGTGGTGAAACCAAAACGTAAAAGCAAATAACGTAGCGCCATAATGTGTTGTTTTCCTCATTTATCCCATTCTAATCATCACAAACCCAGCAAACAGTAGGATTTAAGCTCATCCTCATTGCAGGTCTGTGCATGGAACCTGTGGGTTCAAAGAGCAGTAGGAATAGAGAAGAGGTTTCCTTCTCCCACAGAGCAGAATGACACCAGCTCCAAGGCAAGAAGAAAAAGCATAATGTACATGTGTCTCCCAGGCCTTTTGCTTGGAAAACTTTCTGATCTATTCCTCAATTCGCTTTTTTTTCTGAGAGCGTGCATGCTGCCTTCGCGTCCCCAAAACATATATGATCTGTCACAATTTATAACCTCTGGTTAGTGAGGAAGGGGCAGACAAATTCATCTCTATAAAAGCTTCTTTTTTTTTATTACAGTTAATACGTACCTTTCGCCTTGTGTAATGGAGCTTACATTTTGAAAAAAATAAGTTTGACATCTTCCTATTTTATATCATATTTCTCTTTTGCTGCACACAGCATTCCTCTCCATTCGAGTAAGCAGGGCAGCGTAATGGGGCAGTGTGTGCAACTCCTCTTTCTCTCTATCTCCCTTGCAGTGAGGTGTGGCATCGATGTTCGCTTTTTGCACAAACCTCTTTCTCAGGACCGGAATGTGACACATTTAAATGTTACCCAGCTGTACAGGTTTCCTTGTTTTCTCCCTTTCTTTCTTACCCAAATGTCAACGATTTGCAAATTGCTGTAGAGTCACCATTACTTCAATGTTTTTGGCTTCTTTTGCTGGTGAGAAGCAAAGTACATGATGAGAGGTCTCTTTTTTTGTAGGGGAAGCATGCAACTCTTGACATCACCTCCTATGCTGACCTACTCCCAAGCCAGGTCCCATTGCTCCCTTGGTCAATATGTTGGATATAGCCTAGTGCTCTATGGAAAGGGATCTTGGGGTGCGATGCTGCTGAGAAGTCCCCCTGGGGATGAGTCCCGCCTCGGGCATTGGACAGGGCCAGGGCATTGCTCTCAGCAAGTTGCCTTGCTCTTCAGCATTGCCGTGTCCTTCACCCCTGCTAACTCACCTCCAACCATCTGCCTCCAGCTCTTTGATTCCTGAGTTGTAGAGCCTCCTTCTGGCTGAGCTCCCACAGCAAAGAGATGGTCTCCTTTGACTTTGGCGTGTTAGAGTATAAAAGAGTTGACCCCACCGGGGATCAGGCTTGACCCCAAACTGTTAAGGAAAAATGCAGACAATTCTGTAGCCCCAGCCTCCCTCCTTCCATGCCCTCTCTCCTCCTTTGCAGGACCTAGGAGTGCCACCACAAACTCTGGCAGCCCTTAGCCCCACTCATCCATGGCAGCTTTGAAGATTTCTTGTACGAAACGGGGAGAAAAACTCAAGCGACATACAGAATGATTTTTAGAGGAGTTTTCAGGAAAATAGCATTGCTGTTGCTACTTTTGAAGAATTTTAGTTATTTTTCTCTTGTTTTCCACTGCTGCAGGGAAGGCACACATCATCCCTACCTGTCTTCTCTGTTGGGTGCCTGTGTCTCTGTGTGATGCTGAGGGGAATGGGCTGTCAGCACTGGGGTTTTAAATGGGTCCAGGAGAGCTTTTCCCAGCCTCTCTCTCACGAGTTGGTGGTGTTTTGTTGGGGAGATATGGCAAATTGTGGCTTTGTGTTGTGAATACGATGACCTTCAGGGGAGAGGAGGGCTGAAACGAGGGAATAATTTTCTGTTTTCCAGGTAGCTTTGGGAATCTCTTACTTAAAAAAACAGCAGCAAATTAGCTGCTATGTAGGTTTGCTGCAACACTTTTAAGCTGAGAATGTGACTTGTGTTGTGGAGTGCCTGTTTGGAGAGCTCAGCTGGAGGGAAGATAATCCAGATTTAGACATAGAGGGTGAAAAACCCCACTAAAATATGAGCTTTATTTTTTTAGTGTAACTTGATGTGGGAAAAAAGTGATATGTCAGCACCTCCTGAGGTCCCTACAATGCTGCTGAAATATGAGATCAGCTTTGAAACCAACTGGATGGGAGCTAGAAAGAAGACTGTCATGCATGCCTGGAGCATTGGGAAGTGTCTTGCTACATCTGACAGCTACCTGGCCTACAGCTATGAAAGGGTTAAAGTAATGTTTTTTCTCTTTGTGTTGGAAAACTCACTGAAATTGTGCTACTTTTTGGAAATGGGCATCTTTGTCCCCTTCTTCTGTCCCTGCCAGCACAGAAATCTCTGAGGAGGGGGAGAGTGAAGTAATCGGGTGCCCTGAAAAATAGTGGAATGCAATGCCTGAGTGAGTGAGGAATCTTTCTTCCAGGAAAATCCCATCCTAGTGAATAAGCAGAGTTTCTAGAGTTAAAATAAAGGCAGAAGTTAATGGGGAGATAGTTAAAGGACAGCAGCCCGCTATGTCTGTACCTGTCCATGAAGAAGTCCAAACCCATGCAACCTGGGCATTTTTGTTCTGTCCAAAACAATCCAAAAGCCACTGACAAGTTATGGAGTAAAATGCGTGAGTCTGACGTCCTCTTTTGAGAAACAGATGTGGAATCTCATAAAATATTTGATGTCAGCTCCAAATGATCATGAAGCCCTGGGAGAGATCAACTTAAATTTACTTAGAGAGGCTGGTTTCCATCATCACTAACTCACAGTTTCTTTGCTCTTTCCCTAGCATGTTTTCTTGCTAAATGATCCCTTCAAAAGCAGTACATCCCAGCTCCTCTTTCCAGTTTTGATCAAATTTATTCTAATTTTCATGGTTGCAAGAAGTCAGCTCTATCTCCTGGACATCTTCTGTATGTTAGAGGGATTTTTTCCTCCAAATTAAGTCAAGTAAGGCCCCTATCTCACTTCACAAGAGGTGCAGGTTCTCTTGGCGCTGTCATGTGCATTAGATATTAAACTTACCAACTCTGTATTACACGGAGGATGTCAACATGAAAAAAATAGACTATTTTCTGAGTAGAAAGAAATTGGATGTATGCATTCATATGCACTCCAGATTTGGATACGAGGTGGAGAGTATCTGGGATATTGGTATGTAAATGAATACTTTAATTATTGTAGTCTGATTGCTATTTCCTATGTCTGACACTACTGGAGCACCTGGATCCTTCATGGATGCAGAGTTTTCTTGGCTCGGGTGAGCAGCTGGGGTCTCATAGCTGCTGCTGGCACTTCTGGTCAATACATGCAAAGTATGTAACCTGGGATGGGAGATGGAGGGAAAAAAAAGTGAGAATGATTTTGGTGTTGTAACATGAGGCTTAGTTTTAAAGAGACCACACTTCAAAAATGGGAACTGAGGCAGAGCAGGGATGCCAGGTGCTTCTGGGAGCTCCAGGCTGACACCCTTCTGGGTACTTCCTGTTTTCCTTGTGCCACAAGCAGAACATTTCCATGCCAAATATTGACTTAAGCCTTGTGCAGACGTCCCACACATATTCCTCCTACCCTGCATGCCCTGGTCCCTGCCTCCTTGCTGGGAGGGGGGGCGGCCCCAGCTATGGGAGGGCTTTGCCTCCTCATTATCTCATGGATCCCTCCCATGGGCACCCTGGGCTTTTCACAGACCCCCATTATTTCCAGTCCCCTTCACTTGTCAAAAGTAATTTGGCGACTTATTATCGGTCAGACAAAACAGCTCTGGGCTCCACTGGCCCCAGTGAGGAGCCTGGGTCCTTTCAAATTTTATCCCTCCTCCTCTGTGCTGACTCCCCTCTCTCTGGGCAAAACAAGCATGCGGCAGGCAGATCCTGGCCCCAATTAGTAGCCTTTGCAAAGGGGCAGGAATTTTAATTAGTCAAGTAGTCAATTATATCAGTGGACACCCTTTGCCCTCCTCCTGTTGCTTCCCTTTCTTGTGCCTCACAGCTATCTCCCCATCACCTCTGACATCTTGTGTCCATGGGCAAAGCTGCCCATTCCTGCTCTGAGCCCTTTGCAGGGACTAGCAGCTGCTAGTGGGACCCAGTTGTCCCAGAGTCTGGCGGTGGTGCTGGGTTTGTTCCATCTTAGGCATGGCCGTATCCCTGACCTCTGCTTGAACCAAGGCTTTTTGCTCTCCCAGACCTCCCCTACCAGTGGTGGTTTGAAAAACAGAGAAACTGAGTAGGAGAATGCTTGAGAGTAGTGCAGCCAGACTTGAGCTCTGTTTTCTCCATTGAGTGTCAGGGAGAGGAATGGGATGGGGAGATTTTGAGATGAGCCTTTCCTCCTCAGCATATGTGGCTCTTGATACTGATCTGACTGTTAGCTCTCCTCTGAGATGGGCTTAGAAGTTGGGGCACCAGAGAAATTTCCAGGTTGTTAATACTGTCACTCGCCTATCAGGAGTAATCCCTTAAGATCTGCTCTGTTATTTCTATTTTATTTGCATCCTAAAATTACCTCCTCTCCTATTCCTGCATCATGCAGCTGGCATTTTGCTGCATCTCCAGTGTTGCTGAACTTCTGCCCAACACTGCCTCTCGACCTAGTTGGGGCATCAAACAGCTGCCCTAAACAGGACAGTCCTCATCATTGATTAAACTCTTTCTACATTTGGCATTTCTTATTGTTTTGCTCTAAGTATTATTCTTTTGCCATAAGATTAGGCTACAATGAGTCCTCAAATCCGCATGACACCACATCCTAATGTTGCTGGATGTACTTTACAAGGTAATACAGCTCATAGCAGGACTCAGTAAATAGATGAGCTTCTGTATAGTTGTTTCCAAATTTTGGTCACAGAAGCTGTCCCAGTTCTCTTCTGCACAGCATATGCCTCTTCCTAGAGCATGAATCAGCTTGGTTGTCTGTCAGTCCATCCATCCATCCATCCATCCATCCATCCATCATCCATCCATCCATCCATCCATCCATCCATCCATCCCTCCCTCCCTCTCTCCCTCCCTCCCTCCCTCCCTCCCTCCCTCCCTCCCACCTTTACCCTGCGGCAGGATCTAACCGTGTCTTAATCAGCACAGTAAAGATGAGCCTGTGTAAAGCAGAACCCCTGACCTTTTGGTGTGGAGGTGCAAGCAGTGCTGATTGAGTTGTGGTGGTATGTACTGGTTATCTACCATAGTAGTTACCAGGCGTTTAACAGCATCTCAGCCATCAGAGGGGGAACAACTCTCCCACAAGTTGCAAGCTCTGGGTTTCACAGAAGAAATTAGTAGTGGTGCCATATGGGGACACACGTGCAGATGTTTTGGTACATGCAGGCAATTACTGTGGGCACCTTGTTCCCCTCTGCAGGGGCTATTATGTATCAGCAGTGGCAGCAAGATGATCAGGAGCTGATGATACATGATGGGGAAGAGATTCTGAAGCCATCTGTCTGTACCATGCGGGATATGGGTAACATCTGGTGGATGCATGTCAAAATAGGATTATGAGCAAAAAAAGTGACTGAGGGAACATCATCTTGCCATCCTGCCTTAATCCCCTTCCTCCTCTTATTCACTGTGATATCAGATGTTTTCAGGTTGCAAGTCAAAGCGTTTTTCTCTGCATCAAATATATACTAAAAATGTAATAGCTCCAAGCACAGGAAATATAACTAGGTCTGTTTCCACTTAAAATGTGGAAGAAGATGGAGGAGGGAAAGGTCAGAAGAGAAGCCAAAAGCCATGATTTCCTCTTGGTCATTCAGCCCAAATAGTGGCAAAGAGAATGGGATGACTCCCGTGCCATGACTAAACTTGCTCCTCTGGAAGGTACGATGTACACTTGGCAAGGGACTGATAGAGCCTCCTAATTTCAAACCAGTATGATATTAAGTGGATAAAATGCTATGCAGAAACTTGGGTGAGATTTCCTACAGGAGAAAAAATAAAGATGAAGTGAACGAAGAGAGAAGAAAAGAGAGAGAGAGAGAGAGAGAAGAGGAGAGAAGACCATAGCTAGACTAGGAGGAAACAGCTGATCCCACGATTTCCTGTCAAGTGTCTCTCTTGCTTTGATTGATCTCTGTGAGGAAGAAAGCCTTGCCAGGCTGCCAAGTGTCTTGTATATCCTGTCCATCTGGTTTGACTTCTTCCGTCTATTGTGAATGCAAGATCTGAGATGAACATATCTTGCTTGAGATTTAGCTGTGTTCCTTCTGTTTTCATCATCTTGGGCTGTAAATATTCCAGGACTAGGCAAAACCTGGCAATTCTGTTACTCATTGATGATGCAGAGCAGGACAGGCTTTGACTCTGAGGGGCTGGTAACAGTGAATTGTCAGTTTTCTCGTTAAATCAAATAGATGTGATTCATGGGATGAGGTGTGGGGAGCACATTAATCACCTCCTTAGAAGGATGGACACCGTTCAAACCACAGGCAAACCACCTTCCTTCACCTGATATCCTGCCTTCTATCTCATGCTGTTAGGAAAAGACCTTCAGATGTTAAATACTTTGATTTCCTCTTTGAAAAAACAGAGTGAAGGAGGATGAATGCATTCATCTGCTGGGACTGCAGCACAAGCAGTCATGCCTGGTGTTAGCTGCCTTCTGAAGCACCCAGCAAAGGCAGACAGAATTACTGCTCCTCATAGTCGGAAGTAAAATGCCCAGGAGCTAACAAAAGTGTGCAAAGTTGCCCATTTTGTGCCTGTAGAAGAGGAGCAAAGGGTGTGCATCTTTTCTATCCCCCCTCCTTCCTTCTCACATGCCCATGATGTGAGATTAGGATCGCTTTTTTCACAACAGTTCAGCTTAGAACCCTAAATAACAGCCAGATTCTTTTGTAAGGGTACTACATCCAGCAGCTCTTAATATTGCTGGGCTCACTTGAAAATAGTGGCTGTAATGGCTGCAATTATGAATTGATGGCCTTAAATTTCACCATCAGACCTAATGCCTAGTTTTTCTGCCTGGTTTTTGTTTCCATTTTGCCTTTTTGTTGGTGTTCCACAGCCACAATTATTTGTCATTAGTCATTAATCTTGAAAGCATCAGCTTGCTTTTTTTTTCTCTTTTTCCCCAGAAACTGTTGCCTGTTCCCTGTTTTTATTGTTCACTGTTTTCCATCACTCTTTCTCTTGCTTCAGCCTAATCAGTTTTGTACTGCTCTAAAAAGTTGTTTGGTTTTTTTTTTCCATTGGGGGAATAAAGCTGCGCAGTGAACAGGCCCGAGAGATGAGTGTGCAGCTGATGCTGCCTACACCTACAGGATGTTTATGCCCTGCTTACAGCCAAACTCACTGAGGAGAGGACAGCATTGAAGCATTTTTCATTAGAGCTGTAAGAATCCTGGATTCTCCAGGCTCGTTCAGCACCTGAGTTCAAGCATGAATACCTGCAGCCGGCAGGTTTTGACAGGGGATGGGCATAACCCATGCTCATCCCGCAGAACCTCCACGGGATCTTTCCCCAGGAATGCCTCTTGCTGCTGGTTCGGACCTGGCACTCTCCCATATCTCATTGAAAGGCTGAAGCAGGTGGGTCTTGGCCAGAATCCTGCTGGAAAATGATGAAATAATGCAAGAGGTACAAATGTATTGGAACTTTGTCTGGCGACAGAGGGTAGACTAAAGATGTGAAAGAAGACCGTGTCTGAAAGGATGTAAAAGACCTCAAAAACTCATGAGGGTGTTTAATTCAATGTTGCTCTCTCTGGGAAAGAGCTTTCTTGCCAGGGACAGGTTAGGATGGATCCCTTACTGGCAATGCAAGCCGAGATTAAGGCAACATAGACGTTCAGACACCACAGAAGTGCACTTCTTACAGCATAAATTAATACATTTCCAGTTTTTTGCATACTCTGGCTAATAAAAGCCATCCTGGTAAGGTTTATTTTTGTTTCTATTTTGACCCTCCTCTGGCACTGGACATGAGGAGGTGTGAGAAAAGCTGTTGTATTTAATGTGCAAATGGTTTTGGCTTGCTGGGTGTGGCTGTTTGAAAGCCGTCAATAGATGCTGAGTGGGACCTGGTAATTGGCAGGTGGGGATTTGCACCTTGAAGTTGATTGAACCTTCTGTTGCTAAAACAGCAAAACATCTCACAGCTCTTACTATGTTCATCCCTGGGGACAGCTCTGTGCTGGAGGGGAGTGCTGTTAACAAGGGGGACCACTCTAGTGGATCACATCTTGTTTGCCTTTGGTCATCCAGACAGTGTCTTGGTCCCTCAGTAGAAAGATGTGCTCCCAACGATTGCTTCCTACTCTGAGATCTCCATCTTCTTCCTTCATCCTCTCTGACACTGATTCTGACAGTGTTTTTCACCACTTCTGAAGCTCTTGTTTTTCTTATTGTTGCCAGGTTTCTGTATTATTTTTTTCCTCCACGTTTCTTTTTCCCCCTGGATCCTAACTCTCCAAGAAAATGGCAGGGGCATTTATGCTTCAGCTGCTGTTGGCCCCTCTGGTTCCTTCCAGATGGAAAGAGTCAGTGTTAGTCCTGGTTTTCCAGCTTCCTCTGTGTACACACAGACTGGCAGGATAGGATAAGGAGGGAGGAGGGAGAGAGTGAGCCTGCGAAGGATGCTCAGGGCAACATGTGAGGAGTTATGCATCCATCCTATCAGTGTGAACAAAGTGGAAACAAAGCAGGGGAACATGATGATGTTTAAATAGGGCACGTCTCTGACACTCATGCGTAAGATATTTTGGCACATGCAATCAACAGTGGCAAAGCATATAATCTGATAGCTGAGCAATCTGTGGCTTTAATTATAAAATTTACCAGGGCTCTGGGAGTAGGTCCTTTGGCAACAGGAGATGGGGAAGGAGACAGAAGAAGAAGAGATTCTCTGGGCATCAAAGTTGATTATTTTTAATATTTTTGTAATTTTTTTCTCCGCCAGGGTTTTTGTTGCACTGTTTGTCCCACCTAGGTGAGATCGAGGGCCCTTGTCATAAGCAAACAGTCAGGGCTGTCTTGTTCAGGGTGGCTTTGATGGGACCAGACAGCATGAGATCATTGCTAGATGGAGGGCAATGCTTCTCGTCAGGTGCAGCATCATTTCAGTAGCGTTTTGTGTTGGGCCGTGTCACATTGCATCCGTCCAGGCACGCAATGTGCTGTCAGGCAGTCGCCTCTGAAGTCAGTAAGGCAGAACAGACCTGCTGGTGGAGGGGAGTGTGTGCCACCCCTGGGGAGGGAAACAGACCTCATGGGGAGCTCATGGGGAACAATTGGCACCACAGTGGAAATCGATAGGATGTTTTGGGGAGAACTGGGACAACGAAAAAAGTCTTTCAGAAAGACAATATCCAATAAAAGACAGTCTCAGGAGGAGGCGAACTTGTGAGATATAAAGAACAGCCTAAAATTTAGGCAGAGCTATGATCAACAGGGAAGGTGATAGCATTGCAATATTTGGCGGGCAATTCAATTAAAAATAATATTGCTGAACCATGCTGAAACTGTGTGTATGGCCTTCTCTTCTTTACTGTTAAATGTAGGGAAATGGTGGTTGGAAGGAAGAGGGAAGAAAAGGGTTATTTTCATTTAAATATTGCGGGACTAGAAAGGATTAAAAGCTGTGCTGAGTCTTCCCCGAAGCGCTAAATATTTCTTATGCCAGCCAAGTGCCCAGAACTTGGCAAGACTTCATCAACTTGATCACTATCCAGTAGTCAAATGCTGCTATGGAAATCTTCCAAATAGCTGATGACTGATCATTAGTATTGTTTAAAATCATGTTGAGCTTTTAGCGCTGGTTTAAAACACATAAGGAATGTGGAGGTGCCTCGCCTTTCAAAGCAGAGTTTAACACTTCCCAAGACATTATAGCTTCCTCAACCCTGCCTCTGTTTATAATCAGGGAAGGTGAGATTTGGGTTATGATATCAAGGCTGGGGGAGGGTTTTTTGACTCGGTACCAAGTCCCCTTGGTAGCAGTCCTTGGCTGCTGTGAAGCAGCTTGCTCTGCATCTCTGTCTGCAGTCACTAGGGATGCAAGTCCTTGGTGCTTGTGTTCCCCCACCTGCAATGCTGCAGTAATGCTGCGATGCAGCGATTTGCCTTTGTCTCTTGTGGGGAAATAAGTGGCCCAAGAGAAGGAAAGAAGGGTGACAAGCATCTGAAGGGGACATCTCCAGGTGGCTGGTCTAGCAGGCATCCACTGCGTGTGTTCCTGGCTGTGTGCACACCCAAGGGAATGAAGTCCTGTAAAGGATGCATACCTTTTGCTCAGCGGATTTCCACACTGTTATGGCTGAATGGAGGAGGGAGGGTGCAACACCTTCAGTGGACCACCTTTTTAACTCTGTTTCCCATCAGGAGATGCCCACTGAGGTTTTCCTTGCTACTGGCAAAAAAGAGTCATGGGCTGACAGAAACAGATGGAGAACTCCCAGTACTAAAAACTTCCCTTGTTTTTCCACTACTTGGTGTGGATATGTTGCCTACTCTTGGCAGAAAGGCTTGGAGACCCCTCAGCTCCTAGGCCAGGCACTGTGGCTGCTCCCAACAAGGCTGCTCCCCAGTGTCTTTCCCAGGTGATGGGATGGCAGGAGCAGGGTGGCTTTGGGAAGAGGAGTTCCCCTGATCTTCAGAGAGGGGTGGAAAGTATATGTTGCCCCTTTGTGCTGAGGAGGGGAGAAGACGACCTGAAGGGAAGTTCCTGAGAACCCTCCTTCCTTTTCTTACCCTTGCTGTATCAGATTATCCTGCAAGGACAGTGGATTTTAAAGCTCGTGGAAGAGAGGGAGAGAGCTGTGTTCCACCTGGATTTTCTGATATGGTTAAAAAATGCTCATGTGTCTTTAGCCCTAGAATTAGCCAAATACTATAGCAGGGCCAAGGGGAAAGAAATCAGCGAAACACTCTATTTTACCATCTAAAGCTATCTAAGATGGATTTGGGAGAGATTGAGAGGGAACAGCACAGGCAAAATGGACCTACAAAAACAAGGTAGCAAAGATAAATCCTGAACTTCAGAACACAGTGCCTGCCCTTTCTTGCTGCCTAGCAGAAATCAAAAAAAGAGCTGAAAAACCTTTTTCAGCCTCATTTTCTAAACCATTTCTGGCCTGGAATTAGCCCTGAAATGAGTCTGAGAAGTTAAGAGCCACACAGGGAGGTTTAGGGAGGGCCCTACTGGTGTTCTAGGGAGGTTTGTTTGTGTTCAGAATGTGTTACTACATACCTCCGAAAATAAATGACATTGTATTGCTTTACGTTTGTGCTATTTTTGCTTCAAGGCTCCAGTGTGATTTGTAGTGGTGGGGCCAAGGGAAGATAACAAATGGGTGTTGGGAGCCTATGAAGAATGGAATTTCCCCCTCTTCTGGTATAGTATTAGCTGTTTGTATTACAGCAATTTCTTTTTATTTTTTTATGGTGTGCTGAGAGAAAAAAAAACTTTCTTTGCTAATGCCACATTATTTAATTTAATCAGGCTGAAGTACACCTTTAATAAATTTGCCTCCAAAATGAAAAATTAGAAAGATATGGCAGAAGAATATTTTAATGAAAACTGATGATATAGTGAGTTAGAGCAGAATTATGTCCTCTTCCTGCCCTCCTTACCACCCAACAGCACAAGACAGCAGCTGATATCTCTCAGGAAAAAATGGGCTGTGGCATATAAGTCTCTTTGGTTTTCCTATCTTGATATCTCCTCTCTCATGAAGTTGTTTTCTGACTTCTAGATGACTTGCCAAGAAGCCAGGCCCTTGAGTAACAACACTGAAATACAGCAGACAGCAGTCTGCTGAACTGTCCAGGTGTTGAGGTGTGCATGGGGATATTGTTCAAGGGCAGTGGATGCATGACAAGGAGGGCTATTCTTAGATGGATCCTCAACTTTTCTCTAACTCACCCTGCTGTCCATCCAGATGTTGGCACTCAATGGTGCCAACAAATATTTACCTAGCTGCAAAGCGACCTTGCTGCTTCTTGTGCCAGGAGAGCAGTGACTGATGGATGTAAAAAATCAACATTTTCAAGTACATATAAGGAGGATGTTCTACATACACTAAGGGATGCTCCTGGGAGAGCTGAATTCAGTGGCACCAGCCTTATCAAATAACAGGGTCATTGCCTTCTGCCCCCCAGGTATTCTGGAACTTAGTCTTTGAGCACTTCCCTTTCATTCTGTGCAGTTATGTTAAGGAAGAGTGACCACAGCTTTATCAACAGACCAAGTTACAGTACCACAGCAACATCAAATCTAGACCCTGTTTTCCTCCAAAATCTCTCCTTGCTCATAAAACTGCTAAGTTGTTACATGCAGAAACTGAAGTTCTCAGCAACAGAGCAAAATAAACCCAGAAAGCAAAGCAAACCTCCATAATCAGGTGCTCTTGGGATCACTGTGTCCAAACCCACCGGATTGACTAGGTCTCACTTTGGCAATAAGTACAAAACTGGGCTGCAAAGCATGAACCCTTCCCTGACCTGAGTGCTTCGTGGGGTGTATGAGTGTGAAGTGTCCAGTTGGCCAAATCACTGCCCCTTGTTTGACAGAAGGTTCTTTGCTCAGCTCCAGAGCGCCACCTTCTGCTTGGTCTGTCAGTGGTCCTATCATAATCACAAATTCCTGACATCAGAATATGAGTACGTGGGAGCAGTTGTGACAGGTGAAGTATTATGGGTCCCTTGTAAGCAAAATAAAAACTCAACAGACGAAAACGTGGATTAAATTTATGAGTCTTCACTAGGAACCAATGTCAATCCTGGCGTGGGGCCACCATAGCCAACAGGATTTATGCTGTCTGTGCTGTGGGCCTTGCTCTCATGGAATGAGGCTAAGATTATTCCAGCCAAAACTGATGCCATGCTACAGGGCACAGAGGCAGTTGTTGGGGAGATCTGGCAAGAAATATCCCAGAAGTGGAAGTGCTCCAGAGGAAGCTCAGTGCCTGAGAAGCTCTAACTGCTGATCCATTTTTACCTGCTATTTGATGAAAAATGCAAAGACTGAAGCCAGTTACGTAGCTGTAAGACACAATGCTGATGTGTAATTTCTTTCTCATTGTCTTGCTCACTGGATGGACCTTGATTGTTCTTCAGGCTTATCCACCAGGCATAATTAGCTTGCCCGTGATTATGTTATGCTCTGCATAACAGAGGCTCAGTAATGAACTGTCTCTGCTAGTGAGCTGGCAAGTTGGCATGTCACGTGAGGTTATTTCTCTTCCACTTCTTGCTAACCTAGGCTGAATTTCAGCTGATGGCCTCTGGATCCCATGGTTGGTCTCTTGCACTGGGTGGGCTTGTGTACCATCTCCCAAACCAAGATCTATCAGCTGCAGATCAGCAGTGGCAACAAAGCTGCCCATAAATATACTCTTCCCCAAAGGATGATCTGTGTTTTTCCAGGTGTGCTCACTATCCTTTTACTAGTTTCCATGAAAACAAATTTCAGTTTTCATAAATGTGAACTACCATCTGACCCTGAAACTTTGGTGCTTGTTTTTATTTCTCATTGATGGGATTTGCAAACTGTCAGGTAATTTCCAACAAGGTGAAAATGGGTAGTTTTGTCATGGCTTTGCTGAGCTTCTGCTCCAACCTCAATTGCTTGCTCTAAAGGCCAGGGTTGCTGTGGAGGGTTCAGTTGCCTTGATATGGTTGAGCCCTACAGAGCATCGTCCTAAGAAGGCTTTTGTTAGGGGTGCATCATCCCTTCACCTGAAAAAAAATCATCATTTAAAGCAGTTGTGGTGCAAACTTTTGTTGAGTAGTGGGTGTAAGCCTGGCACCATCTGCCCGTAGCCCTCAAATTGACACTCGAAGAGCACAGCGTGAGGACAAAACCAGCACAGGACTGGAATGTACAGACTGCCTGTTATCACAAACCCAGTTCTGTCATCCTAAACCAAAGAAATGCTCCCTCCACCCCCAACTTCACTTAACAAAGCCATTAGCACTCCTATTAAATATTTAGCTTGGCGCGTCATGTTATCCTACCTGTGAGTAGGGAAGGGCAAAGACCAGAGCAGATGGGACGGAGATGATTCAGAGCATGGTGTTATGTCCCAGAGCACTAGCCAAGGGAGCTGCTTAAATCAAATCATGCTTAGTAATGGGAAAGTACATAATTAGATGATTTAATGATCATGACTGCCCTGTGTGAGGTTTTGCATGATCTCTACAGGCCGTTTTTTAGAGTGAGTCAAGTCTGATGAATTCTCTGGAAGAGTTTCTGTGATCGATCTGGGTTGAGGGAATGGAGGGGATATCTCTAGGATGCTGGGGATTAAAAGAATGGGTTTGTGCGTGTGGCAGAGAAGAAATAAAAAGGGGGAGACCTTACTGATGATGAGATTTTAGGTATAGGCGTGCCGTGGTTTTGGGTGCTGGGAGAAAAAAACCTTAAAAAATATCAGCAAGGATATGGTTGCATTCGATTTCTGTATCTGTTCATCAAAGTTAATTGAAGGGTGGGAGTCTGAAAACTGAACATTGCTCTTCCTAAAGCTGCCTGGCAATTGCAATGCACCAAAGAGATTTTACATTCTTTCTCTCTTTTGCAAATAATATCAGGGTATTGCTGTGAGTTTGGTGGATGCTGAACAGAGAGTTGGTGTAGAGATGGGGGCCTGATCACTTTCAGCACTTGTAATGAAGAGAGGTTATGAGGTTTTTTGTTTGTTTGGGTATTGTTGGGAGGTGGAATTCAAGAGGATGGGTTTGATACACAGACTCTTGGCAGGCCTGTTGACAAAGGTCACATTGTGAGTATATCTCCATACCAATGTCATTTCAAAAATACTTTCTTCCTGCATTTGTACAAGTAAACAGATTCTTGATGAGACATTCTCCAAGGTAAAATCTCCAGAAATATAACAAAGCCTGACATTGTGCTATGGGCTTAGGAATGGCTTGGGAAAGCCTTTGAATACCTAAAGTGCTCCAGCAAGAGGACATCCATAAGTCTTTTATCTGTGCTGAGGCTTCAGTCCTTCACTGGTGTTAAAAGGTGACCTATAGCTAAGAAAGGAAGGAAGCTGGCTGGACATGTTTTATGGAGCTTTTTCAAGTAGAAAATGCTTACTCATAGGGCATCCATCCAGGATATGGAAGACCTTGTTTGAAACCTCTGCCTGATAGAGAGCTGGGATTAATTAAACATGTACAAAGGCCAGAGAGAGTATCAGGCAGAACAAACATGCAAAACCCTTCATCTTCTAGGGGACTGCTCACAACCTGCATATCGTGTTTCTTAGACTGGTGTGAATTTCCTCTCCCTCTCAAGAGAATCAAACATTAAATTAAAAGATCTTGGAAGAGAAATCCCTAGATCTCACAGTTCACACAATTCTCATTTTCTGGCTAGTTTTTATTCCTGACACAGGATATTGACATATACATACAAGTGTAATTCCAGGGATTTTCAGGTCTTCCTTGGATGCTGGACTTAAACTATGTTTAGATATGGCTCAGAGTGCTCCCACATTTCGAAATAGATCAGAAATGAGAAAGTGAGGCATTTCTTTGTGCTCTTACTTTTTTCCATCAGTCACATATTCCTTAATATGAGCTCTCCTGCCTCAAATACAGAAATCCTGACTATGTCTCCTCTCCACCACTCCCAGCCTTGGCTGATATCTGTGTCTTCCACCTCTGTGGGGATAAGGAGCCAGCACATCTCATCTTCTGCATGATGGCATCTCATAGGTAGCATCTTCAGTGTGCAATCAGCTCAAGGAAGAGACCCTCACATCAGTCACTGGAGTTCCCTCTATTTTGAAAAGTGTGGAGCATATTGCACAAATAACAGGTGAGGATAAAGAACTTAACTGTGGTCTGATTTGGTGCTCACCAAAAAGGACTTTAATGTGAACACACTCTCAAGATTGTGGCAGATGAGAGACAAAAAGAAGAGTATGGGTATAAGTCCCTCCTTGAACTCTTCGATTCTGGGCTGCTGTTTCCTTTGCAGCTCTTCACCGCTTCTCTGAGATAAACCAGGAGGGCTCTTCTATTTAATAATAGGGGAAATTCAAGTGATTTCAATCAATCAGACTTACTCAGGGTCTCTGCAGGACTGCAGTTCCAGCTCTCCTTCCCTTCCCCATTACTCTCAAAAAAGTACCTAGGAACATCAGATTTGTAGGTTGGCAATTAATAAAGAAATACCATCATTCAGCAAAATAGGTAAATTTTATTAGAGTCAGACTATGGGCTCAGATGCTTAGCAATGAGGAGAGCTGTTCAAGGCTGTATTTTACCCTGCTTTGTATTATTTAAATAAACCATCGTTCATCTCTTTTGACTCCTCTTGGCTAGCAAAAGAGAAATAAACTGTTTTTTCTAGAGGCCAGCCTAGAAAATCTCTTCATCTCAGCTCTGACAGGAACAGGCTGCACTTACCTGCGGGATGATCTGATTGAAAGTGAATGGATTGATATTTTTTCTTCCCCCTTCTTACAAAGTCCATCAAGCTCTCATGTGTTGAAACCCATTTAAGTAGCCATCCATGTCTCTGGTGGCCAGTTCTTGGTGATACCCCCAGCTATCATGGAAGGTGTCTACCTGCAACAGAGAGCTGGTACAGCGGGTTGAAGAAGAGAGAAAATGAGAAAGCAGAGTTTCTTCTGTGCTCTGGTCAACGTGCAAGGAAAAAAATCCTCTTCACTTTAGTGAAAGCCATTAAAGAGGAAGAGGGAAGGAGGAGAGAAAGGAAAAAGAAAGTCGTTACAAGGCTTTGAATCTGGAGATCTTTTAAATCTCTTAAACTGAATGTAGGTTGTCAGCAAAGAAGAAAAGCAGACGCTTTGCTGATAGTGCAGATACCTGTAAAACCTGCTGTGCTTCTAATGAATACTGACAAAGCACTTTCTGAGGGGAGGGAAAGAAAAACCCACCGGCTTTTGGAGCTCGCCTTCATCTGAACCAAGATGTGCATTGCTTGGTAAGGAGGACCCAGAGGTTTCTCATTGGCTTGCAGGGCTGTCCCTGGGCTGTCAGGAGGGAGGAACAGTAAAAGTGCTGATGAAGTCTGGGAGTACTTTCTCAAGGTTGGACTGTAGGAGACAGCCCTCTTCTTCTTGCATCTGATTTAATACTAAGAAAGGGGCTGGGAGGAGGAGGTTCTGCTCATGTATGGAGTTAGGAGGAATATCCTGAAATTCCAGAACAAATCTTTCAAGATTCTAGTGTTTGCCAAGGGCTCCCTGTAGAGCCTTTCTGAACTCAGCCTCAGCAGGGCCATGGGTTGCTGCTTTAGTTGTACTCTTGCTGCCAGTGCCAGGTGGAGATGCTGTCATAGGACTGTGCTTACAGCTACAGACTCGTGATCTTGGGCTGTGAGACCCAGTATGGTGGCAGGTCTTTTGCATCTCTTCTTGATGCCCAGATAATGAGCTGTTGCATCATTGTGACAAAGGGCTTCTAGCTCAGGGATGATCTTTTGCCACCAAAGCAGAGAAATGGAGTGAGATGAGAGTGTGCATCCTCACCTACTGCCTTACATCCCGACTCTGAGCAGATGTGTTTTCTTTATTGATGGTCCCATGGAGGGTGCCTCTTTGCTGCTGGCTGGGGAAGCAAATATTCTTGCTACCATTGCAACTGTTGCTTCCAAAGTTACCTTCAGCAACTGCAGAGGCAACTATTCCTTTAATGATAATGGGAAGAAAGAGTAAAGATGGACAAGAAAGAATGACAACAGTGTGGATTAGCAGTCCACACAGCCAAGAGATGTACGTAGTAACCTCTTTTATGTCTATTTCTTGCACCAGGGATAACTTTGTCTTCTGCAGCAAGGAAGGATTTTTAATCTTCTTCACAAAGACAATCTTTGCAGGAGGGGGAAACAATCAGCTTTTATGGGGCTGTTCACTCCTTTATTTATTTGCAAATTCTCAGTAACAGTCAAACTTGAGCAAGGGATAAAAAGAAGGAAAAAAAAGGAATAATCCATAAAAGGTGAACAGGAAGACGGACATTTTTCTTCATACTGTATCCCACAGAATAAGAAATGGATGTCTTACACATATAAAATAATAGCCATCTGTAACTTACCAGTATTGAGATGTAAATGAGGTAACAGTGGTAATTTTATCTCATTCAGCATGAAAAATGAGTCTCCTGTTACAGGGAGTTTAAAGGCACGCCTTTGAACATGAAGGCACAAACCCTTTGCCTGAAGCATGGAGTGGTAGGAGAGGAAGGCAGGTGATCTCTGTCCAAGACCCCTCCCATCCTGGGTGTCCCCCTCTGAAAGGTGTCTAACATGTGATGGCAGAATGGCCAAAATACTGGAGAGTGAAGAGGAATGGTCTGTGTGCTGCTGAAAAAGGGACATGTATTATTCTGCATGAAGTGTGGGAAGAGGTAAATCTTGATCTCCTTCCCTGTAAATTGTCCCTGTCAGGTAGCCTATACGGCATGTCTGCCCCTGCTGGTGCTGGAGAGAGGTAAGGGGATTGTTGTCTCTCCCATGGAACGGGTACTCTCCTAGAAACATTTCTCCTCTTCATGTGGGGAGTATAAAACAGCACTTGTCTCCATTCTTTTCTCCAGTTTTCATCAAAAAGTTAGTATACAGAGGACTCTTGATGCATACAAGAGTCTTCCCTCTCCATGAATGTTTCCAGTCCTGGCATGCCAATCACCCAGGCTAGCTCCAGACATCTTATTAACAATTCCAAGTGAGATCCTAATAAAATGGCACTGTCAAGTTGGTTAGGACTAGCCTCTCTTTATCTGTCAAGAAGTCTCCTCTTGATTCTAACCACTTTAAAAAAATAAAAAAAAAAGACAACACCTCAAATTCACAGCATCTGCTGGGAAAACACTTATTTTGATTGTTGTTTTTTGATTTAACGGAAGCTGCTGTTCATGCAAGGTTAAGACCACATAGTTAAGAATTAGGAAATCAGGGTCACAAAGATGAAGATCGATTGTAGTTTGGCTCCCTCGGAGAGCATTTGTCAGACAGAAGGAAATGGAAGAAAAACCTACAGCAAAACAAGATTGCCCTAATGCTGTCACATTCTTGAATTTTGCAAGATGATTTTTTTCATGACAGTATGACTGGAAAGTCTTTTGGAAAACAATCATGTCATGCTGTTGGAAAGATGCTGATCTCTGTGGTCTCCACTCCTGAATATAGACAGACACATGGTCTTTCAGTTATTCAGACACAGAAAAAGTGATCGAATCTTACAGCTCAAGCCCTAATCAATTATCCTGTGCATATGGGCATGGAAAAAAGGCATAGTTCCTGAAACACGTAGGTTTTGTATCAAAGTGTTAATCAAAAAGTGAAAGAACTTGCAAAATCTGTGAAAACTTGTTTGTTTCTGTGTGCTCTCCAGAAGTCAGGGCTGAACTCAGCCCTTGTGTTCTTAGCCCCAAGACCTAGTCTTGCCTGTAAAAAAAATGGGTTGGGACTGGGTAGATAAATGCTTTAATCTTGGTGCATCATAAGCTTGGAGTGTGCAGATTCATCACTCTGTTCCTCAGCTGTAGAAAAGAGAACAACGGTATTTCTTCCTCCTTGATGCCTTCCTCTGCTTTACCTTAACCAAACTACTGGTCTTTCTTTGGAGAAGCCTTTCTCTAATGTATGTGGTTTTTTTCACCATCTAGGCTGCTGACTCAGTGGCTTTTTTTTTGAATGTCTAAGCGCTAATGTAGTAAATGGTCGTTATAATGCTATAAATAGTTCACCACACTCCAATTAGGAAGCTGTACTTAATTGCATGAAAAAAACAGAGCAAAAAATTTGCTGCTGCTGCGGTCCCTGATGAGGAGACCCTTGAACATAGCAGAAAGCACTCTTGGGTCATTCAAGTGTCCGGATAGCAGTCAAATTAGATGGATATTTTTGTCTTGCTGGGTCAAGGGCATGAATGGAGAGGCTGGGCCCTCTTCTTTTAGCACTCAGATAAATAAGCGGCGATGATATTAAAGTAGGAGACTGAGGTTTGAACAGTTTCTGATATCTGGTGGCCGAGCTAGACATCAGACCTGCCATTTTGGCTGCAGATGAGTGACATGCCCTCAGCTTCAGCTGGCTTTTTCTTAGTGCCCCTCATTTGTTGGTATCATTCCTAATGGAGCAAGACTCTGCTACCAATGGCTTACCTCTCACATCAGCCATTTGATGCTTTGGTCATCCTCCTAAGTGTGCTCCGTAGCATTGCAGGAGTCCGGAGAAAAAACAACAGGTGAACTCGGAGGAGTAAGTGATGGCAGAGGAGCCCCTGCTTGCTTCCAGGTTGTCCCCAGAGCTTTGCTGTCATCATCGATGATGCTTGTACCTACCCAAGGATGCAAGAACTTGTACGGGACTAGGGCCCAGTGGACTAAGGTGCTTTATCTGCCAGCTCCTGCAGTAGTGTCACAAAAAGCAGGGTATGAAAATTGCACTGAAAGGAGTACTTGGCAGTGTCCTTTTCACATTGCTCAGACAGCGGCCTTACTTTCCAATGCCTTTGTAGCAATTTGCATGCTATTACCCACAATGCCTTCAGATTTAATGCTATTATGTCTTGGCAGTATCGCTAACCTAATGATGACAAATGCTGCAGTATTCCTTATCTACTCTGTGCCAAACCCCCCCAAAAAATTAGTTTTGGGGGAAAAAAGGTGATTTGTCTGCTTTTTTTTGTGTCCCTCTCTCTCTCTTTCTTTTTTCTCCTTACCTTAAAAGGCTCTGGAGGAAAGAAATGGGAAAGTGATAACTTTAGAACAGGACTGGCCATAATACCAACTACCAGGTGGGGACCACACTGCTCTTACTGCTCACCCACAGCCCTGGCATCCCACACCTTCCATAGCCCATTCCCTGTCCCCTTTGCAGGGCTTTTCCTACCACCTTCCACTCCTGCTGTTTTGCCTGATCCTTTCATCCACTTTCATATTAGCTTTGAGGCAGAGACTTGTGGTTGGTAGTAATGCTTCCAGGTGATGGTTGAAGTGCCATCCTCTTCTAGGTCTACATTGCTCTTCAGGCTTCCTTGCGCTTCTTTCAGTAGGAAATAGGTATCTGAGTGATAGCGATATTCTGAACTCCGAGTGTAGTTTCTGCTTGGGTTGCAGATGCTACATTGATGTTTGAGCCTGAGACCATGCCAGGCAGCTGCTTGTTCTCTGGCAAGATGCCCGTAACAGTTTTTGCAGACCTGGGATTTGTAATATTGTATTTGTAGGTGTCTGCCTCTGCCAGGACCACAGGATTTGGTCCCAGGGGAGTGCACTGCCATGCTAAAAGGACACCCTTTGGAAAGTCAGAGAGATGAGTGCTTTGGCAGAGCGGCAATATGGCATTTTTCTATGTTCCTTGGCTCAGACCCAGCTTTTCATTATCTTACAAAGCAAACAGAATTGGGACAATCAGCTCTGTTTGTCTGTGGAGCAAATTAACACCCTGCACATAGCAGCTGTTAATCCAGTCCAGGTGATGAGGGACCCCAGGTGATGGGAGCACCCTGAGGATGGGTTCAGGCATCCCAGTGGACAACAGCAGTGCTGAGGCTGGCATGTGAGTTTCTCCAGCCTGGCCGGTAGTGAAGGGAAAACTCTCTCCCAGAGAGGCAGGGCAGCATGCCGAGCTGGCCCGTCAGCTGTGTTTCTCCAGACAGAAAATAGTAAGAATAAGACTCATAAAACATCCATAATAGCTCTGGTTTTGGCTCCTGTGGAAAGGCCTGCTGCTTTCTCCTCTTTAGCTTGCTTCCTGTTCAGATGTCCCATAGTCTCCCAGGGGACAGCAGGGAACACGCACCTGGGAGCTGGTTTTCAGTGGCTGAGCATCCACACCCCCCCCCAATCCTTTATTTTTGTCTCTGTGAGAAAATGGGCTGAGAGCCAGGGGCAGAGAAAGATTTATCCTGAAACTGGCCTCAAAATACAGTTGCAGCAACATATTGGTCCTTGTTGAAGTGTAGGAGAGGTAACCAGGTTCTCTGCAAACCTGCCCCTCCCTCCTCCTCCCACTCCCTGGTTTATTAATTAACCTCTGTTAATTAAGCCACAGCTCTCATTGCTAGAAGGTATCGGCATGCTCAGGAGTTTAGTAGGATTAAATACTATTAGATGTTCTTGGATAATAGGAATGCCTCTGTGCTTGGAGCTCAAGTTTAACGGCTGGCCTGTAAACCAGAGCTACAAAAGCGGGGAGAAAATGTTTATTCATGTAGTCATGCCCAAACTGGATAGTCTGGCCTTGTGGAGGAGGCAAAAAAAAAGAAAGGCTGGTTTCAGTAGCAGAGCTCTACTCTATCCTCACCTGGAGAGCCAGAGGCTCTGAGCAGCCTCTGCAAAATAGGATGCAAAAGGAGCTGGTGGCACAGGGGGTGTTATAAACCAAATACAGGTGCTTTGTTTGGCTGAGATTAGCTGCTGCTGGTATATTTTGTGTGACCCCTTTCCACCTCTGCTAAATGCTGAGATTTGCAATGGTCCTGCCACTCACCACCCCAGGAAAGCATCTTGCCAGGGGCAGGAGGTGGAAGTTTTATTCCTCTCCTTCTTTGTATGATGAACCTATAGCAATCTTACAGAGAAGCAAAGGCAGCTGTGGAGCGTGCTGGCTTATAAAGTGAGCAAACATAATATTTACATCAATAAGACTCCTCGTGTTTGACTAGAAGCTAAACAATTTAAGGGAAGATTGATTTGTTACGTTAAAGGGTAATCCGGGTCAGGGTTATGAAAAGAAGCTTTAAATACCATTCACAAAAGCAATATACCAAATCCCCCCGCTGCTCTTTAAGCGCTGGAAATGTCACAAAGAGATAATTCCAGCAGTGGAGGAGCTGCCACATGAAAGCAGCGCTGGGAAGATGTCCATTCTTGAGGGCTTCATCCAGTTCAATATATGCAGCTGGATCAGGAACTGGAACTTGTGTTGCATTGAAAATTCAGACCATTTTCAGGTAGGAGGTTGATTTGTTGGGTTTGTGTTTGTTTGGGGTTTTTTTCACTTAGGAGCAAAAAGCTGAAAATTTCCCATAAAATAAGAAGTCATATTCAGAGAAGCAGCTTGTTTAGATAACAATGCAGCAGCCTAAAAATGTTAAAAAGAACTTATAAAAGTAAACAAAGTGAGTGTGAGAGAAATTCAAATGGTTCCCTTCCCCCCTCTGGTCAAATTTTTAATTGTTGGGAATTCAAAGCAGCTGCATTTTTTCTGCTGGAAAAGTAATTCATTGCATTTTTATAGCAGTTTCCTTTACTGTAGGAGCCTCAGGATCAGGATGGAGCCTTGCTTCCCTGGGTCAGATGGGCTGAATGTGAAGCAAAGGATTTCAGAGAGGGGATCAAAAAGGCTCTGGGTGCCTATTAGGTATCTAATAATCTTTCATTGCAGAGAAAAAAAGGTCTATTTGGCCCTGAGTCACGCAGCAAATGGTCTTTAGCATGTTTCTCCCTTTTTCCCATGAGCAGGCTGTGACTTTTTCCTCCCCAAATGAACCATGACTATACCCTATCCAAACAGTAATAATAGTAGTAATAACAGTCATTATCCGAGCAACAATATTAATCATAAAAAGCTCATTTTTTTTTTAATTTGCCGTTCTCAGGAGCACTCAGCCACTGCCGTCAGTTGCCTGTCTGGGCTGCCTGCACGAGGGTCCTGCCTGCCCCAGGACCTCCCTGGCTGGGACCATACACTTCCAGAGCTTATCCGGGTACTTGATGCTCATAAGCAGAGTGTACTGAGCCCTCCAGGGCAGAATTTGGCCCATTTTGAACAGATGGAGATCTGTATGCTTGGTCCCTTTTGCTTTGAGGGAGGCCTAATGGGTCTGACTCTGCTGCGTGGGTGCCTGCTCCCGTGCGCCAAAACCCAGCAGCCTTATCAAGAGCAAATTAAATCCTTCTCTGATGGTACTCTGGCTCCGGCTCTGTGCTAAAGTCATCGGTAGCCCCAGGTACTCATCTGCGGCGGCTGCCCTTTTCATTCCCAAAGCTTGCTGGGTGCAGGGGAGACAAGGGAAGGCACACGTGTAATGGCTGATGAGGCTCATCCAACATGAAAGGGCATCTGGGTGAGCAGGCTCGTGGCTTGATATTCTGCTACTGGCTAACCATTTCCCTCCATTCCCTCTTTCTAGGGAACGGGAAAGTGGGAGAGTGAAGCTGAGGGACAGTCATGGGTAATGGGACACCTGCTCTGCTTTTGACTGCTGCTTTTTCCCTTGTTTGGTGCCTTCACTATTTGGTTGCTGGAAGCTGAGAGCAGAAGTAGCCTCTTTGCAAGCAATGTCTTTAGAGGCCTCTGGTTCCCATGCCAGCGGATTCAAGTAGCTGTGTCATGGGCTGCAGTGAGAGGGAATGCTTCTCCACAGACAGCAAGCGGAGTGGTCCCCAGCAAAGGCCGAGGGAATGCAATAAGGAAATGAGGAGTCTGGGGTAAAAAAATGGTAAAAAAATGGCATGGTTGGACTTGATGATCTCAGAGGTCTCTTCCAACCTTACGATTCTATGATTGTATGAAAATGCTTTACGAGGTCACAACAGATATGCACAGCTGGGAGAAATCCTGACTGTGCTGAAGTCAGTGAGGGGTTTTTTTGTTTTATTCCTAGGGACTGAAACATGTCCCATGTCCCAGTGCTGGAGTGAGAGGAGTGGGCAGAGGATGGAGCTTGTCTCTGCTGCTCCTTGGCTGCACAGCCCTGCCTGGTGTCCCTGCCCAGTGCTGGGAGAGGCACGGGTTCAGGGCTCTTCTCGAAAGACTGCCAGGCAGCCCCCGTCCCAATCCCTGTGCCATGGCTGCTGCTTAGCACTGCGGCAATTAATCACTTTGTAAATATCTTCTGGTTTATTACATAAGCAATAAGCACTTTGTCGGAAATTGCATAACTTATAATCCAATTAAACAATAATTACATTGTAATGGCTTTGTGACTATGGCATTAATTAACTTTTGTTGCCCTGTAAATGAAGCATGGTATTGATATGGAGTTGAGAGCAGACGGCTGGCTCCGGCAGCTGCAGGAAAGGGCCGAGGAGCCCCAAAAGCTGTCTGGGGGGGCTATCAATGCCTGTGGTTGCATGGTCATCTTCAGCAAGAGAGAGTTTTGTCCAAGCTTGTGTGTGTGTCCGTATGCATCCTCTTCCTCCCAGGAACATCTCCTTCCTTGGGGAAGAGTCCCAGTACCATTGATATGGAGCCAGTGGCAGCATTGGCAGCTCGTGGAGGAGTGGGAAGCTCGCTGCATGTAGGGAGAGCTTCTGCATGCCTATGTGTTGATGTTTGTCCCTTCTGAGCATCAGATTCACCCACAATTTGCAGCTGCTAAAGAGATGGGAGCTATAGCCAAGGTCCTCTGAGGTACTCGGATACCTATCATCTCTGCTGGTGGGAGGATCTGTGGCTCACTATTGGGAAGTCATCTTCCTAGAGGGGGTTTCTCCACTGATGATGGCACTTCAAAGTGTCTAGTGTTGATGGCAAGGTGATATGCTTTTGCCAGCTTGCTTGCTGCCAGCAAGTGGTGCTCGAATAGTGGGATAGTGCTCCCTCCCCAGTTAGCAGGGAGAGAGGAGTCCCCTGGAGAGACTAAACTTGCAGCTGCTGGCTGCTTGCCTTCTGCTTGCAAACCTCTACCATTGGAAAGCCTGCTTGTCTCCAGCACCCTGACAGCTTTTAAGCTATCGTCAGGCTTGGGACCACTGGAATGAGCAAGCAATGGGTTGCTTCGGTAGGATCTCCTCCTCATGACTTTCCAGCAGGGAAACTATTTTAGGGATGTGGAGAATGGGGAAATGTTTTGCTTGAGGCTTGGGAGGCTGCTAGTTTGTGTGCACTGCTTTCCTTCTCCCTCTTTCAGGAGGGACATGCTCATGCATAAATACTTCCAGCCGTTTTGGGCTCCCCTGGGTGCAGCCAGCTACACGAGTGCTGCAGGTCAAGGAACTGGAACTGGAGCTGGCAACACCATGGGTGCCCCTCTGCTTCTCATCCTCATTCATCCCAATCCTTACACCCTGCCTTCAGCTGTGCTTTGGATAGAGACCGTGACTACTGGCTGAGCAACTGCTTGTTTGGCATAAAAAGGCTTGTGAGAGGCAGGATTTTGAAACAGCTGCTTTGGCAGCAGCCTCCTGGGTGGCAAGAACGACCAGAAACCTATCTGTGCCATCTACCGCAGGCTTTCTGGTAGAGCAGGAAAGCAAATCCTGCCTCCACTCCTCACCCCTATCTATGGCTGGGAATTTGGTGACTGCACGTGACTAAGGGCATTAGCTTGTGTTGGGACTCATTTCTTTGCTGGCTGGAGGTGCTTTATATTAGATGAGACAGTTCAAGTGAGGAGACAACAATTTGAGTCCTTGTGGTATTAGTAACAAGGATTCCAAATCAAGGTGCCAAAATCTGACCAGAGAGCTGCTTAATATTGGGGGGTTGAGGAGATGGATTCTGTCCTGTGCCAATGCTCCTTGATGCCTCCGGAGTCAGAGAGCTCATGGTGTCGGGGGAAACATTTGCAGACTAAATTTCCAGGTCTCTCTGGTCTTGCCTCTCCTCAATACACAGTCAATGAGCAGGTCTGAAGAAAGACTGGCATTTATTGCTGAGGCTTTAGAAAGCTGTTCTTTACACTAGGCATGCTTAGAAACTAGAAAACCAGCACAGCCGCTTGGATTCTCACATAACCGGTAGAGCGATGCAGATAAGGAAATGTAAAAAATAATTATCCTTTTGATCTGGTGTAATCTCTAAATCTCCTCCCCACCTTCTGAACCCTGTTGAACTACCTCTTTGCTCTCTGCCAGGTTTCTAACTCTCCAGCATCCTCCTGTTATGCCACATGTTTGCTCTGAGATCTGGAATTATCCAGGACACACAAGGAGCCATTATTTGGCTGCGTCTTGTCCTATGTTTTTGTGCTGCTTTTTTTTCTTTGTACAGACATTATTTTGCAAAAATCACAGTTTATATAAGTAAAAGAGCCATCTCTGTTTTGGAAAATGACTCTCTGGGGCTCAGCTTCCCTCTTGGCAGAGCTGGCAAGCCATGGTTGCTGCTGGTGGGATTGTGTGATCGAGATCACTGTGTATAAAACAATTATGGAGACTGCCACCTTGTGGGAGCTGGGAGATGAGGCAGGATCCCCCCAAGCCCCTCACCTTGTGTGCACACTGGGTGTAGAGGCATCTCTATGCTGGGTTTTGGAAAATGCATCTCCATGGAGGCAAAGTGTGAGCCTGGGGATGGAGATGTGCAGTGCTTCACCTTGCCTTGGCTTAGACTGGGCCCCCCTGACCACCTCTGGAGCAGGTTTTGGTACCCAAAAAAAGGAGGATAATTTTAGCCACTAAAAGTATAGTTAAAAGACACCATCCCTAAAAACAAAACAAAACAAGAACAACAACCAGAAAAACCCTGCTAACAAAGGAGACAGGGAAATAAGTGAAGAGAGGATGGCTGGAGGGGAACTGTGGGGAAGGGTGATGGGAGTGCCATCCATCATGTTTGCTTTCGTCCGATGGGAATTTCCACTCCTTCTCTCTGGCCTGTGTTCAGGCACTGTGACTGCTTCCTTGTGTGCATTTCCCCAGTGCCCTGTCCCTTCTTCCTGGGTCAATAGTCCATCTTCTCTTGTTTTGCCATGGATCCATTGCTGCTCCATAGGGCTGTCATTAAGAAGGTGAAGAGCATCTCTGAGAGAGAAAAGCAGTGGTTGTGGCAGCTTGCTTTTTCTCTTAAAGAGATGTTGATCCTGCCAGAGAGAGGTGGATGTAGTGATGCATGGAACTCACTTTCCAACGTTGCTCAGGAGGTTTCCTATTTTTGCTCCCTACCCCCCTCCCTGCCCTTTATTTAATTTCCATTTTCTTTTTAACTGAGGAAGTTAGTTTTTCTCTCACCTAGATGTCTGTCATTCTATCCCCAGCCAGCCCCTGGCCCCCACGGCATCCTGCCTTTCTGCTGTGACAGGTTATGATGTTGCTACAGAAACCTCTGACTTCAGGTGGGCACCTGGCAGCAGGACCCAATGCACTCTCCAGGCAAGACTGAGGGTGGGGGAAACAGAGGGGAGAGGGAAGACAAGCAGGAAATAAAAATAGAATGAATTAACTGATGCCATAAATAGTTCTGAGCTGTTAAATGAAATACTTATCATGGCTGGTTGTGCAACATCCGCAGGGTTTATTTAATGCCAGTTCAGCTCTATTAGCAAACATTACCCAAATGCCTTCATTTTGGTCCCTCTGCCCCACCCTGGAGGCCAAACTCTTCGCTGATGGCAGTTCCCCATGCTCCAGCAGGTACTGGAAAGTGGGAAAAATTCTTATCCAATGGGACTGCACCCCTAGATATGCATCTATGCCCGGCTCGTGAGGCAGGTAGGAGTGTGGCAGCCTGGGGGTGTTCCCCAAAGCAACACCCCCATGGTGCCAGCAGCACATAGGCAGCTTAAGAGCACCTGGCACTTCCTGGCTCCTAATTGGAACTGACAGGGCTGAGGAAAAGGAGAAGAGCAAGGGAGGAGAGGGGGAAAGCAACATGATGGCTCTTTCTGGCACGAGTCCTTTTGCACGGGTACAGCAAGCACCACTGGATGGAGCAGGCAGAGTCAAGGGAGCAGAGGGGCAGCCCCTCACCTTGATTTCTCCTTTCAAAGGGAGACCCAGAGCTGATGCCACCCCAGAGCTCTGACTTGGGTGAGCTAGGACTTGCTGGGAGGAAGCTTGCTCCTCCTGAGCAGGAGGAGAGGGCCAGAAAGCAAACCTTTGAGGAAATTTGCTTTCCTTAAAGGAAACAGGCCATTGTCCAGATCACTGCGAGATGGCAGGAAGGGAAGAACCCCAGACAGGACCCAGCCATGGGCAGCGAGTGCACCCCGGGCTTGGATGTGCTGCAGGTCCTGTCTGAGCATCATCCTTCCAGAAGGACTGAAGGAGTGCAGTTATTACTGATTATTCAGGCTTTCTAAGCTGGCAAGTCAGAACCTGAACCTTGTCCCACCGAAAGCTTAAGTCCCATAAAGCTGCTGGTTAAATGGGAATGGGCATCAAGCATTAAATACACCAAAATATATTTTTTTTTACTTGGTGTGAGCAGGATTTGGTCACTGATATCTCTGTGCTTCCCTGGGGCCAAGCAGGCCCTCACAGCAAACATGAGCATCCGCAACACCCCCGTGCCAAGTAAAACATTTTGGGATGCCATTGGCTGCAGGGGGAGGCTGGAACTTTTTGCTAGGTTGTGGCACATGTGCTTGCACATTTAAAATGGGGAGGGGGAAGGAGGAGGAAGGAAGGATAATTAATCACCAAAGATACTTTGCTCGTTGATTTTAACAACTGGAGTATAGCTTAAATTATTTATGCTGAAGCTTCATAATGCACTAGGAAATGCACTGCAACATATGTCATCAAAAGAATGAAGCCTGAGTAATGCGAAACCACACTCTAGCCCTATTAAACTTGCGTTTAAGTGGGAAGAGGATGACTTCTTTTCCCAGCAAATTAATAATGTGTGCTGATTAGCACAAAACAGATTAGCAAGGTTCCTCTCCATGTTCTTTGTTTCGTCAATAGAAAGTTAATTAACAACCCTCTGCCTTCTGATTCTTAGTTACAAGACAACACTCCAGAATTACACAGACCTTAATCTTAGATTATGAATTTGTTAGTTTTCTTTAATTTTGGCTGCTTTTAGATGTGAGCTGGCTGGGAGATGTTTTCAGAGCAGATAGGCCCGGTTTGATAATACTCCAAATTCCCTTATTTCAAGGCAATACTGTATGGTGTAGAGCACTGGGCCTGTCTTTTCCAGTATGAAATTATGATCTCATTTACCCCCCAAAAGCACCAAAAGTTATGAAAGTGGTATGCAGAGTATTTGGGACACGCTGCAGATAAGCAGGTGTGGCAAGGACAAAACGTACAGTATGGCATGTGAGTCAGAGAGGCTCTAAAGTATTTTTAATAAGATGGAACCTTGTTCCATCACCCTGGTACAGTCCCATGGACCCAGTTATGGAGACTCCAGCCCTAAGGTGCAAATACATAGTGCGAGTTGCAGGGAGAGGAAGTGTCCCATCCTACAGTATTGTTACGCTAGCTCAAAATTAAAAATTAAATTATGGCCAAATTTCTCTGAAGTTTGGCACATCAGAATACGTTCCCACCCCAAAAAAGACGCACTATTCATGAGAGGATCCTATGCATGCTTGAAAAACACACATGTAAAAAATAACAATGTAGCACAACCCTTCACTCAAACATTTAGTAAAGCTGTGGGGTTTTTGCCCACATTTGCCTCTGTTTTCCCATAATTAGTACACTCACTACATTAAAGCTCTGGCAGAGCTGCTTGTCCCTTCTACATAAAAACTGGTCATCTCCCCCTCCCTGAAGTGAGGACCTGGACCATCAGGTTTTATGTGTAGGCATTAACAAACCTGTCTGGGATGCCCATATGCAGAGTCCAGGCTCCACCGAAATTCCTCTTCAAGTTATATCTTGAAAGGAGAGGAGCCGAAGTCTTGCTCCCAACTTGCCCTCCTGGGCTCCAACCCTCCCCTTCCAACCCAGCATACACCTTGTCATCCCAACCACCATCCATGGAAAAACCACAAAGAAAAGAATCTTTTGCCCAAAGACGCTGCCCAATTTAAGGATGAGACAAAAGCTCCTGGCCTTTGATCTTGTGCACGGCGATAATAACTCATCTGGCTGACAGAAGCCTCCCCCTCCCCTCTTCTGCCCCCACCCCACTTAATTAAAGGGAACAAAGAAAAAGTTGCTAATTAAAAGGAACAAGGGAAGGAGGAGGAGAGCACGTGGGAGGGATGTGATGGCAGAGCAGTGCAGGGCGGTACCCACGGTGGTGACATTGACACCAGAAGATGTGTGTAGGGTTGGGAGGACGCTGAAAGCAAATAGTTACTGCTTGAGTACTGGGTGCAGGCTGGCCTGTGCTGTTGGGTTGGGCAAGGGGTACTGCTAAAGCACCCCAACCCAGGTATGACAGCTGGCAAAAACGGCCGTGTGCAGCACCATCCTTCCCTATCTTGGGGCTTGCCTTGCAGCTTCAGCTGTGATTTAATCACAAAGCTGCCTTCTCCCCACCCTCTAGCTGCTTTTTTTAGGTTACAGGGAGGGGTGGCCCATCATTTTGATTAGGCCCCTGCTGGCCCTGGCTCCTGCGCCTGCTTTCCTGCTTTGTGACTTAAGGCAATCCCAGTGTGCTATAAAGGGGTAGTTGTGAAGGAGGGACTGAAGCGCAGTTACCGAGTAAATTTGCAGGCAAACGACTAGTGCTGCTGATGTGTGAAACATTTAGATCTGGATAGATCTTCTGGTGACTTTCAGAGAGGAAAAAAATTGTAGCCTGTGGGTCCAAAGGCCCCTACTAACTGCAGTAACCTCTCCTGGCTTTACCAGCCATATGTCTGCTGTTGTCCCTAGTGAATTCACGGAGTCTTTTCCATCTCAAGGAAGAGTGACATGAGCTAGCAAGGATTCCCAGTCATGCTCACATGCAGGACCCCACAATGCAGCATGATTCAGCCCCACTTCGATTCCTGCAAAGCTTTGGGTTATGAGCACTGTGCATGGAGAGGAGAGATGCATTTCAGAGGGCCATGGTGCACAGACCTGGTTGCTCCCCATGTGCCATGACCTCTGCCTCTGCTGAAATCTTGCATTGGAGCTCATTCTTACTCCTAAATTATCCATAAGGACATACAAAGATTCAGTAGAAATGGATTTTCATTGCAGTTTCACTGTGCAGCTTTCAGTTAATAGCTGTCCTGCCACTTCACAGAACAGAGCTTTTCCAATTTCCAGGTGGCCAGGTGGTAAGAGACCCGTTCTCTATCTTCAGCAAGTTTCCATTGGGCTGTTCTCTTTCCCCAGCACTGTCTGGGACAAGTCTCCCCTAACTTTGGATTTGCAGTCAGGACGTGCTTTCTCTAAGGAAAACAGCAATGCTGGCAGTGCTAGGCTAGACACTGCATCTCTCTCTGGTGCTGAGGGATGCTGTATGCCCCATGTCTTCTTTACGAGGCATGTGATAATTTGGGACTGAGGCAGATCAAAAGTGTACCTCATCCAGGAGGATGTGTCCAGCCAATGGTAAATGAGGATGCTCATGGAAGGAGTGGAAAATAAAAGATGAGTTTTGAGCTACCCGTGCTTAACCTGCCCACAACCTGCAGTCCCCAGCAGAGGTCCATGTGCATCCTTCCATCCCACTCCTGTTGTTATGTTGTCCTTGTGAATAGCACATTCCTCTTCCAGCTGATGCTGGAAGACCCTTTCAAAAGCATGAATCAAAGCTGTTTCCATCTTAACCTCTGAGTTGTCCATATGCCTGGTTTTGTGCATAATTCATGTGTTCAGGCAGATGTACCCTGCCCCTCTGTAGATAACAATGCTCCACTCCCACTGAAGTTGTTCCTATCTCTGTTGCCATGTGTCTGAATCCAACTACATTCCAGGCAAACAGCAGTATTTGAGGAAGACCCTTGAGCAATTCTGCATCCTTCCTGGTAAACATTCTCAAATTTTGGGGGGATTTTTTTTCTTTTATTATTATTACTTTCTCCTTATTGTCTTCCCTGCGAGTTGTCCTTCATCTGCTGGCAATCTGATCTTATATCAATGGGGTCAAAAAAATTTTTAAAAAAACAAACTTAGCAAAAATAAGCAACTGGGGTTGGCAGAAGAAGAAGAGAAAGTTAGAGGGGGGCTAGGGTGGGTGAAAGGCTGCCAGCAAGCAGAGCGGAGAGCAGAGGAGATGGGGGAGAAACAGAAATGCAGGATGGAAACAGGGAAGAAATCTTGTGAAAGTCAAGGAGAAAAGTAGGATACAAGGGGTTGTAGAGGAGCAACAGAATTTTGAGGGACTCAGGGAAGATTTCCTCCACATAGTTCCATATGGAGTTTGCCAGCAGTGCAGCCATCCCACTATAGGTGAGCACTACCCAGATTATCTCCTGGGGACTGGGGAAGACACTGCTTGCACCTATTGTTTTGAAAAATGGGTCCTGTTCTACTTGTCTTGCCATTACAAATAGAGGAGTGAAAGGAGTCAAGGGGAATGTCAGCTTCCATCCAGGAGTGATGGGCGAAGCAGGGAGGAGAATGGCAACCAGGATGAGGGGATAGCCCATCTTCCTGCCTCCTTAGCTGTAATTAACCCCAGTGCTAATGAAGTGCAACCAGACAGCTACCTTCACATGATGAAAAGCTCAAAAGGAGCAGCACTGGCTAATGAGGACATTAGAGGCTGATCTCTCCCTTGTCATCCTCCTATTGTTTTAATATTAGGCTAATTTCACTTTAATGTAGATTAATTGGTACCATTCTGCCTTCAAATTTCTCAGACAATCAAAAATATTGTGTTTTTTTTTTAAATTATTTCCTACCCAAACAAAATAGTTTCCTTCAATTGGGAGGAATCATAGAATAGAATCATAGAATGGTTTAGGTTGGAGTGGACCTTAAAGATCATCCAGTTCTGATTCCCTTGCCATGGTCAGGGACACCTCCCACTAGACTAGGCTGCTCAAGGCCTTGAACCTTCCAGGGAGACATGGAGAAAAGGAGAATATCTCTTCTGAAAACCAGAAACAAGACCCAGATGAAGCCTAAGCAGGAGGAAAACCCATGTTTCATTATTCAGTGAGCAAATTCATTTCGTCCATTCTCTTGCTGGGCAAGTGCCATTCCCTCTTTGCTCAGTGTGATGGCAAGGCAGAATGAAAGAAGGATAAATATGGCAAATAATGTGAGGAAAAAGCAGGAGCAAGTTTCATCGAGTGTATAACCTTGCAGACTAAAAGAGCGCAAACCCCTACTATTTGTGTAAATGTCTTTGCTCATTTTCCTCCTGGGGTGAATTTGGCAATTCCTGTTTCCATGTGGTGAGCAGCAGTAATACAAGCCTGCTTGTTATCTCCCACCATTGTGCTGCAAGGCTGGAAAAGGAAGAGTAATTGCACAGAACAAGATGTTGTTTGCATCCAACTAGGGCAAATGTTGGGAGACTTGTGTTGGTGTGAAAACATGCTCCGACTCAGCAGGAGCTGCAAGGGAAAACTCCAGCTCCTTTTAGAAGGTTGTCAGAGCAAGGCAGGGTGGAAAAGCCAACATGGGAAACCACTACAGTGTTCTGGAAGTTGACAGCAATGGGACAGCAAGCCTTGCGCAATGTCAGCCCGTCACTGTGAGACAGGCAGGCTGATTCAGAAAGGAAGGCAATATCAGTGTTTTGCAAACATGCTTCAGGCTTTGTGTATAGTGCTGTTGGTGGTACCAGCTAGAATCATCTACAGTGTGGGCTAGATAGACCAGGCAAAGCTGGTCTGTTTTGTTGGTGCTTCTAAGTTTTAACAGACATGTAGATGAAGGAAGGAAAAGTAGTGAGCTGGCTATTAGTTTGGCGTGAGTGAAGTAAGGGGAAAAACTTGGGAATGGTAAGGGGCACATGCAGGTGGAATTGATTGTTTCCCCAAACTGCCTTGTCAATCCATCCTTGGACTGAACTTGCTGGGAGTATGTCTTGCTGTGGGTGGGCAGCTTGGTGCATTGTCTCAGAAGATTTATCTTCTGTGTTGTTTTGGGTCCCTTACTACAAGAATGAGAATGAGTTTCTGGAGCGTGTCCAGAGGAGAAGGTAAACAAAGATGGTGAAGGGACTGGAGAACAAGCCTTACAAGGAATGGCTGAAGGAACTGGGATTGTTTAATCTTGAGAAGAGGAAGCTGAGGAGAGACCTTATCACTCTCTACAACTGCCTGAAAGTAACAAGAGACAGAACAAGAGGAAATGGCCTTAAGTTGCACCAGGGGAGATTTAGATTGGATATTAGAAAAAATTTCTTTACTGAAAGAGTGGTCAAGAATTGGAACTGGCTGCCCAGTGAAGTTGTGGAGTTACCATCCCTGGAGGCTTCTTAAAAGCATGTAGACATGTCACTTTGAGATGTGGTTTAGTAGGCATGGTGGTGTCGGACTGATGGTTGGATCTTAGAAGTCTTTTCCAACCTCAACAATTCTAACATTCTAACTGCAGATTGATCCTGCCTTCATCCCCTGCACTTCCCAAGTGTCCACCCTGCCTGTATGCTGCCTCTTGGTTTGTCTGGAGTAACCCAGGTGGCTGGTTTAGACAAGGAAGCCCAGCTGTGAGGAGCAGGAACTGGCTTGGCATGAACCTCATTGCCATAGGCAATATGGACATGCCTGAAATCTACCAGTGGGTCAGACTCGAGTTCAGCTGACAAAAACCATACTGACTCAGCTGGGACTTATGGATCAATGATCTTCTCCTGCAAGAAATATTTTCCACCACTAAGTATGCAATTTCAATGTAATATTTCCTTTTAATAAGGGAAAACCAAGTACCTGCAACCTTGGAAGTTCTTCATATTTCTCATTACTGGTACTTAATCATCTCCTAGAAATAAAGCAAGATCCTTTTACACCTGACTAATTCTGCTGCTGTTATTCAGTGCTGCTTTCACATTACTTCCCAAGTCTGCCAGGACACCCTTGAACCTGTTTATAAAAGGTTAGGATGCTAATTAAGAAAAGCTATTTCCCACAACCCCCAACCTGAGGGAGAAATGTAAAAAAGTTCATGAGCTCCAGTTGGATCTATTATTACTCTTTTTTTTTTCTCATGAAACGTATGTCCCACTTTTCCCCAGGGGAATGCGCTGCTCCTGCAGGTCCTGTGTGCCAGTGTGAATATGGGACAAGAGGTTAATTTGTAGCCCTGTGATGCACGAGGTTTCCCTTTGCACAAATATTGATCTAAGGCTGTTCGAATATCCATCCTGACAGTAAGAGCAGCACTGTGATATTGCTGCTGGAGATATGCAAGGACATTGGAGGGAAAGGGAATGGAGAAAGAAAGGAGAGATGAGTGGGAGCTGCAGGTTGGGCATCCATGTTCTCTGCTTCTCCCTTCCCTTCTCAACTTAAATATCTTTTTATTGACATTTCTCTCACTAGGCTGAGCGGTCTTTCAAAGAAGAAGAAAGCAGCTTTGTTCCACCCTGGGCATTCATTATACAATATCGTTTCTCCGCTTGAGTTGTCTGAGCTGCCTAGGTAGTGTTTAGGAGAAGGTTAAATAAAACTTTTGAGTCCTAGGCAAATAAATCTCCCTTTGCCAGTTTGAGTCATAACAGAGGAGACCCTCTTCTCTCCTCCCCCTTCCCCAGAAGAAGAGCAATCATCAGGTAGCAGGCGTATCTCCTTCACTGAAGGAGCATGACTGGGGTTGGTCCATTCTTCAACAGTGCAAAATCAGACAGCCTGAGAGAATGCAGATTTTTTAACCCTCTCCAATGAGTTTTGAACATGCTCGGCTTTAGGAAGAATGCCCATTCCTTCTGCCCAGTGGGCTACACCTCGTTCCAGATTAATGCTCTATGGAATTCTTTCGCTGAATAATAATGAAAAACTTTTCTGAGTTAGCTGATTAGTCAGCTCCCCTAATTAGCTAATTACTCTGCTCTGCTTTCACTTGTGCTTTCCCGTCATTTTCCCAACCTCAGGATGAAAGAATGAGCATGCACATGGATGCACTGAGATCTTGTCCTGCTTTAAACTTGCATGATTCAGCTGTGTAAGGCTGACATGTGGTCGACCTTACACAACTTCTCCCTTTAAACTCTTTTGTGTTGAGTGATGTACCTGTCTCTTGTGCCAGGGGCCAGTGACTCTCCAGTGTCAGCTTATGCAACTGTCTCCTCCTCCGTCCCTGCTGCCAGCATCTATACCTGTTAAACTCCAATCCATCTTCATGCATCATGTGACATCTCACTGTTGTTTAGAAATCCTGAGGGTTTTCCCCAAACCTGGAGAAGAGGGTGTGTGCTGTCTCTCAAGCCGTGTCCTGGAACTAGTGAGTTGTGAAGGCAGCTGGCTATGGGTACCAGGTCAGACCAGTCATCCTCCAACCACAAGACCCTGTCTCGGATGCAGGGAACAGTGGGTGCCTGGAGACCTGGGCAAGTACAGGGTGAACAGTAGTGATAATGATCCAGAAATTTCCCGGCCTGCCATGGTTTGCAGATCAGGGACCTCCTCACCCATGAGCAGTGTGTTTATACATAATAGCCTGTACAAACAAGCTCTAAGCAGAAAAAATCCAGTGATTTTTTTATGAACTCTTATGAGCTTTTAGCAGCTCCAGATCCTCTCTGAAGACTCCCATGGCATAGAGACACACTGGATATAAAAATATCTCATTTTGTTTGTTCTGAACCTGTGAGTTTCCTCTGTAGCCCCTAGTCCTTGCTTCAGGAGAGGTGGAAACTGCTTTTCTTGTGATTTTCAGATCTCTGTCATATCCCTTTCCAAGGCTGAGGAGCCCTTGCCTAGCTTACATTCCTCATTCCTTTGATCATCTGGTTGCCAGTCTCTGAAGTTGTTATTCTCTGAATTTGTGATAGTTACCTTATACCCTTCAGATGGGGAGAGAAGGAGCACAGCTTCATGGAGAACTCAAGGCTGGGCCAATGATTTCTGCTTTGCTCTTTTCTCTTCTCCCTCTACAAGTCTTTTCCTTGAACCTCCATAGAAATTCATGAACATAGCAGAAACCTGAGAAGGTCGAGGATAGGAGGCTCTTTTGATCAGGGGGCTCAGGGAGGGAGACTGCAGGAGGAAAGTGGATGGATCATGGAAAAGAGTGAGAAGCATCAATGGGAAAGAAAACCAAAAACAAAGGAAGCACCAGAAAAAAAAATTATAATGAATCTTCAGGTGGGCATTTTATGTGTGGCTTTGTATAGCTACTGCCTCTTCTGCAAGGAAGGTGCAGGGAATGAGCAGTCAATGTGTGTCACCCCGTGGTAGTGACCTTTCCCTTACCAAGACCTTTACAGAAGAAGAGTAAGTCATGCATTTACTGTTTTGCTGCATAGATGTTTTTAAGGTGAGAAAACAAAACTTCAGAGATAAGGTGTTGGTTTTGTTCTAGTAGCATATTGGACTCTTTTCTGAGGTATTTCAGGGTGACTACAAGTATTAGCAGCTGCAGGTGACATACAGAACTTGGTAGAGCAGGGAACTTCCTTACCCCATGCCTGATTTTAGCTTTGAGAGAGCTGTTGACTTTATTCTTTTGCCGCTGTCACGTTGTCCTTGTGAAGGGCTCAGCAAGCGACTGAGAGATGATCCCATCTGTAGTCAGAGTCAGGAATACCACCCCCCTTCCTCCTGCCTCTCCCACTTTTGGATAGAAATGAAGTGTGTGGTACGGACCCTTAAGCGGGGTAGACACTTGAAACTTGGAAGTCCTTAAGCACATTAGCAGCTGGAAGTCCATTATTATTCATTGAATCTTGCTGGGGCGATTGGAATCCTCCTTTTAATTGTGTGCATTCCCTTCTGTCCTTTTATCACCAAAGAAAGAAGGCGAGAGACACCGCAATCGGGTTATCTCATTACCCATCCTGGCCCCAAAATGGGATGCAGGCTTGAATCTGCTCTTCCCCTCCAGCGAAAGGAGGGAGCATTGCCCATTTTACATACTAATGGCAAAATGACAGCTCTTCCACCTCCATATCTCGCTTAGCATGTTGCAGTTAATAATTCACATTTCATTAACACGTCTGTGTGTCCTTACGGTGTTTCCCTCCTGTCAATGAAGAGATATTGTGAAGGCTTACAAGGACAGGAATTGGGGCAGGACAAGCCAAAACAGTGGCTAAGATCAGTCAGACTGGACTTGAAGCAAGCAAGGTTTCAGAGTAGGGGACTTTGGGGCACTCCTCTGCATATTTTCTATGCCAGTCAGTGTAGAGCAAAGGTACTGGGGCCATAGCTCCTCAACAGCTTATAAAGAGAAGATCCCGTAGATTGATCACCAGCAGAAGAAAGCCTGCTAATATCATCCCATTGGTCAAGTGGGTGGAATAGAGTAGGAGGATTGTTGTGGATGATCAGACCACGGGCAATCCTCTGCTTGACTGTAGCAAGCTGCTGCAGAGGGGAAAGAGCTGGGTAGATGGAGACACCAAAGCCCATTTGAGTAGCCATTGTGGGCAAGTTCTGCTACCTCATTGCACAGGCCTGCTGAAGACCATAAGTGACCAGCACTCACAGGTCATGTGATGAATGACCACCCTCGTGAAGTACCAAGCCACTGACAGGAGCAATTTGGAAAAGGATTTAACGAAATACACCCTGGAGAAGTTGTCCATACAAGTCCTACTAGCAGCTTAAAGAATTTTACATCAGGAAACTTGTCTCTTGAGCTTGGATTTGCACACACTGAAACATTAATCAACTTTTGAACGATGTACTGTATGAAATATTCATCTTTTCTTCTTGTGAGAAACAAACCAGAAACCCCAGCTATCTTCAAAGCTATCTCACGGTGTTCCATGCTCTGATCCTTTAGGAATTGCTGTGTCATTTCCACTTAAGTTTATTCTGTGATTGCTAGAGAGCAAGTGAGCTAGAAATCACATCCAGAATGACTTTACTAGTGTGTCTAGGTTTGAGAGACAAATGTTTTTTGGCTTGGAATTCACTGGCCAGACCCAGGCTGGCTGTATTTCCATTAAGGAGATAAGAAGGATTTAATGTCATTTTCAAACCTAATTTCATGGGTAGCCAATTCATATTGAGATCCAGTGGCAGGTGATTTCTTTATTACCATGTTTGAAGAGAAAGAAGCTTAGATCAGCCATCCTTGAAAGGGGAAAGTCCATCCTGCCAGTTCTTTAAAAACTGGTAGAAAACCTTCCCCAGCGGGCATTGTTGCCTTTCAGAAAAGGCAAGAGCCGTGAGATTCACAGGGTTGATCATTCTTTTCACAGAGATGGGCAAATGTATCCTCAGCATGGATCCTCCTCTGAAACTTATGTGCGCTTGAAGGAGAGCCCTAATAAATAACTTCTTTTGAAAAAAGAAAAAGACAAAAAAATCAGATACAAAGTGTACCTTCCATTAGCAGACCTTAAGGCACATTTAGAAACATTGAATGAATGCTCTTCCTTGCCCTATCTGGGATAAACAAATCCATCCTGTCCTTCAGCTTGATCTTGCAGTAATGTCATAATCCCACCTTTATTGCATCACTGTTGTCATGGAAATAACTGTGATTTCATAAAGTCTCTGTAATGACTTTACCACAAGATCCATTAGGATGGGAAGATAGATTGTGAAGGCCTGAAAAATGCTTTTTTTAAGCAAATGCATATTGGGTAATTAGCAAATATGGCAAAGGGAAATAATGGAAATTTGATGGAAGAAAAAAATTGATCCATCTTTAACATGGGCTATTTATGAATGTTTTCTTTGATTTGGTTTCGAATTGCACAAAGGCACTATTATAATACTTCCAATCAAGTCTAAACGTCCCATACTTCAGGGCATCGTCAGCACGTGTTGAGCAAAAGTCAGTCCCTCCCCTAGCTTCATCCCTCTTAAGCTCCTCAGACTTAAGTTTGGGCTTTCATCAATGTCCCAAGAGCCTCTCACTTTACTGTGGGATCATTTTCTGAGCCAAATGGAGGACCAGATTGGGTACAACCTGAGAATCAGGATTCTAGGGATCATCCTGGCTGGAGAGCCTTTTCTATCTCAGCACAAACCCAGCCAATTAGCTCACCTTGGAAACCCTGCCATCATCCCCCAAAAGGTCTTTGGATTTGCCTGAACAATTGGAGCCTTCAGTAGGGACCCTCTCTGAGGCCAAAGAGGTATTTGATGCTGATGTGTTAGGCATCTGGAGGAGGCAGATGATGGAAATAAACCTTGGTTGTGCAGGACCTGTCAGGAGTCAGGCTGAAAAGTGGCAAAGAAACTGCTTTGGCTTGCACCTCATGACAGGGTGTTGAAAGAAGAGGGCTGTGTTGACTCCCTGAAAGTGTTTGGAGGTTGGATGCTGAATTTATTTCCTAGCCAGATGCCAGGCCTACGGGTGCATTGCATCCTCAAAATATAAACCAGTGGCTACTGCCCATTTCCCTGCAAAAAGACAGAGGCAGTTGATTAAAGGCTTGATAGAATATCAGAGCTACCTGAATGAGTCTTGCATTTCTCAGCACTCCAGGTATCCAAGCGACCTTGCGCTAACAGCTGATGCATGAAGTAATTCTGACTCTGGTTTCTTCTCTCTGAGAGCAGTCTGATGCTAACCGCTCATTCCTGTGTCTTTCTGCTTTCCCTCGGAGCAGACGTCTTATTGACATGTATTTATTTTTTAAATTCCAGAGAAAAATATGGTATTTGTGATGGTGAGGCACACATTGCTCACTGAATATTCTGGCCCAGGCTGACAGAGGATGCTGAAAAGATTGCAAAAAGTGCAAAGAGGATTTCTGCTCTAACCTGTGCAATCTCTTCTCTCGTGTTCCAGTGCCCTTGTGCCCACAGCTGGCAGCACCATGTGCAGCCAGCTCCCCAGAGATGCTCACAGCTCAGGCAGCAAAGAGGAACAGGGCAGTGGAGTTCAGAGAGGAGGTGTGGGAACACAGTGTATGGGAAATGTGCAGGCACCAGACAGAAATGCTCAATTGAGGTCTGCTGGCTCAACGTGAAAACACCTTTCTGTGAGCAAGGGCGACTTGTTCTGCCATTCCCTTCAGAATGCATCTTCAGCATCTCTCTAGCTCCTCTTTTCCAGCTATGCCTGGCCCAGGAACAGACATGCAGAAAAGCACTCCTGACCTAATTGAAGTGGTCACGTCCTAGCCAGTAGCATTTCTCACGTTAGCCAAATTTGATCTAAACCTAATCTCCTAGGTCAAGAAAAATATCTCTCCTCTGCAATCCTCTTACTGTATTTATACATTGAAATTAGAGATGGTTACTGAATTGGGCTATGTTGAGACTTGTGGAGTGGCTCATGAAGCCCCTGGCACTGCTGGTGGAGGGGCCATGAGGCACAAGTGGCACCTGCATTCCTCCAAATCCCTGTCCCTGAGGAAGGTCTCTGAGGAGTTTGGTAGCTGCAGCCTAGTTCAGATACTTAAAGTAGTCTTGAACTGAAGATGCAACAGTTCCTCCTCGTATGTGAAAAATATCAGCTAAGAAAAAAAACCCTGATAGGACTTGATACTGATACATGATGAGCAGTGAACATTATCTTGTTAATCAGAGGGTCTTAACTAACTTTAATTGCCAGCGGTGTTACTGTCTGCTGTCAAATCCATGAGGGAGGCATAACATGAACTGTCTTCAAGAAATAACAACATTTCATGATTAATTATTGCTGCTGGTCACATGCAGATCTCCTGGGATATTTGACTGGAGAAGGTATTGGCCACTTGTCCTGGCTGAACTCCATCTTTGACTGTGATGACTGGCCAGACAAACTCACACCGCGCTGTCAACCACCCATCATGATGTTCCTCACTTCATTCTGGCAGTGACAGTGCAGGGTAATGTGTGGTCTGAAACATCTGTCGCAGTTTGTAAAACCAGTGTATTACAGGGGAGGATTGTTCCTATTCTGCCAAAGGTGTGACCATTGCTCTTAACAGGGGTTGGAAAGGCTTGGCACATCAGAAACAGGAACCATCTCATGCCTTCTTGCATAAATACCTGAGCCACTTGTAAACCAGCTCTTGAACACATCCCAGGTTACCTTAAAAGGCTTTGCTGGAAAGCAGCAATATCGGCGCTAAGTGTCAGCTCCACTGTCTGTAGACCGAGGGTGGTGGTCATGGACCAAGGATAGTGGCCAGGTCTCGGCATGCAGACCCCAGCTCTGCTTTTGCTCTTGTGCCTTTTGTAGGCTGCTGAGGTAATTTTTGGGCTCACAACTGTGGGGCCATGGAGCTTTAGCACAGAGCATCTTGGCTTTTAAGCATGCTCACCAGCTGCAGTGGTCAAGAGAGCAGGTTAGGTGGGGTTTTTCTGGGCTTTGAGTCTGAGTTAGGAAATAGGGTTCCAGTCAAGAAAGTCCAGTCAAGAAAGTAACTACAGGTTTCATTTCTTCAGCTAAAAAAAACTGTTCTGAGTTTGGTTTTTTTTAAAATCAACTGAAACTGAACTATGCATTTTGGGTGAAATAAAGCATTTCTATTCAACTTGAAATGAATTTGTTGACCTTTAAACCATTGGTTTTGGGGTGTGATTTTCCAGTTGCACTAGTGAACCAGGAGACCTATTACTCATACTGTTTTGCAAATGAGATCTTGTGATCTGAAGAATACGTACTATATTGACATCTCACTCTCTTTTTGTGTCTGATCCAAACTTTGTGAAAGTCAGTGGAAAAAAAAAGCTTTTAATAGGAGTTGGATGAATTCTCTAATGCCGTGTTATGTTTGGGCCTATCTGAAGGACATGGGATCATTTAGGATACGTTATGAATAGAGTACTATTTTGATAAACAGTGCCATTGTTTTACTTCCCTGAAGTACAGTCTTAGGCAGCTCTCAAATAACATCCGATTTATTCAGATAGGCTGCACAGGGCTGCAAGTTCTGCCTATTTATTACCAGGATGTTTTCATCTTTAAATATACCTGCTTTTGTTGAGGTCTGGAAGGAATGCTACTTTTCCAAATCTGGTAATGGGTCTTGTAATAGCCAAGTAGCAGCAGGGCAGGTCATAGCCTTTTTTCTTAACTGCTCATGCTGTTCAGAAGAAGAAATCCTTCCACCATGAGAGGTGTCCTTGTACCATCAAATGCTCATCTTGCTTTCTTATGTACTTGCTTGTCTTATTAGCAGAAAGAAATACGCCTTTTGGCGAATAACCAGAGATTTAAAAGTTGCTCGCTGCCAGGGCTGGAAATGAGAAAATGTTTTAAACCAACTTCTGAGCTTGAACTCACCCTGCTATGCTCGCTTTGGAGCAGCTAATCACTTGTGAGGCGAATACTGTATCAACCATCCACAGATGAGTTGCAAATGTAACCTTACAAAGAGCGTATCTCCAAAGAGGGAGAAGAACATGCCCATACTGCTGTCCTGGTGCCATATTTCTGTCATAGCTTCACAACACTGGTGGTGGACAATAACAGTCTCTGCTGAGAACAGACAGATATCACTGGTTCATGGCTCCCATGGATGCAGCTGAGCTATTGTCTGCTTCCTGCCTGTGCTTAAACAGACATGATCCATGCAATTTGCAAAACAGCCTCTAGAAACAAGTAAAATATTCCTGGCATAGGGAGTCATAAGCTGTTCAAGAGAGGCCATCCATTTTCCTGAGGTACATATTCATCTTTACACTCCTCAATGCCTTTGTAGAAGACACCTTAGGTCACATGGAGAGTGCAGAAAAGAGTGTGGAGAAGGGAGAAAGTGGACAATTTTTTTTCAACAGGAAGAAGTTAGGAAAAGTTCAGCTTGTCTTTTTTTTCCAACAGAAAGCATCCAGCTGCTGCCATGGTTTTTGCTATTAAAGCCTGTGTTCTAAGTAAGGAAAACAACTGATACACCTGCAGCTCCCTCCTCTCTTTCCTTCATTACCTGAACACGAGGAGATATCTGACTCAGTGTTAACCCTCACCTGCAAAGACATTGTGAGTCTGCAAATGAACTTGTGTATCAGCCTTTCAGGATGATGGAGCTAATTTGCCATGACGTTGTACTTCTGTTTGCCTTGTTCTTTGGTTTTTCAAGGAGCATTTCTGTAATGCTGAACCCTTACATCTGCTCTGAACAGATGCAATCAACCCCCTGTCTTGCCTCGTATGGTGACTGCAAATGGAAGGAGCAGATCATGGATATTTCAAGTGCAGACCCCAGCTTGTGCAGCAAATATGCCAGGCAGGGGGTCAGCCACCTGGATCTGAACAGCCTCTTCTGACCTAAAGCTCAGACTAGGCTGCAAAACCAGCCGAGGCTTGTTCCTATAGCACTGCAGGCTTGAAAATCAAAGCTGAGCTCTAGAGGGGTTATAGGCTGCATTTGGAGACTCAAGTGGAACCAAACTAACAGGTAGATCTGATTAGCCTGACATGCCACCAAGCCTCCCACCCTGCCATTGCCACTGGGGAAGAATTTGGGATCCCTCCATCCTTCAACATGCCACCCTCCTCCACTTCAGTGTGGGTCTAATTGCTACCTTGGCACAGGAACAGCCCCTCAAGAACACATACATTGGTTTACGCTAGGAGAAAGGCAAGGAGGAAATGATGGGCTTGATTTTTCCTCCAGTGCTTCTCTGCAGAGGGATGGCTCCATTACCATGTTGAGGACTGAGTGGTAACAAGCAAGTCCCAAATAAGCTGGTCGGCAGCAACAGCATTGCATTTCCACTGCAGTGGAGAAGACAAGGTGGTATTTCTAGCATAGGTTTTTTCCATGCATACCTTGCTTGCCCCTGTGGGATCTGTGGGCTGTTTCTAGGGATCTGGGGAGGGAGACTGAGCAAAGCAAGCCCATTGCCAACAGGTTCCGAATTCACCCGACGGGTTTCACAGACCTGCTAGAAAAATCCATAAAGCTCCACAAATCTAAAAGTTGAAAAATCCCTGGTCTGGAGTTCTGAGTGCTGTAAAAAGGCCTGGGGATACACAGCCGGTGATTTTCAAGGAGGATTTCTCTGAGAAATAAGAGTACAGACATACTTGCAGAAGTGGAAGTGCAGCTTAACAGCAGAACTGGGTTAATTTGTCAAGCCCCTTTCTGCTTTGGTACATAAGAAAGTGAAACGATAATTGGGAGCAAAGCTTAGTTTAATCTATGCTGTGAACATGATATTCGGTAGCTTTATTAAAAGAAGGGGTGTGTGGGGAAGCACTCGTCCTCTTTGGCTCAATTTTATTTTTCTACTTCACCTTTGATGCTTGCTGGTGTTGAAAAATAACCCTCCTCTTCGCTGAGCTGTGTGAGGAAGAAATCTCAGCTGGAGAAGACGGAGAAGTCGCTTCCTTTCAGACTGCCCTCCTAATTGTGAAAGTGCTATTAGACAGCTTTTGAAATAAGTCTCCTAGGTGCGAAAGCTGCTTTCCCTTTGTGAACTGAAAATGCCAGTGTGGCATTTGCAAAGCCCTGGTGAGCATCATTAGTGTGAATTTTCTCTGTGTTCCCCTTCTAAATCCAGCTCCTTGCCAAGCTGTCCCCAAGTATCTTGGGTTTTCTTCCCACTGCAAGCCACATGAAACCTGGCTTCTTTCTCATTTGCTCTCACAGCCAGCTGCTTATTCCAGCATGGGTCTCCAGAGAATCTGATGACAGGGGTCTAGGAGAACTCCCTGTGGGACAAGTCTCCATGAGGACAACTCTAACCCTAACCTTAAGCCTATCCTGCACTCTAAAATTAACCCTAACTCTAAAGGCTCTCTGCAGACTTTTGTTCCTGAGGAGAGTTGTCCCTTCCCAGATGACAGTGGCTTTTCCATTGGTTTGGTCCATATGACCAGCCTTGCGTGATCCAGGATGCTTTCCCAGGTCACTGTTCACCCAAAGAGGGGAAATAAATGCCAGTGTCTTTCAAGTCAGCTTAATTTATTGAAACAGAGTTGGAAGGAAGCAATATATCAGAAGAGTAAGGAAGGCTGGGATGAGGGAAGAACTCCTCTTCCCAACTCCTTCCCCCAAGTCTGGTAGTTAGATCCTGTCCATTGTAAGGCCAGCTTAGGGGGGGTGTCAGGCTGTGCTTGAGCTGAGCTGATGAAGGACTTCTCAAGCATTAGGTAATGACTTGGGATGTCCCTGAGACCCCTCAATGGAATTATAGGGCCATAAGTCACAGCTGCTGCTGCTCACCGAGTCTCCATACATAGGAGTACCTGTCAGGAATTTATAGACTAATGTATATTTATACCAGGCTTTATAATAAGTAAAGAAAGGCTCCACGTGCCTCTAGTGACCTTTTAATCACCTAGGAATGCATTCAGCAAAAAGCCTTGCACCTGAAGTGACAAACACCCAGCCCACTGGTTGGAGCCTCTTTGCTTGATGTATTTACGTGAACTGCATGGTTTACTCTAGAGCATCTCACCTCTCATAGCAAGAAAAACAGCTCGCCATCCTTTGTGGCTGTAAAGAAAGCCTTTCTGGGGTCAGCTGCTTGTTGTATTTTGTTTAAAGCATCTCAGGTAGGTGCTTGTGTACCACGTCGGCCAGTTGGTATGAGGACAGAGCACGAAAGAGGTCAGGTAGTGGGCAATAATGGTGTCAGGAGACAAGTTTTTCTCTCCAGAATAACTAGGGGGAAGAGTTTGGATTGTATCAGTTAACTATGCTACAGAAAGTACAGAGAGCAGTCAGTCCATTTAGGATGAACACCTCTGTGTTAGCAGGCCTGTTTTCCAATGTGGTTAGTGGCAAAGCTTCAGTTTCTCTGTTGGCTTTCAGAGGAGACCCGTAGGCCTCCAGAGCTGAGGCTGACTAGGTCAAGATAGTCTCGAAGATACCTAAACTGCAAGGCCTCAGATCTGCCTCCCTGAAAAAAAGCCCAGGATTAATCAAAATACCAGTGTTGTAGCAGTTTGCTCCAGATAAGTGGCTTAAGAGCCTGAAAATTTTGTACATTGTTACAGCATTGTTACAGCAGGAAAATGCAGCTCTCTGCCAGGTTGCTTGGACGTGTAAAGAACAGAAGTAACAAGAAAATAAGCAAGAGCATGGTGCTCTAGAAGCCAAATAAGTATCTCTGCTTTGGCTTCAGACCAGAGTCTCACATTCAATGGAAGAATAAACTTTCAAATTTTTTTGGTGATCCCTTCCAATTCCCACTTGCTGGCTTTGTGTTAGTGGAAGGGCTGGGCTTATGTTCTAGAAAAGGTGGGGAGGTAGAAAAAAATAAATGGGATGGAAACGGGACAAAAAGAGCAAGCTTCTGGGTAGTGATGTTCCGTAAGATCTCTTAGTGTGATTACACAGCTAGTCTCTCAACACTTTTAAATCTGCTGTTGCCCACCCAATGTGCAAAGCAGCAATATAGATGGGAATTGGGAAGCCCACTTCATGTGACTGAGTGAAAGCAGTTTAGTAAAGGCCTCCTTCTTGCCCAGGAAGGACTTCTCATATGGATTTACCAGTATTGCTGCTCCTTACCTGGATTCACCACTCATGCATTTTAGAAACTAAAGCAAGTACTGCCATAGCAGAGTTGAATTGTCAGAAAACTTTTTGCAAGATCTTCTGGAAATCCAAATTGTTGGACTGCAAGAGAGATAAGACATTCAAAGAAAGAGTTCATCATGGGATATTAATCATAGAAATCGAAACCCAGCCTCTCGCTTGGATTATGGAAACAGTAGACTGAAGGGAGGGTAGGTTTAGGGGAATAATGCTCTTTGATTACCTTATTTTTGTTCTCTTTCCCAAGATCTCTGGTGGTAAGCACAGCTTGGGGAGTAGATAGATTGAATGGACCTTGGCCATGTCACTGAGTAGGTGTGCTAATGTTTCTATGGCATGTACACATGGTGATAGTATCACCACCAAGATGTGTAAATTCGTGTGGTGTTTTGGCTCACAAAGTTGATCTTGCTTGAACATGCCTTGTTTTTTTAACTGCAAAGCCATTGGTTTTAGAGGACCACACAGAGAGCTGTGTCTCCAAGGTGACAGCAGAGAAGGCTCCTTCACTGACCATTTTTCCTAGCATCTCGAGGAAGTCCAGGCAGATTTCTCGTTTAAAGCCCTCCCTTTGGTGGGCTCCTCCATCAGACATAGCAACAGCTCCTGAGAGCTTCCTGCTTAGCTGAGAGCCAGGTTAAATTCACTTTCCCCAGGAAATGTCTCTTGATAAATTTTACAGTTTAATATTTGTCCTCTGTGAAGCATCTTCCTTTCATGCTAAATGTGCACCTATTATATGCATGGCTTGTTCTCAGATTCTTAGAGGAGGCTGGAGGCTCAGTCTGTCTGTCGCATAGAGGAATGCATTTCTTCAACATATCTCAAGCAAGGAAGCTCCCAACTTTAAGTAACTTTCAGCTTAGGGCCTTGGGAGTAGGGTTTTCCCCATGCCTCCTGGAGGTCTTGGCTAGAGGCTATGTACCTAGGCTTCTTTCAGATACAGGCTAAAAGCATTAGCAAGTTCAAGGCCAGAAAAACATTTTGGAAGGACAGTATGTTGGTTTTTTCGCTTGCTGGGGAAAGCATTTATCTCTGGATTTGTAGAAGTGACCTCCTGCAGTCACTCTGCAGATTTAGGAATCTTATCCCACTGTCAGTAATTTTTACCATCTTGTAAAAAGTTGATTTTTCCACTCTGAATCTTGGGTTATTATACACATTTGTCATCAGCTCTGGGGTCCTGCTAAAACAAAACAAAAAACCCCAAACTTACCCAGTAGGCCCCAGATTTTTACTTTGCCAATAACAGTTTGGATGGACTTAGGATTTTAATAAAAAGCTTCTCCAGTCCTCCTGAATATCAGTGCCAGCTATATTTATTCACAGCCTCCCTCACCTCCTGCTGATACCGCAACATTCAACCAGGCTTTTTATTTGCTTTATCCTGAAGATGGGGTATTTTGCAGGTAATTCATTGGGATTTATAAATGGACATGGACAGTGCAGAGAAGTGGTCCTTCCTGGGGTTCTGTGCTTCTTGCAGCACCTGTGAAGGCATTTGCAGGATTGAGGCACATGCTTGTGCTGCTGTGGCTGTCTGCGCGCAGCAGGCGAGGGAGGCAGCACGTAATCGTTCATCATTTTGATCAAGCCTCCTGCCGGGAGCAGTGTAAGTTTCAAATGCTAAACTAAATGAACCGGGGATGTTGTTGGTTCAAAAACAACTGGCCACGGTGTCCAGCGTTGACACGCATCCTAAAGGCTGATGGGTCCCAACAGAATAAAGAAGAGGAAAGGGAGAGATGGAGGCAGTATGAAAATACATCACTGGAAAGAAAATCTCATCTTGGAAGACTATGAACAAGAAGCAGCTTTACTCCTTTCATAAAAGTATAGTGCAAGGAGACACCTACTGAGAGAGTATCTGTTTCAAAACATCACCTCACAGAGAACAAGCTTGCTGCACTCGAGAAATGTGGTGATGTTTGCATTGCTGAATTTGCTTCTTCGGGTACTGACGGTATCTGAAACCAGAAGGGGAAAAACAAATTAATTTGAGAACATCAGTCCCTGTTTCCATGCTCTCAATTTTCCATTGACAAGAATCTGACCATGCGGAATTGATAATCTCCTCTTCTCCCATGAAAGTCCAGAGAAAGTTCCCAGGAGAAAAAGCAGGTACAAGATCATGGTGGGAAATTCTCACCCTGAGCTGCTACCCAGTGGAGATCAGGGCATTGGTTCTGCATCCAGGCGGCTTGAACAACTGCATTGCCGGTGCAAACCAGTCCCTGCCACGATGGACTTCAGGAAAAGTGCAGGGCAGGTTTCTTTCTCTCACCATTCATTAGAGGCTTGCAAGGTAAATGCTGGATTTGAATGACTAGACTGTGGGCAGCCAGTGCAGAAAATCAATTAAAATACCAAGCGGCTTAGAAATAGAAGCTTTAATTACTCCTCAGACAGGTCTTTAAAGGGGAAAGAAGACATCAGCTCTGAGTAGGACCACCTCTGCCCTTATGCCTTTTATCCCAGAGGTCTACGGACATCTCTCTGGCATGTCTTCTACGCATCAATAGTATGTGTCTAGACTTCCTTTGTACTGAACAAAGCATGGGCACAGGGCTTGCCTCTTGTTTGTGGCATGTGACATTAGTCATCTTGGGACATGGGACGCTGGCTGTGTGGGCTCCAGGTGGTGCAGGTTGTAGGGGTCTGGTGGTGGCCAGGCTTTAGTAGCTGAGCGGCAGAGATGGATAAAACTGCCTGGCAGGGTGACTGATCTCTGCAACTAAGGCTTAAGCTTTTCATCTGGAGTAAAGGCAAATCTCTGCGGGACCTGCGGCTCAGCAAGCACTTTATTTACCAGTGGATTGGGTCTGCAAGCCTGGGAGACAAAAGATGCCCTTGTGCATACTGACTTGCTGACAAAGTGATGGGCATGAGAGGAAAAAAATTGTACTTTTCTGGGGGAACACCAGACTGTAGAGCCTGTTTATCCTGTCTGCCTGCTTATTTGCTTTCTGCTGACTTACTGTAACATATCTAACATGGACCTTCAGCAATTGCATGAACCACAGGGATTTCAGTGAGTCTTTAATGGCAGTCACTGGCCCACAGTGGCCCATCTCCTCCCTCTTCAAAGCAGCCCAACGCTGTTTGCTCTGCTCTTGCACAACCAAGCCAGCATGTTAATAATACCCTGAGTGTGGAAAGTGTAGAACAATACAAAGCATTGAAGAAACTCTTGCAGGCTTTCCAGATGCCTGTCCACATCAGTGTCCTGCTGGGAAGTACACAAAGTGAAATGAGGCTCAGTGGAAGCCAGCAAGGGAACAGTCTGAGCTCCTCCTCTCTTTTCCCAGCCCAGTGGAAGAGTCTTGGGATACAAGGTTGCTCTGCAGGACATGCTGCTGACTGCCAAGAGAATGAAAGAGCCTGGTTTTATTTCTATGTAACTTTGGGGGGAAAAGGGAAAGGAAAGACAAGCCTTGCTTTATGCTCAACATCCAAAGTTTGGACACAAACTTTCAGCTCTTCTTTCTGACTGCCTGCAACAAGCAGTTCCAAGTCTTCCTTGGGGCTGCCATTTTAGTGCCCCAAAAGAAGGCAGGAAGATTTGGGATTCAACTCCTCATCTACAGGAAAATAAAAATAAAGATAGAAAAAGGAATCTGTGTGGAAAGAGCAGAGAAGACTTCTGCCTGCCTGCAGGGAGGAAGAGGTTTAAAAATACTTGCTGTTGACAGAGAGATGAGTTATTGCAATCCCTGAGCAGCCTGGATGGGGCAGAGCTAAAAGTCTGTGCTGTGCAATGGGGGAGCTGTTGGGGGTCTGGCAAGAGCAGGCTCGCACCATTGACCGCTGTATTTTGGTGGGGCTGTGCTCTTGGCTCAATCTACAGCAGTACCACTCTCTGGTCTCAGACAGCTCAGGGTGTTTGCACCATTGTCCATATTGCCTTGGTACGTAGTTTCTAGCCGATGATGGAGCCAGAACGGGGGAGCTGGAAGGGACACACACTCTCGTCTGCTGAGCACTGCTGCCAGCTCTTGCTGTTCTTGAGAGAGTCTTGCAGCATCTGGTGTTGTTTCCTGCTATTAGCTGTACAGCTATGTGATGTTCTCTGCTTTCACTTTGCCTTTCTAAAGAAAGTTTCCAGGCTTGAGGATGCCAAAACCACCTTAAAGGTAAAGAGCTGAGCTCACCCGGGGGCTTGGGAGTAGGAAAGAAGAGCAGTGAGAGTCCATCACTGCAAATCTCTTCTTGGTGAGGGGGGAAGGATCAAATACTCCTTCTTCATCACTGGGATAGAGCTGGTGCTTCCTTGGGATTAGAGGAACAGGACAGGGTCCCCTCCCGAGACTCTTCTCTGTCTGCATCAGGGACTTTGGGTGTGCAATACCCTGAGAGACCCCATGCTCCTGGCTAATATGTCCAGCTTGCTTACAGCTGAGACCGTTGGAAGGTGTTGCTTGGGCACTAAGCAGCCATGTGCTATAGCCTTGTCTGTTATCCAGGGTTGAGCTGCTTTGGGGTTCTCCTAGTGCTGCAGGGACTAGATGTCCATCACTGCTTCTCTGTAGTGCCCAGGGCATGCAGCCCTGTCTGAACATGGCTGTGTTGTGTAAACACCGGCTAACGAATCTTCTGTGCTGAAGCCAAGAGATGACATTGCAGAAACAGCCTAGGTCAAAATAAATTGCTTTCTGGCATTCTGAGATTATCTAAACTCTTCCTTTTCCCAGGATGAAAGGGAACAAAGGCTCTTTCATGCTCAGGAAAGAGCTTGGAATACTATTTCTGTGAGCCACAAGAGCTTATTAAGGGTGAGGGTAAACAAAGAGATTTGGGGTTAATTTACTCAGGAGGGGGAGGAGGGAAAAACAAGATTCTGTTTTTTAAAGGCTTGCCACTTCTTCTGTCAATAACAGCAGGTTGCTGGTTTGGGTTGTTGCAGGCAGCAGTGTCTTTTCAGCAGCCCTTAGTGGTTTCTCTAACGGGACATTGATTTTACATGGACTCTCTTCCAGCTCAGCAGCTGCCCAGTTGATTAAAGTGGTGGTGGTGCTACCATGTCACTTCTGATGGGGCAAAGAGGACTATGAGCCAGCCCCGGCTGCTGGGACTCTTTATTTTAACCCTGCATGGGGAGCCCTATGGCCTTTATCTGCTCAAAGGCTATACCTTTGCTGTATTCCCCCATTCACCGTCCCATTACATCTTCTTCTGCTCCTGCTGTCTTTTTGGCAGCAGATGCCTTTGGAGTCAGAGAATGCTGAGTGTTTACAGACCGAGTCCACTGGCACATCCCTGTCCTGGATGAATACAGCTGTTGGCAGCGGGTGGGAGCTGCTGGAAGCTGTTAATTCTTCTGATGGTGGGACCAGTCTTGGCTTCTGGTGCTGACCCCATCCTCAGCACGCAGAACTCTTCTCCTGAGGCACTGGCTGCTTGCTGAGGAACAAAATCATACAGAAGAAGCAACTAATAAACCTACACGCGGTTTAAAAAAAATTAAAAGCTATTTCTTTGCTTAGCTTATTAACCACAAGTTGAAGTCTTTTTGCTATGGGAATGTATCCTCTGGGATAGGTGTGCATGGCAAATAAAACTCTGCACAGCAGCATGCTGAGCCTCCATAGCTGGGGATTTTCTCTACAGTTTGATAAGATCCTCATTTTTCTCATACTTCTGGCTACTGGAGCCAGGTGATGGAAGCTTCCTAGTCCTTTCCCTAGCACAGGGAAATTTGCTTTAAAGGGTCCTGAAATTAGAGGGACAGAGAGAAAACCAATTTTTTTTTTTAAATCTTATGGGTTTATAATGGTTGAAAATTGGCTGTAGTGGAAGCCTTTCTTTTCAGAAAGCATGTAGGTTCCATGTTAATGCTGTCCATGGAAGGGAGAATTCCTTGCTCTGAGCTTCCAAGCTGTGGACTGAATAAAAACTGCCTCCTGCCCTGAACTCACTTTAGTGAATGCTTTTCTCCTCCTTGGGAAATAAAGGAGCTATGTCTGTAGCTTAAAGATAAATCTTAGGTGTCTTAACAAAACCAGTTCCTGCTGGGGTCCTGACAAGAGCTGCTCGCAGGGTGCTCATATCAGCTGAAGTGGAGCAGATCTGGCTTTCTCCCTGGAAGGAAACCTCCAAAAGTCAGAGCAAATGATCATTCTCATTTAATCCAAAATTGAGAGCCCTTTGATTTATCCATGGAAACATGTTGTTTTAGGAAAGAAAAATCCCAAAACTTCAATTTTCTCCACGCCTCTGCATGTTGTGTTTTGTGTGTTCCCCCCCACCCTCCCTGATTCTAATAGCACAGCAGGTCTGTCTTGTTGCTCCAGTGTGTTCCAGCTGTCTGTGTGCCTCCTGAGAAGGAAATGCCATAATGCCATGCTTTCTGCCCTCTGATATAGACCTGTGAATGCCTGTGTACCTTGGTTTAAGAACAAGCACCTGCAACTTCCCCCTCTTCTATGGCATAGCTGTATCCTGCATGGCAGGAGCATTGTGGACCAGGTGTCTGGGTTGCCTGGTCCCTTGCCAGGTGAGTTGGCAAGAAACTGCACATCACTCCTTTAAATCCTCTGTGGGGTTTGATAGGCATTCGCTGCTCAAAACATTTAGGCTCTGTTTAATTGTCAGTTTTTGATGAACAGCCACTTGGGCAGGAGGTTCCCACCTTCCACTATGGAATTTCAAGGGTGGTAGAAGCTGGAAGGGATATTTGGGAACAGCCTCTTGAGTTTTCTATCCCTGAATTTTGTATTTAGGACAAATCTTAAAAGGTTCATCGTTTTCTTAACATCATCTGATTGTAAAACTTGCCTCTCCCCACCTTCCACCTTGGGCAGATGAAGCCATGTTAAAAACAGCTCCTTCTTTTTGTCTGTCAGTGCATGAAAACAAAAACCTGCTGGGGGACTGAAGCTGAAAGTCACCTCTCTTGACTGATTCAGAGCTTCCAGAGAGAATCCCAGTTCTCATCCAAAACTAATAGAGAGACAATTTCCCTAGGAAATATTGGCATGGGCCAGAGAGCATTAAACTAGAACTTTACGCCAATTAATAGCCATATAATTACAACCCGTTCCCTCCTACTTGCTGCTGACTTCCCCATGTAATTTTCTTTTAATTTTTTGCTTAATAGGCACGCATGAAACATTAGTTACTTGGTGCACTGCTTGCATTTGCTATGTAATAGGCTCAACAGTAAGGAAGACTTAGAAGTGCTCTGTCCATCCTGGGTCAGCTCCAGCCATAGCAATGTGATACAGCCCACAAGAGCAAGGAGTGTGTTGGAGGGACTGATGTTACTTCTCGGCTCTTCAGGGGATGGAGAAATGTAAGGAAATTGGAGGGAAAAATAATGCTGAGAATGGACAGGAAAGGCAAAATTGTGATTAGAGCTGTTTGCTGGCTTGCAATAGGACCGTTGCTTTTCCTCCCCCTTGCCCTGCTCTGGGTCAGGTCTGTTGTAGCACCCAGAACCCTCCATCTTCTTTCATTTTCCCACATAAAACCACAAAAAATGGCATCTTCTCCATCACCCAGAAGAGTCCCCTTCTCCCTTGCAGAGGGAAGAGTCATTCCATGCCAGCTCTAGTGTAAAAGGGAGAGAAACACTCCACACTCTGCTATACCAGTTCCAAGGAGGAAGAAAAAAAATAAAGTCAGAATTGGAGACTTTCACGAGTATTAAATTAAAACAGTGCACAGAGTCTGTTTTGGTTCCTGGGCATGAATATCGTATCAACTCTCCACTCTGTCTGCTGTCTGATAACTGTGGTACCCACCGGCCAGGCTCAGCCTGTGGTATGATATGCAAAAAGAGGGAAAGAAATAAAAAGCAGCAGCCTCATGTAACCTGGTAAATGTAATTTCAGGTGTTTCAGCTGCTCTCATTGCTCCTGCTCCCTGGCTCCCAAATAATTAATCCTGCAGAAGGAAAACCCAAAATGCCTGAGTCACGTTACCCTGGAAGTGGTGGGAGCTGGGAGCTGCTCAGGCTGCATGCTTGACAGGCTGACCTGTGCTCCCCAATGGGTCCCAATGTTTCACAGGAAACAGAGTGATTTGGCTTGGAGGAGGTGGTAAGGCTCAACTGGAGACCCAGAGCAGTGCCATGGATGTTCAGGGGGACCGAGGGAAAGTGAGAGCCCCTTTTGGGGCCATTCCTTGAAGGTGGGTGGAAATGGGGCTGTGCAGATGGTTAACACTTCTTACACAGCACAGGGAGGTTTGTGTTGTGTGGTCAGCCCCTTGAAGATGCAGGTCTCAAGCCCAACGTGAGCCTTAACACACGGGTTCAATGCAGCCCTTTATTCTGCCTCCCATTGCAACCTCCCACTGGGCAGTGTTTAATGCCTTGCAGGGTTTGCGTGTAAAACACCCAAAGAAGCATCTTCTAGGCCACAGCACCCTTTGTGGGGCCTTTCCCTGATGCACTTGTGAGGTAATTAGATAACTGCTGCCAACAAATACATTCATTTAGTAAGTATGCTAATTGGTATTGACCAACATGTGGCAGGCACTTTGTCAAGTGCCAATTAGAGTGCCTAAGAACTGCTTGAGATACGAGAGGCCAGTGATTAGACCCTGGGGTGGGGATCTGAGGAGATACTGGCTGCTAACCTGGCTATTCTGGCACCTTGAGCCTGGGCAGGATGCCATAGCCCTGGCAGAGAAGGATAGCAGGGATGGGATGGGCACAGGGGTATGCAAGGTTCTGTTTATCAAACCCATAAGCATGAAAGCACTTGCCTGCAATGGATTAACTTGATCGGTATCAACTATGCACAGTGTTTTATTTGTGCCCCGGGATGTGTTGAAGATGAGATAAAACAGTTGGATTAAAGGGAGCTGCTTCTGCCTAGGTCTGTAAGGCAGGATGAGGACAGAACAAATGGGACCACATCTGTGGAGAAGAGAGTCCTTCACATTGAGTTCAGCCTGCATGTGGTGGCACAGCTTGCACTGAACACAGAAAAGAGGGATAAATGATTAGCCAGACTGCTGTCCTTTCCCTGGGATGCTCTGTGCTGGTCTGTGCTCCCACTGCAGCCCAGTTTCACCACTTCAGAAAGTGTTAGATCTACCTTCCCTTTAATGGGTTTATTCCCTCATCAACTCTCTTTCCCTACTTTTTTTTTTCCTATCATGTTCACAGAAAAAAATATCTAACCAGCTGTCTTCCAAAGGTATAAATTATAGATAACACATGCTGCTGGATAACCAGGCAGAGCAGCCAAAACCCCTTTTCCACCCCTAACACCAGGCATCAACTGGATGCTGTACAGTTCGTGGTCTTTCTCAAGCCCAGGGGCATTTCTAGCTTAAATTTCAGCCCAAACCAAAGCATGGTGGAGTGGTTCATCCACTGTAGATTTACAGCTAGCTGCCTTCTATGTGAGCATCATGGCAAGGGGAGGTGGAAGAGCTGGTACTAAGATGCTCAAAGGTGGTACGATGTTGGTGATGGTTTTTGGCCTACCCTCCTGAGTGGCCAGAGCTGCTGCTCAAGTTGCCTGGCTGCTCTGCTGCCACCCACATTTGCAGGTGTTTGGCTATGGGGTGTCTATAACCCCAACATGAGTGGTGCTCCCGCGCAAGCTGCTTTCCACTGTGCGCATGCATCAGCCTCCCCAGAACAACTCAGATGCTCTCTTTCGCCTGGATTGGTTTATTTATTGCTACCATTAATTAATTTTGTTTGGGTAGGAAGGACAAAACCCCTGAGACTGTCTGAGCACTGGAGACCATTACTACATTGGTGTCTGAAAGCTTCAGTACACAAAACCCCCTCACTGCTGTCAGCCTGGCACAATTAATTAACCAGAACCTTTCAGAAGCTGCAGCCCAGTATGTCTCTGTTATATAACGAAACTGGCTCTGTGACATCTTTAACTTAAGGTCCACTTGAGGTAAAAGGGGCTCTGCTCAGAAGAACAGTGGCTACTAGGACACCAAAGCTACAGGAAATACAGTCTTTTCCTTGCATGGAAAGGCCACCCATCTTTCCAGGTGGTAGTTATGGGCTCCTACCTCCCTCCTGATGAAGGGCTTCGAGGCGGGAGCTACTGCTCCCATCTTCTGTTGAGTGATGACTCCTAGGGCTGTAAGCTTAGCAAAAACTAGTGATGGTCCCTCTTGACTTGGCCCAAATTCAGCCTCTGCATCCTTTTTACAACAGCAGAAGAAAACAAACCTTGATTTCTCCAGGTTGTGCCACTATCTCGGCACATGTAGCTGGTCCTGGAGCACAACAGCAAGCAAAAAGGAGCAGGAGCTGTTTGGTTTTATATGCTATCAGGAGCATATTTCTCAGTAATACAGTGACCTAATCCTACTCTTATTGATTTTGAGCTATATATATACACACACGGGGAGAGACACACACTGCTGAAAATACAAAATCCTGAACTCTGGGAAGGGCAAAAAGTGTTTCCCCCAGATTTGTTTTCAAGCCCAAGGAAACAAAGGAGATTGTGGAAGGCCTGACCCAACTCCTGGTGTGTCTTTGAAAAGGGTCCCCTTTCCCATTCCTGGCAGTGATGCAGGAGCATAGTGCCTGTTGTGTTTAAGTAGATGCTCCTTCCCAGTTCCAAAGCTGGAGATATCCAGCTGCTTCAGAATGTTCCTTTGTGTTATTGCTGCTTCCCTCCCTGGAATATGCAAAGTAGGAAGAGAAAAGCCCCAGCAAATTAGGCAGAGCAGTTTATCTGACAGGCCAGCAGTCACCCAGATAACAGAACAAACAGAGTTTGTCTCATGGTCAGGGTGACACTTTGCCACAAAAGAAGAGCAGGGAGAAGTTAATTAAACTCTAAAGAAGCCATTTATTAGAAAAGGAAAGTAAGACATGGCTTTTCTTCAATACTGGAGAAAGGTTCATTACAGAGTGAAACCATTCTTTAGCAGTTAATAAACTATTTTTTAGCACCTGGCTTTGAGGAATGGGTAATGGAGTGTCCATGGCTCATTTTAATGTGCAGTTTTCCAAGGTGTCCATGGCCCATTTGTTCAAACGATTTAGAAAACAGCTGTCTGAAAACTAGGGAATTGGAGAGCTTTGCAGGTCTGTAATAGAAGGCAGAGCCTTTGGTGCACCATTCTACATTTGCCCTGCATACACAACTGCTACAAAGCCCCTAACATGCTTTGTTCCTGCCTGGGCATGCTGGTGGCATGATTTGTCACTGAGCAAAAAGGGCCTTTCTCTGTTCACACCCACAGTGAGAGCCAGGAGACACAGGCAGACCAGGAGCCCTTGTCAGGTACTGGCTGGAGCACATCTGGAATGCTTATTCCGTAAGTGCTGGCAGGGACAGCCTTTCCTGCTGAGAGCTGACACTTTAAAGAGTTAATTGCCACTGGATATATTTTATAAAAGAAAACCCAGTCAAACGTGATTTTGGAAGACAAGGAGCCAGACACTCTAACAGCAACTATAAAGCCTCAACACCTTCTTGCTGAAAAACCATTTATTGCCTATAAAGCCAGTGTGCTTGGAGGTAGACGTGACTGTTTCCTACCTGCACCTCTGTGGAAGATGCTGCCTTGAGAAGACGCCTCTGTACTTGCTGATAATATAGAATTGACATGCATGTCATTGTGCATCAGTCTGACTGCATCTCCCTGAATTTGGGGAGTCCCAGTGGGTCTGGGGAAAAAAAAGGAAATAACACTCTTTGCTAGCAATGCTGAGTTAATAACGAAAACATGAAAATACAGCCAACCTCCAAGACGGGTAAAGGACCTTATGATACTTAGTGAGCGGATAATAAAACGGCAGATGAAATTCAACGCTGCTAAATGAAAAACAATGCACAGGGGAAAAATCATTCTAACTTTACACATACAGTGATGGGCTCTGAACTGGCTATTACGGCTCAGGAAGGAGAGCTGAGAGTTGTGCTAGAAATATCTATCAAAATGGCAGTTCATACTCTGCAGTAGTCCAAACCCAAATATAATGACAGGAATTAAAGGGAGGTAAGAGAGGGCAGAACAAGGTTCTGCTGCTTAATAAATGTCTGATATATCTCCTGTTGAATAATTTGTGAGTACATCGGGTTTTCCCATCCCAAAAAGTGGATGAGAAGAAGCCTTGAAAATTATCCACTGAAAGCAAACATTGATAAAGGCAGGGTGAGATATGAAATGGTGAAATGGTGAAATCTATATGAAATAGAGCTGAATAATTAAATGGCAATGATTGCTCAGTATAAGAACCACTCAGTATCAGGAGTAGGGAATATCTAGAGATGTTCCAGGAAGGGCAAAGGTAAATCCTTTACCCAGCACCCGGTTAAAAAGTAGGACTCGCTATCAGGGGAAATTATAGGTGCTGAAATCTTATATAGACTGGGAAAGTGGTTAGATATTTTTGCAGAAAAAAAAAACCCCTGCTGTTTCTGATGAAATGGTCATTTCTCCTTGTCCTGGTGCAGGGTGGCTACATGGTCTGACAAACAGAAGGAGCTTTGCTAGCGGCTTGCTAGGACCTGTCCCATGCCACTGGCAGGAACCAATGGTCCCATCCAGCTGGTGGCTTCGATTTTCTGCCTTTTCCACCTCCATCCAGACCTGCTGAGATCATTTCAGAAGCTTTGTGATGGACTGGCACACTCCCAAATGCTGTCTCTGAAATGGCTTCATTTGGCCAAGTGCAGAATGCAAATCAATTATTATTTTTACTGTGACTATTTAAAGAGCATACTGAAGGCATTTGTGGTGTTTTCCCTCTATTGCAAATAGATGGGAAGCAAACCAGATCCCAAGCCAGCAGCTGGCCTGGCTACCTGCCCTCTCCTGCTGGGGCACATGGGATATGGGTCTCCTTCCTTGCTGCAGCGCAGGGGCAAGCAGAGCCTGGGCAGGCTTTTGCAGATACAATAGTCCTCAGACCTGGGAGGTAACACTCCGTTCCTCGGCAGAGTCCGGCTGCTGAAATAATCTGCCCAATGGTCCACTTTATGGCGAGGCAGACAGGCTAAAATTCACTGCCACCACTTACCAAAGAATAATGAAACATTTCCTGAGACAGCAATAAATATCTCCTGCCATGACAACACTTACCAGTGCCTCTTTGATCCAGGAAAATGTTTTAAAACTCAGCAAAGTAGGAGGTTTTAATGCCTCTCTACTTGCTGGTTGCTGGCTGCTCACAGTTGGGGTGTGGGGGGAGCAACATGAAGTGGTTCGTGGCTCCCTGCAGAGCCCAAAAAGTGGGTGTTGGGGGGTAAACTGCCTTCTGAGCTGTCCCTATGGGCCAGGTAGCTGTGCACCATCCTCTTCCTCCTCCCATTTGCAGCCTTCACCAAATGCCTCTGACACTGATCAAAACGACGTGAGCAAGTAGCTTATCAGTTACAAGGGATCAATAACCCCTGGCTTGTTTTCTTCAGTCTAAGAAAATCTAAATAACATGGGGTAGGGGTGGATCTGAAGAGTCATCACCAATCAATAGCTCTCCCTGTGCAAGCATGCAATGGGTCAGTGGGTGAGGGACATTTATCAATGCCTCTCTCTCTCTCTCTCCCAGGCATCACCCATGTCATCCTCAGTGGCTGCATTTAATCCAGCCCCGTACTGCAGAGCAAAACAATGCCTGCTTGCTCACCTCCACTCCCACCCACACCACCTCCAAATGGCATCGTGCCCAATTAGCAGTGCTTAATGAAAAACAAGTGGGCCAGATGGGTGTGCATGCTTGCTTACGTGACTGCCCAGGTGCCGAGGAAGCAAAGCTATGTTTGAAAGGGGTCCTTGATCCAGGAGGATAACTGTGAGGAAGACTCCTTCTCCCCAGACTGACAAAAAAGGAGAGGTTTGGAGCCACTGTCCCCTTTGAAAGGGCTTCATTCTGGTCTAGATCAGCTATTTCTCATCGTGAAGAGAGACTGACAGCGTAGTTCATGCCAGGGTATGCTGGAAAAATGCTGGACCATGAGGGTGCACAGTAAGGCTTCTTGGAGCCAGGCTGATGCAGATTGTGAATAAAGGCCATCAGCTACCCGGAATTTCTCAGGGACATGGTTTAGTAAGTAGACAGGTATGGCTGGACTCGATCTCACAGGTCTTTTCCAACCAGATGATTCTACAAACTAGCAAAAGTTATTTCTGAGGGCCTCTAGGCCATCACATGAGGCTCAGGGGAGCTGAGCCAATGTGATCAAGTCCTCTTTAGGCAGCAGCAAGGCTAACTATAGTGGATGCAAGCCAGTCTGCACTGGTTCCCCACAAAGGACACGGCTCCTTCTAATCCACAAAGACAGAATTTACATGTGCAGGAGAAAGCTCCATCAGCACCCACCATGCTAGGGTCTGAGCCTGCCTCTCCCGACGCTAATGATAACCAGCCTTCCCCAGCAAAGAGCCACATCCTGATAGCTATCCCCAATGCCCCAATGTGCAGCGTAAGGGCAAGATCCAGCAGAGGTGGGGATGCATCAGGCTAGGACAGGATCAATACAGGGCTGGAGAGATTTGCCACCTCTGAGCTCGACAGGAGGCTGGGATGGCCATCCCAGGAAGAAATGCTCTTAGCAGCCATCGCCACAGAGGGAAAAAGGAGGTGTTTTGTAACAGAAGAAAAGCTGATGGTGGAAAAAAACATGGGTAAATTATAGATTTTTAAAGCCCAGAGAGTGGATCCCATTGCTTTGTCCACTTTAAAATGGATCATCAGAAATAAAGTGAGTTTAAGGCTATAGCAGCCTGGGTAGCCTGAGCAGTAAAATGAAGCCAGCAGTGTGGTGGCTTGACTGTGAGCCAGTCAAGATGCAGCCTGTGAGCATTCCTTCGCTGGGAAACATGTCAGAGATCTGATCCCTGATGTGTCTGGTACGCCGCAGAGCTGCACTATACACTGTGCATTGATGCTCAGTAGAACAAGCAACCTCTCAGCACAACCTGGACCATAATGTTCCAGTTCCCCACATAGAATCATAGAATAGTTTGGATTGGAAAGGAACTTAAAGATTATCCAGTTCCAACCCCCTGCCATGGGCAAGGAAACCTCCCATCAGACCAGGCTGCTCAAGATCCTATTCAACCTGACCTTGAACACCTCCAGGGAGGGGGCATCCGCAACCTCTCTGGTCAACCTGTGCCAGTGTCTTGCCACCCTCATTGTAAAGAATTTCTTCCTAATGTCTAACCTAAAGCTTCCCCCTTCCAGTTTAAAGCCATTCCCCTGCATCCTGTCACTACCGACCCTTGTAAAAGGTCCCTCCTAACTTTCCTGTAGGCCCTCTTCAGGTACTGGAAGGCCACTATGAGGTATTTGAGATACTTCTACCTGCCTTCGTCAGAGACTCTAATAGGAGAGGAGTGAGAACACACAGCAGGGAGCGATGGGGAAGAGGGAGGTATCAGATGGCAGCGACCAACAGAGAAGATTGACTTAATGGGATCAGTCCTCATTTCGTTGTTATTATCAGCACCTTGGGAGTGTAGCTTCTCTAATTAACTCCTTTGGTCTCTTAAGCATGCAGCTGAAGCTTATGTTCCATCAGTGACTGCTTGCACTAGCGCTTGTGGATTGGAACAAGCAGAGAGGCATGGAGATCCCTATGCAGTTACTCAGTGCCAGGTATCTCTACAAACCTCTTCTCAATCAGTTTGGCCATCCTTTAGGGGAGAGAAAAGGCTCAGTGGCTTTTAATAACTCAGCAGTGTGACTTCTCTTCCTGATGTTGTTATGAGTTTATTTTTTTGGGTTGTTTTTTTCTTTTTCCTGCTTGTTTTGTAATACATTTACAATGTTATTCCATTCAAGTTATAGGGGGTTGGGAATAGCTATTTCCAGCAGGGCTCTTCTTAATCATGCTTAGGAATGAGTGACCTCTTCTCCAAGGCTGTAGGATCTTCCAAAATCAACATTTGTTTTGAAGGTGTTTGATTGCAATGTAGAATTTTCTTGCTGGCTGTGTAAGTGCTCAGTGCACTGAAATCCAGCCAAGTCTGTGTCTCCCTGCTGTCATATGGCCACCAATTCACTGGCTTGTGGGGAAAAGTGTTTCCTTCCATCTCCATTGATGGTTCATGGGGTTTTTAATGTGAAACAGGAAGAAAAGAAGAGCTCAATTTATGCTCTTGGTATCATTCAGCAATTTATTGGCCTTTGGTAAAGTTGTGATTGTTATCAAGGTTACCAAAATCTCCAGAGACTGAAAATCACAGCAAAAGCTTGCTTTCATGGATGATTTCCAGTCACTTTTCTTCTGGCTGTGCTAAAAATAATGCAGGAATAGCTTTCTTCGAACTTTCCTATTCCCTCCTGGCTAGAATGGAGGTCAGGAGGACGAAAGTGAAAAAAGAGTTGGGGGAGGGAGTCAAGGCAAACTCTTGACATGTATGGGTTTGGATGAGGTTGCTTGCTGGTTTGTTTCTGTTTTTCTCTTTGGTCTAAATCTGATTAACTTTCTGCTTTTCTTTCTTTTAGCTTATCTGATGGTGAAGGCTGGGTGTTTCAATTCTTCTGGAGCAGAAAATCTGCTGTTTGTAATGACTTCCTTTTAAGAGTTCATTAGAAACATCCCCTAATCCAGAGGCTGGTCGGACAATAGTGCCCTCTATGTTGTAAGACCTTTGTCCAGGAACTCGGGATGATGCTGTATTGCATAAGTTGTGTTAGGATAGCTGACCTGCTTTCCCTTGCAATGGCTGTGGGTTTTGTTAATTACTAGGCTGTTGCCCAGATTTGCTGCATCGTTTTGTTGAAGTGTTTCCATGTGGTGTAACAGGAAATAACAGTATCCCTGGAGATAGCCAAAGTGTTATCTGAAGGTGCCTGTCCAGGAGCAGAGAACTCCTTCAGGCCACTCAGAAATGGCAGAATAATATTTTCTCCTCAGAAAAAGAGACAAATAAGAAACCTGGTGCTAACCACAAGTAGGGAGGCATTGCAGCTGAAAAAATCCTCATAGGGCAGAGATTTTAGCTAGTTATACAACTGCTTCAGTCAGCTGTAGCCTTCTGAATTGTGATGATATTTTTTTCAAGCAAGGGGAATGATGTGATGTCGTTTTCTTCAGCTGTTCGTTAGTGGTGTAAATAACAATGGATCATCAGTTATCCTTCCCCATCCATAAGTTTATGCTGCTTTTAATATCCTTTCTTAAAAAAGGAAGAGGGGCAGTCTGGGGTCACTCATGAAAGAAGACCCCTTTGCAAGACAGATGTTTGTTCTTGACCCCAGCCACCATAAAATCTTGCCTTATTCCTTCCTGCCCACTTCATTTCAGGGACAGGTTGCCCCTTTGCAAGGAGATAAGGTGAAGGTTTTGTCCTGGCTACCACCTCCCAGGAGGGGACTTTGCTGATTGCCATGGATCAGCCTCTGATGGATATCCTCCTGCCCTGAGGAGCAAAAGGAGAGGTGTTCCTTCCATTGTGGCTTTTCCAGTCGTTCCCTTTTCACAATTTCCTGACTCATGCTGGTCTCTTCCCCTTATAAATTGATATTCTAGTTCAAGCTTAAAAATCTGCCTTTCCCACCCAGCACTGCTGCCCTTCACACCAGGTGCCAGCTGCAGGAGAGATCGCATTGATGCAGCTGATGCAGGAACTTCTACTGCAGCTTGGCTAATGAAAGCCTAACTCCATTGCCTGAATGCACCTCAGGGTAATTGTAGGTGGAAATGAACATTTATTTTCAGTTGAAACACATTTCCCCTGGTTTTGCTGCTTGCCCTGAGCTGGCACAGCAGTGCCGCACACAGAAGCAAGGGTTTTGCAGAAGCTTGTGTGGAGTCACAGCCTTTCCCAGCCTTCTTCCCCCAAAATTTTTGCTTCTGGGCTGCCCTTGGGAGACCCAAAGAGCTGAGTTGGCTTCACACGTGGTGCATGCCCCATAATAAATTCATGGTAGGTTGGCCCCTGTGGACCAGGAGAGCACCACTGGTCCTAGGGGGATGTCATTGGGTCTTCCTTGGGTCAGTGGCACTAGCAAGTTCCACCAGTTCCTTTGGTCATGGGTTATTGATATTATTGATGTTATTGTGTGCCCACCCTGAAGTCTAGAAAAGCACGTGTTGCTGATGTGTGTCTTCCCAACCTTTTAAAGATGTTTTTTTTCAGAAACCTTGGAAAATCAGCAGGGGAGGCTTGTGTTTCTCCAAGGCTTGTGATGAAAGCTATAACTCCATGCAGGGTTTGCTGGACAAGATGTTACAGACTATTCCAGCATTCTAAGTGGGGCAAAGCCAGAGTTTTCCCACTATTCCTGCACTGGTGCAAATGGTGCAAGAATCAGGCCCTCCTTAGGTTTTGAAGCAGCATCTGTAGAGGTCAGATGGGTAAGACAAGAAGGTCATTGAAGATGACAAAGCACATAGCCCGGTGCAGGGAGAGCATCTCAAGGCAGCCCAGTGAATCCCACGGGATGCCTAGGGTCTAGCAACCATCTGAGGGACTGGTTGAGGCAGTGCCAGGTACCAGGCTCAGTCGCAGGAATAACAGTCAGACGGAAAACTCTGTGCCTCTTTCAGCAGTCTCCTCCTATGTCTCTTAGGGAATTAAATAATAATGCGTTTATTGAAATTCACCGTGTCATGCAGTACACTGGAAGCAGCAGATACACAGGAACTCAGGTAGACTTTAAAAAAGAAAAGAAACATGTGAAAGTGTTTGGCAAAATTTCTGCTGAAAGGGGAAATATATGTTTTTATATATATAGTCAATCAGCTCTGCGAAAACCGTGATTCCCCCTTGCTTCTCCACAGAGAGAGAGAAGAAGACCCATGGCACAGCTGGCAGGTAATGTAAAGGTAATGCAATGCTGTATTTTTGAGGGGACAAAGCATTGCTATCGTGAAGAGTTAAGCTGAAGCTGTGACCAGGCAGTATATTTCCAATGATGAGAGCAAGAGAGGCATTTACAGGAGACACAGACATTAGCGGAGCAGAGGGATAGACTGCTTGGGCCCTTGGAATAGGCTGCTCAGGGAGTTTGTTGAGTCACCATCCCTGGAGGTGGTTTAAAGATGAGTAGGTGTTGTACTTTGGGACAGGGTCTGGTGGTGGACTTAGCAGGGCTGGATCGATGATTGGACTAGATGGTCTTAAAGGTCTTTTCCAACCAAAACCATTCTGCAATTCTGTGTAAGTACTGCTTATTTATAGAAGCATACTGTGGGCAGAAGTTTATATCTCTTCCTCATGAGGGGGCCAAGTGACTGAGGAGACCCATGCAAGCCTTCAAGTGCAGATTAGGGCGGCATTGTTCACATTTTGTCTAGCAACTCCTCTCTCTGCTTTGAGGCAGTTCTGCTGACAGGGCTTTGCTTTCGTTTCCCACTCATGCTATTGGGCTCTTCTTGCTTCCTGGTTTCTTTGGGTGGGTTTGCAATGACGTGAGAGAAGCTCAAGTTGCATAACGAGGATAGAGGTAAGGCAATAAAATTAAATAGCATTATCTTATGATTAGGTGATCGACCTCATTCTTAGACCAGGAAATGTTATCATCAAAATAATTTCTTATGTCATTCCAGGGTACAGGTGGGTTCTTTTATATTTACTCGTTTTCTTCTTGTCTCTGAAGTGACACACTGGCAGGCATATGATGAATCTTGGCTTTGATCCAGATGCACGTGCCTACATCTCAAGTGCGTAAAGTAATCCACAGGCATGGCTGGGATTGCTAAAGTCTGGCATTAATGATGGCCTTAAGTGGGTGTTCAGCTTGAGATCCTATTCATTGTGCAGAAGTGGTCACTGAGCATCTTGTGCAAGCCAGCGTTAGTCCATGGATCATCTCAAGTGGTCACTCCAGCTGTTTATTATTCCTTATTGGTAGCGTGTGACTGATCACCGAAATTACTCTCTGTTGCTTCTGTGCTCTGATTAGATTCCTGCAATTTTGGAAAAAGTGGGATAATAAATAACAAATCATGACGAGCGAATAACAAGTGCCTCTGTTTGCGCTGAGGGGTCCTTCTTTGCATGGTGAAATGAGGAATTATCTGCTGTTGCTCTCCTCTGCTTGCTTTTTTTTCCTACTGTAATGAGTTTGGGGTTGGTTTTCCCAGCAGCAGCCCAGGTCTGGCTGAAGCAATGAGCTGGTTGCAACCTGAGGGTACATTAGCCAGGGGAGCTGGCAACTTGTGGCCAACTCTGAATCTTCTGGAAATGCTTTAAGGATGGGGGTTAACTCAGGGGGAGAGGGGACATGACACCAACTCTAATGCTTTTTGTTCCAGAAACTTTCTATCACCAATTAAATGGAGAATCAAATATGATCAGCCAGGTAGAAGCATGAAATAAAGATTGGGTTTGCTTGACATTGCTGCTTTCTTCTGCCTTTTGCTCCTGGAGTATGGGGGCTGCCACTACTGACATAGTGTCAGCAAAGGCTAGGAATACTTTTTCTTTTTTTCATCTAGTGTGCTCAGCTGCTGTCAGCTGCTGGGATAGAGTCACCTCCCTGCGTCACCTCTTCCTCAGTGTCCTTTGAAAGCCAGCAGTGTCACCTTTTCAAAAGTAAACATAAAGCTAAAACTCTTCCATAGTTTGGCTGAAATGCTGTGGAAAAGTGGCAGTAAAGCTCAAGGCAGGGAGAAAAACACCTTCACCTGTCCACCAGAAAAACCCATGGATGGGAAAGGTATTTCCTCCTCTGTGCTGGCTGCTGTGTTCAAAGGGGAGATAACATCCTGCAGAGAGGTCCTTGTTCTGGCAGCTCATGGAGTGCACTCATGATCCCCACAAAGTCAGGAGGAGCTTTGCTGTCAACATCCATCAGGACTGGGGTTTCAGCATGGATGCAACCAGACATGCTTTTCTATGAGTGTTTGCAGGTGCAAGGCTAGAGGTACCAGCTGTGCTCATGCAGGCAGCTCTATGAAAGCCAGAGTTATCCCCAGCCCCTTTCCTACATGCAGTGATTTAAAGTGATGGCAAAATCAGTCTCTTGCTCTTGTCTCTCTGTGCTATAATGGCATTGCAGACTATCTCCCTCCCTTATTTTTTTCTTTTTTTTCTTATTTTCCCTAAGGACTTTTGCTTTTGAAATACTCTGTTGATTTTTTGATCTCCTCTACTTTTGAAAAGGCCGCCAGGAAAGTCTTGTCAGCAATTTAATGAGGAGATAAAAGAAGAAGGAAAAGGAGATTGTTAGCACAGGGATAGTGCCTGACATCTGGACAGGGCTAATGTGTGATAAGACAGGAGGGTTGTAGGCAAATCTGCTGTGCTTGATCTCTTGCCAAGGCAGGGCTTGGACTCAATGGCTTTAAAGCACGTCTGGGTGGACAGAGCCCGAGTTGCCCAAATCCCTGGCGATGTCTGCAGATCAGGTATGTGGGGGCCTCGGGTCCCTACTCAGATGCTCGCTGAAGTGAAAAGTCTTTTGGTTGACTTCAAAGGGATGTAAGCCCAGATTATCTACCCTGTCCTGGAGCTGGAGACTGAGAGAGATAAAAAATAAATAAATAAAAAGGAAGCTGCTGCTTCAAACCTGAGTTCCCAGGAGATGGAAGTTGCTCATAGGATGTGAAGTTAGCAGCCAAGGGGCTAGGGGTGTTGATGTCCTCCCAGAAAGCTTTGTGCCACACAGAGCTCCTGGCTGATCCACTCAAATCTGCACGCGCAGATGGTTGGAGCAAGCACTAGGAACAAGAATCACTGACTTGTTCGTTATTGGGTTTGTTAATTATTTGATTTATCTTGGTGCTTCTCCATTCCTCAGCTGGCTTTGAGCTGTAGTAGCTGTTTTTTAGTAAAAAAAGGGCAGACAAGCAGGAGGGTATATTTAGATACTGGCTTAAGACTCCTCTGGGGCTTTGAACACCCTTCAACTCCTGTGGAATTGAGAGCTAGTGCTTTAATAGAGTAGTTTTAGAGTACAATAGATTGCATCCAGCACCTCATCCCCACCCTGCACATGGACCCTGGGGACAGTTCCAAATCCACGCTCCGTTTTGTCCCTTGGTCCTTATTTCTGGTTTCTGCTGGCCCCCTCCTGCAAAGTTTTGCTCTGCAATGGAGAAAAACACAAGGACGAAAGCTCAATGTTTGGGGAACAACTTTTCCCATGAGCACAGAAGTCTGTATACAAGGAGAGGGTCTAGCTTAGAAATCAGTGTTGAATGCACACTACCGTCTTTTTTTTTGGTCCATAGCTAGGAAACAAGAGACAAGTATTTCCTTTTAAGGGCAAAGAAGGCAGCAGTTAGCTGTGGAAATACTTTTGGCTACTGCCTCCATTAGAGATAACTCTCCATGCGAGATGCTGGCTCAGATGCTTCTTTCTCTCCATCCGCAGGTGAGAACAACTTGAAAACTTAAATCCAATATATAAAGGCAGAGAGGGAAATGTTTAATTGTCCTGGCTCTGCTGCAGGCTGATAAGCTCACATTGATTTTCTGTAGCAAAGTCTCCAGCGTACGTGTTGGTGTGTGTGCATGTACGTGTGTGAATGTTTCTCGCTCCTTGGGTATTTCTAATCTCCTGTTGTGTGGTGAGAGCTCAACGCTTCCTCCAGAAAATGGCCATTTACAGCACAAGTTGTTACAATTTTTTTTCTTCTCCTTTTCATCCTTTCTATTGGCTTCCTACAAACTTTCCACCAGAGTGGAGAGAGGTCTCAGGAAAGATGTTCCTTCACTAATGCGTATTGCTCAATGTGAAGCTCAAAGGCAGGTTCATATTCACTACATAATTTTAAACCATGCAGTCCAGGTGTCTAATCCCTGCCTATTTCTTCTTGTGAATACAGAGAGAGTAACACAAGTAAAAGCAATATTCAAGTGGGGTTTTACCAACAGCTTGAATTATTTTGCACTGGAGAAGCGCAGAAAAATGTTCAGTTAACTCTTTATCTATTTATTTTGAGGCTTTGATGAAAACAAATAGGCAAACACAGAAAAAAGTATAGTCCAGCAAGTTTTATAGCTCATTTCTGAAGCATATAAACTCCAGAAATCTTAGATGTCTCCCTAGAGCTTGCCTATCTCATTTTTTTCCAATGTTAATTATAAAAAAAAAAAAATTCTGTCCACAGTGATGAAAAAATGGCCAGAGGAGTCAAAAGGGAGACAAGCAGCGTTCAGATGTGGGAGTAGGAAAAAGAGAAAACACCAGCCTCCCAGGAGATGTAATAGGCTTAGAAGGCCTGCTTGACACATGTCGGATAAAATAAAAAAAACCTCCACAACAGTGTCTATAAGAAGATTAGCTTGAACATGGTTAAATTTCTCTAGGGACTGTCCATAGCTGAAGCTCAAACCAACATCTCCTAGGGCCTTATCAGAGTAATGAATTTCCACCACTTTGGGCCATTAAAAATCCTCCCCACTGGCCCCTTTCCTGAGCTGAAGCATCTTTGATTTAGGGCTCATCTGCTGGAGATGGTTCAATTTGCACCGTGCCCCTCCTTGATGGGACAGAGGTGTGGTGTTGGGAGTTAACTCACTGGAAATAACACAATGTGACTATCTAATTTGTGGCTGCCACCCCTCTGGGAAAAAGTCCTGTCTCTGGGCAGCAGATTATCCTCAGGCTCATTATGACATTGTTCCGAGACAAATCCCCCAGGCTTCTGCCTGTAATCACTTTTACATACGTGCAGGCAAATGCCTCTCTGTCCGAGCTCGCCATGTCGCAAGTGGAGATGGAGAAGAGCGGTGTTACGTTGGGAAGAAGAGATAGAGTGATAACTGCTTGCATGGGCAGTGACTGGTAACTGCTGCTATTAACCACTGGTTAAGTTTCAACTGAAGTTAGGGTTAGGCTTCATTTTCCTGAAAGCCAGAGGACATGGCTTGGGTGGTTTTGGTTCATTTCTGGGTTTACTTTTTTTTTTTTTTTTGGTTGTGGGGTTTTTTTTTTTTGGTTAGTTGTGGTTTTTGGGTGTTTTTTTTAGAAAAGTAACTAAACAGCAAACTTAAAGAGAACAACCTTGAAAAATTCTGTCTTCAATTCTCAGCAGATGTGAGCGTATGGAAGAGCAAAGAGGTTAACCCATACTCCTCTTGGCTATTTTTGCCCCATCCAGCAGTTCCATGGTCCCTGCAAGCCTTGCCTTGCCGATGTCCTGGGGCTGCGTGCCACAGTGCTTCTGCTGCCACTGCTTTTTCCATGAGTGCTCTTCTGTTAAAAGACATAATTATCATGGTTTTAACCCATGTACTCCACTGAATCAGAACAAACACTCTACCAAATGCAACAGTGGAGCAGCACTTTTATACCCCCTTAGCAGTGGAAAGCACAGAAGGCCATGCCAGCACCAAAAGCAAGATTTTCACTAGTGACAGCCAATCCTTAGAGACTGTGTGAGAACTTGTTTGAGGATGTTTTGGTGATAGCTTGGAAGGTGTGTGTCAGGGGGTTGTTGGGGATCTGCAGCACATAGCTATGAGTTATTTTAAAGATGAGTGGAGGTGGTGTTTGTAGGGTATCATGTGAGCAGCTTGTGGTATTGCCATGTTTATGGTATATGGAGGGCATGCTTGTGGTACCTGGGGAATTTGGGTGGGATTTGTGATGTTTGAACATTCAAATACTGAAGGGCTGAAAAAGTTTGTGGGTTTTGGGGGAGTTGTTCTGTGTGGGCTTGGGACTCCTTTAGATGGCTTCAAGAAGTGCAGTGTTGCTGTTATTTTCAAAACTATTGGTGGCCAGTTGCAGCTGGGCTTATTTATTCTGGTGCATCAAAATGCACCTGTCTGTCCTGCTATTAGCCAGCTGCAGAAAGATGCAAGCTTTTGACAAGTAATTGGTTTACAGTGACCCAAGAGGGGCTTGGTGCTTGCTGAGACCAGAAAACACGTAACCTTGAGAACCTGCGCTTTGAACCACCTGCATCACAAACATGGTCAGAAGCTGTCTAGAGACAGAGGACAAGGTTTGAAGCCATCCATGTTTTTTCCATTGTATGAAATGCCTGGATCCACTCTGGAGCATCTGGCAGGAAAGGACTCTGTCCTGGCAGCCAGCACTTGCGTCACTGAACCAGCACTCACTTCAGCATGGTTTGGCACAACCATCCATCCCTGGCAGCCTGCTCCACCAGGATTACAAGTAGTTAATCAGGCATGAAAAGACAGTGACCCTCCCTTATCTCACAGAGGCATAAGCCAAAGTGTGGACCCCACTTTGCCTTCCTTCCTACCCTTTCCCCTGTTCTCCTGAGCATCCAGGGGTATGAGAGTCCTGCTAGCCCTACAAATTCATATGGGAAGGGCCATGTAAAGGGCTCGGGAGTATCTCTTCTTCTAAAAATTGCTTTTGGAAGAATTTGCTGTGGCCAAATTGCCCTTTCTACAGCAGACATCCTACTGGGGGTTGCACGGTGTGCCTCAAGAAACTCCCAGAGTGCTGGGAGATCTTTGCTTGGTCTGCTTTTGCCTTCTTTCCGTGAGTTATGATCCTCCTCTTGTCATCCCCTTGCTTCACCACAGTGAAGAAATTATTTATTTGGGAGAGGAGGGGCTGTTAAGGGAGAGGGATTATGAATTTGTAGTTTAAATACATAGAAAAGTGAGAAAAGACTCTTCTCCCTTTCACCCCATCTCCCTTGGTGGGCTCAGTGCTACATCCCATATTTTTCATCCAAATTGAATCGTTTATTTTTATCTCTTCAGAAAAATAAGCATTAAAAGTTGCAAGATGGATCACCTGCATGCAAATCTTCAAGGGCTGAAAGGGAAGGCTACGGGGGATATTGCGACCAAGAGGAGGCTGAAGGAATAAGTCAGTAATATGTGTGGAAGTGAAAGGTGGCTGGACCATTCATTCCCATTACGAAGAGTTACACTACCATTAATAATCATTTTAACAAGAGCAGGCCTGAGATAGCAGGTCTGGGCTACATTTCTGCAGAGTGAATTTTTATTTAATAAAAAAAAAATTACCATGCATACAAATGAAAAGGTACAGCAGGCTCACTTCTACCTGATATTTATTATTGCTTCACCTGCCATGTTATGGCTAACACATATTAAAAGGGCTGTGCATGTTGTATTGCCTTTCCTACAGCACTCAAACCCCAGCATACTTAAAGCTCCAAAAGCACTGGTTTCTGAGCAACTGTAACTTTTCCGAAGAGGAAAGGACCACTTTGCCTGAATGAAAGCATCCAACCATCAGAAATCCCATATTTCTAAGGGGTGGTCAGACAAATCTTGGAGATTGTGCAGAAAAGGGTGGAGTTTGCCAAAACTTCAGCTTTTACTCAGGTGCATTTCTGTAGGTCTGGGTTTGTCTGGAGAATCAGCGGACTGCAAAATCAGGAGCTAGAGTGTTGCTAAGGATTTTACCCATAAAACCACATCTTTTAAAATAGGTAATGCATTCCCTTATAAAGGAATAAATGAGTAAAAACCTCTGGGTCTTTTATGAAGCAGCCATCAGGAAGAAAGCTTTTAATCTTGGTGATTTAAGAGAGCAGGGAAATTAGCTGTTAACCAGGCAGTCCTTGTCTACTTTATTTTTTAGGGGAAAAAAAGCAGAAAGGCAGAGAGTCAAACCTGAGACAGCGGCATTTGGGCTGTAGGCTGGGAGCCAACTGAAGCCCATCAGTACAATCCCCACTCCAGCCATGTTCTCCAAGGCTGTCGTGATGTGAGCATGAAGCGACACAGGAGTTCCATCAACACTCACATGAGCCAAAGGCATCCATGCACTCAAATATAAGCACCTTTATCATGGTGTACCACAGGCCTACATGTGCCAAAGGCAGGTATGCTGAATGGGGGACATACAGCCAGCTAGGCATGAAGTAGGTCCTCCTGGTGGGCAGTAGGCTGTAGCACCTTGAAGTGCCACCAGAAAAAAGTCAAAAGTGCAGAGAGGTTGGGCAACACTAAACCAAGATGTTAATTTGGATATGAAGGTCGTGGCTGAGATACCTCTGTCAATGAAGAAAAGGCAGAGACTCTGGGGAAAGGCTGTTCCAGGGAAGTTCTCATGCTGTGATGGTTTCAGAGTGGTCTTGGTCTCCTGGCACCTGATATGGCATCTTGCAAGTTGGGATACGCTACAGGTGGACTCTTCTCTATATACCAACCTACTGCAACATTAAGGTACTTGCATTTGGACACAGTTAAGATCTGGGAGGTCTGCAGGGCATCTCAGTTTGTTTTATGCTGATGGTGGTATGATCCCAAAGTGAACTCAGCCAGTTTATCTTCAGGAAAATGTGGGTTTTTTAATTAATACAAAAAAAAGTGAGTGAGAACACAATATCAGCTGGGCTCCTGTTAACGTCTGACACCTTCGTCTTCCCCTCCTGATGCTGCTTGGCCAGACTGTCTGGTAAACATATTTGATGTTTTCTTCTCTAGATGGGCTGGGATAATTGATGCTCGCCTCCTGCCAAGCATGGGATACCACACGTGGGAACGCATACTGCATCCTGGGGTACCCTGGGGCTGCTGCAACCTGCTTCACCAACAGAAAACACCTTATTTTGGGAAAAAATATAGCCTCTTTTCTCAGCAATGCATCTTGTTTCCCTCTTCGGACCTGGTTATTCAAATATTAGGCTTTCAGAGGTGACTCGTAGTTGCAAGGACATTGTATCTGACTGAAAAGGTGGGAGTTTTGGGTAGTGCCAAGCAGCTGTTCTTCAGAAATGAAGGTAATTCTAAGTGTTGAGGGACAGAGATGACTGACTTTCATCAGTCACTGTTAAGATCTCAGTCCTTGGATCTCGCAAAGGCCAGGAGAGGTTGAGGATTTGCTATTTTCACACTGTCTCAGCAGTAGATGCTACAGGCTGATGGAAAGAAAGGAGCAGAGGAGCTATCTCCCTGGATGAACCAAGGAGATGGAGAGATATCTTTTCCTCCTCATTTAAGTGAGTTTTCCTGCGATTAATTTCAACCCTCTTTCCAGAAGATCCTCTCCTGTGGCAGCACCTTTTTTTTGCCTTTAGTGAGGGCACTCACAGAAACTCTCTTTTGCAGCATTTTCCCCAAATTTATGAGAATTTTCTACTTTGAGAGCGCTACCCTTCTGCCAGGTCTGCTGTAAAAGAAAACAGTCAAAAGCTAATAGCAAGGGACGGGCAGACAGGTGCTGACATACGGACACGGGGTGGGATCCTGTGTGCTTCTCCTCCTTAGGAAATGAGAAAAAATTTATATTACAAGATTTCAGTTTCCTCTCTGATGAACCACAGACCTCCCATCTCTGCACCAGCTCGCCCTGTGCCCTCACTTCCTATCTCATAACCTGCTCTTTCTCCATGTCAGAGATTTTGGAAATTCAGATCCATCTGGTTCTTTCTGATGGAAAGATAGTGTATCACAGAGAACACAGGCAAGGCCTTAGCGGAGCTGCAGCGTTAATTAATGGTAATCTCTTAATCCTAGGGTGTTGTGAGAGACTGTGTTGCCTACTTTGTCCTCTCCTGAGCATAGAGAGGTGTCAGATACCGAACAGCAAAGCTGCCTGGCCAACAGTGCATCAGAGGTGGGTTTTTTCCTTCTGGTTATCTATATTTGAATAACTATATTATCTTGGGATGTCATCGTTGTCCCCCGGTTGGCTGTCATAATCTGCTGAGACCACCTTTGCAACCAAAAAAAAGAGAAAATTCATTTCTTCAGCAATTGTAAGGAGAATTAGGGGTGGAGTTTGCAAGGACAGGTTTTCATCCCTTCTGCCCTTCCCCATGGTGTCAACGTTTTTATTCAGAAAAGAACCTTGAGTGCTGAAAAGCACCATTTCACTTGGACAACTTATCATGCTTGATCTAGAATTTTCCTGAATGCTTTCATCCAGTCAATCAAAACAGTTCAGCTCTTGGCTATCCAACATAAAAATACCTTTTTTAAAGAAAAATTGTGCATGTCACTTCTTCAACAGCAACAAGAAGCAATGGGAGAAAACATCAAGATCTGATAATTCCCACAGAAAATTGCATTTGGTGAAAAAAACATTCTTCACCTCCCCAAGCCTCACCCCCTGCCTAAAACCATAGTTTGTATAGAATAAATAAATAAAAGATAGAAATATTTACTAGTTCTGCTTCTAATGATGTCTGTGGTTCCTTCTCTGAAAGGAAAGTACCTAGTCCAGGAGGCACTAATGGGCTTGCATGTGTTAAGGCCACAGGAACACAACCTCCATCCTTCTCTCTCCCGTTTCCCACTGGCAGACTTTGAGCTTTCAAAGTCACCAACCCAGTAGAAAACAGCAAGGCAGTGTTTTGATGGCTTAAAATTCATCTGAGTCACCTTGGCTTAGTAACCTTTAAGCAGTGTTTTGATGGCTTAATATTCATCTGAGTCACTTTAGCTGTGTCTTTCTTCTCTCTAATTTGCTCTGTTTGTGTTATATTGCCTGCTTCTCCATTTCCCATTGTAACTCAGCCTTGGGTTGAGGCTGGCATAAAGTATGTTCAAGTCTCTAAAGGATCTTGTTGGATCTGGCACAGGGGTGTTTTATCCCTGGATCGTGCTGACCTGAAATTTAAAAGGACAGAAGGCCTCCCCGACTGCAATGTGATGCAGCTCTGCCCAGGCTGGATGCTTGAACCAGTTTTGGTTCTTCTGGGCTGTGATGAGGTCAAGACTAGCAAATCAGAGTTCAAAAAGGAGGGTAATGTTTTGCTAGAATTTGATATCTCATGATGTGAAGCTCCTTAGAGTGTTTCACATCATTTTCCAGGATGCTATGTGCTTCCTCTTGAACTATCTTCACCAGGGTGGTCCAAGCCCTCCTCCCAGCATCCTTGCCCCCTCCTGATGTTCCTTCCGAGGGGAGGCTTTACCTTGGTTTTGCCAGGGTGTAAAATTTAGGAGCACTTTCACCTTTTCTCAGCATCAACAGAGTTGTAGGAAAACTAAAACTTGGGCTTCAAAGTAAAAATTAAGACTGATAACATTCCTATATGTGTCATTAAAAAACTGCTGGGTTAAACAAGAACAGCACATTTCCACACACCCAAGAGTGCTATTCTGGGTCTAATGATCTAATGCATAGAAGTATGACTATTTCTCCAAAGCACTCTCTTTAAAAGATTAATCTCCATCATAAACATTGGCCATCTCTGAGGGTCTCTAAGTGACTGCTCTTGGGGTCATCTCCTGTCTCCAACTTTCATTTGCTGCTGAGCTGCATGGAGGCAAGCCAGGATGAGTTAACAGGTGAGGCATAGCCCCCACTGAAGCTGTTTAATTGAGTGGAGCCAGCTGCTTGGGGGATGAAAAGGGAGGAGCTGAGCAGAACTGGGTTTGTGGGGGGCTTCTGGAATGGTGAGGGCTTTTCTTTGTTGGGTGTCTGCAATAAGCTTCTGCAGTAAGTGCTCCAGATCTGCTGTATTTAGAGCTAGTGTTTATGAATCCTCTAAACTTTTATTTTCCCTCTGTTTTAAGAGCTAACAGGCTTTTTGGCTATGCTACTATTTGCTTTCTGCACCTTTCCTTTCATAGCACAGGAGAAGGTTTGGGGGAGGTAAAGTCTGTCTTTTCATCAGCAGTTAATATATTCTCCAGCTTTTCCTTCTTTTTGATGTTTGAATTTCCTTATCTTGTAGTGCTTAGAGCAGCCTTCTCTTTTATGAAAGCTGCATGTGAGAAAGCCTGGGAAGTCAGGAAAGATGCCTGCTGAAAGCATCTTGGGCTGTGTGTAGTAATAGCAGCAGTCCTTCATATGGGAAGGAAATACAGTGGAAAAGTATAGATGCTGTGTTATATGATGATGCTCTATGTGTGTGCATAAATAGCCGTGATGTGGATAAACCCCAGCTGTGTTTAGCCTTAATTTTCTATTACTTTGCATGGGTGAACCGGAAAAGGAAAGAAATGAAAAAAGGAGTTATACATGCATAAAAATTAGAGATGGAAAGACCTAGGTCATCTACTCAATACTTTTCTGCCACCAGATGATTGCTCCTGGACTGCAATGTCTGCTCAGAGCTGTGGCTGGGAATACATTAACCTTTAAAACAATAGTATTAGACTGTTATGTATTTTCTTTAACCCAGATGCTGGAAACCTGGCAAATGTGAAGTGCAAGTTTTATTTGAGGGAGTGGGCTCCCAGGAAAAGGGTTTGGGGGGACATTCTTTGTGAAGGTTTACTCAGCCTGCTGTAGTTCACTTGAAGGTGTCGTAGACCTGGCACATGGCTGGCTGGTTTCCGATGCGAGGACTGTGCTGTGTCCTGGCAGGGTTTTGCGAGCACGAGCACACCAAAGTCAGAGGCATCAGGGTCCTTGCAGCAGTGCCCTATAATGGGACTCTCAACTTGAGCTGCAGGAACAGCTCACCAGAGTACAAGGAGAGGAGAATATGTTGTCTTGCAGGCATGCGGTTGTTTTTTTAAACCTCTCATGTATGGTGATTACATGATTTAATGGCCATAAGTTGTGCCAGGGGAGGTTCAGACTTGATATTAGGAAGAATTTCTTCACTGAAAGGGTGGTCAGACACTGGAACAGACTGCCCAGGGAGGTGGTTGAGTCACCATCCCTGGAAGTATTTAAAAAAATGATAGATGAGTTTTTGAGGGATATGGTTTAGTGGATGAGGGGTGCAGTTGGACTCAATCTCAGAGGTCTTTTCCAACCAGAAGATTCTATGATTCTGTGATTCTATGGTACTCTAGAGCTGAACTGTAGAGGTCCAAGGTAATTTCAGCTTCTGCTTCTGTGGCTGTTTCCTAGTGGCAACACTGAAATCTTTGTTCAACTCTCCTAATTTCAAAGCGGCACAGAAAACATATAGGGGATATGTCTCCTTGAGTTTTGTTAGTGCCCAGGAAGGCACTTCAATAGCAATGATTTGCCTATGGCTTTCAAAGCAGTTCTCTTTAATTTGTCAGTATTTTTTGCCTATGTTTCACTGGCAAGAGGACTGGGACACCAAATTAGAGGAACACTGTCTGGTGTCTTCTCTGCTGAACATATCTTCCTTTCCTGTGCCTCTGCTGCTGACTTCTTATAGGCTGAGATGGTGGCTGGAAACTTTTTCAGAAAATAGCATGTTGGTAGACCACGTCCAATTTGGAAATAACTATTTTTTAAAAAAATAAAAAACATTTGTTTGGACTGATGTCTGCTGCTTTTCAGAGTTGTTCAGCAAGTCGCAACACAAAGACACAAAAGGAGATCTGCGGTTATTATTGGTGGTTGTTGTTCCTAAGTCTTTATTGATTTTTATGAAAGGAATAATAACAGTGTGCATGAGGTATCCAACTAACAAAAGAGATCCTGCAGTACTCATCTCGAATTAAATATATAGAAGCAGAATCCAACTGGGATATTGACAGGCAAATACAAAGCTTTGTGATTCAGTGTAATGTTGGAGTAAACACAGGACTTTGCCTTGCCACAGCCTACCTTGGTGAGGAGAGAGACAGCATTGTTTTTCTCTACAGCTCGTTGAGAAACATGGCCAAAACATCTTTGCCTGAGGCCAAAAATAAGTATGTTATCAGTAAGAGGGAGCTGCTATCAGAGACTCAGATGTTAGGCTGATCTGTGCTAGCTGGGGGGCAACTGGGACACCCCTGTGGCAGCACGAGTGGAGTTTTTGTAAGGCAAGAAGGTAACTCAATCAAACTGCTGTGTCTGAACTCACCTGGGGTCAGTAGATCCGTTTCTGTAGAGGGTTTCTGGCAGCAATTTGTTGTTTGTCCGGGTTTCTGGTGTACATCAGCTCAGGGCATCTTGCCCTTCAGCAATATAAAGGCCACAAGAAAGGAAAGCAAAGAGAAACTCTCTAAACCTGCTGCTCACAGTTGGTCTTTTTTTCCTACAGGATTAATTTGCCAACTCTTAGTTGACAATTGATGCATCCCAAGTAGAGCTCTGCTGCCATTGCAGCTGCTCTAAACTCCATATGCTTTAAGCAGATCCTAACAGAGGGGTTGGAAAAGCTCACTCTCCTTTTTTCCTTTTCTCCTGTTAGTTTTGCATGTTCTCATGTGGGTCAGGGTGTAACCCACAAGAAAGGTCACACTGCTGCCTTTCCACCTGGGAGCAGAAGCTACTGGTCACAGCGTGAAAAAGCGCCATGGTCTTTGTAGGTTTGTAGCCTGATTCTCACTCTAGAAAGTCTCTGAGCGATTCAAATGAGGTTCAGGTAGTCCTGTAATGTCAGAATTTGTCTCTCCCTTGACTTTACAAGGAATTCCTGAGCATGATATTGAATCACAACATCTCTGCTCTTAAATCATTTCCTCTAGCAAAACATCACCCCACAGAGGAAGTCCTTTCAGTGAAGACAAAAATGAAAGCATTTATCGGTTTGAAAAGATCCCTCTGTGTGCCAGAATCAGTGAGAGAGAGAATGGAAGTGTTAGTGCCTCTGGCAATGCCTTCACAAGGCTGTTTGTCATGCCAGCACAAGAAGAAGCTGAGCACACACAAATATTAAACTAATATTTTTGGTGCTATGTGAATTTTGATTGTCAGTTCATGGTGCCTGAGGCAGCAAACAGGAATGAGATGCAGTATCCTTAAGGTTTGTATTCATGGCTGAATTGATGCCCCTTTTGTATTTATTTATAAGTATGTAGGACTGCTAGTATTACTATTTATCTGTTGTGTGAGAGAGAGTCAGTAGCAGGACCCAATAAAGGCTGCCAAGTCAAGAAGTGAAACAGCAGAATAAACAGGTTTTAGTCCTCAAGGTGCTCTGACACTAAATTGATGACATAGCAATTTTCTGCTCAAATGTGAGGATCTGGATGTGCAGGATCACTAGAACAGACTCCACGTTTCCCAAATCTCATTCATCCTACCTAGGTGTGGGGCAAAAAAAAAAAAAAAAAAAAGAAAGGAAAGCTGAGAGTTGGTTAATTACCAAAAGGTCAAGGTTAGTGCTAACACAGCTGTGGGGTGGAAACCTGTCCTCTTCCTCCAGACATGCCCATATTGGTGCTACCAGATGACTTTGAGGAGCTAGGGTGGTTGTTAGTTTTGTTTTTGTTCTTGGACAAGCACAGAGGAAAATAAACAAGGCTGTCAACCCATGACCCTTCTGAAAAGATAAGGCCACCCTTTGCGCTCCAAATAACCATGTTGGTTGAGATGTACTTTGTAGAGAATGTACCAATTATGTGGGGTTTTGCAAAGCCTGAGAGTGGTGTGAGCTGTTATTTTCTTGAGTGAACAAGAAGGAGGCTGAGAAGTATGAGAGGTGATAGACGGCTTTGCGAGGAAACTATAGTTAACCTAGAGTTAAATTTAACTCCCTGGGAACATCAGGAGCCAAAGCTCTGTGTGTAGCAACACATGAGAAAAAACACCCTCCCATCTTACTGTGTGTGGCTTCATGGAAGGAGATGGTCCAGCACTGAGCTCATTTCAGCTTCTTCTTATGGGGAGATGTGAGAAAATTCCTGTATGGTGCTCCTTGCTTAAGCCTGTGACAAAAATGAGCTGAATGACAAAAAGAAAGGACAAGAGGTTCTCTCTCTTTCTCTTCTCAGCTGTCTTTGACTCTGATTCATCCTCCCCAGCTTCCTGGCAATTTCTCTCAGTGACCAGCAGCTCTATCTTGTGTTGCTGACTCATAACTGCTAGAAGCTTCTTTGACTGACTTCAGAGTAAAGAAAATGTATGCATTGGCTTTGATCTTGCATGAAGTTGTTTTATAGAGGGCAAGGGGGGACCTAAGAGAGGGGAGAAACAAATGATGTAGCGAGGAAGGGGTGAAGATGAAGGAAAAGAAGGTAAAATTGAAGAAAGGAAACATGCATGTGGAATTTGAGCAACAGGGAAAAACATTCAGCTGATCCAAAGCCAAACTAATGGACAGCATGATGAATGATACAAAACTATGCACTGCTGTTGTTTTTTTTAATGCGGCAGTGATATTAGTAATAAAATCAATCCCAATAGTTAGCTAGGCCTAATAACTACACAGATTGGATCAGATCAGATTAGACTGATATTACTTCTCTTAATAACCTCCTATTGTTGCAATTGTGAACTAGGTAGGAGCAGTTATCAAGTCTTTTAATTAGCACAGGAGCTCCAGCATTTTTATTCACTCATAGTCATAACTGGAAATGGTTAGTCCATACCCCAGCAATTAAGTCTGTCCCGAAGGCTCTTATAAATGAAAATAAAGAGAGGATCCGTTGAGAATCCTCTGCTTGACAGCTTAGCACTATGGACATGTGTGAAATGCATGGAAACTCGAGGCAATTAAAAGCAGACTTGCCCTCAGCTTTGGACTGCTCAAAACCCCCAAAATAGGTTTTGCAGCAATTTTTGACGTTCTGACATCAAATTTCAAGGCTACACTTCATGTTAGAGTGCAACCAAAGCCTTTCAGATGTTTATCAAAGAAGACTGTGTTGAAATGTTTGCCTCCAGATGAGGCAGGTCAGGCTGTGGGCCATCACCTCCCCCTGGCTTGAGGTGCCCAATGTCTCACCTCCAACACCTCCCTGGTGAACTCCTGGCCTCAATCAATGCACTTCCATGAAAAGCGCCAGCTTAGAGAAAATAGCATATTTAAAAGCAAAAGGCACGCTGGGTTTTATTGAATTTGTTCCAAATGGTTCTACATTTAATCTCCCAGAAACTGTCTACCTGCAGGCAACAATACCTTTTACTAACGAGTGTTTGCTGTACGAAATAACTTGTCTTGCATTTCACAAGTTCTTTGCTCTGACTCTGCACCTACCCTGTGTTAGGGCTCCTTCCTGCTTCTCTTGTCTTTAGGGTCGTCTTCATGTTAATAAAACCATCTTCAAAGGGTGAAGGAAATACAAAACAAGACATAAGGTCACTACATGTCTGAAATGTGGTGACAAAGGTGTTGTGTTCATCTCAGATCCTGGCCCTGAGGGCTGGAGAAAGACACTTTGCGTTGCTTTCCTGAACTCCAAGTGGAGTAGGTCATGGTACAGCATTTCTGCTGAGTTACTGCCTGGGTGTAGCCTTGCATGCTGAGCTGCAAGGTTGCATTTGACTTCCATGGAGGCTGAGCATGTATTGGTCACACCAAACTGGTGTGTACAGTGCTTTGTCTTTCTCAAACCTGATGTCCTGCTCCTGCCACCCTTATTCTGGTGTCTCTGCAGTGTAGTTCGGGCGCTATGAAGGAGTGAACTACACTGCACCATGGTGTCACAGCCCACATAGCTTCAACCCTCTTCCACTGGTTGCCTCCTTGGTTTTGGTTTTATTTTTTCATCTTTGTTTTGTGTTTTTTTCTTAAAGCAACTGAAATAATTCTTAAGGATGAAGTTTGGTCTCTTTGTACCCTCCTTTAACCTTTCTATTCCCTGGTTGTGGCCGCTGTCTCTGGGGTCACACCCAGGGGACTGCTGCCTGTCCCAGGTGCATTGGGGCAGGGATTTAACTCCAACTTAGGGTACAAGTTTGCCAAAGTGAGACTAAAAACCTGACTAATCAATTTGGTCAACTGAGTGTGGGTTAAGTGAGATGTCTGCCTTGTGTCTCTGAGGTGAGAGCCTTCAACAGAGAGGAGAGCTGGAGGAGCAGGCTGCTCCTCTCTCTGCTCCCTTTAAACTTGTGCTTCTAAAAACAACAGGGGCTTTGAGGCTTGTGTGTCTCACAGAGCTGGAAGAGGATAAAACTCTCCAGCTGCCTAGGAGAGAAAGCGAGAGATATTTTGAATTTCTCCCTTAAATCATAAGTCACTCTAATTGTTTCCTTCTTCCTTTTTCTGCTGTTTCTTGCTCTCACTGCCTCCCTTTGAATCAAGGATTTATCTTTCCTGGCACATGTTGGCAGGACTGTTGCAGACAGGATTGTCTCACAAAACACCCGCAGAGTAGGTGCTGATGCTGGCACCTCCCAGACCCTTCTTTCCCACTCTCACCCTGTGCACAGCAGCAGCTCCCACCTTGCTCCCCATCAATCAAGGTGTAAGAGTTTATTAGCAAAACTGCTCAGATGAGCAAAAAGGATGGGACAAGGGAGAGAAAAATGCACAGGAGTCGACTAATGCAAAGCCAAGGAGGAAAGCCTACAGGATGCCGAAGTTAAGGACTGCGCTGGAGGTCGTTGCCCCTGCCCTGTCTTGACAGCATCTGGAGGTGAATACTGAAGGAGAGCACAGGAGAAACAAGACAGATTGTGCTAGCAGCCAGCGTTGCATTACCCCACTGTGGCTTTACAATTAAATATCCCCAAACTTTTCCTGTCCTGCCAACCCTGGTGTAGATGCTTTCACAGCACAGCTGGTGCCCCAAAAGCTGCAGGTTGTGTGTGAAGTATTGTTCAGAAAGCATCTGTGTGGGCATCCGCCTCTGAACTTGCTCTCACACCTACACCAGAGGAATATATCTGCCCCGTACAAGGAGACAGGTACCCCATAGCATGCCTGCTTCCAATGCAGCCATCTCTGCTGCATCACTACTGCCTTCTTTCATCAGTCCCGTGGCCCTTGGCAGTGCATCCAGTCTAAAAATAAAAAGACAGATTGTCCACTTCAGCTGTAATTACCAACTGAAAAGACCCAGTGGGGAAAAGAAGGGTTGGGGGATGTGGAAGAGAGGACAGCGAAGGAAAAGAAAGGGAGAAAGCAAGAAACAAACACATCCTTGAACAGATTATATCAATCATCCAGGCTGCTGCTTGTGCAAAGTCCCTCTCTGGTCCCCGGGAGGGATAACTGCATCCTGCACTGTGGAAGCATTACCTGAGTGATTAGCTGGAGCCATGGCTTCCTTAGGGTGCAGAAGGAGGGGTTCCACCCTGAGTTACCCATCCACCCCAAATTATTCATCCACCCCATTCCTGCCATTCCCCAGCAAGCAGGACTGGCTGGGGTTGCTTACCCTTGCCCCAGGGTCAAGCCAGGCTCTTTTTCAGGCAGCATTGAACTCTGCTGAGTGCTTGGCTGGTCTTTGATCCACTCTGGCCTGTGCCCACATGCAGAGTTGCTGGCAAGCACGCACTAAGGGGGGAATTTCCTCCTGTCAGGAACCAGGACTAAAACACACAGGAATGCTAGATCCATGAGAAATTATGTTTGGGCTTCTTGTGCGACCCTCCCTACCTCGTAAGTATCCAATTTCCCCATGTCTTTGTTTCTCTACAGTCTTTAAATATCATCCTCCCGAACCAGTTGGGTCCTGTTTGTAGACCTGTGGTGTGGCTTGTATGTATTTCTCTATTTTTAAATGCATCTGTATTGTCCATTGGAGAAGCTGATGCTCTTTGACCAGATTGAATGGGAGGGAAGTGCAATGCCTGCACTCCCTGCAGTGCTACCAGCGCCGTGCCTTCATCTCATTCCAGCCCCAGTGTGAGATGATGAATCCTGGGTGTCAGAAGTAGAGGGAAATGAATTAGCTGGGGAATCAGAAAGTGGTTTGGGTGACGATCCCAGTCATTGACCATTCTTGGCGCTACAACAAGGTGGTGGAGGCAAGGGTGGGTCTTGAGGGAGTGGTGGCACAGGTCACCTAAAAAGTTAGTGGAGGAGAAGGTAGAGATGACCCATGTTAGGGAAGTCTTGGGATGCAGCATCAGGGCTCCTGTGCCCTCCACAAGATGGATGTGATGCAGCTGTTCCCACATGGCTCCATGAGGCAAAAATACACCCTTGGGATGGTCACCTTGCCACCCTCCAGCTGGCAACCTCCTTGTATCTCCTCCAGCACCCAGCAAGGCATGCGAGGTCATGTACAAGTCACTCCGTGGGAGACCAGAGAAGCTCTACAACTGGCCAGAGACAGCATGACAAATGGAGAACCACATATATACCCCAAGCCTATAGCTCAGTCTACGCCTATGCGTGCTTCCTCTCTTTAAAATACCAGCAATGTCCTGTTGTTATCAGCTAATGCACTCTAATGGGTCCATTAAACAGTTCTGTCTTTGCCTTGGCTTCTAATTCCCCCTCCCCTATTCATAATCAGATGGCATTACCTGCTTCAGAAGATATGACTGCACTACTTAATTCTTTCTAAATGACAGTGTTGAGCCAGCAGCTGAGAGCTGCTCACCTTTCCTTGGCCAAGCAAGACCCCTGGATGCTGGACTGAGGGTGGTGGAGGCAGGGGAAACCCAGGTCTCACACCCAGGTTTCCCCTTCACTACTGCAGCAGCAGTGTGGGTGTCCCTGAGGACACCTACCTGTAATCAGAGCAGATATATAGCAAATACTTCCTCTATCCCTGTCTCAATCCCTGCAGAGCAAAGGGTTGTTTGCTTTATTTCTACGTCAAGCAAGTCTTATCAACCTGCTGTTGACCTCAAGACTTACTTCCCCTCCAGCCATGCCAGCCTAGATGTTTGCTTGCTGCTTGGGCAAAATATTCCATGAAACCCAGGAGGACATCCAGATGCTCATCACTGTCCCCTGTGTTCATCTCCCTGTAACTGTCTGTTAAAACACTAGAGGAATGGGGACTGGAGGGACTCAAAATTGACTGCTTTTTGCTCTTGGCTGCCTTTCTCTGGAGTTATGGGGAATTTTTAATAGCATTGAGTATTGATAATATGTCACTGGGAATTTGCTTAGCGCTTTGTGGCACAAGCACTAAAAATACTAGGTTCTGCTCCCCAGAGTGCCTGGAAACTTTGAGAGAAAGCAAACTTGGAGAATTGGTAAGGTCATGGAGTGATGTGGAGGTCCCAGGAGCACGACCAGCTGAGAAGGCTGCTGGGGATGGGCCTCAGAAGAGAAAAGGGAGAGGAACATGGGCCTGTTGGAAGCTCCGTGTCTGCACTGAAGTGCTAGTGGAACATCATGATTTCAGGATTCTCTACCACCTCATGACCATAGGTCAAGTCATTTGCTTTTCCCCAGTCCCCTTTCCCTGAACATAGGGAAAATAGGGCTCTGAGGGCTCTTTGAGATTCATAGCTAGAAATCACGGTGATACTGATTTTGGTTATTCAGAGGAAGGCAGAGGAAGATGTAGACAAGAGGAGCCACAGACCTGAGAGAGATGGCAAAATGTATGCACTGTTCCGTGTCCTATAGCAGAAGAATATTTGTAGCATAAGGCAAAGACAGAAATAGCCTTTAAGACAATATGGCCCTTCCTGCAAACTTACTGTGCATTTTACTCCCTGTTTTATATGTCAGTTTTATTCCAAATGACCTCTGATATGGCAGGCGGGCCTTCATCTTTTCCTTTTCATGCTGGGCTGTACACTTCTTCAGGTTTGGGTTGGGTTTTTTCTCTTTCCATATTGCTTTGTTATAATGTCACACTGAGCTGCTAAACCCAGCTGCAGTTTTGACCAATTATGTACTAAGTTCCCTTTGCTTTGGATTTGACATTTTCTTGAGCACTAAACACACACGCTTACAAATTTTAAAATGGAAAAGAACTACTCCCTACCACCACTCTCTCCTGTTTTTTCGATTTGGCTTCATTTTGGAGTTGATGAAAGATACCAGATTAATGGTCCTTGAAACTGAATGGTCCTTCTCTTTAGCTGCTGAACAAGTGAGGTGAGGGAAGACACCATGCATGCTGCTCTTCTGCAGCAAGGCTCACCTCAACGGCAGCACTGTCCCAGACACCCTCATGCCTTTACTAGTCACAGAAATTAATGCTCTCTGAGGCATAAAAGGGGAAAAAATAAAGAAATTGGTCTTGTTTGCCACTTGCGCTTTGCTCCAAGCATGACATTCACTTCCACCTCTTGGTCCCTGAGCTGCTGGACCTCACCTTGATGTCCCTTTCCCTACTTCAGCACTGAGGCAGGAGCTGATGATGCATTATACCACCATGCCTAGACATCAGTCCTGAGGGAAATGATTTGTGGAGAAGGGGGAGCAAAAGTCCTCGAATATGATAAAGCTGGGCTGCTGCTGGAGACAGCAGTCCTGTTGGATTTGGTCTGGAAGAAGATAGTAAAACAAAAGGGGCAAATTTTTGCTGCATTATGACCATGCTTGTTTCAGGGCCCTCTTCATCTTAATTCTGCATGCTCCGCTGGAAGGGGCTGGTGGGCAATTCTGACACATACCATCCCACCCTGCGGGAGGAACATACCTTAATTCATTTCAGGGCTAAATGGGCGGACAAATTCCTACACTGGAAGAGCATCCACGTCGACATCCCCTCCAAGTTTTCCTAGCCAGCAGCTTGCAGTGAAACTCTCCTTTTTATTTCAAATCCAGGGCAAAGCGTGGCTGAGCACCAACACGAGAGGTGACTGAGTGGGACCCCACCCAGGCAGGAAGCAGTAGGAAGAGATGTGGCCATTTGTTTCCCAATGAGGCATCCTGCCAGTCATACACAACCCTTTGCATGGGGAAATTATCAGGGAATAAAGCCAGTTCCTCATCTGCCCCCATGGGACCACTCCTCCAGACACACCCAGGTTCACATAGTGCAAGGGATGCCAGGGAGAGCATTAGAGGTCCTGGCCCCACATCAAGCAACAAGAAAAGGGCTCGGGTAGGTAACAGCTACCCAAATTACCCAAATGATGATTCCTTTTTTTTTTAGTGCTAGTGATGTGTGAGAAATGCCTTTGTTTGGGAGATTTGAACAGAAGTGGCAACAGATGCACTGAGTAATAAAAATGTGAAAGTCACTATTATGCTTTCAGGAACAGAATAGAGAGAAGAAAAACTGCAGGCAACAGAGATAAACACACACAGAATTATGGAAAGGCAATATTTAATAGTTCACAAATCACATTCTCTTTTCCAAGGTACATTACCCCTGGAGCTGAATTAAATACAGAATCTATTTTTTCTAAAAAAAAGCACAAGAACAACTACCTACCACTACCCAAAAATAACATGTTGGCTGATACCCCTCCATTAGGAGATCTCTCCTATTTCTCACACCTGAACCAATGCATCCTCCCACTTTTAGGCAGCCTGAGTCGGTTCTCGTTCGGCATCACCGGGCAGCTCCTTCCCAATGGCTCTGCTCAGGGGAAATCACCCAGCTGCTTGCAGGGGCTGTGCTCTGTGCCCCACAAAGGAAATTGGACAATGGGTTTTTTGGAGCCTCTCCATAGAAGTTGTGTTTTACCCTTCACACCTGAATGTTTTCACTAGCAAAACCCCAAATGTAGAGAAACCCATGCAACTTGATGGAGGGTGGAAAGATGCAGTATGTAAAGGGGAGAGGGCAGTTATGGGAGCTTCTTACACCTGGTTCACCTCTAAAGGCTGTAACAGAGGTTAGGTGTAAGAATTACAGATGTAAGTTCTGTAATCAAGGTCCCTTGAGACCAGTATCTTTTCTCTGCAGTTGCTATAGGTATATTTCAGGAAAGAATAAAAGTAGGCAAGCTGATATGACCAGTCCTAATCTCCTTGTCTTCACATCCCTTCACCTTTGGCAGTGGAGGTTATTCTCCCATGCACGAGGCAAAGGTGGTTCCTCAGCTACCGACAAAACTGGCGTTGCTTTGCTAAGACTGTTATGGATCAGATGGACCACAGGGCTCACTCTCCCCTGGCTGTCAGTGTCTATCTGGTTGCTCTTCTCTTATGCCTTCATTGTGGGCCCCTTTTGTTGTGCACTATTATCTCACCAAGTAGAATGGGACTTGTGAATGGGCCTTTTAGGCACTGCATTAATACCACAAATAAAAAAACGAATAACTGTCCTTAAATGAAATAGCTCTTTCAAGGACATATTACCTTTAATCATTTCTAAATTCATGTAAGGCAACTTGGAATTACCTACAAAGGACTCTCTATAAAGCCAGATTGTATTGTACTTAATACCTATGCTTTTATCTCCCTCTTTCCTTATTTTCTTGTACTTAGATAGATTTTGCTTTAGAGGACTTCATTTTTTTCCTTCCAAGTGTCTGTGCTGGCTCAAAAGTGACTCAGTAGTTGATCAATACCTCTGGTGGCTGTTGGTACAGCCATTGATGGGAAGCTGGCTGAGAATTGTTCAGGTGAAATCTTCTGATTAAAATCAGTCAGGGGAAGGTTGGTTAGATTGCATGTTTTAAATCTTCATTGTTTTCAGAAAAGGGAAAAAAAAACAGAGAGACAACTAGAAAACAGATTTTAGGAAATGCCAGATGTATTTAAATACTTAATGGAATGAGGTGAGAGTTTATACCAACAGAACACATTACCAATTTAAAAAAAAATAAAAGCATGTTTCCGATACCATTGCACCTTGCAATGAGGAAAAGCCTGTAAGGAAATAAGAAAGGGCTTTCTGGTTCAACTGAAGAGCACATCTGCACTTACCACAAAGGCTGTCCTGACCTCCAACTTTTTTCTTCTCTGGGGAATCCCAGAGTCTGTTGTGGTTTCTCTGCCTAATAACACCCAACAGATTTTCCTCTCTGCTTTCGCTTCATCTCCCTGTGAGCCTACACAAACATCTTCCTCCCAAAGATGTTAAAAGCACAGAGCAATAGTGTGAAAGTTTGCAGACAGGGTCGAGGTGGGGGGGGGGGAAGTCAAAGGCTCCTTAAAGGCTCGGTTTTCTTGTGTAGCCTTTTATCTTGGTATGTGCTGCTGTCCTCTTCTTCAGCAAAATTTGGAGTGAGCAGGAGGATCTCCCTGTCTTTCCCTTCTTGTCCTTGATAATGAAGTTTGTTCCTGATGTTTGCAGGGTGTTACACCCCCCAAAAAACATCTTCTGATGCCAAGGGATTGGGGAAGCAGTCCTATGGGAAAAGTGCTTCTTTCCACTTGGGACTGAACCATGTCACACCGCACTGCAGATCCTTTGATACTTTGCTCAAGGGATGCTCTGCTGTCAAAATCCTCCCCAGAGAGTTTCTGCTCCAGCAGAGCATCATGACCTTGCAGCACCAGAGGTACTCAAGAAAAGACTTGCATCACTTCTGTGTCTGGTTTTGGGCAGCCAAAGGGAGGAGCATCTCTGCTTGGGAAACCCAGCTTCCTCTGTGAGTCTCATTTTCCTCCCCACTTGGTCCAGCCCCATGTGATGGATGCTGTGCTACACATTGTGTGTGCTATCCATCTTTCCAACCATGTGCTATCACATCTAGGAAGGGACAGATTAACAAATTGATCTGGTAGGGGTTTATTCATTAAAGGGAAACCATTTTGGTGGGGTGACAGCAAACTGTGCCCCTCTCCTGCTGGTCCGAGTGCTTACAGGGGATCCTTGCACTCAGGCAAAAAGGTGTGTGACCAAATTTTCTGGAGCCCCCCATTAAAGCATTAGCAGCACATTGCTGAATTGGCCTATGAAAATGCAACTGTCACCCCGAGGCTAAACCCAGCACTGAGAAACCTGACAGCCTAGGTGAAAACAGCCACAAGTGACTTCTCCTGTCCTCCTTGGGAGGGAAGATAAATGTCATAAGTCATAAGCTGTCACAGCTTATACGAGGCACATTTGTCTCTCTCTGGTACTTAGCTGAACCCACTCTGGATGGAGGGAGGGTGAGGGGAAAGCTTTGGGAGGGAGGAGGATGAAGGGGAGCTGTGAATCCTGCTCAACTCATTTCCCCTGGGTGGGTCTGCATGTTTGAAACTGAGAGAAACAAGCAACCACCCAAGCACTAAGAAGGCAACCAAAGCAGATAGATAAATGGCTGTCTGGATGGATGGGCATCTGTGCAGTGCTGAATATTGCAGAGAGTGAGTGTAAACTCTCGGCACCTGCCACCTGTCCTGAACAAATGCTCTTTCAGCAAGCCACTTCTGAATGCAGGAGTCAGGAGCAGCTAGAGGGGCTGAAAGCCCTCCCCGCCTTCTCAGGAGCTGCCTGCTCACTTTTGGCATGAGCACCTAAGCTGAGTCAGCCCATCCTCCTCAAGTCCCCTTCCTTGGCTGAAGATGCAGCTTAACTGCCCGTCAGATGGGCACTCATCCTCCTAGCACCCATCAACCCCAGTCCCCAGCTCCTTCTGCACCACCCAAAGGCCACGGAACACATTTTCCTCCAAGTTTCATAGTTCCACGCATGGGAATGAACTCAGGGTAAATTATTTCAGTGTTGAAAGGAGCATTTTCTTCCCTTTTGCTGTCTTTGAGATATTCACATACCACAGCAGAGCCTCCTTATTCTGAGCACGGAGGCAACAGCTCTGCTCTCTACAACGCAAGAGTCATCCCAGTAGCTCACGAGCAAGGTGGTCATAAGAAAGCAATGGACTGGAAAGGGTTAGAGTAAGGGGAGGAAATATGTCAGGAGGCCCAGCTTTCAGGTAGTTTGAGTTTAATGGTGAGTAAAAATTCCTGTAAAACCAGTTAATTTCCCATTGCTGTCATTTTACACCACAAATATTTTCAGTGCAGTAGGCAGTACTAGGCCATGCAGGCAGACAAGAGTAGGAAGGGAAGGGGATATTCATCCCAAGAGGCAGGTGCGTTTACTGTGGGCCGAATTCTAATTTGAGTGATTCCCCCACACCTCGAGTTTGGATGGAAGATGAAATGATGGGTTTCCTCTTCCCTGAAAGCCCAGTTGCTGCTGTTTGGTCTCACTCATCAGGTCAAGAGGAAGTGATTATCACCATCAGCCCATAGTAGAAGTTTTCCTTGGGGATACCTGGAGCTAAATACAATTCTGTGTATTTAAACCTGTAGTGGAGCTTTACCCATTATCTCACCCAGCCTCTCCTGAAGCCCACACAATCTTTTGGCACCCACAGCATCCTGTAGGAAGCAGTCTTGCATTCCAATACTCTCCATTGCATGAAAACTTACTTATCCTCTTCTGACAGCATTCCCAAGCCATGGCCTCTACGAAAACACATCCACCCTGGTTGAGGACCACTGTGGTATTTCTGCTCTCAATTTGCCCCAGGGAGAAAAGGACAAATCTTGCTGAATCCGGGATGACTTTGGATCATGCAGATAAAACTCCACTGCCAAACTTTGCTGGGTGATGAGTAGAGCCTGACAAATCATTCCATGCAAATAGCTTGCTAAGTGAATCGAGATTCTCTTGCCTCTCATTGACCGCCCATGAACACACCATGACCCGCGACATCCTCAGGTAAACCAGTTATTGGAAATCATTTGCCACTTCAAAATTTGGATTTGGGCTTATGGTGTTCAATAAGTGAGCTTGCAGACTGGCGGTGGCTGGTCACACAAATCATGAGGTGTTTTCTTCCCGTTCCTAAACATGCTAGAAGTCAGTGGGGTGGGATGCGTCCAGAGAGAGATGGCAGACACACAGGATTACCAGATTTTGAAGCGTTTCAAACCTTTGCCTCCCTGACCATTTAAGCCTTGTGTAAGTTATCACTTCAAGGGAAAATCGACCCTGGCAGAGAATATAGTTCAGATTTAATCTTGCTGTATTGAATTCACACATAAATAAATACCTGTGAACTTGCTGTTTCAATCTGCCCCACTGACTGGCCTCTACGAGACCTGGGAAGATTTCCTTAGTTAGATGTTTTGTGTAAGATGAGCCAGAGGAGAGGTGCCAAGGAGAGGAATGATTTTTCTAACATGAGCACATCAGGCAGCATTTGCAACATTTGCCCAGAGGATATTCATTCCTGCTATTGCTATTTTTGTGGTGGCTCTGCAATGATTAATTTAAAGTGCCAGCATCAGGAATCATGGCAACATATGAGTTTTTCTTTTAGAATAGAAGTAAGTTTCCTTCCCAAGATTGCAGAATAAACCTAGGAAAAGGTCATCCTTAAAGATATGCAAAACGGCCCTTCACTTCTTGTCTAGTCTCATACTTCTTCATTCCATTTCTTAATTTAGAGAAGAAATCCTCTCATTTGGAATTTACCATATGGTTGCAGATCACCAAAATGGAAAAGCCAATATCATCCAACCTTTTGCAGCAGATGCTCCAACCTCCCAGGGTGCTCGACAGCAGACACACCAGCCATCACCTTACATACCTCCTTCAAGATCTTTCAAGGCCAAGCTGGGCTGTGCTTCTCAAAGCAGTAAGTGAGGTATGCGGACAGGGGATGATGTCTCCATTAATCATTTCCCTATATATGAATTGAATCTTCTCCCTTCCTGCTTACTTCTCTGTACCCATGCAGGGAGGAGAATCACTGTTAGATCTTGCCTGAGGTACCTTGTCCATGCATTATTTTCCTGCCTGGATGACACAGACTCCTTCTTCAGACCATCTGACAATGTCATCTTTCAGGAACCTTCACCGTGACCATGAGCTTGTCTTTTCTTATACTTTGTAGCTTTTGGAATGTTTACTTATGCTGTGTAGTGCTGAGAAATACGAGGCCTTTAGCTGGTTATGTGGAGGAGGTTATCTCCAAGTCCTTCGGTGCTCCATCTCCATCTCTCAGAAAACGGGACCTTTTGAACAAGGGTCTTGTTTTGTTTTCGTCAACCTTATATTTTGAAGCATCATCTTGTTGCTTGACAAGGCCAGGAAAAACCTTTCCTGCAAATCTGTAGCCTGCTGCTTTTCAGCTGCACTTTAGATGTGGCCCCGTGATGGGAGGTGATCCTAGCCTCCCCATCACAATTCCAGGTGGCCCTTGGGTTATCTCACCTCTTGCTGCTTCCTAATGGCATGTGCTGGGCTGATGGTGCTACCATTGCTCTTGGTCAAGCAGAAGAATGCTGAGCTTCCTCTGAATCAAACCTGGACATGGGCTAGCACTGGGGTAAATCTGCTCAGACATTCGAGCAGCTAGGGTTTGATATAGCAGGTCAAGCATGCTGTGGCACAGAGCATCTGGCTGGATGCAGAGCTTCTGCTTTGCTTAATGTGCCAGGTCACCTTCATGCCAAGTCTTCCCCACTCGAGCACCTTCCCATGGAGACCAGACCTCTGGGTGATGTCCAGGGAGTAGGAGGGGGTCACACCCACCGTATTTCACTTTGTCCACCTGCTTGGGGGAAGGATCTCACACATCACCTGGAGATAGGATTTCTGAATCATTTGTGCCACGTCCTTAACCCCAAACCCATTGACATTCATGGATGTTGCGTGCACTTGCGCTCTGCTTCATCCCCAATGACCCTTCCCTACCTCGACAAGTCAGTGAACAAGTCATCTCCTTGTGTCTCCCCGTCTATCCCAATGCTCATCACTTATCTTCTTCTTTTGCAGCACTCTTGTCTTTATTAAAACCCGTGTGTCTATCCTCTCTCTTCCCATCCCCTCGTGTTAGGCACCCTGGGGTGAATCTCATCCCTTATGGCAACCTTCTTGCCTTTTGCAAGCAAAGGGCTCACAGTTATTTACTGGGGAAAGGATAAACTATGGCATTTATATAAAATGTATTAATAATTTCGCCCTTTCCCTCCACATTTACCAAATTGTTTTTTGAACTGCCAGCAGTCATATTGCAATAAATATAGTTGGAATCCATTGCATGTAATAGTTTATAAATTGTGAGTCATAATTCAGCAGGGGCTTTGGGTTTGGTTTGCTGGCTTCTGTTGGTGCGTGCATGCATGCCTGTGTTTTCCTTTCTCCAGCCCTTAAGCCTGCACAACTCTCCAGTGGAGTAATAAATTGGGAATAATAGAAGCTCTGCTAACTAAATTTCACTTGTCAGTTGGAGGACTTCATGCTGTGTGTTAAGTTCTTGCAAATGGTGCAGAGTGAAAAATAAAAATAAAATAACTGCCCCCCTCCCGGCTCTCTGGGATGTTTTATCAGCATGTCCGGATGGGAGAAGATCTCCTGTTTCCCACTCCAAGCAACAGCATCGGTTTATCCCCTCCATGAAAGCAGTCCTTCATGCCTCTAAACAGCATCAGTGCTCTGGGTAAGCTTGCAGCTCTTTTGTCCTCTTGCTGGAGAGTCACCTGTTCCCCTGTCAAGGCAGAGATGAAGATGGGGATCAGTAGGAGGCCGAGTGCTGCCCCAGGATGTGGTAGCTTGTTACATATTCAGTTCACAGCACGGGGTCCTTCCTCCAAACTGTGTTTAATTGTTGCCTGAGCCAACTGTTTTCAGTATATCCCTGGATCCGTGCAGGGTGAAGTATCAGCATTAAGCACAGAAAGGTCCCTGGGGGAAGAAGACCAAAGTGGGAGCAGCTTTGCTCTGGCTAAAACCCCAAAAGTTTGACCCTGGCAGAGAAGAGATGCTTGGGAAGAAGGAGCATCTGACAGTGAGGCAATCCCCTCGCCCTCTGCTCATGGACATTGCTGACCTCTGCCTCCACCAGAATCACCTTTGCATAAACACATGCAAGACACCATCCCTGAAGACACTGTGCCCAATTACGCTATGGCAGAGGCGCTGGGCAGGGGATGCAGGAGAGTATTGCACATAGGCAATGAGATACCCCCTCACGGAGAGGAGACTGAGCTGGAGCTCAATGCAGCGGCTGGGCAGGAAAATCCATATCTGCGGCAGATTTATTATCTGTCGGGTGAAATGTAGCACAGATATTTTTAAAATGTGGGGCCATTAAACTCTCCAAATGGGCTGGCTCACCTGTTATTTTAACAACACGTTGTGACACAATCTTATTTTATAAGTATTCCTCCTGGTCTTATTAACTCTAAGCTGTCGCATCCCATTTTGAGGGAGGTAAATGCCATTGAGATGACTGCTCTGGTCACTCCAAAACTGTTTAATGAGTTTTTATAGGGCACAGGAAACTTAAGCACCAGTCCAGGACTTTGGAGAGGGAAAAAAATGATTCAGTTAGGGATGGTGATATTTACATTTCTTTTCATTTTCTTGCTCTTTTTTCTGCGTGGCCATGTGCTTCTTGTGGGATGGGCTTACAACAGCTTGTGGGCTTCACGTGGGCCCCAGTGATGAAGAGGATGGGAATATTTAAAATGCCATCTCAGCAACATGAAGTGTCTGCAATAGCAGAACATCCCTCAGAGCAGACCCATTTTTTGTGCCAAAATCCCCTTCTCTTGTAAAAATATCTCCTCCGGGTGCTTCTGGTGGCTAGTGTGGGCCCTTGGGCAAGGGCTCAGGGAGAAGCAACGCTAAGAGAAATGGGGGTGAGGTCATGGAAAAGAGAAAAACAAGTACGTCTCATGTCTGGGAATTGGCTGCCAGTGCAGAAGAAGGGGGAAAAAAGGGGGCTTTACAGCTTTCCAGCCCTTTGCTGTCAGTAGAGGGCTTGGTGCAGCCCTGGGGATTGGGAGGGGGTGGGATGTTCAGCTCTGTGGTCTAAGACTTTTTTCCCCAAATGAGTTTATTTTGAAAGAAAAAATTAAAAACTTCAGAGAAAAACACTGTGTCTTCTCATCTTGTAATGAGATGGTGGGATGCTGGCAAGTTTGGGAAATGCTGTGGCACAGCTGCTCTGTTGCACTCAATGGCGTGGCGTGTTGACAGGGGACCAACGTGGTGAGCTGCCACTCTGTGTGTGGCAGCTGCTGTCAAGCCAGGGCTGTGGCATCCCTGTCAAGCCCTGCTCTCTGCACATGAAGTAAGCCTTTGTTGCGCCCACCATGCACAACCATGACAAAGCAACAGTGTCAGGGGGCAGTCTCAGTGCCTGCTTTCCAGCACCAGCCTGTCACCCCTTCCTAAGAGCACAGCATTCCAGCAGGAACTGAGCCTCGGCACTCATGGTCAGAGAAGTAAGCCAAGTAGAAGCATGGCACATCCCAGAAAAAACAACAAAGAAATGGCTGAGAGGAGCTGGATTTGGAGATGAGGACTGACAGTGCTTAACCCTCGATGGGACTCACTGGTCTCAGAGACAGCGCTTGGGATGGATTGGCTACTGCAAGGCAGGCTAATTTGGGGAAAAGAGACTGGTACCCAAGAGAGGCACCAACCACCCTCCTTCCTTGCCTTTTCGTTGCCTGGCTTAAGGCTTGAGGAGCACCCCGTGCACCTCCTCTGCCTGTTGACCCTCCCAAGGTGAGCAGGCTGGCAATGAGGGCAGACAGCAAGGTCCAGCTGGGGCTTTGGCAGAGCGAAGTAGTGGCCCTGGAGTGAATCAGAGCTCAAACATGCCGGCTGTCTCCCAGTGCCATCTGTCTTTCCACCAAGCCAGCCAGCCCACTGAGCTATGCCATGCCAGGTAGATGCAGGAAGCAAGAGCCATAAAGGAGAGCAGAAGCTACAGGGTTACTTCCAGGAGGCTGAGAAATCAGTAAGATGGCAATTTGGGGTTGCTTAAAAAAATTTGGGCACAGGTTCCTCTCCTGATGTGCATTAAGGATGATCATGTCCACCTGTGGACATTTTAGTTATAGCAGAGTTATAATCCTTTCACATGTGCCCTATCCCTGTTATTGTCTTTAAAGGGGGCTTGTAGGTACTGCTGTTGGCTCTAGGCACTGGTGGATAGTAGGTGTTGGATGCTCTGGAAGATGCTGTATTGCCTGGGCACTGTAGGGTGTGTATGTAGATGATGTTGCAGGTATAGTGTGACCATAAGGGTTGAAAGCCTGTTGCAGAAAGGTTTGGGGGGTTTTATGTTTAGCTCTTAATAATCCTTTGCTGAAGACTGTGCTCAATCTCTGATGCTACTACCAGCAGAGCTGTATAAACCCCTTCTGGGTTTTGCCTTTTAGGAAAGAAAAAGGAAACCTTGGTGCCAATTCCTGTTGGATCACTCTCCAAACAGCCAGTGCTCTGCCTTGCTCCCTTATTTCTAATGTTGCAATCACAGCAGAGCTTGTTTGGAAAAACTGAAAGGTAGCCAAGAAGAATACACACAACTGCCTAGAAAAGATAATCAGTTGTTAAAACATGCCTGTTGCTCTAATTAGAAAGGAAATGAAATTGGGTTTAAAGTGGAATTAACTGAAGGCCCCTTATCCTATCCATTGATTGTGTTCTCCCAGCCCTTCTGGACAAACGCGATGAAAAGATAAAAGAAAGCTGATCCTCCCTGAAGCCCCCATCTGCCAGAGATCCCTCCAGAACCTGGAACTGAGCAATGTGAGAGAAAGATACTCAGTCTCTTCTGCTTGGCCAAAACGTGCCTTCAGATTTGGTATCACTAGTTCTGCGGGTTCATGTAGAGCTTGTGTTTTTGCTATCTTCTGCTAATTTTTGATATCCAGGGAAAAGACAGAAGTAGATTGCCTGTGTCTAGTAGGTGGTTTAAGCTGCTAGAAATTATTTTCTGTTTATTAAATCTTAGTATTGTAGATAACATCTTCCTCTTTGGGTGAAGGGTTAAAAGCCTGTGTTGTTGATGATAATATAATGGCAATAACACTAATAGACTTTGCTTCTCCTTGAGAGGAGAACTCCAGACATTAAATCTGCTCCTTTGGGAGGCAAGTGTGCAAGCAGGTAGACTATGTTAAGTGGTGAACACGCTTTTGCTGTCTGCTTTGTGATCTTTACTCTCTTGACAACTGGGTGATCCATCCTTTGCAATTCTCTGGAAAGGTCCTTTCCTTCTACACACTCATCATTGCTCTTTGCTGTTTGTGGAATGGCTCTGAGTTTCCTTGCACGTGGCTGAGGATCTCCAGGACACTAACAGCACATCAGAGTAGGTGAAATTAAAGACTGTAATGATAAGAAGAACCGGTAAGTTATTGACATGACACTAGTAGCATCTTTGAGGACACTTCTCACAGTGCCTCATCACCCTGCCTGACACCTTTTACAGTAAAACACCTTCTCTCTACTTTAATTTCAAATCTGGCTTTGCAGATTTGGAGGAGGAAAAACAAGTTGTTAGCACTGTGTCAGCAGTTTGCCTGCAAAAGCAGAAAAGAAGGCTCTGAAATTGGCTTGAGGTGGTGATGAGGGAACACCAGGACCAGAGCTGACAAGGGTCTCCAGCAGCATGTTGTTTGCAGGTATCGGTGGGAGAAGCCCGTTTATCAAAGGGAGAATTAAAACCAGGCTTTGTGGGAAGACTTTGTCAACAGAAATGTCACATTGAAGCTTGAACCACGAGTCCCAGCAGGGAAGGCCTTAGGTGAATAACAACTTGCATAGCAGTAGCTACACCAATTTTTATTCCTGTTGGCTGATTTGAATGTCTTTATTGGCAGAAGTTAATGTCTAGAGATATTTGCCAATTTTGATGTTTCTAGGTGAGATCTTTTGCAGTGATTTCGTGCCATGCAGCCTTCATTGTTATCTCTGACCCTGAATGCCAGAGGCAGGCCCCTTCCAACCAGACTTTCCAAAGATCTCAGACACTGGTTAGGCACTGTACAGATGCTTCACCAGAAGGCTGTGTGCACCTTAAAAAATTTAGTTGCTCCTCCTCTCCCCAGCATCCTCCCAATATCTCCTTCTGTTAACCTTTGCATTTAATACCTGTGCAACTCCAGGAGTTAGCAAGGTTGACAGGAAGCTCAACATGAGCCAGCAGTGTGCCCAGGTGGCCAAGAAGGCCAATGGCATTCTGGCCTGCATCAGGAATAGTGTGGCGAGCAGGACCAGAGAAGTTATCATCCCCCTGTACACGGCACTGGTCAGGCCTCATCTTGAATACTGTGTACAGTTCTGGGCCCCCCAGTTTGGGAAAGATGTCAAGATGCTGGAGTGTATCCAGGGGAGGGCAACGAAGATGGTGAAGGGGCTGAAGTACAAGCCCTGTGAGGAGCGACTGAGGGAGTTGGGGCTGTTTAGTCTGAAGAAGAGGAGGTTCAGGGGAGACCACATTGCTCTCTACAACTACCTAAAAGGAGGTTGTAGTCAGGCAGGGGCTGGTCTCTTCTCTCAGGTGACCAGTGACAGAACTAGAGGGCATGGACTCAAGCTTCGTCAGGGAAAGTTTAGACTTGATGTTAGGAAAAAGTTCTTCACAGAAAGGGTGATTGGCCATTGGAATGCGCTGCCCAGGGAGGTGGTGGAGTCGCCGACCCTGGAGGTGTTTAAGGGGAGACTGGATGAGGCACTGAGTGTCATGGTTTAGATGATGGTGTTAGTGTTGGTGTTGGTGTTGGGATATAGGTTGGACTTGATGATCTCGGAGGTCCTTTCCAACCTTATGATACTGTGATACTGTGAAAGTAGGAGCAGTCATGTTAGGGCTGGAAAGAGGTCCACACATGAAGCCATTGAGGTTGGAGTAAGATGGTGTCATAGAGCACTGCATCCTGAGACAGCCAGTTCCAGCAGTAAATCATCACTCCCACTCAGAAAAGGCATCTTTTCCCTTTTAAATTTAAAAGCTCCCCGCCCGCATATTTTCATGTTGTGAGAAAGAGGAGATACCTTCCTGGGACCATTAGTTATGTCTGCTCTATTATGGCCGTCTTATTCGGCTGCTTTCTGAAACTGCCAGTCCCTGACTCATCAATCTCTCCTTGTCTCTGTTGGGTTTTGTTGGTCGTCTCAGAGCCTGTTGTGTTTGTGCTATGTCTTTTCTTGGATTAAAAGTGCAGCCATGTATTATATGTCCTCTGAGGAGTTTGGGGAATATGATGAGTGGGCTCTTTGGAAATGCAGATGCTCAGGACTAAGGAGCTGCTGCATGCTGAAGTTTGTCTTGATGTGCTACTAGACATGTACCAGAGTGGTTTGAAATGACAGATCCACAACGTATTAGAGATCCTCATCAAGGGTGTGCACAGAGGAAGGAAGCTACTTCTGGCTTTTTCCTTGGATTGTATTCCTATAGATCCCAGACTTCTGCCTGACTGCCATGGTTTACTTAAAGGAGATCCTCACAGATAAGTAGAAAATTGCTGGATAGCTGAAAAATGTGCATTCTATGTCCTCAGTAATTTGTACTGCTACATAACTGTGTGTGGAAGTAAAATGCAATCGATGGATCAGACCAGAAGGCTACAATTTAATCTCTGCAAACACTGAAGAGTCAAGATTTTTCTCTTGTGATCTTTTTCTTTCAGTGCCACCAGAACTCCATCCCAACATGCTTAGACAAAATCTTCAGGTAATTTCATACCTTTGTGCTATTTGTTTCCTTTCTTTAGATGCAACTTCCTCCTTATCCAGTGGGTCAGAAGATATAGGATCTAAATCCAACTAGAATCCTGTTTTCCTTGTTGTGGGATTAGTAGATATGCCCAAGTAGGGTTCATCTGTCATCTAATTCACCTGGCTGTCCTAGGACCTCTTCCAGAGAGAAGCATCTGTCTAATGGTTTCTATCTTTTCTTCCTCTCATGACTCCATTGTGGCACTGCTCTCCTTAATTCAAGACTCAGGTTTTCCCCTTGCACTTGCCTGCCTGACTAGGGGATGGATTGGGACCATGATCTTTGCTCTGAAGGGTTTCTGAAGGCATCTTGTTTGGCTCATGCCTGAAACATAACACAGCCCTTTGAACCAGTGTTATGTCCCAAGGAAATCTCATTCATAGGGCGACTGTCTGCCTCCTCCAACTTGTAGGGCTGCAGAAAAGCCCACTGTGTAGCATCTGTGAGATGGCTGATCTGCATAATTTTGTGGTTTACTTGTTTCTGGATGTTTTAATCTGTAGCAATTAGCTAGCAAGCTTGTTTTCTTTATGACTATTTGTAGTGTTGATTGTTTGCCATATATCTTTGGGCCTGAGCCAGAGAGAGTGGCAATCTGGAAACCAGCTGGTACCTGAAGCTGGTCAGAGCATTGGATGATGCACAGATTATTTTATGATGACTCATTTTGATTCAGAGCCATGAAGAGGTTGAGGTTTGATCTTTACCAGCCTGGAGAATCACTCTCCCAAAAAAGAAAACCCCCAAACACCCCACAACTTCCCCTAAAACTCAAGCCTCTACTCATTGACTCAAATGTTTGGCTCCTTCAGGTCCTGCTTGCACTGAAAAACTGGTGAATAACTGTTCCATGTGAGTTGAGGAGTCTTCATGCTTAATAGTAGTCCACAGGAGGTGCAGATTTGAGGGTTGCTCAATGAGGCTTTCAGCTGCAGAAGGAGAAAGACATTACTGCTAACTCCTGCTTAATGCACCCGTGTGTTTCCAGTTCAGAAAAGACTTGCAAGCCAAGGGATGGAAGGACTTGATCTCAAAGTCTGGGAGGCAAAAAAAAAAAAAGAGTTGATAGCTGCTTTACAAATATATCCTATGCTACCTGCAGAGTAGAAGTGGTTGAATGTGTTGAAAGAGCAAATCGGTCTCTGGAAGGTAAAGTATGTCCTCAGTGGAACTTGCAAAGCTGCCTGTTTGCAGGAGTTGTAGTGCCCTGATCAGTGGAGAAATATAGGGGGTATGGACATTGCCTGAAAGCATTTGAAGATAGTGGTGTAGAGACATCAGCCCTGCTCTTCATGTTTTCCTGGTCCTGTTTTTTCCAGGACACATACAGTCCTATTCTTTCTTGCTGATGCCAGTCAGGGTCTCCCAGCAAACTCCTCCTGGTGCTGTAGACCTAGGTAAGCCCCACTTCCCTTCTCAGGAGGTCTGACACGTAAGAGACAGGAATGCCAGCTGCCTGGGCTCCCCAAAGCTTAAAAATAATCTAACATAAACTCAAAAATCTGCATCACCTGAGCACTGCCACCACTGCTTGAGTTGTGTCTGGAGGAGATATGGGCACATGGGGGACAAAAATAACCTCAGGAACTCCATTTAGACTGGCAGGTACACACCTGTGTCTTTTTTACTAAGGCAGTTGTCCTTAACCACACCCCCATGCCCGGGCTCCAAGGCCTGAGAAGTCCCCAGGGCACAAGTCTGATGCAGAAGGGAGGTTGGGGAGAGTCAGCAGTATCGCCGTCACCCTTGGGATGTACCTATCATCCAGGTGCAGCTATGAGGAGGGGGAACCTACCCACCAATTCCATTCCTTCCAGGTATTTGGGGTATCTGTTTGGGAGCTGGGACTGCTCCGGTTTCCTGCCGTGCAAGATATTGCGTGGAGTCAGTCTGGGATCGCAGGTGCTACTAGGTTACAAAGAAATAATAATTCATGTCTCTGTTCCTAGGTCACACTTGAAATTAATGAATGGCTTTGAAAAAATAGGCAAGTTTCCTTTATGTTAAAGTATTTTGGACCATGGGTGTCTGGGCACAATTAGGTCATGCTTCCAAGCTCTTTTTCAACCTAGAAAATACAAGATTTCCTTTTGTAATGAGAGCGCAGATGATCTGCTAAAAACACAACTCCTGAAGCAGGGTCTTTGCAGGGCAGGGGGTGGGAAGCAAACGTAGTAAGCAGCCTGTGATAAAATCATGATCTGGACTGACTGGTGAGTGTAGGTATCCTTCAGTAAGAGACAAAAAGCCCTCCCATCAGGAGTCACAGGGCTGTAATGAAGTCATTGCAGGCACTCACTGCCAGATGGCTTCCTGGGTCTGGCTCTTAACGGGTCGTAATGGGCCAAAAAACGGGAGGTGGCAAGCAGGAGCCTGAAGCAAAGCCCTGATTGTGAGGAAGCGTGGTGTTAGTTGTTCAGCACCCAGTACAAGTGCCGAGCTTTTTGTTACAAACATATTAGAGAAGCAAGAGAAGTGGCGTTTCTCTGAAACCGCATTGAAGGTGAGTATTTGGCAGGAAGGATTACTTTGTGGACAGAGATGCCAGAGGAGAGAAGTATTAAGGATACTCTGCAGATTCTTCTTTTCTGGTGGACTTTGAGGGAAGCATGTGTGCTACTGCAAAAAGAAGCCCCCCAAAAAGGTGCTGTGTCTTGAGAGTCTCTCCTGTGGTGCACTGCCTTCTTGGCATGGGTCCCTTCTTGCAGTGCCCTGGGGACCCCAGCCCACAGTTACCTCTCCAGCATCACTCGTCTCACCTTCATCCTCCACTCAAGATGTTAAAATGTTAATTTGGGGGTATTTGGATGCTTAGCTGGCTCCTCATCCTGTTCTACCCACAGCGACGGGCGCTGGGGTCCAGGCACCCTGGGGCTGTGTGGGTGCTGTGTGCTTGGATGGTGATGACTGCAAAACAAGGGGGGGGTGGATGGAAAGGGGGGAGTGAAAAGAAACTACATGCACAGGAGGGGAAAATAATCAAGCCAAGGGGAAGGAAAAAAACAACTTGTCCTCTTACAATATAAAAGCCCTCCTCCCCTTGAAAGAAATAAAAGCCGAAGTGAAATGAAGGTAAATGCCAGAGGTTTAAGTACCACACTGCCAAGTGTGTTTTAAAGGTTACCTTTCAGGGTTTTGAGGAGAGAGTGAGCCACAGAAAAGGAGAGAGTTGGAACACTTCCCATTGTGAGGACCACTCCAGCTCATAATGGATTTTTATATCCCCATCTGCTTTTTGTGACATTATTAAAATTCTTTATTTTTATTTTTTATTCCCTTTCTTCATCTGGGGAAGGGATTGCAGGGGGTGGGGCAGGAGGCCAAACTCTTTTGCCATGGCAATATCCAGCTAGGCGGTGCACGTCTGCATCACCGTTTTGGAGCAAAAATGAAGTTTTGGGGTAGTTTTTAAAAGAGGAGATAAAGACATTGTGTGTTGAAGTTTGTGCATGCACAAAAGTCACAGGGTTTAATTACTGGCGTGGGAAGATGACATTTCAAGTGCTTACCTGACCTGGATAAAGAAATACGGAGCCTGAAGCAAGGTAAACTCCTGTGTATAATGTGAATACTGTACAGCAATCCCCCCCCAACCTCACCTTACATTTAGCAAATATTGCTCAGTTTGCTGTTCAAAAAGTGCGCCAAAATTTATCTCTGTTTTAGGGTATATGCCTTCACCTTTGTTAGATTGGGTATGTGCCTGGCAAACCTGGGAGATGTGGGTCTCTAGCTGCTAAAAGTGGGGACAAAATTGCTCTTGGATGGCAAATATCATCTTTCTGTGCCCCGGAGGGCTCCCCACCACCTGCTCCTGTGCAGAGTCAGCCTGATGGGTAAAACACAGGTACCACAGGTGGCCTCAGCACCTGGCAGTCTAGGGTGCTAAATCAAGAGGGGCTGATGACACAGCACCTGCCAAAATGTTTGCTGGTCCTTTTGTGGACTACAGCAAGCTCCTTGGCATACCCTAGCTTTGCCTTCTCAGCTGGGTGGATGGCAGGAGGGCCACCAAAATACCCCAGCAGATAGTTTTGCAGAGGGCGAGCATCTCAGCTCCTCCCCGGGCCAGCTGAGGATGGTCTCTACCTGCTGACCAGGGCTTGGCATGTGTTTTACCTCCAGAAGGAAGGAGGTCTGGGGAGCAGCATGGCTTGGTGACATGTGCCTGACCCCCTGCAATGGCTCTGAGCTGCCGTGCAAGCTGCTGCAAGGTGGCACAGTCCTTCTTTCAACCCTTGCTCTCCTTGGAAGGCTCATTTCAAAGACAACAACAGAGAAAGTAAAGATCTGCTCTCTCTGAGGGAGGGAAGAAGACTTCCTTCTGTCCCACATCCAGGCAGGTGGGGAAAAAATCATGTGCCAAAGATATCTGTTATACTTTTGAATCTAGCTTTCTCCTTCTGGTTCCCAAGACCTTTGGAAGGGTTTACTCTCTTTTAACTTCGTTTTCCTTTCAGCTCACAAACCTGAGACATGCACCCAGTGCTGTTCAGGATCCGTCATGACAGAATGAGCCCACAAGACCTACCTGCCCTGAAAGCCCCATCTTCGCTGTCTGCTCAGCCATAGAGGAGAATCCGATTTCAACACAGCTCCTGAGTCTGGCTTTGTTATCTGCCTGGGTAAGTTCTTTGCTCCTTAAATCTTAAATGCATCATCCTCATGACACCCTAGTAATAAAAAACCCCCAGATTTTAGGTTTCTATATGGGATATAGAGGTCATGCTGGGGCTAAACTTGGATGGGAACCAGCATTTCTGCTGATCACCTCCATTTTCCCTTGTGCAACTGGGAGATGTCCAGGACTGCTTGCTGGGAGTAGAGTAGCATCACCTGGTGCTTAAAACACTGGTCCATGCCAGGGCTTGCTGAATGCACATGCTCTGTTCCCTACAATGCCTGGCGGTCACTGGTTCCTGGGATGTTCAGCCTGCAGCACCCTTCTTTTAACAGCTATGAAAAAGAATCTTGGGTTGTCGAGCCTGCTCTGACTCTTGGGCAAGCAAGATGTCTCCTCTCCACTGTGCGTATCCTTTGCTCACAGAGCAAAAGTACACAGAGCAGAGGTGAGAGGCAATGTAGAAAGTGGCATGCATCAGCACCAGGTTGCTTTGGCATGAGTTGGGCATGACCTGATAGCACCCATCAGGGTTCAGGCCCTCCTGACAGAATGAAGGAGTGCAAACTTCCCTCGGAGGGCTCAGGAGGTAGCATGGAGGGAAGTGTCCACAGTTCGATGGCAATCTCCACCTCTGCAGGCTCCAGCTTCCCTGCTGGCTGCCCTGACTGGGCTCTTGCTGGGTGTCAGATGGCCTCACAGAAACAAATTATCGCCTTGGCTGGGAAGGTTGATGTGATTTCATTTACCACTGCTTTTACCAGCCACACTCGATGCCCAGCAGGACCCAAGCAGCACGGCTGTGCTGGCACTGGGTGAGGTGAGCAGAGATGACAGAGGGTCTCCTCCAGCACTGAGTTCAATTTTAGCCACTCTCACAGCTCCTGCGCAGAGGGATTTGCTGTAATTGTACACACAGCTGGAGGGACAGGAGGAAATCCCGTGGCATGGGCTGCCCTCGCAGTGTGGCCAGGAGGGCAAAGCCCCCTCCTGTGGGAGATGGGGGGCTGCGGGAGCCCCCACCTAGCCATCAGCCTTGCTTCCATGGGAAAGTCTTTGGCAGCCATTCCAGCTCCTGGCAGGGGACCAGAAATGGTGAGAGGGATGATGGATGTTACCTCTGCTTCACCTGCAGCCCACTTTGCAGATGCACCAGTAGTCTACGTCCATAAACCTAAGGACACAGAAACACTCCATGCACCCAGAGTTCTGAATGGTGGGCAGCACAGCCCCGGCTTTTTGTCACCAAGCCCCACCTTGCAGGACCTGCCATACCACTGCCATGCTGAGCTGTCTGGACATATCACCAGACACTGTTATCCCAGCAAACTGGTGGGAAAAGAGTTAACTTGTTAAAACTTTTCAGCTTCACATCTAAAATTCGTGTTTTGTTGGCAAACAGGTAGTAGTACATCTAATAAAATGAACTTCATCTTTACTCCAAAGCTGTATGTTTTTTAGCTCCAGGGACTCTAGTAACTGCTGTTTTGCTCTTATTTTTCTTGCTCTTACTTTTTACAGAAATCCCACAATAAAAATACAGTGCAAATACTGTTGGAGTTGTCAAGACAAGCAGTTATCAGAAATACTTGGGGCCAAAGGGTGATGCAGAAATCATGCAGCAACCAGGCAGTGCAACCTCACCAGCTTCTCCTGCGTCCAGCCAGGCACACAGGGAAGAGCATCACAGGGACAAGCCTTCACCATTGATGGGGTGAGACTGGATCCTGGTGCTATGCTGGCTTTGGCTCTTACTACAATGCATGGAGGCCAAGGAGAAAAGGATGGACTGAATAGGAGATCTGTGCTATCAGAAAGAGCAAAAAAAAACCAAACAACCAACCAGTCTCACTCAGCCCTTCCTGAGTTTACGCGGTGTGTGCCAGAGTAGGGTATATGTTTAGGTTTTGGTTAGCTTGCCTTGTCTCCCAGCAGCCCCAGAGTGGTACCCCCAGAGACCCAGGCTAATGCTGCAGGAACATGCAGGCGTACCTGATGCCTCTGTTGATTGCTTAATGTGGACAACACTCGATTAGGACTTGTATCCCTTGGTTTGGTTAATAATTCCGCTATAGCTGGGGGGAGCGGACATGAAAGCAAGAGAGAGATGGAGATTTAATTGGATAATTCTCACTGAAGCATCCCCTGGTCAACCAGCCAAAACCCCACCTGCATCTTTACATTATTTTGCATGTTAACGAGGTCCTGTGAAGCGGCTGGTGGGACATCAGGGGTTATTAAACCTGGCAGCAACACTTCCAGTTATTCTCCAGGGTAACTAAAGGATGCAACTGGGTGTCAGCACTCCTCGCCAGCAGTCCTTAGGGAGCTGGGTGCTTGGCAGGGTGGCTGGGCCCTTCCTTAGAATGATCACACACAGAGTTGGAGCAAGATGCTGCTGTTTAGGAGCTTGAGCAGCTTTAGTGTCATGGTGAGAAGACATTATCCACCATCAGGGAGAAAAATTATGAAGCTTTCACATATAACCTCTATCAGAGTGAGCAAACACAATCCCTGCCTTTATTACACCTTTTCCTCTGTATTTGACCAATGAGCAATAGCACAAGCAGGGTAATGGGAGCAGAATCATAGAATCGTTTAGGTTGGAAAGGACCTTTAAGAATATCAAGTCCAACTCTTAACATAACACTGCCAAGTCTGCCCCTAAATGAAGTCCCTAGGCACTGCATCTGCGTGTCTTTTAAATACCTCCAGGGGTGGTGATTCCACAGCTTATGTGGGCTGCCTGTTCCAATGTTTGACAGCCCTTTTGGTAAAGAATGTCGGTATTGTAGAGAGGAAGGGAGCAACCAGGACAACTGAAAATGTCTGGGATTGTTTATTTTGTTCTCTGTAATTATCCAAAACAATCTGAATGGATGGATTTCTTTTTCCCAGAGCTGGGCTGGGCACAGACATTGGGCTGGCTGGGAAAGATCTGCAAGAGACAGTCATGGACAAATGCTTACAAACGTAATATATTGCTAGAAATTTCTGGAGCTCTTCCCATCCCAGACAACCTGACCTTCAGTTTGTTGAACTACATCCCACGATTTTATTGGTTGTCGGTGCAAACATTAGCCAGTTGTTCCTGGAAATATCAAGCCATCCCCCAAGCCTTGAAAGAAATTCGTGTTGCCCTTGTCCCCCCCAGGAGGTTTCACTTTGAGCACTTTATTTATCTCAGAAGCATCATGCCATTCTCTGGGAGGTCATCCTCTGCTCTGACCCTCAGAAAACTTGTCCTGAATGTTGTCACTCGGCAGGGAAGCAAAGCATTAATGCTTTTGTCTGAGGAGCTGCAGAATCAGTCTGCAGAAACAAACACCAGGAAGGTGGAGGAAGGTCTCAAGTTCTTCTCTCACCAGCATCAATAATAGTCCTAGAAAGGACAGAGAGCCAGGGAGAAAGCTGCTGTAGGACCTGCTCCTGCTATAGGACCCCCCAGTCTGAATATTTTTCACATTGTCTTCTAGAAGGGAAAAAATTTGAATAAGTGGCTGATAAACCCACGCTGTCAAAACTGCTGTTGGTAATAAATTAACAACAGCAAGTGGAGGCATGTGACTCAAACTGACTCATAACAGGGAAGAAGGGAGGATCCCTTCACAGGGAGTCACAGGGAGCATCCTTCTCCCAGAGTGTGGTCACAGCTTGGCTTGACGTAGCCCTTGACAGATGTCCTTTAACCAGAGGACAGCTCTCTGAATGCCATGAAATGCCATCAGGTTTGCCCACATCAGCACTGAGTCCTGCTCCAGAGAGATACGTTTTTCTGGTTAATTAAGATTATTGGGCTCTTATGGCTTGGTTCCATCCAGGTTTTCCCAGGTAAGTGATATTATGGGAGGACTGGTCACTGCATGAGCTGCTCCCTGAGCTGCATAGCTTAGACAAGAAGGGACATTTAAAATCCCCAAGGTCCCCAACCCAGACATAACTTTTAGTCAGATTTCCTGAGGAAATGGAGGTTGTGTGCTCATGCTGTCTCTGCCTAAGTGTCTGTCTATTTGCCAGCACCTGTTTCATCCCTTCCAATTCCGCTGTACAATTTAAGGTAGTTTTGAGAAGCTTTCAGGTCTTGGAGGCAATCACAGAGCGCAGGGTGACCATGCCTGTATCCCCACCAAGGAGGTGAGAGCAGCACTGGGAAGAGCACAGCCAGTTGGAGACATGGGAGTCTCCTCACTAACAACAATCTGCTCCAGAAACATAAACTCCATTCAAAACTAGGCACTTCTGACCCTGTTACTCGCAGAAAGAGATGTCAGGCTCTGGCAGCTTCCAAAGCTTTGTGCTTTGTGACTTTGGATTTAGGTCAACCTAAGCATGGTGTTAATTTAGCGTCAGCAGGAAATGCTCCAGTCCTTCAAACCCACACCGCCCTAGTTTTGGGGTGGGGGCGGAGTTCTCTACACTGACCAACAAGGCATGGCATCATCCTTAGTGATTCACACAGAAGACTCATGTTGGCAATAGTCAACACTGAGGATGTGTCTGCAGGTGTGGACAGTGGGCACTTCCATGCTGCTGGGAAGCCACATCTCCGGTTAACTGCTATGGTCTTTTTCCAGATATCATGATGGTCTCCTATGCTGCATGGTAGATTTTTGCCCACCCTCTTGGCAAAGACAGTGGGAGGTTTTGTGCCAGCTTCCCTCCTCCTTTAGAGGCTCTTATTTTCATCTGATGAGCCATAATCAAGTGACCATCCTACTACATCCTCCTACGCTTCTCCCCTTTACCCCACATGGAGCTGGGGTTGTGGATAGGGACCTCAAGCGCCGTTTCTGCATGTGAGGATGATAACATTGAGAACAGCATTCAAGAGGATCTGCCTTTTCCCTTGACTTCACTGCCACTTACTTGCTCTTGTAGGATACAACACAAAGCACACTGGATTGAGCTACAAGACTCCTGCTTGCTTGTGTCCATGGCGATGGAAATCTGCACTGCATTTCCAATCCACCAGCAAAGAATGGGAGTACTCAGCACCTCCAGAGTCACCAGAGACCCATTGCAGGGCATCATCCCAAAGAACTGGATGGCTTCAGCTGGCTGGAAAACCAGCAGATGCAATTCGAGGCTCATCATAAATAGAAATGCACTGGGATGTGTGGCCGGAGACCCCAGCCCCTCCACCCTGTGCCCTTCCTGGATCCAGCTCATCTGACGTGTATCCCTGCAGACCCCTGGTGCTGGTGCTGTTGGCAGGTATATTGTAGGAGGAAACTGGGTTTTGCCTTCAAGAGCACTGGGTGTCATTCAGAAAAGGATGTTCCCAGTGCTGGACAGTGACACACATTGTTAGGAAGGCCAAGCTGAATCAAGAAAAACAAGTGAGATGACACTCAGTGATCAGTAATTCCTCCCCCTCACTCATAACTCTGTCAGCCCTTTCAGCTGGATTGTCAAAATACGTTTGTCACAGAACAATTCCTCCTCTCAGGTTTGGTTTTTTTTTTCCCCTTTTTCAAACTCCGGCTGAACTCATCCATTTCAAACAAAACCCAATATTCATTTCCTCTCTGGGCAGTTGATTTTATTATTGCCTCACCTGTTCCTGCAGTTGAAAAGCAATAAGACTAGCTGGATCTTCAAAATTAAATTCTATTGGGTTTTGGGTTGTGGGTTGTTTTTTTTTCCCAGCCTCACGTATTCCATGACTGCAGGTTGCTGGCAGGGATTTGAAGATGTACATGGCAAAGGTGATTTCTCAAAACAGGAAGCCTGTTTTTCTCTAAATCAGCATCTTTCCAAAGGCTCAGACTATTTCAGAGCAGGACAGACCTTGCTTGTATCTCACACATCTTTTACTGGGAGTGAAGCAGAGCTGTGGACAGTCACAGGTGGATAAGGCTAAAAGAGGAAAATGTGGCTTAGTCTGGAAGTTGTTCTGGGGGGAAGAATCCTGCTCAGCCCCAGCCTGGCAGCTAGGAGCCCTGCCAGCTTAGGGTGGACTTGAAATGTTGCTTGATCTTGGAATCCTCAATTCCTGCTATGACAGAATGAATGTTGATGCTTCAGGGATTGTGTTCAGTAGGCCAGGCTTGGTTTTGCATTGCCCTGCCTGCTTTGTTTATTTTAGGCACTGATCTTCTCTGCTGGTCCAGTAGAAGAAATATCTTGGGATAGGGAAAGAGGGACCTGTGTGCCCCTTCATATTGTTAAGACCAGTGCTCCCAAGCCTGTCCCAAAATGCTCCAAGGGCTGCTTGGAAAGCTCTGTTAAGGGTTCAGAAATTCCCGATTAGCCATTATTGGATTAAATTCTCCACCTTTCTGTGACTAGGTGACATGATCTTCATTCTACAACAAGAGGATTGAGGCCCAAGGGTAGGAACAAATTCCTAATCTCTGTTGATGCTGGTGTTTACCGCCCCAGCCATATTCTGTGCCTCATTTGTCTGCGTGATTTCCATGCCTGTTTTTCCACAGGAATCCTAAGCTTTTTTGCTTTTTTGGAATTCCCTGCAAATGCTAAAGGAGGTGCTGAAGCCAAAAGCTGATCTCATAATTTCTCAGCAGGAAATAAGTTTGCCAACAACTGGTATTTTCACTGACCTCATATGGTGAAAGATCTGTGTCCTGTCTTACCTGGAAATGCCAGCCACGAGACAATGCTGGTAGCAGGAGCCAGCATTTTTACTGGAAGGAATATTTTTAGCTTGGCAAGGCATTGTGCTGAGAAGCTTATTCCTTCAGACAGTAATACCTTGGTCCATCACAGTAAGCACGCGGGTTTTCCAGCTGCAGCACCCAGAGGAGCAGCCTAGCTGGCTGGGGGCTGCACGAGCACTGGCACAATCTCTGTGCATTCCCAGTGTGGAGGATGGATCCAGACCTGCCTGCTTACCAGCACAGGTCAAGGCCAGATGTGTTAGAACATGAAAAGCAATTGCAGCTGAAAATGAGAGGAAGGGGAAGTGTGGAAAAAACCTCACAGGTGTCAGACAACCCCCCCCAACCTGCCCTGAGAGGTCTCCCAGTTGAATAATGCTCAGGGAGGGAATCGCTCTGGGGTGTACCCTCACGTTACTGCTCTGACCCTGGAAATTGGTGTGAAAGCCTGGTGGCATGGGGAAGATGGACACTGCTGCGGTGTGTAGCATTCCCCTAGCTGCCAGGCACTCACCCATGGAAATGCATAAATCCACAGGGTGAGAAGGGCCAGGCTGGAATTTCCCCTGTGATCCTCCTGATAAGCCAGGTGCAGCAGGATGGGAAGTAATATAAGCTGTCATGTGCTGTACCTGCAGACTGACTGAAGAGAGGGAAGGAGCCGACCGACAATATATGTCCTACCTGCCAGGCTACCTACGCAATTCTGTCCCTCCCAATTACCAGCTACGATAAAGGAGTGCGCAGGACCAGCCTTGTTAGTGGGGCTGGGACTGGGATGCCCTGGACTGAGTTTCCAGTCTCTGTTCTGTGTTTCTGCATATGCACCGTGAAGGATGTTGCAAGGCAGGTGGAGCGGTCTGGGAGAACCACACCATGAGAGCTCGTTCTCAAATGGATGGCTTGAAATCAGAAGAGGAAGACAAAAACCACCAGATCCCACCTGGCTGGGGAAGCCCCTTTGCCAGCATCCCTGATCCATCCCATCATCCTGCCCAGCATCCACACCTTCATACTCGTCTTCCCGTAGCAAGTCCCCTTGCACCGTTTCTAGGCTAAGTAAAGATCTCCAGCCTTCCAATACCATCACATTGTTCACCCAGGCGGTCCTGGGCTCTGCTCTGCACTGCCCTGCTGGGACCTTGCCTGTGCTCTCGCAGTAGCTGGCGGCAGCAGGAGGGATGAAGAGGCAGAGAAGGGCTGGTGGGTGAAGCCGGGGATTCAGAGTGCGACCAAGCAGGTGATTATTTTGTTCTTTTTGAGGAAGGAGGAGGCAATTTCCATGTGGCACTCCCTGGGTATACCTGGAGGGCACAGCTGATGAATAGGACTGTTCTACTTGCCGCAGGCTGAGCTATGCAAAGCTCAAGAGAGTTTTTTTCCTGAGCTGCTCCATTAACACAAACAGACAGCAATGCTAGCTGCTGACACTGGGGTTAATTAAATCCATCTCTCCATCAATTCTTATTCAACTATTATCGATGGTCATTAGATCAGCGACAAAGTGACAAGCAAACAGTAATAGACTCATCTTAACCCTTCCAGTGCTGGAGAAGGGTAAGCAGACTGGCTGAGTGGGGAAGTGGCTCCTTTTGTACCTTGCTGTAACTGTACTTGCTCACCCTTAGAACTTTCCACTTTTATTTGAATTAGTCCTCTTGGTGGGGTAGGTCACCAGCCTCACCCCTCTGAGGAGCTGTGCCCATGCTTGTGTCCCTTTCCAGCACCCTTATGGTCTGAAGTTCTTACAGGTGCTGTGCTGTTCTTCAGGGATGCTGGGAACAGCAGATGCAGTCCGTGGCTCAGTGACATGTGGACTGAGGGTGGAAAAGTCCCACTGCCACATTCTTCTCAGCATGACACAGACATGTCAGGATGCTCTGGGGCAGCTGAGCCTTAGTGTTGGTTCAATGGGGGCAAAAAAATCACCCTTGTCACGAGGTGGCCCCGAACTGCATGGCAGGGTGAAGGGAATGATGCCACCCTGAGAGACCTGCAGAGCTGCTGTGTACACCTAAGCAACTAAGCAAACCATGGAAAAAGTAGCTACTGGGATAACTCAATTCATGAAAGAACTAACAAGAATAAGGGAAATGTATGCTTATGGCTCTTAGAGCCCTTCCTTCTTGAAGCAAGGCAGAGCTGCTTCCCTCCCCCCTCATGCCCGTGTCCTGAAGGCCCTTCCAGTGCCACTCACACTCATATAGTCAGGCTCGTAGGAGAAGGCTGCTGCTTCTGCTCTCCTCCCTCTTCCCCTCTGATTAACAGCTTAAATGAGAGCTGAAGGCTGCCCAAGGGCTGCAATACATTTTCACGCTTCTGCCACCACAGCCAACAAGCCAACGTCCAGCTGTCTTCAAGGTCACTTGCAACCTTCAAGTGACTTTCTGGCTTGCTTGTAGAGAGATGCTTCCATCCTGCGGCTTTGACTCATGGAGTAAAGTGATGTGATCTCGCTGGGAACACTGGGTCTAGGATTTGGTGATGCAACGCACAATGATGGGTTGTAAAATGCTTGCAATAAAATAAATATGCAAATATGTGCATACATGCAGGTAAAAACCCACGTGTATTTGCCCTGGTTTTTGCCTTGTCATAAGTGAAGCCCTGTGCTGGCAATTATCCTTGGTGGTCCATGCATGTTTTCCCAAACCCCTGGGGTAGTCCTTGGAGGTTTTACACACAGGTTAGGTAGCTCCTTAGAAAGGGTGAGCAGGACTACTTGAGACAACAGGGCAAAACTACCTCTGTTTTATCCAGGATTTGGGAGGAGTGCTGTATCCCAGAGATCTCCAGCTTTATGCTTTCTACATTAGCAAAGTTACGAAGTGCAACCAAAACCTGTCTCCAGACTGGTAGAACAGAGCTTTAAGTTCTCGTTGGCTTGAAGTGGAGGCTTGCGATGACTTCCTGTTGCGGCATGGTGCAGGTAGACTGTTTACAAATACATTTATTATCACTTTTCTCCCTTTTTCTTGTCTTGCTGAAGTTGGGCTGGCCGTGATGGCACAGCCATACAGGGGAATGGGGGACAATTTTCTGGAGAACCTACTGGAATGTCCTCCTTACAGTGTCTACCCAGAAGGTTTCAATGGGAAAACAAGATTTCTGAGTGCTGGGACAAGTGTCTTGTGATGGCCCATCTGCTTTGCCATGACAAGTGTTCTTGCAGGATTGCCTGAGGTTTGTGTTTCTGGAAATAGTTAATAGTCATGGTGCTGGTTCATTGATATATGCTTCTGCATTGCTTTGGTGTTTTTGTGAGGTGCAGAGAACTGAGTGTACACTGCAAATATCTTTCTTTTTGTAGCTCTTTACATTGGCTTTTAACACCTGCACCATGCTTGAGAGCTGGTGAAGAAATGCTTTATGAGTTGGTAAATCCCTTATTGCTAGAGTCAAAAAAGAGAATGTCCAGAAAAAATAAAGAGCCAGAATGTAGCAAGGCATATGTGTGTCAGCCCTCTGTCTCAAAACACATCTCTGCTGCTAGAGAAGGACCTTCTGGTCTTCTGGGAAGATCTTGTTCTTGCTCAACACTGACATCTTGCAGGGTCTGTGCGTGGATGGTCCCTCACCACCTTCTTGTGGTGGTGAGAAGGTCAGAGCAGCAATGGCAGGTAGTGTCTGTCTTTGATACCTTTGCCTGGTCTCCTCGCCATCACTCAATCCTTTCTTTGGAGAAGGAAGACCTTACTCCAGCTGAGGAATGGGGCACGGTTGAATAAGGAAGCAGGGCACGTAATTTTTCCATTCTTATCTCTCTAACTGACATAGGTAATGCTCTGGTATTCCCCCTCTGCATATACTTGAGACAGTATTTTATCCTTGCTTTTCCTCAGTGAAGGGATGCAGGATGGGCATATCAGGAAATGTCCCTTGTTTCTGAGCTGCAGGTAACAGCACAGAAGGGGAAAGTTGCTTTGGACTCAAGCAGATGGCCTTTGGCTTACGGCAGAGCTGCAGGAGGGGGCAGTTGCCCTCCTAACCACAGATATCTCCAGCTCCCTTGATCCAGCAAAGTGCCTGTGCCTGTCAGGGATCCTCAGCTTTGCTGGAGGGCAGCAAGACAGAGCCTGAACATGGTGTTGGAAAAGATAAGCAGTGGCTCCATGGTGGGGAAAAAAGGGGGCAGAAGCACTGCATACAGGGATCTGGATGCCTGGCCGGTTTGCAAAGCCTGAGAGCCACCCTGCTCTGGATAGGGAGAGCAGCTCTGCTCAGCAGCTTAACCATCACTGTCCCTCCCTTCTCAAAAAAGGAAAATAATTGCCGTATTCATTTGTGGAGGGAAATAATTGCTTCATTCATGACATGAAGTCAATTTTTGTCCTGAACCAGAGGGAGCCATGTACTGACAGAAGGAACTTCAGAGAGAGGAAAAACAAGCCTGGCATTTGTACACCACAATTAAAGGGGAGAAGGAGCCAGTGGTGGCTTTGGTTTTTTATTTCCCTCTCTTTCTTTTTTTTTGCACATCAAATCAAATAATGGATAAAATGTTCTGGTTTCTCCAGCTCAGGCCAGGGGGAGAGGAAAGGTCTCCCTTAACTTTGTTAGCCATGCTGATCATTGAAATGCTGTGGTTCAAAAGATGGTTGCGGCAAGAGAACACTTCCCTCCAGCCCAATTTGCCACGGCAGCTGGGCAAGGACTGATGGGCAGATTGGAGGAGAATGTTGGTTGTTAATCAGGGCCAGGAGAGACACAGGCAGGAACTTAACACAGGTTAAACAATTTACAGGGATTAAAAAGGAAATGAATAACAAGAAAAGGCTAGAAGGTTTTTCTGTCTGTGCCAGTGATCTTTCTTGGAAAGATCAAAGGCCCAGGCTGGGATTTCTGGGTGAGCAGTACCAACAGCTAAAGGACCTGGGCACGCTTGCACAACTGTTGGTGTGGGCAGCAGCAGCGGGCTCCAAATAGAGGTGACTTGTTCCTGTTGCAGCCAGGCAGGGTGCAAGCCCTGCACCCCTCTGTGTGCCTTGCTGCCCCAAGCTGGGGGTCCCTTGGGAAGCTGGAGCCAGGTTGCTTCTCTGCCACAGGACCTGGTGTCTGGCATGTGTCCAGGAATGGGGTCACTGTGTGAAAAACGTCACTCCTGGGATCCCTGGGGCCGGGGTAAAGGGCCGCTGGCATCCTGCAATGGGGAAATGCGGAATCTTGTGGATGAATTATCAACTAGAGCCCCTAGTATGGCTTCTCTGCTGCAGGGCAGCTCCGGCTAAGTACTGAGCTTCTCACTGCAAAGAGGCTTCCTACGCTTTGTCCAGCTTGCCCACTGCTTGCCTCTGGCTGCCCTCCCCAGTTCACCTGCTCCTTGAGGGAAACCAGGGGCACAGCTGGCTCACCCAGAGCAGAGGGGAACGTGATATCTGCACAGGCTAATTGATATTAAATTATGTGGGAAAAGAGGAAACTGGAGGTGGGAGGTTCTGTAAACATATCTATTTTTCACAGTCTGCACCACCATGATTGAAGCTGGTGTCAAGGGTGATATATGATAGAAAATTGATGAAACATTGATGTCAGGGGATGAATATTTCAGGAGGAGCTGTATACATTGTACAGTGCTTTTCTTAAATCTTTAACCAGTGTTGGATAACCTTGAGAGGGGTGTTTATAAGTTTATTCTGTGGCAAGGGGAGCAGGGAGACCAAGGGGATTTTGGGGGTGATATCCTGGTGCGAGACTCAGCACATCCCATTGCACAGGGCTGTCCGGCTAACCTGGTACCTCAGGGGCTAACACATGCCAAACTTTTCCCAGCTCTGAAGACAAATGTGGGATGTAAAGGTCAGACCCTGCTCTGGTCTCCTTTCCTGCAGCCCTTGGATCATCCCCAGTCTCTGGCTCTCCCATGCACTGGCTATAGCTGCTTCCCAACAGCTTGACCTGATCCTGGCCTCGATGCACTCAGCACAGCACCCTCAGATGCATGGAAAACAGGTTTGCAGGCTGCATTCTCCTCCAGGCTGTCTTCTGCAGGGAGGTTGTCCTCCTTTAAGAGAAAGGAAGAGCAATTGGAAGCTTGGGGCCCTGCTGGGAACACAGAGCCCAAGTTATGAGCAATTCCAACACAGGGAAAGCTCAGAGCAGCTCACAGCCTGGTGAGCGGAAAAGTCCTGCTGGCTTGTAGCTATTTTGAGGTAAGGCATTAATTGAGGACCAGAGGGAAAACAATAAAGCCATCCCCAAAATAGATGTTGTCAAAACGTTGTTGCTAGGAGTGAAGCCAAACTCGATTTTTTTCCCTTGTTGCAGAGCCCTTTGGCTTCAAAGCAGCTGCAAGAGTGTTGGAGTTTGGGGATTTTCTCTGCTTCCACTAAACCCAAACTTCCAAATCTCCCCTGTGCCCAGTGCAGAGGCCAGGAAGGCAGCAGCAGCTGGGCAGGCGTTAGGACTAATGCTTTTTGGTGACATTTAGAAGTCACCTCGGGGGCCCTTTGCATTTGCTGTTCAGAAGATTTGCTTGTTTATTTTGGAAGTTAGCAGTGTTCAAGTTTTTTATTAATAAACCTCTAAGAAAAAGGGGTTTTTTTCACATGGAGCGAGCATAGTCTGGAGGATGGGCTTTCAGTGGAGTTTTGATTTATGGATGGAGAGAGAGGAAAAATTTGCAAGCAGGAGGGGGCTTTAAGGAGCAATTTTGATGTTCCATATTCAAGACCAGTGTTACCGTAACACTAAGGTGTGCATTTCTGGGAGAAGGACCTCCTGCTACATCAGCTCTGGGATGGTACCTCTTGGGTCATCCACCCAAGAGGACCAACTTCTTCTCAGCAGTCCCAAACAGAAGCAAAGCCAGATGTTTTACACTTCTGCCACCCCACACTGCCTCTCCATAAGCAATATTTCACCCAAAGCAAGCAGGATGAGAATAAGGCGGGGTGGAAAAAAGGAGGAGAAGTCCTGCCCTGCTCCCCAGAGCCTCACACCATCTCATCACTAGCTGGGCAGACATAGTGGCCCTCAAGGGCTGTTGGTGCCACTGAGCAGGGAGTCCCTCTTGCATGGTCCTTTTGGGTTCTGCCTGTGCCATGATCTCTGAGGCCACATCAGGAAGAGTGTTTTCCTGCCTCTGATATTATCTCATAGTACTTGCCATTTTCCCCCCACCCCTGTCCCCCACGCAGAAAGCTGCAAACTGAGACCCTGAGGCATCTGTGTGGTACCAAGAAGACTTGTATATCTTTTTTAAAGATATATTTTTTGGTTTGCGGTGTTCAAACACCATCTGCTGTTTTGTACAGTGGCACTTTCACAGAAGGGGATCATTTTTAAGTGTAAATTGTTCCTTAAGTACATATTGACAATGCTGGAAGCTGAAATGGACGGGAAAATGCTACGGTGAGCACAGAAAGTACCACAACCCCGGCCTGTAACAGCCATCCTCATTGTGCAGGGATTTGCTTTTTGCCTTCCCACCTGGAACAGTATATTCCATCTTCAGTCTTCTGTAAATCCAGGGACAGCTAGCAACCCAGGTCCTGGGCAAGAAATACAGGCTGGAAAAAAAGTCCCTGATTGCTTGGCTGATTCAAGGTCAACATCACCCTGCCGAAGCCACTTGGTCTTGTAATAATAAACTGATAATGCTGCCTGTGACGTGTAGCTTATGGAGGATGGTGATTAGTGAGAGTGACAAGGCATCATTTCAGAGGGATGCACTTGGCCAAAACCAGGGTAACGGTAGCAGCTCCCTGGTTAATCCTTCAGGCACTTGGTCTCCACTTCAAGGTGAGTAAAGCAACAGCAAATACTTTGTGAAGAAAGTGAGTCTCTGATCTGTAGCTCTTGAACAAATATGATTAAAATAATTGCTGCAGCCTGGTGGCTGCTCTCCTGTTTCTTTTTATGGAGTGTCACTGGGATGTAATGATTGCAGCAGCACAGCCCAGTGCTATTTCAGCATTAATTTGGTATCTCATTTCCAGCCTTATTTATTTTAGAAGCTTTAATTTATGTCAGGACAGGTATGCCAACTGTCACAATTATGTGAAGGCTGGGGAGCGGCTCCTGTAAACAGCACATGAGTTGGAGCTAGGTGTTGCAAGGGCCTCTTCCTGGGATCTCCTTCTGCCGCACTGGGATGATGCTACAGGAGCTCCTGCCACCGTTCAGACTCAGGCACGTTCCATAGACCAGGCATCTCCAGCCAAATACAAAGAAGCAAATGATGTTTTTCATGTGTAATTTTTATTTTTTCTCCTTTTTTTCTATTTTCTCTCTCTTTTTTTTTTTTTTTTGCTGTTCTAGCCTCTTGCTAACAACAACAGACGTTATATTTTGACGAGTTAATAAACATCTCCCCTGGGAGTGAAGGAGCTCCAGCATGCTCTGCTTCACCATGTTTTATGTCTGACTAACAGAGTTTGCAGAACGAGAGGTGTTTTTCTAATCTGAGAACTCAACAGCTCACATTTCAGGCTTCTCTCTGAAACTGTTTCGCTTCCCTGCAACTTGGAGACTGACAGCATGATACTTCTGTGTTATCTCCTGGGGGCTAACCCACCACTACAATCTCCCCCAACCCCTTCTGCCACCTCCTACCCTCTCTCAGTCTCATACTTTTGAGCCGTTTTTCAGCCTCAGATGTTAAGACATTGCTATACATCTCGCTCTGTCGCACCTCTGGGACCTGCATGCTCACATGGCACAGAGTTCCTACGCTGATAGGAATCCTTTCACTGCTGGAGGGGTCACCGATGAACACCAAACATTGCTGCAATGATTTGCTGGTGGACGCCAGGTCTCTGCATCGGGGGTGTACCTTGTCTTGCTCCTCCCAAGCACCTCCATCTATTGCTCTTCTAATACAGAATCTCATAAACTGTGGTTTTTATCAGCCTATCAGTCCAAGATCCGAGAATTCTTAAAAATTTTGAGACTGGCAAGTGATGAAGCCCTTGGATACCTGAAGAACAGGCACAGAGGGACATGGCTCCAAAACTTGCTGCTTCTAGGATTCCCTTCACAGCCAAATCAACTTCTGGAAAGAAGAAATGAGGCCTTGGATGTGGTGTAAGGTTAGGTCCAGGAAGACAGCACATAATCCAGGGAACCAAATTGCCAGTTCAAACTTGTAGAACATTATTGCTCGTGAATTATAGATAGTTATTGCACCTCCTGGACAATAAATTATTGAGCTGACATGCTGGATGGAGAATGAGAAGCTGGTGCCATGTTTACAGAAGGAGGATCTGGCATGTGGTGTCTTTGCAGGGAGTGGGGGATGTTTTTCTCCTTTTCCTTCTGAGGAAGAGCATTTCTGCCTGAAGCTGGGGAAACAGCAGGGCTCTGCTCACCTTAACTCACTGAGTCAGCCGTGAGGGTAGCCGCAGGCAAAAATCCCTGGCAAAGGATCCCAGGGGAGCTTGAAGGGAGTTCCCCACAATCCCAGAGGTTTTCTCCTTGCACTCTTGTTGGGTTTGCCTTCTTACTGGGGTTTAGGAATGGATAATACTGGTCTTCAAAAGGAAGTGAGATGGCTTCCTTAAAAAAATAGGCATAGGGATGCTCAACCAAAGCAGGAGGAAGGGCAGCATGTTGGCTCCTGGCTGTAAACAGCAGCTTCTTCCTCCTCCATAGGATCAGACAATTGTTTTTGCTTGCAGAAGAGGGAAAGCTGAGCTTGGTCTTTTCAGTATACAGTCGGCTGCATAATATTTGTGTTGGATATGGAAGATAAAGCAAGCTAACCAATTCTGTAAATGTGAGGGGTGCCTTTCAAGCAATGCAGTGTGCACAAACACAGCCAATATCCTGGCAAGAAGGATTTAGTGGGGACCACGGCCGTGCCTTGTCAGCCTGGGCACTCATCTTTCTTACATGAAAGGTAAGGACCTTTCTGGGGAGCTACACAATTTGCTCCGGTGCTTAGCTTGAGCATAGCCTGGTCCCAAAGTTTTCCATGGCCCTGGTTAGCCAGCTCACCCTCCCTCCTGCCCTATCTCCCCAGAGCAGCCTGCTGAGCAGCTTGACAGAAACAGGGATTTGACACCTTGCTGAGGTGGTCATTAATCACCCCAGCATCTGCTTTGGAGAAGGGGCAGGAGGATCCGCTCCATAGCTTCAGAGCCTGGCTTGGTTCAGCTGTGAAGCAGAGCTGTGCTTTGGTCCCAAGACAGGATGAGGAGACTCATGTTTCACCCATGCTTTGCTCTCTGAGGCTGCTTGTGCCATCCTAACAGAGCTTTGCAATGCCCAGGGCTTGGTGCCATCCTGCACTGAGACATGGCTGTAAACCCTGGTGTCTCCCCATTACCCTCTCTGCCTATCCTGTAGCATCATCCTGGGCATGTCTGGAGTCCTGTAGCACACACAAACATGCCTCCTGTCCCTTACCCTCAAGAGGACTTGGGTAGCAGTTTATGTAGGCAATGAGACAGACTGTCCATCTCTCTATCCCCAGGCTGTCCTAGTCCAGCATCTCTGGCAGGGCATGTCAGATCTGCAAAGCACCCTGTCCCACGTGTGCTCCTGGCAGTCCTGGGCTTCGGGACTCCCTGAAGTAACTGCTCCATCATGTTTAACAGACCTTGACAGACCTGTGTGCCCCTTGAGTTTGCCTAAATGCTTTCTGGGGCCCATTTAGTCTGTAGGTCTCCATAGTATCCTGTGGCAATGAGTTCCATAATTTAATCATGGGTGCAGTGGAAAAAGCACTGTCTTTTGTTTGTCCTTAAATCTGCTGCCCGATAACTCAATTTGGACACTCCTAGTTCCTGTGTTGGAAGAAATGGGGAATTATCACTGCCTCTGCACCTGCTCCACAGCACTGGTGCTTTTATACTGGCCTGTTGGGGCTTTTCTTTCACGTCTCCTTCATTCATACCTCCTGGGAGTTTTGCACTCCATTGCCATCCCAGCCTGGCATTGTAAGGAGGATGGTGTCGGAAAGGTCCCTGCTTTGCTTCATGGCTGTGTTTATCTCTAGTTCTCTCTCATTCTCTTCTATTAGAGGTGAGGGAGAGATGCTCAGGAAGCACTGCTGACTCCAGTCCAGATGCCAACAGACTCCCTCTGGAGCAAACTGTCATCTCAATGAAAATCCCCAAAGCATCTTCTGGTGTTCTGGGGCACTGGCTCCTGCCCTTTGGGTCCAAGCATGCACACCTGGACCTTTCACTGGCCACCCAGTCCAGCACCTCATAAGAAGAAGGGTTTGTAATATGGGTTATGATCACCTTGGGAATTACTTATCTCCTTTCCTTGCTGCAGGGGAGTGGCTCCCACCTTTGCCCCCCCATGGAACAGGCATGCCATGAACAACAACTGGGGTGGGGGAGAAGTAGATGGGGTGTTCATGTTGGCCTTTCCTTCTGCCAAGGGGAATTGCCATTGCATCTCAAGCTGAAGCTGAGAAGGCTCTGGCGTTGGTAGAAAGTGAAGCACTTTCCCTAATCGAATCACACGCCAGTGTCACTTGTAAAGCTCTGCAAAGCAGAAAGCACTTGGGAGTCACTGAACCACAAACACCTCCTTCCTCCCCAGTGCCTCCATGGAGATCCTGTCTCTCTTCTTTTCTATCTCTTGCTCGTGAACATGATTTGGAAGGGAGCTGGCTCAAGGGTTCAGAGATCCCATCTTGTGCCCCATGTCTGGTGCAGGTCTGTCACACCAGGTATCCCATGGGCCTGGGGATTTTGGGAGATATATATGGTGCTTTATGGTCTTGGTCTCATCTTGGGGATATTCTGTTCCTGTTGATCATGTCTCCAACAGAGATGTCTCCCTCCAAGCAGGTGTAGGGTACACATCATGTCTTGCTAGTCTAGTGGGTCTTTGCCATCTTTAGCTCCCATGAAGATGCTACATCTTCTCCTTCTCCTTGTCTGGCTCCTTCACAAGCCCCTGCCACCCCATTTGGAGCTCGGGGCAGGAAGACAATCCCTTGTCTTCACGTCCCTGGCCCAAGCCAAAAGGGGTAATGCAAGGACTGCAGGACACCTTTCCCAGCACAGAGTAGGGGATCCCATGGAGCAGCAGAAGGAAGTGTGGGGTATTTCACCTTCAGAGAGCACAGGAGGTGCTGACGGAGGCGGACATTTCTGAGAAAGCCTTTCATTTAGGTGTTGACAGTGTGTCAAGTGCTGAGTACATTGCTGCCTTCGAGCATCCCTGCAGAGCTGCTTGCAGAGCAAAATTCACAGGCTGGCCGATGTCGAACCAAGAAGACAGGCTGGCTCTATGCAGGTGTCCACCAGCAACAACTTATCCAGTAAAATACACTGGTCTGCCTGTTTGGCAAAAAAACCCCTGTCCTCTCCTCCTCCAGCCCTTTTCCTACCCAAGTGCCCAAGCTCTCCCTGCATTATAGAGACAAACAAATTCTTCATCCTTTACAGGCAGTGGCTGGGACTTCTCCACAGCAGTAAACAACATCCTTGCAACATGTCCATTGGTGGCGGTTTCCACAGCTTCCGTCAGCGTACCCGAAGCACACAGGCGAGGAAATTGTCAGTAGCGGGGGAAAAAAAATAAACCACTGCTAAACTCAGCATTTACTTCGTGCTGAGACTCTCTTAGTAACAACAAGCTCTCTAGAAAAATCCCCCTTTAAAAAAAGCAGAGTGATTTCAGCCCAGCTGGATTCTTGGAGTAGGGAAGCGGCTATTTGCAGAGTGAGAAGAGACAGCGGGGCTGGCTGAGCTTCCTATGGTGGCGGGACCAGCAACTTTCAGCCGTGACCACTTTCCTCAAGCTGGAAACAAGCAATTTTCCATGTTTGGCCCCTGTTGCTGTGGATGAGTTGGTGGGGAGAGGATGCCAGGACATTTGGGCTGCAGCATCTCCAGAAAAGTAAAACTGTACAGCCATGGCTTTTCCTTACTGGAGAAGCCCTTTCCAGTGTCTTGACCCCACATTACCTGTAGCTTTGCTGCGTATCTCTTCTTCTTCCCGTGTGAATGTCTTTAGACTCTCTCTTCTTACTAATGCCTAATTAGGTTCATGGGAGTGTTAGGTCTGATAGCATAGTTATGGATAATGCTATGCAAATTGTCTTGAAGACCTATGAACCCCCAAACAGATAAAGCATCTCCAGCTACTCTTGTGCTTAGCTGTTTGCAGTCCTTCTAGCTGACTACAGCTGCAAATAGAATGTGGAGAGTTCAAAGTAGATGCTCTTTACCAAAAAAAAAAAAAAATCATCCTTTCCCTCACAATAGAAAATTCCTTATACTATAAAGATGCCTTGATGTCTCAATGCAACCAAGACCAGCTTTATTCCAGATAGCTGAGATGTTTAGAGAGGAGCACAGTCATTGTCAGAAAGAAAAAGGCAGTTGTAGAGGACATTTCAGTCCATCTAATGTCCACTCCAACTCTAAAGTTTGGGTGGGAAAAGATACCCTGCCCTCCCATGATAGTGCGATCAAAGCTGAAGGGTGTTGTGACCTCAAATTCTGAACAAGTGAGCCTTTGTCTCACCTCCTCATTATGCTTTGGGAGTTTTCTCTGTTTATTACTCATCTGATTGTGATCTTTTTTAATGCTTTAATGCACTCCTTTTGCATTTATGTTAAAGACCCAAATGCCTGACTTGAGACACACACCAGAGAGGTCTGAGGGTCCCTGCTCTGATGTCATGTGCATCACCTGTGAGATATTGACTTCTGGTCCTCCTGCAACCCTGAGAGGGAGCAGTCCCTCCCTGTGCACCACACAGAATTACAAAAATCAGGTGTCCCCTCTGATGCTGCCCCTCTCCTGAGCCACACCAAAACTGGATGGTGTAGACCTTTCCCACATGCCACCTGCTTCCCCTAGGTTTCATCCAGCATCATAACCTGCCATCCCTCTGAGATTGTCAATAAAGGCTGGGCCCCACCAGTCCTGCTTAGTCCTGTGCAACTCATTGCATCTCCCTGTCTATCGCTGGGAGAGGTCCTGTGCTACGGATTTGATTGACCTGTGCACACCAGGCCATTAGAGGAAAACGAGGGGTAATATGTAAACACCTGGAAGGAAATATAGCCCTTTGCCTTAATGATAGTTTGTCATGTCATATTTTTCTAAAATTATGAAATAGTGGTAGGCGAACCTTTAATTTGCATTGCTTTAATTCATATTTTGAATACCAGACAATGCCTTAAATGCCACCCGATTTAACCCACATTTTCTCACTGATTTCTACAAAAAACCCTACACGAAACGTGCACTCTGCTTCCAAAAGTAGGCAAATTGGTTGCCTGCAGCTCCTCCGCTCATTAGTGACAATACCCACACTGGTCCCAAGCCAGTCTTCAGAGCCCCTCAAAGTGCTTTATACAGATGCCCAAGTGTTATCAGTGTTATTTAAGAAAAGAATAAACACCTGCCCACGGACAGAGCCCTCTCTTGCACAAATGGTCACTGAGCTCTTGTGCAAGTGCCCAGGCTTCAGAACTGCATACAGGGCCACAAACAAGGGCCAAGGTACCCTTGCATTACACTGCTGTGAGCTGTACGTCAGCCCAATGTGTGGCTTGATCCAGCTGGAAAACAGCCTTTTATGCTGGTTTATTTTCCCAGACCTCTCCAGCACCAGCAACGTTGGATCTGTGTCAGGCACATCCCTCCCCCTTGCTGCCCAGCCTGGCTCTTCTCTTACAGCTTCACCCTGCTGACAGTGACTGGAAATGTGATTTTTTTTGCTCTTAGGCCTTTTCCGGCACGTCCCACTGCTCTGTAAATACAGGCTGAAGTGCAGCCGAGTGTGGGATGCTCGAGGTAGCACTCAAAGCAGCTGTACTGCTGATGAAGCGCAAGTGGCCCAAGCAGCATGCCACAATTACCCCTCATTTTGGGGTCTACTGGGGTACACTCAGGACTGGCTGAGAGGGTGCTTTGCAAATGTGGGAGAAGGCAACTGGGCAGCAAAGAGAGCTCTGAAAAGATTCACGACAGTTCTGAAAGATTTCCAAAGGTGGATTTTCATTTTCAGTGATGCCCATAAAGCCCATCCCAAGCACAAAAGCCACCCCCTGGCACTCCTGCATCCCCAGGCAGAACCTCACGGTCTGCATGCAAGAGCCTGATTCAACAGCAGAAGCCATCATCCTCCAGCTTCTCCATCCTGTCTGGGCAGATAACTGAGCTCAGGCCAAGGAGCAAACCCATGGCTGGAGCAACACATTGGGCCTAGAGAGAGACAGAGCCAGAGCCAAACCCACATCCCTGGTTCCACCGGGCTGGCGCTGAGGCACAGCCTGTAATTACTGCCTGCCTGCCAGGCTTTCTTCGCCCCCACTGCCCTACCCCGGAGGAACTGAGCAGCTGCCAGCAATTAAAAGTAGTTAGCAGTTCCCATGCTATTTTAACCATTTATAGGCAGCAGTGGTAGTCCTTTCTCCCTTAGTGGAAAAGTGGTTCTTGCTGTCACCCAGTACTTTGCAAGCCCTGCTTGTTGAAGCAGCTTGTCTCTATCATAATGGAACTTTACTGAACTTTGGGGTTATTTCCTCTCCTGGGCACCATGGAGCCCTTTTGTCATCCTCCAGTGAGCAAGTGGTGATTAAACCCTGCCTGTGGAGAGGCTCACCATGTGGAAAACTGCAGCTCTGCTGCTCAAAGTTTACAAACCTGTAAATTTCTTTTCAGCTTTTTGCAAGAAGGGAGATGTATAGCTTTGAGGAGTTGCTATAGGATACCACCCCCGATTGTGCATTGTGGGGGGTTTATTACTTGTGTGTGTCGGGGGGGGGATACGGGGTATGTGTGTGTTTATGCCCCTGTGAGTATTTTTATGCTTCTGGATTTCCATTCTTGTTCTTGACGGGGGGATGTTGGTGATGAAGATGATCAGAGGGCTTGAAGCACCTCTGGTATGAGGACAAGCTGAGAGACTAGGGTTTGCTCAGCTTGGAGAAGAAAAGGCTTCAGGGAGACCTTAGAATAGCCTTCCAGCTGGGGAGGAGCTCTTTACAAGGGCAATGAGTGACAGGACAAGGCTTTAAATTGGAAGGAGGAAGATTTAGATTAGACATTGGGAAGAAATTCTTCACTCTGAGGATGGTGAGGCACTGGCACAAGTTGCCCAAGGAAGCTGTCGCTGCCCCCTCCTTGGAAGTGTTCAAGGCCAGGTTGGATGGGGTCTTGAGCAGCCTGGTCCGGTGGAAGGTGTCCCTGCCCATGGCAGGGGTGGTGGAACTGGATGCGCTTTAAGATCCCTTCCAACCCAAACCATTCTACGGTTCTATGTTGAGTCCATTACGTGATCCTGAGGCATTCACAGCGTTAGCAGCAAAAGGACACGTTGCTTCACGCCTTAAAGTATCTTTACCCTCGTGCTTCTCCGCGAGGCAGCCTCCTCGGGGGCAGAGCCCGCCGGTGGCCACCGGAATGGAGGGGCTGGACGGGGGGATACCCGGCTCCGAGAGCGTTGCGGGGCTCCCTCTTGTGCCCGCCGGTCCTCACTGCAGAGCGGGCTCTGCCAGGTGGGATCGAACGTGCGTTTCCCATCCTTGCCTCGAAGCCCCTCTCGCGTCTGGGCTTTGTCCCTTTTGCACTGGGGAAGGAGGTGGGGGTGATGAGGATGAGGATAGCGGGGAAGGAGGTGGGGAGGATGAGGATAGGGAAGGAGGTAGGGGCGATGATAAGGATGGGGGAAAAGAAGGTGGGGGAGAGGATGATGAGGGTGAAGGGGAAGGAGGTGGGGATGATGATGGGGATGAGGGGAAAGAGATGGGGTGAGGGTGATAAGATTGGGGGGAAGAGGGGGTGAGGGTGGTAATATTGGGGGGGAAGGAGGTGGGGACGATTATGAGGATGGGGGAAGGAGGTGGGGGTGATGAAGATGAAGATGGGGGAAGGAGGTGGGAATGAGAATGAGGAGGGGGGAAGGAGGTGGGGGTGAGAATGATGATGGTGGAAAGGAGGTGGGGGTAATGATGATGAGAATGTGGGAAGGAGGTGGGGGTAATGATGATGAGAATGGGGGAAAGGAGGTGGGGGTGATGCTGATGAGGATGGGGGGAAGAGGCGCAGCTGATGCTGAGAGCGGGGGGAGGGAGGGGTGCTGAGGCCGGGCCCAGCTCACGGCAGTGCGGGGCGGTGCCGGTCCCGCTCCGCCCCGCTCCGCCCCGCCCCGCCCCGCCCGGGCCGGGCAGCCCGGGCCGGCAGTGTGGCGAGGCGGGCGGGTGGGCAGGCAACTCTGCTCCGCTCTGCTCCTGGCCCCGCCGCCATGCCGCCTCCCCGCCGACCCGCCGCCCTCCTCATCCTCATCTTCCTCCTCCTCCTGCTGCTGCTGTTCTGCCGGGCGCTGGCCGCCGCAGGTAAGGAGGGCAGAAGTTTTTGAGGGTGGGCGCGGCGGGGAACATCCCCCCCGCCTCTCCGCCTAAAAAAAAGTTCACTACTGTTTACCACTTTTGTTAGGGGCAGCTCGAGGGGGATGTGTGTTTCCAACCTTGGGGCACTTATTGCCTATTTTTTTTATTTAACGTAAAGGCTGAGGGGTGTGCAGGGGAGCGCAGGTTTGGCGGGGGGCAGGATGGTCCGGGCGGGGGAGGGTGCTCCGAGGGGAGAGGATGCTCCGGAGGATGCTCTAGAGGGGAGGATTCTCCGGGGGGTGCGGGCTGGCAGCGCCGCTCCTGGCCGCCCTGCCGTGCCAGTGCTATTTGCTTATATTTTATAGAGCTCTTCGTTTTTTTTTCTTGGGAAAAGCGAAACAAACCCAGCCCTGTTTGTAGTGCTGCTGGCTGTGATTTCCCCAGCGGGTCAAATAAATAATTATTTAGCCTGGTTATTTTTATTTTTTTTTTATGTCTGCGTTTTTTATCAACCGAGCTATTGATGGCCGGGCAGCTAAGTGGTCTTTTCCTATGGCACTTCAAAGTTTCCTGTGCGCAACTGAATCTTGTGATTGAGATGCACTTAAAACCAGCCCTTCCGCTGGTAATCCTTGCCACAGACAATAAACAGAGGCGCGTCTCTCCTGCTGCTCTCTCTCGTTAGGACTTTTGTGGTCAAATTCAGCCTGTCCGCTAGATTTCCCCCCTCCTCCACAACTCATGAACATCCTCTGCATCTCAGGACTTTGTCCTTTGTCATCCTCTGGCAGTGGCAAAGCAAAGGTGCTGGTGTTTATCATCCAGGTATAAAAAGATATCTTCGAGTATAGAGCTGGGAACTGGAGACTTATAAAGTTTGATGGCTTTTAGGGGTTGGAAGAGATCATAACTATAACTGTTGAAGCTCTGGTGACAGGCAAGGTTGTCGTTCCTATGAGAACTCGGGAGGAGAGCCCGTTGCTTGTTTCCCGCAGTTTGTGGCAAGGGTTTGAGGACGCCTCGTAAAGTTGCATGCAGCCCAGATTCGTCTTGTTAGTAGTTAAAAGCATCTCCTGACAAGCTGATTTTCTAGGGAAATGAACCAAGCCTTCTTTTCTGAAGTGTAATTAAGGTGACAGGGAATTTTGGGGAGGGAGTTTAATTAGATTAATATTTTTCCTCCTCCACCACACAAAGATGTAGTGTGTTTCAGTGAATGGAAAACAGAAATGGCACTGTTGCCTTATCCAGTGGTGTGGATGTTGCTGCAGCAGCATCCTCCAGCCAGAAGAAACTCACTCTTTGCTGAAAGGGGAGAGTTTTGAGAGCTGGCAACATCTCCTGCTTGACCAGGAGCAGCACGGTGTTGTACCAGATGGTCCCGTGCTGTGGGAGTGAGCAGCAAGGGGCCCGGAGGCTCAGCACAGTGTGGGATGCTGTGGATGGGAGAAGCATCGGAAGGCTGGATTAGTCAGGCTGCTGTGGGTCAAGGTGTAGCTGTGGCCACACAGCCTGGAGCTGCTGGGGTGGTGCCCGAACCCCGTGCCTGGCTCTGTCCTGTGCGGTGCTCTTTGGTTTTGCATGCACTAAGTTCACACAGGGGTTGGAATAAAACTGGGCAGGAGGGAGGGACTGAAGAAGAAAAAACAAGTTAAACATGGCCAAGCTGGATCAGTTTGAGTCTGCAGAGCTTTCTAAAGGCACATCTGGCATATGTAAACATGTATAAAGTTTTTAGCTGTAGAGCTGTAATTAGTGTTTCTCCAGGAGTATTGTATGGAGATTGCATACAATAATACAGAGGAGGGAGCTAAGTGCTTAGCCCTGGTGATAATCCACTCCCTTTCCCCATGTTTGCCTGGTTTTGAGGAAGGAGTGAGAGACATCACCCAGAATACAGTTTTCTCTTTTAATGACAGAGAATGTATATATTCTTTGTGTCAGCTTTTACAGGTTGGAGGCGATTGTTTTAGATTGGGGTTTGAAGTCCGAAAGCATTCAGCCAGCTCATCCCCAGGAGTGCTGCTGCGTTCTCCTCCGCTGCTGGAGGAACCCCAGCTCCTACCCGTGTTTCCCCCTCCCAGTCCTGGGGCTTTGCCGGCTGGGCTCCTCGCCATGCTTCGTTCTGCTTGTGCTTGCTACTTGCAGTAGGAAAACAACTTGGTGTGAGGATTTTGAGCTTGCTTGAGGGTCTTTTCCCCACAAGGCCAGCTGCACGGAGATTGTGAAAGGGTGCTGAAATCCAGAGGGTGGTGCTAGGGCTGGGGGAAGGAAACTTAGGGTGTTCACAGAAAGTATGACACTGCCATCCTGGCGAAGAACTGTCTTTCCATCTTTCTGCTGCACCACCATAAGGAAAACACCTGGGAAAGGAGAGAGTGGGCCATCAGTACTGCTGTCCCCGACTTGCATGGGTTGTAGGCTCCTGTGGTACTCGTGAGCAGATGGCAGGGGAAGAGATACTCCAAGACCTGTTGCTCATCATCAGAGCCTGCCTTTGAAGGAGGGAGGTGGATGCTTGCTTGAGGCCAGTGGTGTGCGGAAACGTCTGCTTTGGCTTTTTGTCTCCTTTAGCTTCTAGGTTATGGAGCCCTCTCTCTTGTAGAAGAGGGTACTCATTGTGTGTGATAGTGGTGAAAAGAAATAATGAAACAATAGAATGGAGAAAAATGAAAGAAAACCTTTTAAGGCAGAGTGCCTTGGAAGGGGTTGTTGAGAGGGGATCCAGATTGCATTTTGTCTGTTTAAAAATAAAAAGAGCATCATGCTGACCCAGTAAGCAGCTTGTAGATTCCAGCTGTGTCCTTTATCTGCTCTCCTAAGTTCCTGTGGGTCCTTTCTGTGCTGTGCATGCTGGCTCCTTTTCTGTCCCTGTCCTAGCTATTCAGCAATAATTAAAAAAATTAATCTGTATTTTGGGTCAGGTAAGTGAGCCAAGATAATGCAAGGAGCTTGGGTTTTGCTTTAATTTCTAGCAGCAGCAGTGCTTTCAGGCCCTTAGCCTTGTGGCTTTCTGCCTCCTGGGGTGTTTGGGGCCAGCCCCACAGCTTATTGGGAGAGCTGGGCTTTGGTCCGCTTATAGGCTGGTGCCAGAGAGGGCAGGAAGCGCTGGGCTGCGAAGTGAGGACAGAAGGGGCTGTATGGAGTCTGCGAGGAGTTCATTACAGCAGATGTTAGTGCCATAAAGCCACAGGTTCCTGCTGTTTCCTATTCACTTATATCCTCCCAGCTTTAGCGATGCTAATGCGAGTGAAAACATTTGCTGGAGCGAGGGGGGGCATAAATCAGCAACCCATTCCCTCTGCCTCCTCCTACCATCCCACCCGCGCATCTTTCCTTGAGAAGCAGGGAGATTAATACCAGTGCAAGGGATGCCTGAGCTGCTCACTGGCTACTGCCAGCTCTGCTATGGAATTTTAAGGCCCATTGCCTCTGATTTTGATTTTCCTTAATAAACAAAGATGTAATTTGCTGTAATCAGTTGTATTGTGCAAGCCACCCCTGCTTATGAGTCAGAGTACACTGGCATCAAGCTGACACAGCCCTGGCCCTTTGGATGCTGGCAGGGGTCTGTGTCTGGTGGGATGAAGGCTTATTCCTCCTGCTGTTCATGCTGGGATGAAGGGAGCTCAGGTGATCCCTCCTTGGTGCTACCAGAACGAGAACCTAAAATAAATGTTGTACAAGATGCCTTTGTGATGCCCCAGGAGCGGTGAACTGGTAGCTTTTGAGTGATGTGCCTCCTCACATCAGGCTGAAGCTCTGGAAAAAAATCCTGTGTGACCTGCAGTGGGGTTGCATCAGGGCTGGGAAATGCAGAGCTTTGACTTGGGAGAGGCAGAAAGCCCCATAAAACTGCTCTGAAGTCTAGTTTCACACCCACCCTCTGAGGGACCTCTCTTGGTGGGAGCCTGGAGGCCCCTTGCTGAATGCAGCTCCCTCCCTAACACTCCCTAAATCCTCCGTCTTGCTGTCCCTGCAGCCCTGCAGGCTTGGCTGAAACTTGAAATTTTACTGTCGAGGCAGTTGGGGAGTACGAGTTTCCTTTTAGCTTCACTCCGGGGTCCCAGCACGGAGGGTGATGTTGTTCTTGAGGGTCCCAGCTGGGTTTTGATTTAAATCAGTTTTGATCCTGTTGTGGAGCAAAGTCCTAAAAACAGAGGCTGCATGCATGGGGGAGGCCGGGAAGCCAGAAAGCAAGCAAAGCATCCCGGCTGCACGGAGTATTATTTTTGAAGCCTCCTGTTTTTTTGGCCTGACTCACAGCGCAGGAATGCGCTGGGCTGGCAGCCCCGGACCTGCTCCTTGGTGGAGAGGAAGAGCTGCCGTCTCCTCCTCCAGAGCCCGTTCCCCATCCCTTCTCCTCCTAAACCACCGGGCTGGGCTGGTAACAGCCACATGTCTGCTGAGCTTGGATTTTTAGGGGATTTTTTTTTCTTCCTTTCCCTTTGCTAATTACTTTTTCATATAGGGGCTGCTTTTTTCATGATGGGACTGGGACAGTTCAGTGGGTTGTTGCAAGACACCTCTGGGTTTTCCTGGCCGGTTGAAGGTGAGGAAAAGGCAGAGCAAGCTCAGAGGTCAAACGCGAGCCAGCCTGGGAAAGGCTGGGTAAAGCCATGCTGGAAAACGAGGAAAGGGAAGGGAAGCACGAATTATTTAGCACGGGGCTTGCTCCAGCGTGTCCTGCATGCTGCCTTTAATCTTCTGTGAGCCCCTCCCTGCTGCAGCTCGGCACGGCCCCACTTAAGTCTCCTCTGCTCCCCCCCCCCGCCTTTGGTCGCTTCTCCCAGACCTGGTGGCTCAGCTCAGCTTTTTCAGGGGCTGTTTCCCTTTGCAGTGAGCTCCCCTGGACCCACACAGTGTGTTACATGTGAGTTAGATTTGTAGTGAAACATCCAGGGATGTGTCATCCAGGTCCCGGACCTTATCCTCAAACTGGGGGTCCAGATGTTTTAACATGGGGGTGAAGGTGCAAGCCTTAACCCAAACTCTTGGTGGTTCGGAGTGTACCTTGGAGTAAATCTGGTAAAGGGACCACAGTTACAAGTTCGATGCCCTGTGTTTCTCAATGTTAGGCTCAACAGAGAAATTCAGGTGGGAAAGGGAAAAGGCAGGCAAGCAAAACAAGCCATGTCTCAACAGCTAGCAGAGTGTTTTACAGCTCAAGAGAAAGAAAATGTTTTCATTTTGGTGTGGACGTTTCTTCCCATCTTTCCTCAGCTTGTGGGCGCAAGCTCTGCTGAGTCCCTTGCCTTGCCTGCCTGCCTGGAGCATCCATGGAGGCCACTGTCTTACCTTCTCCCGCTTCAGCCCACAGCCCCTTTTCCAGAGGGGATTGATGGCCAAGGACTTACTCGTTTAGGTGCTGGGAAATATCGTCTTTCCAGCTAATACGTTGCTGACCTTGTTTTTTTACTGCAAGGAGGAATAGCCAGATCCAAAGCCCTGGGGTGGCTGTGGAGCTGCCTGGGGCATGTGGGTGGCAGTCTGTGGGACAGGCATGCTAGTGGTGGCACAAACTCCATGGCCTGTGACCATGAGAAAAGGCTTACTTATGGAGCTGGATTTGTGCAGGTGAAATATTTATTGGGAGGCAAGGCTTGGACTGAATGAATGGGACTGGCATAATCCCCTGGAATCTGAAAACCAGATGTTTTGAGCCAATTTTTAGCCCTTTTAGCTTTGCTAGTTGTTTAAGTTAAAAGCAGTGGGTTTTTTTAATCATTATTGATTTATTTATTACCCTAGGAGATGGAGGACACCAGTTGAGATACTTTAAAGAGTATATACTTGGTTGTACAAGAAGCAAACTGAGCAGAGCTCTGGCCTCAAACTCTGAAGATTTTCTCTGCTTGTATTTGGGGTCTGGACTGTCCCTTCCCTGGTGGAGTGACTCCCTTCAGGTTGGGAAGAATACGTATATAGATTTGCAGGGCATCTTTGTGGATCTTCTTCTCCACCTTCATTTCTTTGCCCCACAAGTCTGTTCAGCAGCAGCCCATAATGCACGTATATATGCACATATAGCACAGCTGCTCTGGCTTCTCTGCCCCTTTTATTCCCATAAAAGCTGGAAGGAGGGAAGGGGCTTATTTGCACCATGAGTGATCCCTTCCTGCCTGAATACCCGGGGCTGTGAGCATGGGCTGTGCTTCTAATTGGTACAAAACCCTCATCAAGCCAGACACAAGAGTCAGATCCTGGTATGTCATGCTTCTGGGGTGTCCTGCCACTGTGGTTTCATAGAAGTCCCATGAGTAACTTTTGCTGCCTCCCAGCTCCCTGCCTTCATAAGCCTGCACTGAGTGTGAAAGCTGCAGGATCATTTCCCTTTGAAAGAGTGTGGAAAATCTCATTTTGAGATGTTTATTCAGTATTAGATCTGCCTTTCTCTCAAGTGGAGGCCACCACAGGAGGAGACGTGAGGATCTGAGTACAGATGCCCCGGCACCAAGGTGGGCTTTCGGGTTTTGGGGCCTCTGCAGGAGTGATGCTGTGAGAAGCATCCTCAACCAGAGGATCCATGCAGCTGGATAGCATGGGATGCTAGCAATGGGGTGGGGGGAAACCCTCAAAACTTCCGTAGAGCTGGAGCAACGCATTTGGTATTGATGTCACTGCATGCAGCTGCAGGATTGTTTTGGATGCTTTAGGCTTGCCCGAGGGATGTGTTCAGCACACCTTGATATATTGAACTGATTGGCACTCAGGCACAGGTAAAATGTGCACAAGAGGGTTTGAGTACAGGGTGGTATGTGAGGAACGCCCCTGTAAGGCACGATGATGCTTCTCCCTCTCTCACCGTGTAAGATGTATAGAGGTTGGGGGGCTGCTAAACAACAAGAACCCTGCAAAGGGGAGGCTCTCTCCAGTCAGGGAGGTGAGAGCACGGCTGAGATGAAAGTGAACTGTTCTCCACCGTGACTTGGTCCTGCTATTGCTTTGTGAATGAAGACACTTCTCCCTGGGAGCTGCCATCAGCCTGGAAATTATCCCTGATTGCCCCCTTTTCACCATGCTCCTTCCTTGGTTGGCAGCATTTAAATGCTTCTACATGTCCTCCACAACTTAAACAAGGAGTGGTATTGGCTGTCCAACTCTGGGTTGGCTCTTGGGTGTACCTGTATCTCCTGGAGTGGTGGAAGCCTGGAAGGACAAGCTGTAGAACAAACCCGGGCTTTCTAGCTGAGTGGCTCTTAGAGGCGGTAGGGTATTAAAAGGGTTTTGTTGAATTGCATAGCGTGGGAGTTTTCCTTAGGCAAGAGGCTAGGGAGCCCAGAAACTCCTCAGGTCAGATTTAAATAGGAGAAGGGACACACCTAGGATGCAGTGTTGCTGTCTCCTGCATGAGGTTGCTGTCAGCAAGTGTCCTCAATGCTTTCTAGGTTGTGAAGTTCTGGGCTTATTCACAACCAGTGGGATGTATGGGCACAGCGACTCAGCAGTGGCTGAAGGCACAAAGGTCCTCAACAGAAGACCTTGCTTCATTGACTGTCCAGTTTTCCGGTGGAGTCGCATGATATGCTGGGAAGGTGTAGCTCTTCCTTCAGACAATAGTGACCGCAAGTTGGAGGACTAAGAGCAATCCGGACGGAAGAACAGGGCTTCAGAGGGATTTATGGGGATGGATGAACAGTGCTTGCTTCCACTGGGGTAATCGGCTCTGCCTCTCTGCCTTCTTGGGGGGATCTCATCCCCCTTGCATGCCCCGTGAGTGGGGACTGATCTCCTCTGTGTGCCTATTATCACCCATGGAGACCTTGCCATCCTGCGGCTGTATTATTGGCTCTATCTGTTTGGATTGGCTCGAAAAACAGAAGGAGGTTGCTTTCCAGCAGTCAGAAAGTGGTTACTATTTAAAACAAGCAAAAATCATTGTGATCTGCTGCTTGCTTTTCATCCACTTAGCCAAATGGAGCCAAGCAACTGTCCCCACCCTCACCTGGAGGGGCATTTCTAAGGCTTTGCAGGGCCTGCAGGTGAAGCTAGTAATTAGTGCTGGTCGTGAGGGTGGATCTTGCAATGTGGCCATGCTGTCTGCTGTGGTCTGGCCTGGGGCCATCACCTTGTTTCAGAGGGCTGCTGCCCAGGTGTAGGAACCCAGCAGACTCCCTCCACCCCTGTTTATCCCAAACAGACTGGGCATGCTGCTTTGGGCACGGGGTACCCGTGCCTCCCTGCCTGGTGTGGCTGTTTTTACCATTGTTGGCTGGTGCTATGGTGTTCCTGCACTGGAATATTATTTTGAAGGCTTTTCTTCCCTTCCACCCCCCCCCCCCCCCCCCCCCCCCCCCGACAGATGTGAAATGTAGAGATGTGCTTAAAATGAAAGCATGGTTCTTAAGTCCAATTACACAGCAATTAAAAGTAATCAGTGATCTGGGTTTCTGCATTGGAGACTAGGTTTGTGTGAAGGTTTTCTCCTCCAGCTTGTCTTGGAGAAGCTTAAGTGTCCTGTCCCTTCTGCTTTCTGGGACCTGACCAGATCTTCCTAGATTGGATCAGGTATTGCAGAAAATCTGCACTAGGATGGAAGTAGGCTGTTCCCAGTGCTCAGGAGCTGCTCATATGGGCAACCCTACATGTCTCTGTAGGGTTTCCTCTGAGTTGTACCAGTCTGTCTGCTTTGGGGACAAGCACTTGGTGACACAGTGTCCCTGCTGGGTGCACACTCGACTCTGTCTGCAATGCCGAGTCTAGCGCTTTTGGCTGGAAGGAAGAAGAGGTGGCAATTCAGGCTCCCCTGCCATTTCCACCCATGCATTTCCCCTGGGTCTGTGGTTCTTCGCATCCTCCCCTGGTCTTCAGGAGGAGATGCCTGACTTGGTTATGGAAGCACGTTTTCCTGGAGGATGTGTGACACTCACTGCACATCATTTTCGCTGCTTCTCTGCAGTCAGACCCCTGCAAACACCTCCTTCTGTGCTCCAGCGACGGCGCTAAAGGGATTTGTTTCAGGAGAAGGGATTTGGCTGCATGGCTGCGCAGCAGGGTGCTGCTCAGGTGACAGGATCCAGAGCATGATGAAGCTGGGATGCAGGTGGGAAGGGCTATAAAACTTTTTCTCCGCTTTTGCAAGCCAATCTTTTTTCATGTGTGTCTATACTAAATGAATTGCTACTCATGAATGACGAGTCTGTGCTTGGGCAAAGCAATCAAAGCTGGAGGTGTGGCCGTGGAGGCTTTGCATGTTAAAATCCTTAAAATCCTGTGATGCCGTAGTCCAGACATCCCAGTTTTGGATTGCAGGAGTTAGAGCCATGTGGTTAATCTCTATCCTGGGTCATGGGTACTTCAGCTACCCTGTATATATACATATATAAACAAGCTATCAAGTCACATATTTCAGACTCTCAAATCTTTATACCAAGATAAAAACGTTGGGTCTGCCCAAAGCTGGAAAAGCGAGATCCAAAAGCTGGGAAGAGGGTTGGGTTTTGTTTGGGCTGAACAGTGAGTAACGAGAGTTGAGTTCTTAAAACAAATGCTTGGGATAAACTGGTTATGCAAACCGGGACGAATTGGACAGGTTCCTTTGTAGTTTGCAACAAAACCCCGGGAGTCTGGGGCGTGTTGGGGCCGGTCCTCCTGGAGATGGAAAAACCCACAGGTTGGCTTTGCAAACGGGGTCCCGGATGATCAAGAAAGGATCCTGGGGGATAAGTCGTAGGGGAAGTCACAGGTTACTCCATGGCCTCATCTGTCCAGCTAAAACCTTTGAGTAATGCTGATCCTAAAATCGCGCTGGGTCAAAAATAGATTTTTTTTAAAGTGTGGTTTTACAATACCTGCTAAAAGAAATTCAAGCTGTGCTTAGCTTCAAGAAACTGTCAGGCTTGCTGGTCTCGTGCTGCTGAAAATATCTAAATTCAGAGGGTGTTTGGGTTTTTTGCTGCACTGTTCATCGGCCACAGCCGGGAGGATGGTGTGGGGTACATGAGTGCGCCAGCAATGCTCAGTGTGCTTTGCAAAGGCAGACGGACTCGCAGACAGCAAGGCTTCTGGTTTCTATCACAGCCTGTGCTGTTTTAGCCAGGGGCATTCATTCATCCATCCATCCACCCACCCATCCAACCCACAGCCCTCCCAGGCTCCACGAGGCTCCTCTGGAGTGCAGTGCTTTAGGGGCACTAGAAAAAAAGAAGTGAGTATGAGGGCCCTCGTGAATTTTTAACTGCATCCCCATGACACGGGCTGGGGGAAGGCAGTGCCTTGCTTGTCTGTAAGGCAAAGAAATGCTCTGAAAAATCCCTCTGGCCATTTCCCACTGGATGGGTCCTCTGGGCTGTACAAAAACTGGCTTACGCTGCCGTTGTCTCTTTGTGGGGAGAAGTCTGGCTGCTGGATGAAGCAGAAAATTAGATGAAAACTGCCTATCGGGAAAAGAAGGATGATTTTTACACACAGGGAGGCAGGAAAGTGGAGATGAAATTGCTGCTTAACCCTATCGGCAGCTGGTGCCTGCCCTCCGAGCATCCTCTGACTACTGGCATCCTGCAACCCCTTGGCATCACTGTCCCTGCATCCTAGGGGGTTTGCTGCTGTTTCTGTCTTCTCTTGCTAGCAGAGAGGGATGAGGCTGGAGGCTTGAGCCAGGGTGGCTTTTCAGTGGTCCCTGGCTGGCTGGGGAAGGCAAACCTCTGCTTACAGAGTGGATTTTTTTCTTGTGCATGTGCTTTCTGCCTCCCCTTTCCATCTCCATATCGCAGCGACACGTGCTCTATTTTCATTAGTATTTATGGATTGGCTACAAGGGGATGCAGCAGATCCAGCCAGGCTGTTAATGACTCCTGCATGAAATAGCAAAGCCCACTTAGCGGTCTCGGTCGAGGGGTTTTACTGCAGCCTTTCCTGGTCTGCCTGTACTCATCTCCTTCCCTTAGAGAGTGATGGGGAGGGTTGCCTGTGTGATTTTTTGCTTAAAGAGAAAAGGTCTTGGATTTGTGTGGCTATGAGAGATGGGGGAAGGAAAGTGTGTGCGAGTCTATGGAAAATACAGGGGGTTAGAATGCAAACCACATGTTTCTGTGAGGGTCAAGTTGCAGAGCTAAAACCAGTGGGGAAGCAAAAGAAGCCGGAGTCCTGAAGTTTGGCTGCGCTTTGCATCCTGGTAGGTATGTGAGGATATCCAGCGTGGCCTATCGAAGCATGATTTAAAAAAATAAACCCACTCCAAAAGATTATTTGGGTCTATGCCTGGCACTTTGTAGTGTCACTGCTGTCCCGTGTATTTAGGGCTGGGGTACAGGACTGTTCCCAAGCTCTTGGATTCCTATAAATAAACAGCAGGGATGTTTGGAAGGACCTTCTCTGGGCTGCACTGAGTTTATGGTATTTGCAAGTTTGATAGGAAGTCAAGGGAAGAAACTTTTTACAGGGAAGGGAGTGCCTGCAGCTTGCTGGAAAAGCAAGGTTGTATTTGTGCTGTGCACCGTGGCTGGCCTTGTGTTTTCCTTCCAGCTATGGAGAGGAGAGCCACATCAAAAGATATATTTTCCCTTCTCAAAGTGGAAAAAGTTATGTGCAGGCAGCCTGTCTAGGCTTCAGATAGAGTGATGTGAGCTGGATGGAAGTGCTTTTAAAAAGAAATCTGAAAATAGGGAGAGCAGTGGGGTCCCAAAGCAAACTTTTTTAGCTGGGAGACATCTTTTGTTTCCAAAACTATAGGCATGGAGACAATATCTGATTCCCTGACTGACTCTACAGAGCTGTTTGCAACCTGTCAGCTTGGTAACCATCTGCTCGCAGCCCGCAGGGACCACGCTATATATGGGATGCAGAAGGAGAGAGGCATTGCTATGCCCCCCGGGAGCAGCCGCAGGCTCCAGCCCCTCTGCAGAAGGGACCGTGGGGCACAGCATCTCCTTGGCCCATGCATCAAGAGGAGCTCCTGTGCCTAAGACACCAAAAATCCCAATGGATTTATATTTTGGCTGCCTGGCTTATTTTTGTTGTTTGTTTGTTTGGGGGAAGATTTTTTAGCTTTATTTCCTGAAAAAAAATCCAGATTTTTATTTTTGCAGTTGTACTGTTTGTGTGTCTGCAGCCCTTCCTCTCTTTGACTCAGAAGTAGATGCCTCACAATTAAGTGCCTGATTAGAAAATTAGCAATAAAGTTTTTAATCTAGGCAAGCAGATTGGCCAGTGAGAGGGATCTATTAATATCCCACTAAAAAAAAAAAACAGCATAACACTTGCTGCCTACTATTGGGGAACACAAACACCACGTGGGCGTGAGTATTTTGAGCAGCAGATCTATAGGAAAGCAGATTATGTTTATGGGACCATGCAGTTTTAGCTGAGCTGGGGTACCTCAAAATACATGAAGAACTGAGAAAAATGTTGGAAAAAACCTTAGGCAAGGTGAGAGAAGCACTGAAGGATGCCTTCAGGTACTTGTTGGCAGATGACTGTAACTGTAGCAGAAGGAAATGGCCCTTAACTAATGACGGCTGAGTGGCTGAAGGGGAAGCAGGAGAGCATCCCACATCTGTGTCAGCCAGGGAGAGATGGGGAGGGAAGGGTGGGCTTCCTTGTATCCTACACACATACCTTGGAAGAAATCACTTGACGTTTTGGATGTGGTGGTTTCTTGGGGCTCACTTTGCCAGCATGTGTAAAGAAAAAGAGAGTGAAAAGGGTATTTATGTAGACTGTGGGGTCTAAAGGTTGGAGGAGTTTGGGTTAGCCCTTTGGATTAAGGGTGTTCTGCGTCTTTGGCTTTTCATGTTTTTGGGGAGCAGAAATCTCTGACATCCCTGAAAAAAAGAGCATCAAGGGGAAAGATGGGAAGGGAAGAGCATCTTCCCATTGGCATGGTACCAGCTGCTTCTGCAGGTCATGAGTGTCGCAGTGGGGTTTGACTGGGCTGGCATTTGTCCCTAGTTAAGTGCCATAATAAACTTGGCCCTGGCTTCACTGACAGGGTGACTTTCTGGCTTGGTCCCAATTGAGCTGCCCAGGAGATGCTCTAAGCCAAGAGGTGCTGAGCCTGGGGAAGGGCTGCTCTGGAGTCGGGTCACTTGAGTGGTGAAATGAGTCTTTGTCCTATTGCAGAGTTCCCAGGGTTTTAAATCATGTTATTTGCTGAGACAGTCTCTTAATGCAGTGCAGAAGGCAGCTTGAGAAACCACGAAGAGGTTCTCAAGAAGGTGGTGAAAATGAGAAACTGGAGCAGAAGCGTGTTTTGTTCCAGGACCAAGATGTTTATTCCAGATAAAACACAAATGTAGAGAGATGGCATCTTTTTTTTTTTTAAAGGAAAAACAACAACTCTATTTTGAAGCTGCTGAGAATGTGACTGGTCCTTGTGATGTTTCACAGCTGAGATCATTTCTGGCTGAGTTAATCCACTCTGGAGGTTTTAGTCTCAATCTGTTTGTATGGGTGAGCTCAGTATCTCGAGTTTTACAAGGAGAGAGGGAAAAAAACCTCAATAATTCTGGGCCAAAAAGTAAAAAACAAAGCAACGAAGAAGCATCAGTGAAGAGAAGACTTCCAGTTTTTGGTTGAATTGTGATTTAGAGCTGGTCTGCTGTAACTGTAATTTCTGCACACACACATAAGTGAAATGAGATGCAGAACATTTGCTAAAACAACATTAGCAAAACCTGGAAGGAATTACTCTTCTTTTCAGAAATAGGTAGTAGACATTATTTTTGGAGTAATTAAATTTCATGAGTGCTTATTTAGAAAGAAATTTAGTCCATTCACTGTTGTACAGACTTTTGTAGAAGATATTAAGTCTGAGGCAAGCAGGCTGTCTCTGGGAGCAACTGAGACTCAGAGCAGGGCTTTAATTTCAGCAGTGTATCCATGTAGTGGTATTGTTTATAAGCTTCTCTTGCCACATGAAAGCAAAGTTGCATTATCCTGCTTGGTCCTAAAAGCAGAGAACCAGCCACCAGAAGAGGCCTGATTACAGAGCAGCAGTTCTTTCTTCCCATCACTACAAAAGAATAGACAATAGAAACTGGGATGCAGTTTTAGCTCCAGTAATGCAATGCTTTCATTCTGGTGGTCATGTCACATGCTGCCTGAGTAATTCCCATCCTTGTTCTGCCTGAAAAACCAGCCTCCAAAGGAGGGAGTGATGACTTCGGCTGGGTGATGGTGGGATCAAGCACCCTGCCGTAGGTGCAGGCTGGTAGAGATGGTGCTGCAGGTGGACCTTGGGTGAGGCACGGCACTGCAGGTTTGGGAAAGGTGGTGGCTTTTGACATTTGTGGGGACAGCAGTGCTGCAGAGCTGGTGGATTTTTGGCTGAGGGATCGTTACCCCTAGAAATACCAAGCGGTTTGACTATAGCCTGGAGTTTTCTTGGAAGACTGAGCGTGGGTGTTGGAAGGGAAGGTTGCAAAAGTGGCTTTGTGTTCACTGCTTGTTTGTGCCATAAGCTTGTCATCCATGCAAGATGGGGTACTAGGGCATGGCAAATGTTGATTTTCATGTTGCTTCTTCAAGAAGAGTAACTAAATTGACCTGTGGGCAATTGCAGGACGTGTGGAGCAGCCAGGAACTGCACAGCCTCCCCTTTGGATGTGGTTCCTGCAGGTCAGGTGTCCAAGTAGCTGCATCATGTACCGCTTCTTGCCTTTCTGAAGTGGTTTGGAAATAGGGGACAGGATTTTGTTTCCAGCTTGTTTTGTGTTGCTTGGCTTCCCCAGCTTGGGTCGATTTAGCAGGTGAACAGAAAGCAGACTAAGAGGGTTGGACCCTTCTAAGGTTGTGCTGCAAACTCCATCATTGCACAAAGTGTGGAGAAAACTCCAGCAACTACAAATCACAGGGTTGGGGTGGGAAATCCAACTCTTTGGGATGTGAAACCAGTGCAGAAAGAAAGCTGCAGCGGAAACATCATGGCTCTTTGTGCCTGGGACAAAGACTTGGTTTGAAGTTACAGGGAAGAAAAGGAGTGGGATTGGTGAGGAAGGTGTTGTAAGATGGACGTTGGGACCTGCACATAGCAGAGGGAGGCAAATGGGGCCATAATGAGCAAACACATTGTTGGGGATGATTAAGGGTGCTGGCCCCTGAGGAGAAATCTTTCACCAGCCTGACAGTGCTATGGATGCTGATATTTCCTACTTCTCTGCAGCTTTAAATACAGAGAAGAGAAACTTTCCCTGGATGTCTTGCTGTGAGGAGATGGGTGCGCAGCATCAGCATCTACTTCCTTATCCCTGGGGAGTGTGTGCCAGGGATGATGCCTGTTCCACAGATGGAGCCCCAGACCTGTTACCACCCCCAGCCTTTGGTCTTCATGGTTTTTTTAACTTTATTTCCCCCCCTGCTCATTCATTTTGCAGTTAGGAATGCCTTTTATGCACTGAAGACTTATGGCTCAGTCTGAATATGTTATCAGTACGGTGTCTGATAAGTTTTCTGCCTCGAAGCCCTGGGGAAGTGCCTGTTCAGAGCTGCTGCAATAGATTTTCTTCATCTTTCCCAGCTGCCTAAGAATAGTCTGGTTTTTACTTACTCCTTAAGTGAATGGAACCACTTTCATCAGGGGAAAGAAAAATACATGTCCTAACCAGTGTTGGGCCACGTGAAGAAAATGGCAGGGAAAGGTTGAAGGATTTGTCTTGGTGGGCTGCCGAGCTGGTGGCCTAATCTTGGATGTGAAAAAGATTGAGGTGGTAGAGAAGCGTTTTAGTTTTATGTGGATAGTGTACAGGTGAAGTGGTAGAGGCAATGGGACATTGGATTTTGCAAGAGGAGAGATGCTGAGGCATCCCTTGAACAGGATTATGATGGGACTTGACACTGACCATACTCTGATAGCTGTGAGAGGTGAAATGCAATGTCCAGAAGAGAAAGGTTTTTCCCTAAGCTGGTATCTTCCTGCTCCCCTTACCACCCTGCTCCTGGTCATGCTTGTGGGATGCGGTTACAGTACTGGGATTGTAGAGAGCCTCCCCAGGACACGATGCATGTGAAGTATAGGTCAGTGGGTTGTTTGCTCAGCAATAAATGAATATCCTGACCACTCACTGGGACATGCCTGAGTGGCTGCTGGGATTTGTGGTTTACAATAGTGTCAAAGTGGGCATCTGAGGCAGCTTTGCTTGGGCAAAGTGGCACTTCTGGGGCAACCGCTGCCTCAAAACAGCTGAAACATACAGGATGGGGGATTGTGCCACCCTCCTGCCCCTACAGGAAGGGTGATTCAGGGGTCCCCATTGCAGTTGGTTTGGCAGGAGTAGATAACTATGTGTCGTTGGATGCCAAGCATCTGTGGAAGCAGCCCTATGTGCAATAAAGAGCCTGGAGCCTTTCAGGCTGTAATAGCCAGAGCTGAGAAAGTCAATCCATATCTATTTAAAGCACTTCAATAAATACAGATACTAAATAAAATCACAGTGATATTTTACTCTCTCCTTGCTTATAGGATTTGCCTGTATTTGCCTCTGGGTGCATGCATCTTAAAGCGAAATTGGGGAAGGGATGGGGACCATCAGAAGTCTCTTAGTTTGGGTGGATGATCTACACCCTGCAATACCAGTCTGGAGCCAAAACCCAACTTTTATTGCTACCTGTACCTCTAGCAAGCAGCAACCCTGTCTCATGGGATTTTGCAGGGTGACAGCAGCAAGGGTGCCGGGATGTGTGGAGCTCCTTTCATCACCCCAAACGACGATAGCAGGAGGGGACACGTTTTCTTGTGGACACTTTATTAAAGGCAGTTTCCCTGCCTTCCCCTGCACAGCAGAGAAGAGCCGATGGGGTGTGTGCTTGCTTTCTTCTGTGGCAGGAGATGACAAGCAGGAGGCTGTCTTTGCAAGCATTCTGTAATGCTAATGGGAGCTGCAGGTTGGTTTTCCTCCCACCCCCCCTTCTGAAGACTAACCAGGGAGCACTTGTTGAAGGATAAAATTAAAAAGCCCATGGCGGTTTATTTTGTGGACAATGTGTTTGCTTTCACATCATGCTGGAGGGAATTGCTCTGCTACTGTCAGCAAATAAATAAAATAAGAGCTTTGTTTTAAATTAGACTTTCTTCTGGTAGCTAATTAGACGAGCTGATACCTGCAGTTGCATTACCTAGGCACCAACTGTACCGTGCATATTTGAGGCATATGGCTGGTGTCGGCAGCTTCTAAACTTCATTAACCTCTTATTTTTTTTTTAAATATCCCTTTAATTGGATGCAAATTCCTTGGGGGTCTGATGGCATCAACAGAGTCCTTCTTGGGTGGATGCCCATGAAAGACGAGGCAGGGATGAAGCTGAGGGTTGCTGACACCAACTGGGACTCAGCATCCATGGCAGCTGTATACCTACAGAGTGAGTATGTGGCTGCCAGTGTGGTGTTTTCTAGCCACCGAGGGGAAAGGTTCCTAGTTCCAAGAACCTCCGCTTGCAGCTCTTTTTGGGTGTTAGTACATCCATCCTCCTACTGGGAAGGAGGTGAAGGAGTGCCGGGCTGGAGCCATGGCTCTTGTCCCACCTGGCAGTAGACATGAGGAAAGCCAGCAGATTTTTTTTTTCCTCCTCTCCTTCCCCCACATTATTATTAGGCTGCTTGAAGTTCCTGTCAGTCCTGTTGGTAATGGAGCTCAGCTCCTGAGCAGCTCTAGCGCCAGGGACTGAGCAGAGCTTGCCAGGGAGGAAGGCTCTGAGGGACCACTCCTCTTCTTCCTCCCACCCTAAAGGCTGCTCCTGTCTTGGAGGGTCTACAAGCCAAGCCCTGAAGGACTTGAACTTTGTTTGGAATGGCTCGCAGCCCTTGTCCACTGTTGGAGTGGGGCCAGAGGAGGGCTAGGAAGATGATCAGAGGGCTGGAGAACCTCTGCTATGAGGACAGGCTGAGAGAGTTGGGCTTGTTCAGCCTGGAGAAGAGAAGGCTTCAGGGGGACCTCGTAGTGACTTTCCAGTACTGAAAGGGGCCACAGTAAAGCTGGGGAGGGACTTTTTACAAGGGCTTGTAGTGATAGGATGAGGGGGAATGGCTTTAAACTGGAAGGGGGAAGATTAAGATGAGGCGTTAGGAAAAAGTTATTCATGATGAGGGTGGTGAGGTCCTGGCACAGGTTGCCCTGGGTAGCTGTTGTTTCCCCCTCCCTGGAGGTGTTCAGGGCCGGGTGGGATGGGGCCTTGAGCAGCCTGGTCTGGTGGGAGATGTCCCTGCCCATGGCAGGGGGCTTGGAACTGGATGGGCCTTAAGGTCCCTTCCAATCCAAACCATTCTGTGATTTTTATGGGTGGGAAAGGAGGGAATGGTGCCTGCCAGCTGGGGTATGGGAAGGCAGCTGTTCTAGGCTGTTACCCCATGTCCCCTGAGCACAACCCCTGGACTTTTCCCAGCAGGATCAGCCCTGTCCTGGCTCCTTGCTGAGTTTACTTTATTTTTTGGAGTCAGCCTACCCAGGCCTTGACTTTATGGGGAAATGAAACAGTGCAATTATCCCTGGGATAATTACATGGCCCTTGAGCTAGGCAGTGGGTGCTTCCGACCCCTCTGGCTGCCCTAGGAGCAGATGTTGGCAGCTTGGCTGGGAATGTGGCTTCGTGCAAGAAGACCAAGCTGTGGTCACCCACCCGGTCACCCACCCATCCCTGCCTCCCCCCTTTCCCGCTTCTGCTGATTATGTGCGGGAGGACATGGCAAGGGTGGTTTCTTCCTTTCCCCCCTTCCTCCTGGAGCTCTTGCAGGGGCTGCCCCCATCCCACATTCCTCTTCTGGAGGAGATAAGGATCCTGTCTGGCGCCGGGGTTTCAAATGTGCTCCCTGATTATCAGCAGGCGCCGGGGCAGAGCCCCAGGCAGCAGATAAAGAGGGAAGGGGAGTGGAGGAGAAGGGGGCTGCTGCCAGCCCTGCCCGGCTGCTCCCTTCTCTCAACACTCTGCAGCCCCCCAGACCTCGGTTAACCTCACCACTGTGCTTAGGAAACTGTTCACCCTGATTGAAAGGGTATTTTTATTTTTTTCCTACTAATTTTGCATGCACACTGAGGGTTCATGTGGCCTTGTGGTTGCCAGACAGGAGTTGCAGGTGGGGCTTGCACGGGGATGGGGAGAGATGAAGGGAGAAAAGAGATGTACCAAGTGTGGCAGCTTGGTTCATTGCTTCCAATCTTTGCTGAACAACAGTGCTCAGAGAAAATGCATTCCCAGCACAACACTTTGCCTCCTGTCCACAGCCCTGTGAGGTTTCGGCACAAGGATGATGCCACTAAGCATGCAGTGGTGCTCTCCTTCCCTGTAAAAGGGGAACGTGCATGTCCAACATTGTGTGCAATGGTGCAGCAATCACTGTGTTGCACAGAACATTGCCATGTTGCATACTTCCCCTGCCAGGTGGTGTGTTGCGCGTCTGGCCTTGCATGTCCCCCACCAACCCTGTGTTGCTGTCTTGGCCTTTCACAACCCCTCCAGCCTCTTACATTGCACATCTTGGCCTTGCACATCCCCTACCAAATCCTCAAGCTGGGCTTGGCCAGGGTGTCCTCCCAGTTTCATGAGCTATAGGGCAGGGTCTTTCTCAGTCTGATGAACCCTCTTATCATACTTGTGTCCTGGCTGTGACATCTCTGTATGCAATTAAACTCCATTTGTCTCCTCTCTGCCAAGGAATCTGGAGGTGAAGGAAGAGGCTTATCTTCCTGCTAGTGACTGGAATGCTCTTGCAGCCCAAAGGCATTTTGCTGCTGGGCTAATGCCGAGCTCTGTAGGGAAAAGCAAGGGAATTTTGTCCTCTCTTTACACTATTAAGCTTATAAATAATGGTGCAACATCTTGGGGAGGGGTGGTGGGTTTGGAGATTTTTTTTCCTTAACTTTCTTTCTTCCTCTAAGTGGGGCTCTGGACTGTTATCCCAGGAATGTGATCTCTTGTGCTCTTAAAGCTGTTCTCTGCTCTCCTCCTTTCTCCTCCTTCCTTCCCAGGAATTAAAGAGCCAGACCTTGGAGCTGAACTGGTGGGATCTTGCATCCACTGGGATGCTCCACAACATGTGGGGCCTCTGGTTTCTGGTGTGCTCTCTCTGAAGCTTCCTACATTAATATTTGATGCCCTTCCTTGGGGTGAACATTAAACAGAAATGAGCAACCCCACAAAAAGAAATGCTTTTTGTTTATAGTGGGGAGAGAAAGAAGGAGGGAGAAAAAGCTGAAATGCAATCGTTTTTTATGGCTTCCTGGAATGGCTTGGATGTGGGTTGGACGACAGTGGGTCAGGAGCAGAAGGAGCAGATAGCCCCATGATCGTCTGCCTACTTGCATCTTTCCCTTTCAGGTCATAAATATAAAACCACTACTTGAAAAACAAAAAGCTCATTAAGCTGTCAGCAGGCTCCCTCTTGGAAGGTCGTAAACGTGTCTCTTAGCAGCAGCTTTTGATCCTGTCTTAGTTGGGGCATAGGCGTTGGGTCCCCATGAGGCTGGAGGGTGGTCACTGGCCATAGGGGCACCAGGAGCTGATAGAGGGTCCCTTACCCCACTAATGAAAAGAGTAACATCACACCACCTAAAATTTTGGGCTTCTCATCCATTCTTGACCTGTGCTTTTGTTTTCCATGTGGACCTTGACAAACCACCTCTAGATATGGTGGTGCTTCAGTGGAGCTGTAGTGAAGAACTGACTCTGCACAGGCTCTGCTTGTGTTGTTGATGCAGTGTCAAGGTCATCTCTGCCAACCAGGGCCTATGGAGCACTGATTCTCCATTAAAGCCTCTGGTAGGGTGATAACAGATAAGAAAATATTTAAAATTAAATTAACTCTTATGATAATGGTAAGTTGGGAGTGGGGTGAAGGAGAAAGCATCGTGGAGTGTCTTGACCAAGCAATTTCCAAGTGCAATGGAGTTTGTGGTTCTGCTGACAATAGTGAGTGGTGACCCTCATTGACTGTCCTGCGGTAGGGGCAGGCGCCACAGGCAAGGGTACAGACTCCTGCCTCTGTACCACCTCATTGATTTTATTGTGAACAGTTCAGCTCAGCTCCTTCCAGCTTGCTGAGGTGGGTGTTAGGAGATGATTCAAATAAACAGCCCAGCAAATAGCAGGGAGGAGGAGGAGGTAATGGTGATGGAAAGCATCCTGTTACCTCCTCCTCAGAGATCACAGAATCACAAAATGGTCGTGGTTGTAAGGGACCTCTGGAGCTCATCTAGTCCAACCCCCCTGCTAAAGCAGGGTCGCCGAGAGCAGGTTGCACAGGAACAGGTCCAGGTGGGTTTTGAATTACCTTCAGAGAAGGAGACTCCAGGACCTCCCTGGGCAGCCGGTTCCAGTGCTCCATCACCCTCATAGGAAAGTTTTTCCTTTTGTTCAGGTGGAACTTCCAGTGCTCCAGTTTGTGCCCATTGGCCCTGGGCACCACTGAACAGAGTCTGGCTGCATCCTTCTGTCCCCCGCCCTTCAGATATCTATCAGCATTTATGAGATCCCCTCAGTTTTCTCTTCTCCAGGCTAAACAAACCGAGGTCTCTCAGCCTTTGCTCAAAAAGAAATACTCCAGTCCCCTCATCATCTTGGTGACCTCCACTGGATTCTATCCAGTAGTTCCTTATCTGAAGCTGGGGAGCTCAGAACTGGACACAAGACTACAGATGGGGCCTCACTAGGGCAGAGCAGAGGGGTAAGAGAAACTCCCCTGACCTGCTGGCCACACTCTTCTCAGTGCACCCCTGAATACCACTGGCCTTCTTGGCCACGAGGGCACATGCTGGCTCATGGTTCCCTTGTTGTCCACCAGGACTCCCAGGTCCTTCTCCACAGAGCTGCTGAGGGTCAACCTCTCACCTCTACTGGTGTAGGGGGTTGTTCCTCCCTAGGTGCAGGACTCTACAGTTGCCTTTGTTGAACTTCATTAGGTTCCTCTTGACCCAGCTCTGCAGCCTGTCCATGTCTCGCTGAATGGGAGCACAGCCTTCCAGTGTATCAGCCATACCTCCCAGTTTCATGTCATGAGATCTACAAAAGAACAGCTGGGATTGTTGTGGCTGGTGGTTAGCCTTAACATAGGTTGTTTCAGGATTTCTGTTGTTCTGATGTGGGTTTTCCATCGTTTACAACCAGCCAAAACAACCTTGGAGAACTTTCTTGTGCTCTGATGAAGAGGTTGGGTGTGGGAATGGAGAGGGAGAAGATCTGAAGCAGGTGCTACTGTGACCCAGGGGCATCAGGTGGCTAATAATGGGTGCAGAAGCAATCTGTCCTGGTGTGGAAAGGGTATCAATATTTTATGGCCCCTGGTTCTTCCAGAGAGATATTTTCCATGCTGAAAATAAGGATGCTCATCCCTGTGATCTGTTTGTCATTAGGTCCCCGATATTTTTTCTCTGGTTACACCATGTGCTGAAAATGTAACCGTTCTAACATTAACATCTAATCATCAGCTTAAAAATGTGCCTGAAACAGGAGGAGAGAGAAAAGGGTGATAAATTAAAGATGCAAAAGACTTGTTAGATCATCTGGCTCTTCCTTTAGGATTGTTTCAGCAGTGTTTTGTCCAGTCTTGCTCAAAAATCTCCAGGGCCATTACCACTTCCCCGGGGAGGGCATTTCATTGTGTATTGAGAGAAACCTTTATAAATGTAAAAGCTCTATACAATTGAGGTAAGAGAACCAGATTGACTCATAGTATTGTTCTTTGTAATCAGCTTTGCTTTTCATTAATTTCCTCCCCAAAGCCTTATTTGGGAATTTAAAAAAAAAGGGGGAAACAGCATGTGTAAAGGATGGTGGGAACAGGCAGTCTGGCTCCTGTGGGTTCCTGTGCATCACCCTCCTCACCCCCTTGGTCTGAATGTGTTCACGTATCTTCAGGAGCTGGTCTGTGTTCTCACTGGGCCAAATTTAGCTGCAGTGTCACACACCGGGGACTTGTTCAGTGCTCTCACCACCTTTTGCAATGGGGTCCAACTTGTCTGGGCAGCTACTTGCTGCTGTAGCCTTTTAATTTAGCTATTTTTAAAGATGACAAGTAATAACATGAAACAAAAGCTACAGGTGGGCATCAGCTAGTGCAAAGATGACCGAAAAATCAAGGAGCAAAATAGGACTGGGTTTTTGCAGCACTCTTGCTGCTACAGTGGCTTGGGTTGTGTGGAGCTTGAAGTTTCATAGAATCATAGAATCATCTGGTTGTAAAGGACCTTTGAGATCATCAAGTCCAGCCATTCAAAATTGTGCCCTTTGCTGCAGGGTGTGCAATGAAATGCAGCTGGGCACACGGTATCCTGTGAATCTGTCCCTGACATATTGGGTGCTTTGTGCTATTGGTGTGTTCCGGGTGAAGCTTCTTTAACTAGATCTCTGTGTTGTCTGATGTCCCAGCAGTTTTGCTTTTTTAACCTTGCCAGTCTGCTGGATATTTTTTTCCATTTAAGTGCCTTGGTTTTAGAATCATAGAATGATTTGGGTTGGAAGGGACCTTAAAGATCATCTAGTTCCAACTTCCCTACCTCCTTTGATACTTTTTCTTTTTTCTTCCCTGTTTTTCTCCGTAACATTCCCATTCTCATTCCTAATATCTCTCTCTCACTCCCCAAGTCCCCTGCATCTTCTCTTGGCTCTTGAAAGGGAGGTGTTCCAAATTCAGGCAGGCAACCAGCGTGGGTGCAAAACACTCCAGAAGAAATGTCCTTCCTGCTCTTGTAGGAAGCCTAAGCCATGAACACTGTTGCTATTGGTCCTCACTGGTCCTGAATACCGCTGCCCACATGTACACAATGAGAAATGAGCAGCAGGTGCCAGATGCTGCTCAGCTGGCTGCTGCTTCCTTGTCAGTGTGGTCCAGCACTGGACTGGCTTTAATCCTCCCTGCTGGAAAACACGAGATGCTAATCCCAGGCTTTGCCAGAGCAAGTGGAAAGTACATATTTGCCTGCATAGGAAATACAGAGGACATGTTTTGAGGGGAACTGAGGTTTGCTTTGATTTTATCTGGTGGGGTCCCATCCTGTGCCAGGAGTGGTTTTTTTACTCCAAGTCACATAAAACTGTTTCACCAGGAGTTTAGTGCATTACCCCATGCCCTGACACAGCTGATGTAACAGTGAAGGAAATAGCAGAGTTACTCTGTGTGTTTGAGTGTGTTTGTTGCATTTCCCCGTTCACAGGGTTGACTCCTGCTGTGATCCAGACCAGTCCTTGACATCACTTTCTTTCATTGCAACTCCGCTCTGCTATTGAATAGCTCGAGGGGGTGTTTGCGTCGCTGTGCTCCCCTCTTTTCTCTCCCCTGGAGCACCCCATCTGCTATGGGTGGGTGGAAAGGGAAGATGTGGGATGGCATCTTGGGCTGGGAGAATTCCCCTGCATGGCGGGCCTTGGTTGCAAGCCTGCTGAGCCGGCTTTCCTGCTGCACAGCCAGGCTGAAGCCAGCCCAAGCGCTGGGCCCTGGAGCCTCCCTGGACTTTCCGGGTCTGTGCATGGGGCAGTGTGCTGGGTGTCTCTGCGAGGCATTTGAAAGAATAAGAGCAGGAGATGAGAAACAGAAAGAAGAAAATATGTCCTGCTCCTGCATCTGCTCAGTAGGGCCTTCTTTCTCCTGGAAAGAGGGATGTAGGGCATATCTCACAGCTGGGAAGGTGTGCCCTGGTGCCTGCTGACCAGCCTACTCCATCCTGCAATGCTCAGAGCTCTGTATCAGGTTGTCTTGCAATGTTTGGTGCATCCTTTAATGCTCAGAGCCCTACTCAGGGGTATCCTTTAACGCTTGAAGGCCTGAACTGAGGCATCCTGTGGTGCTCAGAACTCTGAACTGGGGCATATTGCAATACTTGGGAGTGTCCTGCGATGCTCGATGTCCTGCTCAGCAGTGAGATGCCCTTCAGGCTTTCCTCCCTCTTGCAGAAGTGCTGCCCACGCACACTGTTACAATGGGCTGAGGTGCCCATGCGTTGCTGGGCACCCGTGTGGGTATAGCACAGTGTTTTACTCATTTCGCCCAGCAAAAAGAGGGACAGGAGACTCAGGAATTGCGTTGCTTGACAAATGAGATGAGATGAGTGATGGGCACAGTTGTGCCCAAAGAGTGCCCTTTTGGAGCAGGGGAGGGACTTTTGGATATGTCTGCTGATTTGGAACTGCGGGAGCAGGTACCTGGAGCTGTGCTGGGGGCTGGCTTTGCAGCACAACTGGGGCCAGATGTTTCCCAGATGTTGCTCACTTCCTGTCTGGCTCCTCCGCATTTAGCTTTTTATGTATTTGTTTGTTTTGGACTACAAACAAAATAATGGTTTTTATAACCCCATTCCCATGAGGCTACGAGTTCAGGATATAATCTGAAGTCTATTCACTATTGTCTCAATCCCTCTCCCTGCCCTCAGTGTCGTCCCTTGGCACACATAAACTCACACGCTGCTTTTGTTAAATCGGTTTTTCCCACATGACGTCTTCTCTCAACAGGCCACTGGTCATTTTTCCTTATGACCTCCTCCAGCGCTCAAGGGAGCAATGGGAATATCATTGGGATGGAGACAGGAGGAAGAAAACACTGTGTTTCTCAGTCCTGACCTACTTCTTGCCGTGGGCTACTCTGTTAGGAGGGTTTTCTTGTACATCTGAGGATGGAAAAGTCATTGCACTGGTGCTCCAGGATCGTAATGGATTGTTGTGCTAGCATTTTGCCTTGCTGAGGATGTTTGGAGAGGAATGGAGAGGGATGAGGAGAGATCAAAATACTCATGTAGACTGTATTTAAAAGAAAAAGGATTAAAACACATGGATTAAGGGTGTTTGTACGTGATCAGGTGAAGGCAGGGGATAAAAAAAGAAAAAAGAAAATCAAGAAGAGGTCAGGAATGGTGTTATTTCAGGGAATGCTGTTGGCTTAGGGGTAGGGAGGAGGAAAAAAGACTTAAAAGTATTGTAAGTTCTGGCACGTCAGGAAGTCCTGGCAATCACTGTAACCAAGAGCTATTACAAATGCAGCCATGGAGTTTTCCTCTCCTGCAAAGGACCTGGAGCAGAACCAGTGCTTTTTCTCAGCGGGCTCATTCAACAGGTGCTCCCCTGCCTTTTCCCCGGCGTCTGAGGGCACCCACTGTAATACCTGCCAGGTTCAAACATGCCAGGAAACAAAATGAAACTGTCAGCATTCCTTTAAAATGTGTATGTTTGGCTCTTTCTGGTCTCCTCTCACTTATTTTTTATTTTTTTCCTGCCCGTTGTGGTTAAGGCCCCTTTTCTTCTTTTCTTTTTCCTTCTCTCTTAATTGCCTGTTAAATAATTTAAATATTTAGGACTAGAGGGCTTCAATTATCCATTAATTTACATTAGTAATTTATATATCAGGCTGAATGGACGCACTGTTAGTGTAATGGGTCCCTGTGGACAAGCAGAAGCTGTGCTGCAGTGCATTTTCCTGGAAACACAGCCACTTCTTTACACCTCCCAGCCTTTCTTTCAAGCACGCGGGAGGGAGCTTGCTGCCTGCACACATGCGGGGCCAGGCTGCTGCGGAGTCCACATGCCTGAAAGTGGCAAATGCAACCCTGTCTCCTTGGGAGAAGGTTGCATGGATTTTGATACAGCTTTTTTAATGTTATTTTTGCAGCTTGAGCTGTGCTTGTAAAAGCCCGTCACTGCCTGGTGCAATTCCTGCACTGTATGGAGCACACCTAAGTAGCCCCTTCTGACCTCAGCTGCAAGCGACACTGTCCTTAGTGGGTTCTATCTTACATTTAGCACTAGATTTGAGACTAAACCCTGAATTTAAATTCAACCAGAAGAGCTGCATCCCTTCATGGGTCTGCATTTTATTATTGCTGCTTACTGCCACTGAGGAACTCTGGTTGGGTCTCCTGTAGGCACCAAACAGCTGAACCAGAGCTCAGTGTGCTTCTAGGAAAACATGTCTATCTAGGAACAGGGAGAGACCTGTGGGAAGGTGCTGGAGCATCCTGAACCGCACCTGGCATCTCCTTGTTGAGCGTGAGCATTTCAAGCCTCTGTTAAGCCTGGCTGGGGTTGCACTTGGTGTGGTGGTGGGCACATGCCTTAGCGAGGACAGGGTTGATTTGGTAGGCACAAGGCAGTGGGGGCTTTCTGAGGCTAAGCCGCTTGGCTCCAGGCTAATGCCATCCATGGGGATGGAAGCAATCCTGGCTGGTGGGTGACTGGTGCTTACCCTTAAAGGCCAGTGTCCCCTGGGCTGTGACAGCTGACTGTTCCCTCCTGTCACCCTGCCGCAGGATGGGGACAGAGCAATACCAATTTTCTGCATTCAGAAATACCATTTTGGAGAAATTTGGGGTTTTTTGCGTGCTAAGTTGGTTTAAAACCAAAGCAATCAACACCAGACCTGGGCTTGCTGGCAGCCATTGTGGCCAGCTCATGATGCCATGGCATTGCCAGTAGTTTGCAAGCAGCTGGTCCAGTCCAGGCGAGGGCAGCCAGGCACCATCAGGATGAGTCCCTGCTGCTGCATGGGCTTGGGGCAGCACCTAGGCTCCCCTCTCCGGGGCAGAAGGGCGAGGCCACTTACTCATTGGGCTCCAGGGAAGAGCAAATTGGAGCCAAGCTCCATTGCTTCTGCACACTGGGGATGCAGGAGCGTGCCCTGCTCAGGGGAAGGGCTAGCCCATGGCCCTGGGCACGGGGCTCTTCATCAACTCTGCCTGCCCTCCCAGAGCAGAGGTCACTTAATGACTGTATTTAAAGCAATTAGTGCAAATCACTTATGGAAATGCAGCCACCTGGGGGTGGAGAGACAAACAGGAGGAGGCTGGGGGCAAGGTGCTTTTTTCCTCCATTGTCCATGTGCTTCTTGCTTGATGCTCAGTACGCATGATCCTTTGCCCCTGCTCCCTTGAGAATTTTAGGGATCACTTCTGGTACCTCTCTCTTGCTGCACATCCCTTGGTGATGCCTCTGAGTCCGGCAAGAACCATTTCACTGCTAGCCCTGCTAAGTCTATGCCTTGGGTGTCCTCCATCGGTCCTAACTATGCTCCAATTTTGTGGCTGGAGATTTTGTCACTGTAAAGTCTCTGGATTCAGCATCCCAAACCTATTTACTTTGGTACTGTTGCACCTTGTTATCAAGCATCCTAATTTTTTGGGGCAATTTTTATCCATACCTTGGGGTCCTGTATCACCAAGTGAGAAGGGAGGGGAAGGTGTGGGAGAGAGCATGACTTGTGTGTCAGTGTATTACTACGTGTAGGTCCGTAGAGGTCACAGCATCAATGGGGATGGCATGAGATTGTGTCCTGCCATGCAGGATGGCACCGACCCCCAAAGCCCTGGCAACTCCAGCACCAAGTGGTACCCATACTGAGAAGGGGAGATGCTAGCAGGGAGACTGGCCCACCTGGGAGTGAGGCTTTGGTCCATGGGGCAGAGCCACAAAATGCCTGCCAGAGCACAAAGGGAGGAAGGAGGAACTTACACAGGCTGCATCGAGAGAAGAAAAGGTGGAAATTTGTGGTGGTGAGAAAGGAAGAAACCAGCCGTGGCGGCTCGGAGTCCCGTAGTATTTAAATGCCAGGGAACATAGGAAGGGGAGAGCGTGCCAAACAACTTTGCACCTTGCTGTCAGTGGGAATGGGAGCAGGAGGAGAAAAGGCTTTGGTTTTTGTAGGGGTTTCCTTCCACTGCTGTACAGGGTCTTTCTACCTGTGGTGTGGGGGCATGCAAAAGCAGGCACTGAAAATAGGCTCCCACCAGAAAAAAAAAACCAAAACCCTCCCATCTTTAATCAAATCTCTCAGGTTTTTTTTTTTCTCTCTCTGCAAAAGCAGGTGTGAAGTGCTAGGAGCCCAACTGGCTTCGAGGGTTTAGAGGGGAAGGAATAAAACTAATGAAGGTAATTACTAAAATCCTTTTACAACTGGCCAGAGATGTCTTTCTGTGCTGCAATGGAAAAGCCAAGTTCTGGTCTTGGGTACCTGCCTCTTCTTGACTGCAGGGATTAAAGTATAAGGGAGGCAAGGGGATGGGGAAACCTTGTCCTCTAAGCTAGTCTCGCTAGTTGTTTGGGGTTTTTATTCTTTAATAGGGATATTGCTGAAAGAGGGGGGAGAAAAGTCTTAATACTTGATATTCAACATCAGAAGGGATTATTTCTGGGTTTTTTCCTTAAATCTTTTTCTATCCCTGTTCTCCCTCCCCCCTCTTTTTTTTCCTTCTGTTTGTCTCTTACTGTTACAGTAAAATTAGAAGGGAAGAAAAGGGCAGAAAAAGGACAACGAAAAGCAAAATATTTCCAGCCTCCATTTGTGCTGATGTTTTTTTTATCATAGCAACAAATCTGAAAGATTAAGGCCAACTTTAAAGACTGTTTAATAAAAGGACCTTAATCAGCCGCTCTTGTCATGTTCTTCCCCCGGTTGAATTAATGGAGAATTTGGGGCATCAAATGGACCTTTTTTTTTTGCCTCCAGCAGGTTTTGTTGGGTTTTCTATGATTAAAAAATCGTTCAATGATTAAAATGATTTAAAAACGGTGCAGAATTGCTCCAAGCACTTTCTTCTATTGAGTTTGAATTCCCTGTGGGGTGGGAGATAACCCTGGTCCCAGTGGGTATGTCAGTGGGAGCCCCAGCATGGGAAGCGGGTTCTGTGGGTGCCAGGAAGCAGGTGATGCTTCCAGCCCACGCCTGCTGCTGAGCAAGTTGTGGGAGAAGAGTGGGAAAAGCATTGGGGAAAGTAGGGCAGCGTCTGGCGAGGGGCCTGCAGAGAGGCTGGATGGAGGCGGCGCAGAGCATCCTTCCAGCCGTCTTTGGCTTCCCGGGGCTTGCAAGAGCTGCTGGGGAGGAGAGAGTGGGTGAGAAAAGTCAAAGACTATGAGAAAAAAAAACAACCAACCAAACCTTTCCCCTTTTGCACTGCTTTCTTTGCAGCCAGCTGCCTAAACTTTTTGCTTTACCTTGTTGGGCTCCTGCCATCCTTCGCTTCCCCACGTTGACTTTTTTGGGGTAGGACATGCCCAGCCCTCCTCTGGAGTTTGGCACAGAAGTGGCACCCAGGAGCATCAAACCTTGTGAGCCACTTTTAGAGAGCATGGCCGAGTTGTCCCCCCTCAATGTTTAGCATCTGGATGCTTAGAGGGCAAAACCCACTCCCCTCCAGCTTGTGGTCCCTGTTGATGTGCGTGTCCAAGGAGGGATGCGTGGAGCTGGGATGCAGTAGAGCATCCTGCTTTTCCCAAGGAGCACTGGGCAGTTCATAGCCCCGCTTGCTGCTGGTTTCAAGTTGCTTTTCATGCCTGAAGCCAAGGCAGTCGCCTCCGAATTTGCACATTGAGGAAAAAAAAAACCCACTGCAAAACAGCCGCTTGGAAATTGCACTCTCAAGGGGAATGCTGGGGAATTTACATTTTTAAATATGTATGTAATTTGGGAGAAGGGGAAATCGCTTTCTGTCTGCAAAACCGACAACTTAACTTTCTTACAGAGTTAGCATTTTAAAACTGCATTACTCATTTGAACAGTAAACTCTTTTTTTTTTCCAGGGAGAGATTGCATCTTGCACTTGATTTACTGCAGTTTGAGTGATAATTAATAATTCCTTGGAGTTTCTGGTGTTAAGTGGGGCAAAAAGTCCCTGTTTGTTCCTTGTTTTCTTTACCCTTCTCTCTTTTCTTGTTGCAATTACTATTCTTTTCACAACAGTAACACGGTACATGCCGTACGTGTGAATAAACAGCACATTACCGCATTATCCGCTGCTGGCTTTTTTCTTTTATGAACCAAAGCAAATGAATAAAAGTTCATATAATTATTATATTCATTAAAAATAACACTGTAGCTCAGTAAACAGAACAAACTAGACAAGAGTACTGTGACAATGGAATTAAAATAGCACAAAGAAAAGTGTGTGTGCCCATAACAAGAACCTGTGCTAGATGAAATTTGGAGATAGTTTTCAAACATAACTGCTTCCCTGAAGGAAATGTATAAAATAGCACAAAAGAAGTGAGCACAATAGACTGTAATGGGGATTTGCTATATAATTTTTTTCTCCTTTTTTTCTCTTTCTTTGTTTTTTTATTTTTAATTCATTCTCCTTTCTGTGGGTATTTACAAGGATTCGTGAGGCTCACAGCTCCTCTCAGTTAAAACCAGAAATGAGGAACAATTTACTCCAATCTGCCTGTGTCGTGTTGTAAATCTATATAATGAAAAATGAAGAGGTTCATACCGTAAGGGATCTCAGCTGTTTACCCTTCTCAGGAGGCTTCGCCTTTGATTATCATAATCATAAAGATAAACAAAAGAGTAGTGGTTCCATAAATACTCCAGCGTAATGCATAATCAACAAGATGAATCTCTCTCCTCTGAGCAAGGTAAGGTGCTGCCAGAGCCTGAGTGTTGCTCCCCAGGGAATGGCAGTGGTCGGGATTTGGATTGGACCCTCTTCACTGAGGCTTGTAATGGCACAGGGATGCTGTGGTGGGACGCCCTGTGTGAGGGCACTCTGCTTGTAGTTTTCCTCTTGGGCTGCTTTGCAAAAGCCTGACCTGGGGATTTAGCTAAAGAGATGATTTTGTAGGTTTTTTTTCAATCAGGTGAAGTGTTTTTTGATCAATAAGGCAGTTGCATGCAAAAACATCCCTGGCGCTGCCCGGCTCCTTATTCCCACCCTTTTCTCAGCATGGACTTCACTTTCTGGTTTTTACCCCCTCCCCATCCAGTCCTGGTTTAATAAAGGTGTGCAGTGAGGGAAGCTGGCTGCAGGCTTTTCATTTGGCTGGGACAGGAATCTGCGCTTTTTTTTTTCCTGGAGTGTAATTAGGGCTGGCTGGGTGTACCCCCTCATTACCCTCACTGGGGAGGAATGCTCTCTAATTATAATGTTTGCCTGCTGTGGAGCAGGGGGAGCCGCTAATCCATTTGGGATGCTACTATGAAATGTCCATGTGTCCTGAAGTCTCTCTGTCCTCGGCTGAGTGGACTCCAGGAGAAGCTGGAGGTGATGGGATGGAGTGAAAGGCATCTTGCTCCTGGCTGGATTTATGCCAGGGGATGATGCCATGTTTGACAGGAAGGGATGTAAAGGGCCTCTAAAACTCCTGGAAGAGGACGGTCAATGGAGGGTTTGTCAGGCAGATATGCTTTGAGGAAAAGGTTGTCTCTTTCCAAATTTAGTTATTAATAAAAGATTGGTGAGAATAGAGAGGCTCAGTTGTATTGCATAGGGGGGGGACAGTGGGGTTTGCAGCCTGTGGTGCCATGAGAGCAGTAAGTCAGTCTGTCCATGCTGCCATGCTTTTTGATCTGAAATCCAACTTTGCTCTGGGCTGGAGATGAGATGCTGGGTACTGGTGTTTCTCCTTTCCCTGCTCTCCTTAGCTACCTTGTGCTCGGTTTTTAGCCTGCTGCGACTGGGTCTGTGGGCATCTTGAGACCATCTTATCCTGTTCTTCTTGTCTTTCCCTCAGAGGGAGATATTAACAAGCATCCTGCTGAGTTAATGAGGCCAAGGGGTTACATCAGCAAGCTGCAAGCAAAGGCTCAGAGGTGACAGCAGCCCTTGGGACAGAGGTGCTGAGGGCCTATTGCATCCCCTGCATCTCACTTTCATTAGCACTTCCCAGCTCATGTCTTAACCCACTACAAACAAATCAGAGGGTTTCAAAGGCATGAGTTTTTGTGGGCTTTGTGCAGGAATGCAGCAGGGAGAGGACTGGGAAGGAAGCTTCACTGGTTGCAAGTGCCTTCAAATCTTTCAAACCTGTCCTTCCAAACTCTTTATTTTGGGGATTCAGATGCATCCTCAGAGAAGGGGGGCTAGGACATGGCTTTGCACAGCACTGATCTCCCTCATGGAGACTTCGCTTTCGAAGGTGCCATGAGCTGCTGACACCTACTTGGTGATGGGTTTTCGTGTTGGGGGACCATGCTGGTGTGTGGGAGGCTGAATTTCTGTAATGGGTAGCAGAGCATGGAGAAGAAGGGCATGCTCAGGGAAGAAAAGATGAAGTTTTGGGGAGGGAGGATGTTCAGGGGACTTTTAGGAGGTAAAGCTCAGCTGTGTTTTACTGTTGGACGTGAAATTATCCCAGGAGGGCACTCTGTGATGGGAAGCCTTTGGGAACAGGGCAGCCCCAGACCTGTCGTACTGGCTGCCCCTGAGCTCTGGGATGGACTGAGGTGCTGTGGGATGAGAACTGCATCCCATGCGATGACTCTCACTCCTCTGCTTCCCTTCAGGGCTTGCAGAAAAGATGGCCTTAGTCTGGTGAGCATTCTGGCATGGGAGTGAGCCATGCCTGGAGTTTAAATGGCAATGGCATTAATCCCTAAGTGACTGTATTCATATATTTTCGCTGGAGGTGACAGGAGAGGAATTTGGGGTGAGAGGAGAGCCATGCTCCAGCCTTTCAAACTCATTGATGACTGGAGCATCCCTCTGCAGCTCTTGTCACCTACCCTGCCTGGGGATTGGGAAGGCAGGCAACTCCTTTCCTTCAGTGCTGGAGATAAGCTGTCGTATTTTTTTTTCAATTTCTACAGGAGGATTTCTATCCTGCTGGCAAGCGGGAATGGGTTTAACTGTTCCTTCTCAGGCCTTCAAGTGAAATAGTGCTTGCCCCGAAATAAACATGAGACAGGGGAGATGGAGGCAGAAAGGGTTAAGTGCCCACTGTGACTGAGATTTAGCTGGAGAAAGCCAGGCATCCCAGCCTAATCCTTACATCACATTCCTGCCTGCCAGTGGGGCTGGGAGGGATCCATGGCTGTGGGTGATGGGCACCGGGCTCTGCCACTGCTAATACTCCTGTAATCTTCCAAATATTTGGAGGGATAACAATTGCAGGAGAGGGGATTTTAACACTTTCCTGTGGAGGTTTGCTCAGCCATTGCTGCAAGGCGAATTGCTTTCTAGGCTTGTCATCCCTTGTGCCATGTGTTTGGGGTGATGGAGGGAAGGGTTAATGCTCTACCTAGGCTTTGGTGCTGCTTCTGATGCAGGCTGGTGGTGTTGGCTGGTTGGGGTCATTGATGTTCAACCAAGTTGCAGACACTGGCTGCAGACATCTGCAAGTCATCCCCCAGGGAACAGATGCTGCAGATAATCCAGCTCAACCCCATCAGATTAAAATGTGTGATGAGGGACTGAGGGAGAGGAGGCTGGAAAGAAATCATTGGTGCTTGTTCCACTTCACCCCCCTCTACTGTTTCTGTCTCACTGCTCCGACCACACTCATCTTTGAGACTTCGAGGTTTGGTCCTGTGGGACGAGTCTCGAGCTGCCCCCTCCTTGCAACTTCTCCCTCAAATACAGATATAGTGCTGAAGTCAGCGTTCCAGCCTGTCCTGGAGTGGGTCGTGCTGCAGCACCCAACCATGTGCCCAAAGTAGTGTGAGACTGTGGGATGACAACAGCCTGGGACTTCTAAAAAAACCCAAAAGGGAGCTGGGAAGCAGGCACCCACCTCCAGTGGGAAGGAGGGAAGCCAGCAGATGGGAACCCCCTGTAGATGTTTGCCAAGGAGATGATGACTACAGTCAGTGTAGCGTACTCTCAAATATTTATTAGTTTGTTGCTGCTGGGAGTTTTGTTGCTGTTTGATTGCAGTACTGGAAATCCCGGTTGTGCCGAGCTCCTTCCCTAGCATTGCATACAAATGTGTCTCTCTTGCATGTGCCACTCCTGAAGTCAATTGGCCACATTGTCACCTCAGATGAGACCAGAGCAGCACTGGGCAAAGCAGAAGTGAAATCTTTGCATATATAGGTCAAAGCAACCATTCCTAAGGGTGATGCTTATAAGCCAGTTCTTTGTAAACATGCATGCAAACCCTCCTCCTGAAAAAGTCGTCCCCAGTATTCAAGCCATCTGAATGTCTCGGTGCAAACCCCCAACCTGAGGCTGGCTGCCCAGCCTGGAGAAGCCAGAGACCTGCTTCTTGCAAGGTTTTTATATGTTGTATCGATAATGCAACCATAATATTGTAATGGTAATAATAATAACAACAGTAGTAATGATGTTATGTGACACCGTTGCAGAGGAAGGTTGTCCTAGCAGAGGACACCCTCTCCTATCCTTACAAGGCCATTTATCGATGTCCTCATTATGCTGGAGCCGACCAAAACCTTTCCCCCACCTCTCCATCCTCTGCCTTTGTCATCTTGGTGCCAACATCTTATTGCCCTGGCTGTAATAAAGCTATTTGCCACCCTGTCCTACGGGGGAAGGACTGCATGGAGGTGATAGTGCATCGGGAAGGTGCTTTTTTTGTATTTTGCAGTTGTTGCTGCGTAGTCAGGGCAGCTGGGAGCAGCACTCAGTCCTCCACACAGCACACTGTCCCCCCCCACTGACTGTATGTGGATTTTTGGAGGGTCCCCCCAGGAGAGATAGTAGAGTAAGAGGTTCCTCATGTGACGGGTGGCCAGGCACTGGGGAAGGCAGGAAGAAAGGCCTGATAAACCTGCCCAGCATGGTTCTCCTCTCTTTTCTCAGCCTTAATTCTTCACCAGTTCGTTTAAATACCAGCAGCCATATGGGATGCCCTGCCCAGCTGAAAATGGCTGTCTTTAGCTGTGTAGAGCTGGTTTCTGGATGGAGAAATCAGCCTCCCCCTTGCTCTACTCCCATCCATGAGCAGGCAGGAGCCTGGGGGAGCTGTGAGGTCGAGGATCTGCAGCATGGCCCCAGTTACGAGTCTGCCATAAAAAAAAATCATCTTTTTCCATCTCTTCTGTTAAATCTGTTTTTTTGGCCCCAGATCTCTCTTGGCCAAAGATAAAAGAGCCTTCAGCTGTTGTGAGTTTGCAGGATTAAAACTTTTCCAGCAGCCGGGATGGCTTCTAGCTTTAAAGATTTGGGTATTTGGGGTTCAAACCTTAAGCTGGGCAGGTTTTTATAGTCACCAAAAGCAGATGCTGGATCTGGCTGGGGCTGGGGAGAGCATCCTATTCCACAACCCTTGTCCCCAAAGTTGCTCTGTCCCTCAGAGAAGAAGTCTGAAATGTTGGTCTCGAGACCTCTAGCACAGTTTTGTGCAGACCCTTTCTCAGAGGGACCCATCAACGAGGGGAATCAACAAATTTTCAGTACCTCTGGCGGTGTTTCAGCCCCGAACCCGGTACGGGGGACTGAGGTGGCTCCTACCTCAGCCTAGAGCATCACCCATCCCGCTGCAGATGATGGTGGGTGAATCACAAATCTGTGATTTTCATCCCTGTCAGGCAGTGACTCATCCTCTTGCTGTTCCCAGATCCTTTTGGCTGACCTGAAGTCTTGTTTAGCATCAGCAAAGTGGTAGTTGGTGGTGTTGGCTGCTGGAAGAGGACCTCTGCCTTCCTGCAGTTTTGGACCAAGGGACACGTGTGCTTCAGGGTATCACCTTGCCAGAGGCAGGTCCTATTGGGGAAAGTCCTTCCAAAAATCACCTTTTCTGGGGATGTCAGGTCCTCCTGGGTCACCTTTATGGTGTCAGGCAGTTTGCAAGGCCCTTCTCCTGCGTCCTGGGCTGTTACACCTGGCTTGGGGGAGAAAACAAAAAAAAAATAAGAAGAAATAAAAGAAAAAAAAGCAGAAGAAAAACTTAATGGATGCCTTCATACCTGCATTACAGACAGTGATAAAATATCTTGGAGCAGTTCTCATCTCTACCACTGCCTTCAGCAATGCCTGGGAGAGGTTGGTGCTGGCCTGGGACAGGGCTGGTGGTGTAGGGAGTGAGCTCCACACTGCCAAGAGATTGATGGGCTTCATCAACTGTTTACATTCCTTATAGCAAACCTGCCTCCTAAACCAGCCTGCCCTTAGTGCTGTAAAACGAAGCCCCAGAGCCACCCCTGCACCGGGGATGGGCAATGAGCAAGACCCCGTGCATGATGCTGGTGGTTTTTGGTTCTCAGAGGATGCTCTGCAGTGCATCTTACCTGCACCCTTTCCTGGCTGCCGAGCCTGAGTCCAGCTTTGCAGGCTGCATGCTGTAGAGATGCAGAGAGCATCATTTCAGAGAGGTTTTCTCACAAGCTCATGAGTAAAGTTCTGTTGGCTACCTCCATTGCCAGTTAGATTATCTCCTGCCAGCCCCCTTTGCCAGGGAGTTTAGTTTTGTGGCACTGAAACACTTTAAATAATAAGAAAAAATGAACAAACAGCTTATGGGATGCAAAATTGAGTAGTGTATTTAAAAGGGGGGGGATGGGAAAGTGGTATTTGCTGCTGTGATACAGGTAAGAGGCTGCTCAGCAGGAGAGAGAAGCTGGAGCAGTGGCCTGATGAGGGCACTGGGAGAAGTGTAAGACTGTTGGGGGGGGGGGGGGGGGGGGGGGGCTCACACCTACTCACGCACCTGTCCCCCTACCTGGTTTGGGCACTGGGAAAATTACAGGTCTGCAAATTGAGGGAGGAAATGCCCTGCAGTGAAGAGGTGGGGAAGCACCAGCCAGAGAGAGAGAAATTAGCCTGGAGTTTAATTCATTGTTTCCAAAAGAGCAGTTAATGGATTATGACAAATGTCCTACCACTCTCCCTTACTGCTGTGTTAAATGGAAATGGAAAGTCAATTTTCCTAAATGGATTTTAAATGACTGACCTCGTGTGGTTTTTTTTTTCCCCCCACACTGATTTTTGCTTGGGAGGCAGCTTGGTCATCTTGTTTTCTTGACGCATCTGATTATTTTTTTCTTCTCCTTCCATCTCAGAATTCTTATTCTCTCCATGCAGTGCTGCTCCTTGCCAAGGGTGATGAAGGGAGTGGGCTTCTTTCTTCCTTGCCAGCTCCAAAGATGTTATCGCAGGGCTGGGGATATTTACTGTTTTCCTGCATGCTGCAGTGCCTGGAGTTGAGAATCACAGCTTTCGCTGGGGGAAGAGAGGAGGAGTAAGAGCTCATAACTCTTTTAGGTGTTTAAAAAAAAAGCCTCGTGATGTGACCTGGCTGCTAGCGAGGTGCCCAGAAACAACAAATTAAATAGCATATGTGTGTGTTTTGTCAGTCCCACGATATTTGGGTTTGATCTTTATGGGAAAAGTAGTTGGAAACAGGTTTCCTATCCTGGATTCTACAGATGCACCTTGACATTGATCACAGCCTCTTCTCAAGCTAGTGCTGAGCATGAGCCACCATGAGATTCCCGCTCCTCAGGGATTATCTCCCTGGGCAAGCCCTGAGGTGCTTGCTCCTCTTCAAGGCTTTTCTTGGCCTGCCCTAAGCAGATTTGACCTCCTTTTCTGGTTATTTTTGCAATTAAATTGTTTTTGAGGGCAAACAAGCAGAAAGAAGATCACCACAGCATTGAACCCTCTGGTTTCTGGGGCTAGGATGGTGTCAATCCTGATGGCGTTTTTCAGTGATGTTTTCTGGAGGTGGCTGGGCTGGAAGCGATCTCTCATGCGTAATGGGCAGATGTCTGGTCCCTGTGGGCTGTGCTGGCAGGGGCTGCTGGTGTCCCCCACCCTCATGTGATGCTGAAATCCAAGCATTGGCAGCGGAGTGAGATCCACCAAAGGACGGAATATGTGAGATTTGTGTTGTGGTCATGGTCAACATTCCCAGCATGAGCTGGCATTTTCCTCAGAGCATGCCCATGCATTCCTCAGAGCTGCAGGAGGGAGACTTGGGATGGGGGACCTCTGTAACCTCCGTGTGATCCCCTCACCAACCCAGTACTTGGGTTTGTTTTGCTTTTTTCCTGGTTGTCTCTTCTAATGAGATGATCGAGGCTTTTGGACCAGCCAGGGCCTGGAGTGTGGATTGGGGGCTGGTATAAGGTGAAGGCAGCCTGGGGGCGGGGGTTGCACCCTGCAGCAGCAGCTCTCTAGCTAGCAGAGATTTCCTTTGGCTTTTTGGGAGCCTCCAGCTCTGTTGCTTTTTTGAGCATCTTCAACAAGGGATGCTGGTGACACCACCACCCATGGGGCAGTCCTGGGAAGGCAAGGGAAGGATGAAGTGGTATAGGCAGGAGTTGTGTCCCTGCTGGGACAGGACTAATGGCACCTTCTTACCGTCTCACTCCCCTGGCAGGACTGGAGTACAGTGACGTGCTGCCCGACTCCTTCCCCTCGGCCCCAGCGGAGACCCTCCCTCACTTTCTGCTGGAGCCGCAGGACGCTTACATCGTGAAGAACAAGCCAGTGGAGCTCGTCTGCCGCGCCAACCCCGCCACACAGATCTACTTCAAGTGCAACGGGGAGTGGGTCAACCAAAATGACCATGTCACTAAGGAGAGCCTGGATGAGGTCACTGGTAAGCAAACTTACCCTGGCATCCCCCTGTCTGCCCTTCCCTTCTCTTCTTCCCAGGCATTTGCGCCCTTTTCTCATGTCACTTGGTCTTGCATGAGGTTGGAGAATACCTCTTCCTCCTCGTATCTCCGTAGCCTGGTGTCTACATCTCTAACCCTAAAGTGCATTTCTTTTTTGCTGTACGACACAGTCCTCCAGGCTAACTTGCCGTCCTCTGTCATCTGAGAGTCTTTCTTAATCTTTGCACCATTCTAGGTTTTTTCTTCCACTGCACATCCATAGTGGACATGATTCTCCTCTAGGTAGACCAGCGGGTCTCTTTGATTCATTTTTATCATTCCCAGGTGGTTGCAACCTCATGAGGTCACTTCTGTAAGTTTTTCACCTCCTCGGTCCTTGCACAGCTTGTCTGTCTTTCCATATCAGCGGTGAGTTTTAGCAAATAGTTGTCCCTTCCCAGACCATGGACAAAGCGATGATGATGGTATGGGTCACCATACCCCATAAAGGCTTGGGGAAAACAGTGGGCTTACATGCTTACCCTTCCACAGAATTTGGGGTCATTATGTGGAGTTTGAAAGGCGGCACATTTAAAAGTTATAAAAAAGGAAATGCCTTCCTCGAAAATGCTTAATCAACATATAGGAGTCAGTGCCACGAGGAGTGACAAAGGCTGGCAGCTTACTCAGATTCACAAAGGGATTAGATATTTAATGGGTAATGAGAGCATTTGCAGGTAAGATTTGAAATGCCTTTTAGTGGCAGATGAGCTCTTACCTGCCTCAGAAGACAAACAGCTGCTGGTTGCCTGAAACAGAGGGGCAAGAAGGTAGTTTAGACATCTTAAGCAGATTGTCTTACTCCGTGGGACTGAGCTCCACAGGACTGCTTGCCTCATGCTTTGAAATGCCGCAGCATAGGACCCGTGCTTGGAGGTTGGATATGTCATGTAATCAAATACCATCACCTGTCACTTGCGAGAAGACACCAGCACCCACCTCGCTACAACCTACTTTCAGGCAGTTATAGACAGTGATGAGGTCTCCCCACAGCCTTCTCTTCTCTAAGCTAAACGACCCCAGTTCCCTCAGCTGCTCCTGATAGGGCTTGTTCTCCAGCCCCTACACCAGCCTCGTTGCTCTTCTCTGGACATGCTTCAACACCTCAATGTCTTGTGCCCTGATCAGGAGAGGAGGAAAACGGCCACTTTTCCTATGTAGGAGCTGTTCTCTGCAAATCCCTGCATGATCCAGTGCTAGCCACGAGCCAGTCCTTGCTTGGGTGCATCTCTGAGCCTGCTTAGCAAACTCAAGATAATTTCTTTTCCATATGGCTTTTTGAGCCTTTCATCATAAAGCTGCTTCATTTGTTCCTGGGTTGTTTTTGTTCCAGAGGATCTCTCTGTGAAGGATGGTCAAAAATGCATGAGAAGGCTGTCCTCTTGCTTCTCTGGAGGCTGTTAGGAGCACTGGCAGTGCTGTTCCCCTCTTTCAGGGTACATTTCCACCTCCCAGCTCTCGCACAGGCCAGATCTGAAACCCTCGACACTCCAGGGCAAAGTCAGTGCCAATTAGTGACCGAGCAGCCTTCGCCAAGGGGTTTTTATTTTATTTATAACATGTGGCTGCGCTAGGTCAAGCCAAAGGTTCACACGCCTGGTGTGCAGTGGTTGTGGATGCTTAGGGGAAGAGCATTGAACCAGGACAAGGATGGAGCAATGGATCCTGCTCAATTACCCTCCCAGCTTTCTGCAGTCCCTGGTTAGAGACTAGTCTGGCAGTGATATCCCAGCAGTGTGGTCCAGCCCCAGATGGATTCTCCCCCATTAATGCTGTTAGGACTCATTTATCCTCTGGATTGCCCCAGTAGCCCGTTGCAGGGAGTTCCATGGCTTAGTGATCTGCAGCATGGAAAAAACACTATATTTCTGGCCCCACCACTCACTCATCTCTTGGATGAATACCCCTTACCGAATAACCTGCCTCATGCAACTCTTGAGCAAAAGAAGCTGGAGAATGCATAGTGGAAAGGGAGCAGAAAGTCTGGGCAGCAGCAGCTTACCCTGTTTTAGGGTGGACTCATTTGCTTTGGGCCAGCATCTCCCTCTTAGATCCCAGTCTGCAGGTGCAAAACATGTGCCAGCAGTTTGGGGTGCAACAGTGCACACCTTCTTCACCCAGGCTTTAAAGATGGTATTGCTGCTGTCAGTGAGCAAACTGATGATACCTTCAGAACAGAGGTGATGCTGTGCTTGTAAAACTCTGCTGGCGTGGGCATATCTGCCCAAGAAAAAGGGAGCTGGAACCAAAATGGTTTGCTATGCTAAAAAATCTGTTTGCAGCAGCTGCTGTTCATAGGGAAAGCACCTGCAAAGGGCATGAGGGAGAGCTGGCCACAATGCAATGGGTTAACATGGTTAGGTGTTCGCAGCTTTTTAAATGTCCTTGGTTAAAAGCTTGGAAAATTAGACCTTTGAAAAAAAAAAAAAGCAGCTTTTAAGATGATGTGTCTTGAATGAGCTGGGTTTGGTAATGCTCTGACTGTGTCCGATCCAAAACATTTCATGCGGAAGAAAGCAAAAATAGGCCAAGTCATAGAGGATAATTCAGCCAGACGTGAAGGGGCCGTCAGTAAGAGCGGCTGTGTTTGGATGCCTATAAGTCTTTTAAACAGTAACTCCTGTGAGCTGTAAGCTCAGCCTACAGTTTTGGGTATTACTTGGTTTTGGGGGTTACAGGGATAGCAGGGAATTTGCAGGAATGCTCCCCACCTTTCCAGGGCTGCTCAACCCACCCCACCGGGGCCTTCCCAGGAGAAAAGATGCCATGTTAAGCCATCTCCATCCTGAGTCCTTCTGAGAGCTCTAATTTTTCCAAAAGTGCTTGGCCCAAATGCCTTTTTTTTTTAAATATAATTTTTCCCCTTAATAGTGGCAAAATAAGTTGTATTTTCTTGATGTGTGTTTGTCAGCTGTTCTGCAGGAAGGTGGCAGAGATGGTAATTGCTCCTCGCAGCACTGGGAGCAAGCTAACAAAATTACAGCTAGGGAACATGCGGCTCTCTATTGCTGTGAACTTGAGGCCTCTTTATAAATAGAAGATGCAAAAAAAGGCAGGTATTGCATAAAATAAGGAAAAGTAAGCCCTGAGTCCCACCTGCCCTCAGTGATGGTCATGACATGAGGCCTTAAATGCTTCAGGTGAGCTTCAGCATCCTGTGGTCCCAGGGACTACGTTCTGGATGTGGTGGTGTCACCTGTGTCATTGCACCGCTGCCACAGCCAGAGCGTCCTGGTAGACTTCATGGCAGTGTTGGGAGGTTGATGGAGGTGTGTAACACTTTCTGGAGTCAGTGGACATGAAATGCTATCATTGTTGGATGATTTCCATAAGATCTGTTAGTCTTGTTATATTTGTATTTAAATGGCAACTGATAAAGGTGGTTTCTCCCCGCAGCAAAGCCTCAGATTCATCCTTCAAACCACAGTGAGTGGGAAGGGTTTTAGGCAAGGACAGGCACATCGGTGTCAGGGGAGAGGGCTAGTGGAAAAGGGTGATGTCTCTTGAAATGGTCAAGTGGTCCTGGTCCTGCACAGCCAGAGTGGGAGGAGAAAAAAAGGGAAAGACTTGTCCACATGATCCATTCCCCTGGCTTCAGCTCCAAGTTGCCCTCTGGAGGGAAAGTCTCTGTGATTTGCAGAGGTGCCAAATGCAGATGCCTCTGAGATGCTTCCAACCAATTGCCTCTGTCCTCAAGCTTTGTGCATCCACCAGCCCTCATGGGTGCTGCCTCAGTTTCCCTCCTCCTGGGTGCTCCTGCTAAGCTAATGCCATCTTTCTGTTCCCTTCTAGGGATGTTGGTGCGGGAGGTGCAGATCGAGGTCTCCCGGCAGCAGGTGGAGGAGCTCTTTGGCTTGGAAGATTACTGGTGCCAGTGCGTGGCCTGGAGCTCTGCGGGCACCACGAAGAGCCGCCGAGCGTATGTCCGCATAGCGTGTAAGTGCCTGGAACATAATGCTTGCTCAGACACAGCCCCTCTGACAGTGCTCCCTGCCCCTCTGCTAGAGCTGTGTGCACCTGCCTGCACTGCTTTGGCTCACAGTCTAGTACTCTAGTTTAATGAATCATTCTCCCATCATCTTTTGCACTTTGGGGGCCCCAAAAGATTACCAGAGGGCACAACCTGCCAACTTAAAAATAGTTTGCAAAGCCTGAGGTGTGACCCTGGATCCCAGGCTGAAAAAGCAGTGATGTCAAGCTGACTGTGTGCTCCTTATGGCATCAAAACGCCAGCTGAAATAGCAGCCAGGCCGTTCATTCCTGGCTTCCTGGGACCCTGAGACACGGTGGTTGCAGCTGTGTGGGGTTGACCATCTCCAAAAGTTGAGTCCCTGTTGAAAGCAGTTCTTCTTGATCAGTTGGAGGTGACCCTACCTTGCTGATGGCCCTGGGTTTAGCTACCTTCCCCACCTCCCGCTTTGCATCTGAGCATGCATCATCCCTACTTGCCTAGGCAAGAGGCTGTGGCTGTAGCTGGGTTAATACTGCATTGCCCATCAGCGTGCTCGGCTCTTCCTGATGCTTTATTATCGTTAATAACCCAACTGTTAGCACCTTGCACCCTTTGCCTGAATCAGCGACTCCATGTCCCTGGAGTCCCGGCTGTCATATGTCACTTCTCTAAGCTGCTGTTTGTGGGTGTCAGCCTGATTAAGGGCAAGTTAATCAGGCTGTTATCCAGCTGAATTTGCTCTCTTAGCAAATGAGATGGCAAAGCTATAGGAAAATAGCCAGACTTCCCCAGTCATAAACAGATTTTGCTATTAGAGGGCTAATAATCCAAAGCATTATGCAAAACAGAGGTGGCTGGTGAATCAGCTACACTGTTAAAGGATTTAGTCTGAATGGGGACAATATTATGAGACACAGGGGTGGCTACTGAGGGAGCCCTTTTGTCCCGCCCCTGACAGGGGTTTGTTGCATCTCAGAGCCAAGCAGATGGGATGAACCGAGGGTTGGCTGCCCTGCAGGAGGCATAGCCCTAGAGGGCTGGGTGCCGTAAGTGAGGATTGCAGCACCATCTAGTGATGCTTCTGCTGCTTTCAAGGCACTGGAGTGGGACTCTGCCACATTCCCCACATTCTTCTGGGTTCTGCTGGGCTTATCCTCTCTCCTCCATCCCCAAAGCACTGGCCAGCTAAGTGGGTCTGGCTTTTCAACAGCAGCCGTTCCTCATTTCGTCACTAGAGTGTGATGGCTGGGTTTCCAGCACATCTAGGCATGTTGCTCAGCCAGGACCAACTGGAGCATAGCAGAGTAACAACCCCCTGTAGCCCTGTAATTTGGGGATTCGCTTTGGTGCTGGCCTAGGAGCTGAGCTGTTGTGCACACCTTGTTTTTTTGCCCCCTTCAGCAAAGCTGGGTCCTGGTGTAGAGAGCCCAGAGGAGGAAAGAAATGGTGTTTAGCCCCAAAAGTAAAAGACAGGAGGGAGTATTAGCTTGCAAACATATGAAGGAGGAAAGTCATTGTCCTCTAGCACCACTTGCTGACCCAAATCCACACTGGAAGATGCTCCTTGGGCTCCTTCCTCCCAGGACATGTTTTGCCCCAGCTGTGCTATGCCAGAGCAGTTTCCTTACTCATGGGCTCCTGGTGCCGATGCAGTGCTCTAACCCTCACCAAGGTTTTGCAGCTTGCCCTGTTTCTGTAACAGACTGGTAATCGCTGGGTTTTCCTCCCCTCCCCAGACCTGCGGAAGAACTTTGACCAGGAGCCGCTGGGCAAGGAGGTCCCATTGGAGCATGAGGTCCTTCTGCAGTGTCGCCCACCAGAGGGGGTGCCGCAGGCAGAGGTGAGCAGCTTGACAGCCTGAAGAAATATCTGGTGGGATGTCCCCTCCTGGCAGTCTGCAGCCACACTTGGGGAGAGACGGGGCATGTCCTTGCAGATGGCTTGCGGCTGTGATGGATGGCCTCGCGCTGAGACCGTCAGCTTTCATTATTCAGCAGAATTGTTTGTTTGGGGCAATGGGTCTGTTACCCTGACATCTAATAACACAGGTAACCTCAGCACCTGCTCACCTCCCATCTTCCACACTTCCTGACATGGCATTAACCCATTAGAGGGTAGATCTAATGAGGAGGCACCCAGTGTCTGAAGGGCAGCAGGCACAAGGGAGAGCCAAGGGCTGGAAAAGTCAATAGGCTTTCCCTGGCAAGGTAGTGATGATTTCCTTGCCCACAGCTCTAACAGCCCCAGGAGGTGAGCACTGGTGGTAACCACAGTGTCCCCTCCTTGCCTAAAACAGCAGTAACGTGCCCCAATCAGGCTTGGTTTGACCCAGCTTTGAGGAGAAATAAATACAATCAGAGGGAAGGTTGGCTAGTCAATCATTGTGGTGCTGAGGATATTGGTGATCTCAGTGGTGAAGATGAGGAAGGCCTGGGGGCAGGTCATAGGCTGGTCTGAGGGGTTTGTTCTCCATCATGGCCAATGAATTCGGCCCCTCCAATCTGGCGTTTGTCCTTGCTTGTGTCCACACCCAGTCTTGGTGATGGGATCAACTTGTACCCTTCCCAAATAGCCTAGTTAAATAGTTGTGTCCTTGCTTAGCTTTGGTGGAGACCGTCATGGTGGGGAGCATGTGGGATGGGCATTTCCGCTGAACCTATGACATGTTTTTCCTGGCTGAGTATTCAGTTCTTGTTCAACTCTAATCAGTATCTTTGCCTCATCCCTTCCTTTGCATTGCCAGGTGGAATGGCTAAGAAACGAGGATGTCATCGATCCCACCCAGGATACCAACTTCCTGATCACCATTGACCACAACCTCATCATCAAGCAGGCCCGGCTCTTGGACACTGCTAATTACACCTGCATGGCCAAGAACATTGTGGCCAAGCGCCGGAGCACCACGGCCGCTGTCATTGTCTATGGTACCAGCCCTTGCTCTTGGGGAGGGGAGCTTTGCTGCCCAGCTGTGTCTCCAAGCCACGGGGAAACATGGGCACTTTCTGGGAGTGGTAGGAGTGAACCCCCACCAGAGCATTGCGTTAAATTAGGTAATAGCCAACGTCTGCAAAACAGGTACCTCTACCAGCTTACACAGGTTATTAGGAGAGGTTATTAGATGTAGGTATTTGCAAGCCTTCTCGGCTGGGTATGAAGGTGGGTGGAGGTTGGACCCATTCAGATTGCTTTGACTCTCAAAGCAGCTGAAAAGCTGCATTTGACTGAACTTTGCTATGAAGCCAAAGATCTGCTGTGGCCAGATGCAAAAAATATTTGCAAAGTGGACCAAAAGAGGTTTGAGCTTCTTGTGCGTGGGGTGTGTGACATGAGAAGGAGTCTTGTGATTTGCCTTTCACGAAGGTAAGCATAAGCTGTTCCAGGGTGTTGCAGAAGATGTTAAGGACAGAGGACTGGTGAACCCTAGGCTTAGCTCCAGTCCCTGCTGAAGTGGTCTCCGTTGATGTGTTAACACTGTCCATCTCCTCTTGCAGTGAACGGTGGCTGGTCCACCTGGTCTGAGTGGTCTCCTTGCAACAACCGTTGTGGCCGGGGCTGGCAGAAGCGCACCCGGACATGCACCAACCCTGCGCCACTGAATGGCGGCTCCTTCTGTGATGGGCAGCCTTTCCAGAAAATCACCTGCACCACCCTCTGCCCAGGTAAGGCAGGTTCAGAAGCCTTGCCCATACTGCCTGTCCCCAGGTTTCATGGTCTGCTGTGCTTCTGATGCTCCCCAAGGAGACAGAAGCTCAGTCCAAAGCATCTTTCAGTCTTCCAAGACCTGAAAGAGCTGCAGATGTCTGCAGAGTCACAACAGAACTGGTTTTGCTGGGATAATGCTTTGTGGGAAGGTCTCTGGAAGCCCTGAGATGGGGATGGCTGTCTTCGTGCTGCTGGAGACATCCTCACACTGGGGAATGAGCCCTGAGGCCATGCCAAGGGGTGTACCAGTGTGCCTATGTTTGGTGGTCTGCAGTGGATGGAGCGTGGACAGAGTGGAGCAAGTGGTCAGCATGCAGCACCGAGTGCACCCACTGGCGCAGCCGCGAGTGCGCGGCCCCAGCTCCCCGCAACGGCGGCCAGGACTGCAGCGGCCTGCTGCTTGACTCCAAAAACTGCACCGACGGGCTCTGCCTGCAGAGTGAGTATGCGAGCAGGGACGGTGCTGTAGATGATGTCAGCGGCTGTGGTGCTCCTGTGCTTGGCCACGCTTTTGATTGGGCTGGCAGCAGTGCTACTGACACCTGAGTTTTAAATTGTGTCTTCGACAACATGGGGTTTTTAACTGGACTCATGCTTTCCGAAGCTGGTTCTCACCTAGTGGAAAGAAGGATTTGGGGATTTTTGGTGGGATCTGAATGTCTTCATTCTGAAACAACTCTAGGTTTGGGGTTTCTGCTGAAATAAGGCTGTCTGTGGTTAATGCGGGCAAGATAGGGAGAGTTTCTTGGCCCCCACCATGAAAACATGTGACCTGTGTCATTGCTCAGTAGGAGCCCTGGAGCAGCAGCTAGGAAAAAAACCAAATAATGATCATCATAATTGCTGCTATGTTATGAGTGGGCGCACCAAAGGCTGAGCATCCGGTGCTGCCACCTGCTGCTGTGTGACACTGTTGTCCCCTTTAACACTGCCACAGCCAGAAATGCCCAAGGTCCTGTTCGCTGGGCACATGTGCCCCAGGGACTGGCCGGGCATGGGGACATCATTGTCACTGTGCTTTTACCTGGCCTTCTGCATGCCCCAGGGAATGCTGCTGCTCTCCCATCCTCCCCATCACACTGCAGCTCCTCATGCCCCTCAGGCTGGCTTCCCCTTCTGCCTTCTGGTTCATCTCATCCCCATTGCACCATTGCCATCTTCACCTTTTGTTTTCTAACTTTGTTTTTCCTAACAGATAAAAGAGTTCTAAGTGAACCCAAAAGCCACTGTAAGTGCTCATTTCATGACCATTTTGTTTCTTTGCTTTGTTTTTGTTCTGTCACATCTGGGGTAGGGCTCCTCAGCGGCTGGGGAAGAATGGGGTGGGAAGAGGGAGCAACTGAAGCTCACCTCAAAACTCCTGTGTGCATGAAATCCTGTGTTCTGCTTGCAGCTACAAATACAACCCCTACTCCCATCCCCCTTTTGCTACCACAATGCAGTTGGTGTCAGACCATCAAAGCTACTCCAGACATCTTCACCCCCTTTGAAGACTCCCTCACATTAGGGATCCCAGGCACACATCAGGGTTCCCATTTCTGACTTCCAGAGGGGGAAGACTTGGGGACAAGATGACACCTTCCAGAATTGGTGCAGTCCTATTGAAGTTGAGATTGCTGGGCTTAGGACAGGGCTTCACTTCAGGATGAAATCATAGAAACCAAAAAATGCAGGCAGGTATATGAAAGAAATACTAAGCATATGAAGATCAAGAGCCTTGTGTTAGGGGAGGGGAAGATGGGACAGCTGAGTGATGTCTGTATAGATACAGCAACACTCAGTCTTTTTAAGTAGATGCGTAGCATGGGTACATATATCTGAGATGCATGGATAGGCGTTATGTTTACTCCTCAGGGCTATCTCTGTTAGGATGTGAGGGCTGATCACTTCATGAATCTCAGCTATACAAACATAACATTTCTGAGATTCTTGGGGCTAAGGTAAAGTTTGTATGAGCCATGGCAAAGTGCCCTCTAAAGGTCTGAGAGGCTCACCCCCATCTTTCTTTGGCCTGGCTTCTGGACTGCTGTTAGAAACACCCTCCATCCTTCTGCTACAGCCTTTCCAGCAGGCCCAGTCCACATCTTCCCCTTCCTGCCTATGTCTTGAGTCAGTGGTGGGGTTGGGGAGCATCCATGGATCTTGATGTGCATTTCTAGTGCTCCTTTTTTCACCTTCATTTCTTTAATCCCTCCCAGTGCTGGAAGCCACAGGTGATGTGGCCCTGTATGCCGGGCTGGTGGTGGCCATTTTTGTCTTCATCGTGATCCTCATGGCTGTGGGGGTAGTGGTGTACCGGAGGAGGTGCCGGGATTTTGACACGGACATCACAGACTCATCAGCTGCTCTAACCGGAGGTTTCCACCCTGTCAACTTCAAGACCTCCCGACATGGTAAGAGCTTAGCCTGGGCAGGTTCTTCTCATTGTCTGGAGCCTAGGCAGACAGAAGAGCTTTTCTCAGGCATCTCTTCCAGTCAGGCAGTGCTTTTATGTCCTTTTCTTTCCACTGCTGTCTTCATCCCATCTGTGTTTCCTCCTCCTGCAGATAACCCTCAGCTGTTGCATCCCTCGATGCAGCCGGATCTGACAGCCAGCGCGGGGTTGTACCGTGGCCCCATGTACGCCCTGCAGGATTCCTCCGACAAGATCCCCATGACCAACTCCCCCCTGCTCGACCCCCTCCCCAACCTCAAGATCAAGGTGTACAACTCCTCTACCGCCTCCTCCTCGCCGGGGCTCCATGATGGGACGGACCTGCTTGGAGGGGTCCCTGTGACTGGCACCTACCCAGGGGACACCACCAGAGATGGCCACTTTGTGAACATGCGGAACAAAGCCCTAGGCTCCCAGCATCTCCTTAATTTGCCCCGGGAACATGGCAGCAGTGCCAGTGGCACATTTGGCTACCTGGGGGGAAGGCTCACCATCCCCGGCACTGGTAAGCCCTGGGCTGGAGAGGAGGGTGCTTTTGGCCTCTGAATGACCAAGGAGTGTCTTGTCCTGGTAGACTTGCTTGTTGTGAGCAGCCCTTTGCTATCCCAAAACTGGCTCAGAATGTAGCAAGCCATTCCCAAGCCAGGCTTTTCAGGCTGGAGGTCACAGCCTCGTGAGACTTTCCTGGCTGGCTCTGCCATCAATTCAGGGCCAGTGACTTGCAGTTTTTCTTCCTAATGCAGTGGCCTGGCTCCTCCCTGCAAGTGGTGCAACTGAGGAACATCTTGAGGTGTTTCTCCTGGGGCGCTTCGGGCTGTCCTAACTCACTGTTGCCCTTGTGCTTGCTGGCCAGGATGGAGGGGTGGTTTCTCCGTGATGGTTCCTCCCTCATGGTTCCTCCCTCATTCATGACTAATGCCTGTGTGTGCCTTGCTAGGGGTGAGCCTGCTGGTGCCCCATGGGGCCATTCCCCAGGGGAAGTTCTACGAGATGTACCTGGTCCTCAACAAGGCAGAGAGCGGCCTGTAAGTCACACTGCACCACCCACACTTCTACTGTTCTTTGGCTACCTTGAGGCTTTCTTTCCAACGAATGCTCCTTCTCCCTTCCCAGCCTGCCGTCTGAAGGCACGCAGACAGTGCTGAGCCCAGCAGTGACTTGTGGACCCACTGGCTTGCTCCTGTGCCGCCCCGTTGTCCTGACCATTCCCCACTGTGCCGATGTTGGATCCTCGGATTGGATTTACCAGTTGAAAACACAGTCCCACCAGGGAAACTGGGAGGTAAGGTGGGAACAAAGCACCCGCAGCCAGTGAAGACCATGAACATTGTGTGACACAACCCCCTGGACAACGGGCTGACTCCCAGCTTTGATTTCCCTTCTCTCCCTGTAGGAAGTTGTGACCTTGGATGAGGAGACCCTCAACACTCCCTGCTACTGCCAGCTGGAAGCCAAGTCCTGCCACATTTTGCTGGACCAGCTTGGCACCTACGTCTTCGTGGGAGAGTCCTACTCCAGGTCAGCCATCAAGAGGCTCCAGCTGGCGATCTTTGCCCCCACTGTTTGCACCTCCCTGGAGTATAGCCTCAAGGTTTACTGCTTGGAGGACACGCCAGATGCTCTGAAGGTAATGGTACCTTGCAATGCCAGCATGAGCTGCCCCTGGTTCCCAAAGCTGTTCGTGTTGATGGAAAGATGCTGCCTTGTGCCTCTCAGGATGGCCTGGCCCTAGGGAGAAGACAACCTGATGCAACTGCCTGCAAAGTGAAATAATAAGCATGTTTACTGCTTTCCCCATCCTTCCTTGCCCTCTTCGAAGAAAACAATGAGGGTGTTGCTTAGCTCCTATACTGAGCCCCCTTTCTGCATTCATTACACAAGAGGTTTTGCCATTTCTGGGTGGATTTGCTCTCTCTTATGCAAAGAACACTTGCTACTGTGCTTTGCCTTGGTTTGCTATAGATCTTTTTATTCCTACGTGGAGACATGTTTCTCCCCTCATTGGGAGGCTTGTGCCATTGATAGCATCAAGTGCAACGTGAGGAGCTTGAGTTTTGATGCTTTGGCTCTCTGGACTGCTGGTGCTGTGGCTATTTAATAACCTGTGACTTGGCCAGTGGTGTCAGGGTTGCTGTAGTGCCTCTAGGTGGAGATGTAGGCAGCACTCTGGCTCTCGGGTTGCTTTTTTCTCCTAAGAGCTGCTAGTGTTAAGAGTGGGATGGTGTTAAAAACAGCTAGGGTGGCACGCTTGAGGAGGGTTCCTCACCTTTGCATTGGGCCTTTGCCTTGTCTGAGGAGAATAGAGTCATATATGGATGTTATAAATATGTTATATTATACTTTTTATAAAATTCAAGTTGTAGGTCAGGCTGTTGTGTGAGATGATTTGGGAAATTCTTGGAGAGCAGCTGTTGGGGTGGCAAAGGCTGCGCTCCTGGGGAGGAATCCCTACTGGTTTGTTGCTGCTGCTGGTTCCTCTTGGCAAGAATATGCTTGGCTTCCTGGCTCTCGGTATGGAGCAGGGAGAGAAACAGCCCCTGTTCTTCTGGGTCTCACACCACCTGTCCTACTGCCCGCAGGAAGTGTTGGAGCTGGAGCGGTCACTGGGCGGGTATCTGCTGGAGGAGCCCAAGCCCCTGCCCTTCAAGGACAGCTACCACAACCTGCGTCTCTCCATTCATGACATCCCCCATGCGCTGTGGAGGAGCAAGCTGCTGGCCAAATACCAGGTGAGGGGCCGAAGTGGTGGCAGATGAGGTCCTGAGCCAGGGACACCATCTACAGCCAGGCATCACCAGACTGGAAGCACCCTGGTCCAGTCTCCAGGAGTGTCCTAAAGGGATGGAGGAGGAGAGGCACTGTTTTTTGCATGATCTTTCCTGATGGGGCGCTGTCTGTGGGGTCCTTCTGTCCCATCTCATCCCTGTGGGGTGGCCAGAGGAGGTGGAATCTCCCAAGGGAGCTGCTGGAGCATTCACTGAGCCTGTGCTACGATGGTCTGCAGGAAATCCCTTTCTATCACATCTGGAGTGGCAGCCAGCGAGCCCTGCACTGCACTTTCACGCTGGAGAGGTACAGCCAGGCCTCCACTGAGCTCACCTGCAAGATCTGTGTCCGGCAGGTGGAAGGGGAAGGGCAGATCTTCCAGCTCCACATAACTCTGGGAGAGGTGAGTCATAAGGAGGTTGGAGAGCAGCAAGGGAGTGCAACTGAGAGCTGCTCTGTGCTGCAACATCTTGCCCCATCCTTCTCCTTGCAGCATGGCAGCTCCTTCGACACTCTCCGCTCCCACCACAGCAGTGCCACCACCACCACCCAGCTGGGACCCTACGCCTTCAAAATCCCACTTTCCATCCGGCAGAAGATCTGCAACAGCCTGGATGCTCCCAACTCCAGGGGAAATGACTGGCGACTTCTTGCCCAGAAACTTTCCATGGACCGGTGGGTCTCCCTGCACTTAGCTTCCCCCTCTTGTGCCCTGGACAGGGACCTTTGCTCCCTCCCTGCTTGCAGTGCATCCAGTTAGTTTATGTCCAAATATATAGGTCCATCCATAAACATAGATATAGCTATGCATAGTTATAGATATCTATATCTGTGAATCCATCGTGCTGCAGTCCTGGGTCTCTTGTCACTTTGAACTGGCCGTTCTTTATCTGGGTCTGTGCTTGGGCTATTCCTGTCTGGGTTCTGAGGAGCAAAAGGGAGGATAATTTCAGCAAAAAACAAAGCTTGCATTGCTTTTGCGTGAATGCCAGGGGCTTTGGCATTTGCTTTATGGCGTTTCCATCAAGGTTCACATTGCAGACAGGTCTGCTGTTCTGACATCCTCTCTCCTTCCATCCCCCCACGGCACTGTACCAGCCTGGATCACCTCTCTGCTTCCCTTTTGCAGGTATTTGAACTACTTTGCCACCAAAGCCAGCCCCACAGGGGTGCTCCTGGACTTATGGGAAGCTGAGCACCAAGACGATGGCGATCTCAACACTCTGGCCAGTGCCTTAGAAGAGATGGGCAAGAGCGAGATGCTGGTGGTCATGGCCACGGAGGGGGATTGCTGATGATGTTCCATGCGGCTGGTGGGCCGGGAGGACAAAATGGGAAGCAAAAGGGGGGAACCTTCCCCGATGGCAGGGGGAGGCACATCCATCCCCAGGCAGTGGCTAAGCGAGGAAGGGCCGTAGCCATCACTTCTTCCTCCTTCTCTGTATCACTGTCAGCCTTAGAAACCCATCCTCGGTGTTTACAAGCAATTCAAGTGTTACGCAGCATTCCTCTTCCTCCTCCTTCTCCTTCCAGCTGTCCCCAGGGCAGCAGTTGGTGATGCTTGTGGCATGGGGAGGAATTAGGGCTTCTCAAGTCTGGATGGGGGCTTTCCTTCTGGGGTTTCCTTTGGGTTCCCCTCCTCCTCATTTAGTAGCATCTCTGCGTTGAAGAGAAGTACAATCTAGGCGAATGGCTTACTTCTGTCAAAAGCTTCAGACAGCTTAATAAGGCAAATAAGAAAGAAAAAAGGAAGAAAAAAGGAAAAAAAAGTTTCTTAGGAAACGCAAGTGATTTATTATCCAGATCTTTGGATGAGTCCTTTTTAAAAAAAAAAAAAGAAAATTAAAAAAAAAAAGACATTTATAAATCTTGTCCTGTGTGTGAGAGCAAGAGCATTGCTGTGGTTGGGGTGGCAGAGAGAGAGATTTAAATGAACACACTTCTGTAGGGAAAAGTGTGTGATCCAAGTTGAGCAAAACATGTTTACATGTCCTGGGACCCCTGGGGAGTCCGTAGGGTGAAGTGCCTCTACGCCCCTCTGGTTCAGGGCCAGCTGAGACCCTCCCCAAGGTTTTTTTCCTTGCAGACTCCCCTTTCTCAGCAGCAGCACCTGGAGGAGTGAGGGATCCCCCTCCACCTGCAAGGAGGGATGGGGGATGCTGCCCTGCGTTTAGGGTTTTGGGAGGTGGGAAGTACGTCCACATATGGGTATTTTTAATGAATTCTTCCCTGTCATCACTTGGGGGAGCTTTTTAGGATGACTACGCCTTCATTTACATCACTTCAGTACAAACCAAAGAATTCAGTCCTGCGGTGTTGAGCAGCTTTTGGAGAGGCCCGGGGAGAGCAGAGGGCTGGTGGGCCAGGATGCAGCACCTTGCAAACCGTGTTGGTCTTGGGTCTGTGTGCTCATGCCCATTTTTTGATGCAGTATTTCAGCAGGGATTTGGGGAGGGAGACCTTGATATTTCCACACTGCAAGCCAAGCCGAGTGTTTTCATGTGAGGGATGGCATTATAACTGGTGATGGGTTTCCATCATCCCATTGCAGCTCCCTTTTTTTGACCTGTAATAGAGTTTTTATAATGATGGAGAAGTTGTGGGATGAATGGCAAGTCATCAAGGGGTAGGCAGGAACAAGGAAGATACAGTGTCTCAATGAAGGGTAAAATTTTAGATTGTCTGCAGATAGAAATATTACTCAGTGAGTGCTATATTTTAGAATTTGTCTTTTAAAAAAAAACAATAGGATAGGGGTAGTAGGCTCGGGATTGGACTGGATCACACAGCAAGGCTGTGGGTTCTCCATCAGTGAAAGTATTAAGGCCAGGGTCTGACAGCAGATCCTGTTTTGGGCTGTGATGTGCAGTGTCCTGACTGTGAAGCCCTGGTCCAATGTGGTGAGATCCCTGCAGCATCCTGCAGTGCGCTGGTGACCAGAGCAAACTCAGGGAGCCCTGCCGTGAGCAAAAGCATTGCCTCTGCAGGGTGGATTGGGGGGAGTTTCAATATGGTTTGAACTTGGGTTTGATTCCTCTCGGCAGCTCTTGAAGCAGTAATGGAATGCTGCGTTTTCGAGGCTGTCAGAGAAAAGGGACTTTTTTCATTTGTGTTAGGTGGGAAGACTTCTGCTGGATGAACTCCTGTGTCGTGTAGGAAGGATTTTATCTGTCCTTAAGGTTGCATTTGAGCTTCTGACTTCTGAGACCCCGTCTCTGAGCTAGGGGAGGAATAAGTAAATTTGGAAAGAAATGAAGAATTGATGTATCAAACTGGCTGCTGGTGTTTAATAGGGCTCCTTTCTGAGTGCCGCAGTGCTCTCCATTAGACGAGATGATCGTCTTTCAAGTCGCGTCTGAATCTCTCTTGCTATCATTCTCGCTGCGTCTGGTTCATGGATCACTCTGTGCCAGTGTGCGTGCCTATCCATCTATCCATCTGTCCGTCCCAACTGTGGGCACCCCTGCCTCCATCCCTGTCCGTCCACATTTGTCTTCCCCTTCCTTTTGGCAGACAGCAACCACTTGGATATGCCAAGGTGCTTATTTGGGAGGGAGGTGTTCCCCATTTTTCAGACCAGTGAACATGCATCAGGAGTGGGATGGAGGGAGGCTGTGGGTTTGCTCCCCACACTGGTCACTCATCTCTTAAGGGTGCCAGCTCCTGGGAGCCCTCTGTGCCTCTCTCTGCAACCGGAGGTTTCTCTGGCTAAGTGTTTCAGGAGAGGCAAACCCGTGGTCTGTGTCGTGCTGGCAGTGCCCATTTCTTGCTCTACGATCTGTTTCCATATTTATATGTCCAGGGGATGGGCCTGGTGGCATCCTCTAAAACTATATCTGTTTATTCTGTAAACTAAAGAACTGTAAATAAAGTTTAGCATTCCTATTGTAACAAATTAATTTTTATGCAATAAATTATATTTCCTAGTCTATTAAAAAAACAAACAATCTGCTTGCTTCTCTCATGTTCATCACTCACCAGTTCCTGCTGGGTTTAGCATTTGCAGGGATTTGGGTTCAGCTTGTGCAGCTGCAGCAGCATGGGGATCCCCATCAGAATCTCTGACCTGTTTTTGAGTCGAACGCTGCAGGAATGCCAACGCTGGCAGCAGGAGGGTGTTGCCATCGGAGTCCCTAATGGAAGTAAGCTGCAGACATTGATCTGTGGTTTGTTTTAGACTCGCATGGGTGGTTACAAGGCAGGAGAGGAGCACTACAACTGTCTCTCTGTGGGCTAAGCCACCATCTCAAGCAGATAATTTCCTTCTTTGAGGGATATCCGCCAGCCCTGCAGAAAGCAATGATCCTTCCAGCAAGGATCAGGACCAACGTGCCTAATTTGGGAGCAGGGAATGGAGCACAGGGCTATGACTTGGGCATCCCTGGCCTCCTCCCTGCCTCACTCTTCTGCCTCCTCACCTTGTCCCATCTGCCATGCTGCTCCCCTTCTTCAGTCCCCTTGCTCTGGCTCTGCTACAGCAAGCAAAGCCAGAAGGGTTTGCAGGGTGAGGAGTGCCCCTTCCCACCCTGACATGGCCTCTTGTCTTGCTCATGGGGCCAACGTGCCACCACTGTCTCTGCTTCAGGCAGGTGGGGGGATTTTGCAACTGGTGAAAGAAATGGGGAGAAAATTGTGCCCTGTCTCAGCAGTGATTTTAACAGCCACGCTGGTCTTTCCAGCTCCAAGTACAATGATGAGGAAGATACCTTCTCAGAAATGATAACCTTGTCTTTACATCCTAATTCCTTTAACCTCAGTCTCCTAAGTTGCTTTTGTGGGACAACTTTTGCACTAACCCATCTTTCCAAGGGCCCAAATCTATTGAAAGCTTTGACCAACTGGTGCCTGATCTCACCTGATGTTCTCCTATTGAAATACTCGATCACTCCCCATAAAATTAAGCTGGCTTAAATCTCTGTAGCTGATACATTGAATTCAGTCCCCATGACAGATTCAAAAGTGAGTGCTGTGCCATTGCTAAGTGTCGATAGATTTATGCTGCTGGTGAGAGGATGCCTGGGAGCATTGGAGCAGACCACATGAGGGTCCTTTGACTTTTCCATTGCAGGTTTCGGAAATTTCCTTTGGGCCAGTCCTGTTGGAATTTTACAGTTCACTTACCATGAGCTGTTCGGTAGAGCAGCAAGTTGTACGGAGGGGTGGGGGGGAGCTTGCTCTCTGTTCTGGTTAACAAATTCCACTCTCTAAATCATTACTTACCTGCCCTTTGCACCGTTACGCCTCTAGTGCAGCAGTAGCACATAGCACTATGGTATGCCCAGTACTCCTTTGGGATAACCATGAAGCCACTTTGAGCGTAGAGGTGTCCCGAAAATCTGCTCCAAGCCCATGCATAGGGCTGCATTGCAGAGGGTCTCTCAAGTGTGGGTAATGTTGACTTAAGGGGCTGTCACAGCTTCAGTTAAGCATGGACTGGCTTTGTTTACCCTGCTCAGCTGTCATGGTCCCTTGTGCTGATGTGATCCAAGGCTCTTCTCCAGCAGTGAGTTTTTTGACATGATAGACAGCAGCAGGTCAGAAATACCAGGAGAATCCCTCTGAGCTGGTGGGTTACTAATTCAGATAGGCTGTGCCATCTCCCCAGGTACATTCCCAGCCTGGCATGTCAATGCAGATGAAAATCCCAAGGAGAAAGCTCTGGAGAGGAACCCATGTGCTCCTCTAAAGCCTTTCCATTTCAGCAAATTGCCGGTGGGCTGGTCGCGTGATTCTGCTTGTTTACTTGCAAAAGAGGAGGAAAAAATAGTGTGTACGTGTCTTGGGCTATTTTGACATCTGAGTGGCCAAAGCCATCTGATCTGCTCTCCTCAGAGAGGCTAGAGATGGGTTGTGGCTGGCCCTGGCTCCCAGGCAGTGTCCAGCTGTGCTGCTGGGAGGGGAGATACCTGTGTTCACCTTCATTTCCTCCAGGCAAATTTTCCAAGCATATAGCATAAATACAGACTAGATGGGTCTTCTGCAAAAAATGGAGACTATTTTTTCAAAGAATGGATGAAAAAAAGGCTGGATACATGCACAATGGAGCAAAAAGCAAGGAAGACATCCAGTTTGGATCATCATCTTTGGATCACCAGCTATTAATCTTAACTTGGACATGGGGAAGGCTAAAGGCAAATAGCTGGCAACAGGAAACATAAGGCGTACAACTCCACTAATTGCCAAAGCAAGTGTAAACAAATTGACAAAGCATGTCTGATTGTAGCAGGTTTACAGAAAAGCTGGGGCCCCATCAGTTTATCATTCTCCCATGTGGCTGCCCATGGGAGCAAAACCATCTTTGGGGAAGGAAAAAGGGAAAGAAGAGCCAGGGAGAGGAAAATGGCTGGTGATCTTTCCCTTCATAGCCCTATTGTGCCCTCAAGGAAAGAGTTAAAATGTGGTTTGGAGGCAAATGAGGACTTTACAATGAAATGGAACCTAAAAGGGCATCGCAGGAAGAAAAGCAACTAAAGGAAGAGTTCATGTACTGGTTCTGGTAAGGGGCCCCTCAGCCCACAGAAGGTGCTCCCCATTCCCCACCCTCCCATGCTCAGGAGGGCATGATGCGCTCATGCTTTGGTCACTTCCACCACCCTGACCAAAGCTTTTGTTATCCCCACGGCATAAGCCAGGCTGTGAATAACACTGATATTAAGAGAGCACTTCTGGTTTTAAACTGTGGGGGTCCCCAGTGCTGCTTGCAGTGTGTCTGCAAGAGGTCAACTGGGATATATAATTAAGAAAATGGAAGATGTGCCAGGGGAGGTTTAGCTTGGATATTAGAATCGTAGAATCATAGAATAGTTTTGGTTGGAAGGGACCTTAAAGATCACCAGGGCAGGGATACCTCCCACCAGACCAGGTCATTCAAGACTACATCCAACCTGGCCTTGAAAACTTCCAGGGGGGGAGGTAACCACAGCTTCTCCAGGCAACCTGTGCCAGCATCTCACCATCCTCATCGTGAAGAATTTCTTCCAAATGTCTAATCTAAATCTTCCCCCTTTGAATTTAAAGCCATTCTCCCTCATCCTGTCACTACTTGCCCTTGTAAAAAGTCCCTCCCTGGTTTTCTTGTGGGTTCTGGAAAAGGTTAGGAAAAGGTTCCACACTCAGAGGGTGACGAAGCACTGGAACAACTCCCCAGGGAAGCAATCATGGTGCCAAGCCTGACAATATTCAAGCAGCATTTGGACAATGCCATCAAACACATTGTGTGAATGTTGGGGTTGTCCTGTGCAGGGACAGGATTTGAACTCAATGATCCTTGTGGGTCCCTTCCAACGCAGGTCATCTGTCTGGCAGAGAAGGAACTGGGTGTGTTGGTTGAGAGCCAGCTGACTATGAGCCAGCAGTGGCCCAACTGGCTACGAAGGCCAACAGCATCCTGGCCTGTATCAGAAGCAGCGTGGCCAGCAGGACCAGGGAAGGGATTGTGCCCCTGTACTTGGCCCTGGTGAGGCCATGCCTCAAATTCTGTGTTCAGTTTCAGGCCCCTTTACTACAAGAAAGACATCGAGGGGCTGAAGCATGTCCAGAGAACGGCAATGACACTGGTGAAGGGGCTGGAGAACAAGTGTTATGAGAGGTAGCTGAGGGAACTGGGGTTGTTTGACCTCAGGAAGAGGAGGCTGGGGGAGACCTCATCACTGTCTACAACTGCCTGAAAGGAGGTGTTGATCTCTTCTCCAAAGTGACAGGTGATGGGACAAGAGGAAATGGCCTCAAGTTGTACCAGTGGAGGTTCAGATTAGACTTGAGGAAAAATTTCTTCACCAAAAGGATTCTTGGGCGCTGGCAGATGCTGCCCAGGGAGGGATGGAGTCACCACCCCTGGAGGTGTTTAACAGACGGGTAGATGAGTTTCTTAGAGATCTGGTTTATTAATGGACAGGTACGGTTGGATCCGATGATCTCAAAGGTCTTCTCCAAACAATCGATTTCACAGTTCTGTGGAAAAAAAAAAAAAAAAGGTGGGGTGGGGGGAAGGGTGAAAAAAGGTAGTGGAGAGAGAAAAAGGAGGGGGAAAAAAGGGAAGGGGTGTGGGTTTGTTGGAGGGGGCGGGCGCGGAGGCCGGGCTGCACCGTCCCTCCTCTCCTCTCCCGCCCGCACCGCCCGTGGGGCCGGGCCGGGGCGGGACTGGAGCCGGCAGGGCCCTGGTGAGTGCGGCGGCGGCGGCGGCAGCGGGGTCTGGCACTGGAGGGAGGAATGCAGGCACGGCGGGTGGTATGCTTATAGGCATGCGGCGCTCTTCCTTCCCCCCCCCACCCCCCCCCCCCCGAAACAGAAGGATTTTTTTTGCAAAATCTCCTATTTCCGGTATTTCCCTTCCCTGGGGCCGCTGGGCTAGTTTAGCAGCAGTGCTACAAAGCCTGATGGAGCTGGAGGCGTTCATGAGTCGTTTTGCAAAGCCTGCTGGGGCTGCATTAGTTTTCAAGTCATTTTCCAAAGCCTGGCGATGTTATCCTAGTTTATGAGTCATTTTTTGCGAAGCGTTGATGGTGTTGTGTTAGTTTACCAGTGTTACGAGGAGCGGCTGAGGGAGCTGGGCTTGTTTAGTCTGGAGGAGAGGCGGCTGAGAGGAGACCTCATTACTGTCTGCAGCTCCCTGAAAGGAGGTTGTAGCGAGGTGATCCCTTCTCCCAAGCGACAGGCGATAGGACGAGAGGGAATGTCCTTAAGTTGCGGCCAGGGGAGGTTCAGATTAGACACCAGGAAAAATTTCTTCACCAAAAGCGTTGTCAGGCACAGGCAGAGGCTGCCCAGGGAGGTGATGGAGTCACCATCCCTGGAGGTGTTTAACAGAGATCTGGTTTAGTAGTGGACAGGTGCAGTTGGACTTGATGATCTCAAAGATTTTTTTTCCAACCAAGTATTTCTCTGATTCTGTGAAGTGCAAAGCTTGATGGTGTTGCCTTAGTTTACAAGTCATTTTAGAAAGTCTGCTGGTGTTATACTGGTTTATAGCTCACTGTGCAAAGCCTGATGGCATTGCTAGTTTACAAAATGTTAATAATTTTTTTGAGCCTTGTACGTGCTGAGGTTTCCTGCTTCGGCAAGGCCAACAGGAGGGTTAATTATTAATTATGGACGCAAACATGAGTGCTGCCATAACAGAGCCTGTCCCTACGGTGGCTCAGCTCCTTTCTCCCATGCTTCCTGGGGAGCTGGCCGTCCCAGTCCTGAGCCGGTTTAGCTCACACATCTGGCATTTGATGGGCAATTGCAATCCAAAGGACTAGAGAGCTGTGTTCAGTGGCTTGTGAATAACAATCCGAAACCCTTATGTGATAACATCTGTTTTGGTGGCTCTTTTTTTGCAGTGTGCCAGCGCCATGCTCCCAGCAGCCAACAGCTTCTCCCCTGATGAGGAGCCCCTGATCGAGGAGCCCTCAGTGCACACACACAGTCAGCAAAAGCCAAGTGACCATTTACATGGGGCCTATGTTATTTTTTTCCTCTTGGGCATCGGGTCCCTGCTGCCCTGGAATTTTTTTATCACGGCAAAGCACTACTGGATGTACAAACTGCAAAACTGCTCAGATCAGGCAGGGCCATCAGGACAGGCAGCATCCGATCTGCGGGTGAGTGTGCTGCTTTCAAGGCAGGAAAAATGCTTAATTCCTTCCTTTCTTGCTCTTTTCCCCCTCCACTTCCCCAGAAGGTGAGTGAACATCCTCTGGGATCTTGCAAGCTGCAAACCTGGGGCAGGGATTTATTTGGGGAGCAAAACTAGTAGCAAGAAAAATGCTTAAATTGAATAGTGCAGCAGTTTGTGGTCTGTCTATTACCTATATTTGAAGCACTGAAGTTTAAGGTGCATTTTAAAAATTTGGCTTAACCTACCCCATAAGCAAGGCTGGCTTTCATAGGACAATTCTGTTTTTTTTTAACTTCCTCCCTGTGGGCTGGGAGGTAAATTGCCCTGAACTTCTGGCTCTGTGGTGCGGCACTGAACATGTTTTAGGCGTTTTCTCCCTTGCACTTGGTGGTGCAGCAGGTCCTTTGGAGGCAGCAGTGGGGCTTTGCAGGAACACCAGCCTGGGACCATGTGACTTGCCATAATCTTGAGCCCCCCTGCCCCAGATGCTATACTGCTTTTCATTCAAGATCTGACAGGTGTGACCAGAGTATCTCCTTGCAGCAATAAACATCTGGCTTTTGGCATATGGGATGAGGAACTTGTCACGGAGCGATAGATGAGCCAGTCTTGGGGCGGCAAGCTTGATAGCCTTTCTTTTGCTCCCCAGAAAATGCCTTCTTCTCTTGCTCCTTCTCCCATGGCAAGGTTATTTCCTTGTGTCCCTTTCACAAAACAATGCAATTTCTTTATGGATGCAAAAGTGTTGGTGTTAGGGGGTGTGTCCTGTCCTCCTCCCAATGCCAAGCTCATTGAAGTGTTTTGGGCACATTTTATTTTTATATAAACACAAAGCCAGGTGCAATGCCCACATGTACTCTATGATTTTTCACACCAGTACAGCAACCACAGCTGTTTCAATTTTAGTAGTTGTTAAGCTGGTTGCATTTTTGATGTTGCTTGTACCAGGATGCTGAAGTACTGGTGTGCTGGTGTAAATCAAGATGCTGAATGGGTTAAACTGATGGAGACCAAGCCCCTCTGGTGCCCAGAGATAACAAATTGGCTGCTCCTGTGCTAGCAGGTGTGCTGAGAGAGGGAGCAAAGGGTCTGTGCCACTTCGTGGCATGGTGTCCTCCCACATTCCCACCCACTCATCATGGCTGCTACATCAGGCTTATCCAAGGCAATTCTTGAAGAAGCTGATTTCAAGTAGAGTAAGTATCACTAGCTATCTTCTTCCTAAAACTGTTGTACAGCTGTGTTCAGCCATTTGATTGATTCAGCCATTACTTTGTTGAAAAGATACTTTTCCTCTTTCTGTCTGGCCATGGTGCGATGTTTTTTTCTTCCTATGGTGAAAAGCAACCTAGCTTTTTTGTGGCAGTCAAGTCTACTCAAAACTAAACCAGCTGGCCTTGTTTCTGCCCTGAGACAGTGAGCCACGGTGCTGTGGTGGGAGGGCTTACCTGAAAACACAGCTCGACTTTGGAAAGATGCGCCTGTGGCTGATAGCCTGCTCTTGGCTCCAGCGTGCTCGCTGCTGCTACTTTCGTGCCCTGTGATCCAGGTAATGGTCCAGTGCCTTCAGCCACCACTGTGGCCCTGGATTGCTTCTCCGAGTCCAGGCTGGAGCAGTATAAAAACTACTTTGCAAAAACTTCTTCGCAACGCTGGCTGATGCTGGTGACTAATTTGCCACCACGATTCTTTGTTCTTGTTTGGGGCTTTTTAAGGTATACCAAGTGCACGGTGTGCATCATAGCATCATGTTTGAAGATGCTGTAGTTAATATAGGATCAAACACCTCCATTGTGTGCCTTGGCTTAATGGCTGAGGGATGACACCTTCTCCCACAAGAGGTGGAGATGGAAGGAAGGTGGCTTTGGGTGGGGAGGAAAATGTCAGGTTTGCTGTGGCGATCATTATTTATTATTAGCCAGGAAAGGGGTGAGAGTCTTTCAGTGGTTGTTTTTCTCCTCTAAAACCATATTGGTGACAGGCAGCTTGGCCCTTGAGAGCAAGGGGTGCCTAGAGGAGAGGAGCCAGCTGGTCAGAGAGGGCTCAGCAGAAAGGGAGAAGAACTAGGTGTATTTTGCATAGCCAGAAATTTGCTCTGAAAGCACATCTGTGGTGGGTGGGAATAGACATGTAGGGAGAAGAGTTACCATCTGAGCTGGATTAACACCTAATGAGCAGGAGTGATGAGGTGAAATGAGTGGGGAGCCTGATATTTTCCATTGGTCTGGGCATGGATTAAATTTACCACCTGCCATTCTGTTGTTGGGTTAAAATTGTGGTGCGAGGGCTTTCCTTTTTCACAGAAATGACAGTGATTGGAACCCTTTTGCTTGGCTTTTCCTTTCCAACAGGGTTTGGCCATGGGTAAGGCAGGGTAGAATTTCCCAGTGCAGTGCAGGTTTCTCAGGTTTTTAAATGCTTCACCAGTTCTCTTACCACCACTGGTGCGAGCACGTTTGCAGGAAATGAGTGAACATTTCCCTAGGGTGTTCCAAAGGCAGCATCTCTGCTGGATTACTTCAAGTACAAATCTGCTCGGTGAAAAGCATTATAAAGTCTTCTTTCCTCCAAAAAAGAAAATTGTCTCGGAAGTATGTTAAACATCTCCAGGCTGGTTTGGGGATTTGTTTTAAGTAGGTTGGTAAATAAGTTTTACTTTTAGCACCCAGCTTTGCATTTTGCTTTGTCTTTTCTCCTATAATTCATTGTACAGCCACAGAGCTTTGAGCCTTCTGCTTCGTCAAGCCAATGCCGTTAAGTGCAGGTATTTATATGTCTGTCTATATGGACCCTCTAGGAGTGATTATTAGATTTTCTGTTGCTTACAATAAAGCTTCTGTTAGGGAAGAATAAGTTAACGTGTGTGTAAACTTATTAAAAGACTACGATGCAAAGCTGCAACAATAACAACAACGATGTAATGTGCAGAGAAAATGTGCCAGGTGCCTTCTCGTGCTTGGACACGACGTGGCCCTGTCTCTGTAGCTAGGTAACTGCAGAAAATGAAGCCCATCGTCATGGGGGTGGATATATAGGTCATCCTCTTTGAGAGCATCGTCCCACCTGCTGGCTGAGATTCCCTCAGAAAAAACAGGGAATTAAGCACCTCAAGGGGAGGAGGTGGAGCAGATGTGCTTTAACAGCACAATACATAAAATGAATCGAGAATTTAAGCATTTGGCTGCAATCTTGGCAAAAAAAAAATATCTCTCTGCTGCGGTTATTGCTTTCTGCGTGCCCAGCCTGACCTCCATGCGAGGCAGGCTGGTGAATATTGAGTGATGCTGCAGCTGACTTGCTCAGATGATATATGAGACCCTGGAGTAAATGTGTGTTGATTCTTAATATAGTTTCTCAATGAGTTTCTTGTGCTGAGAGAGTGACTGTGAGGGAAAATAATATCCCTGTGTCCATTCTCGGGATGCTTTTGCTCAAGCACATTCTCAGGCTTAGCGTCCTGGTCAGTCTATGTGGAGAGGGTTGCACAAGTTTGCTAGCCATCATGGGCTTTCGAGGCAGTTCACTAATAATATTAATGCTTTTGTGTCCTGATTTATAAAAAAGAGCCCTCACAGAGCTCAAGTAGGGTAAAATGTTCAGGGATCTTGTCCAGAATGCTGGAACCAGCAGAAGAAATTCAGAACTTTTTATTTCAAGTGCTGCCCATGGGACCAATGGGATAGTAAGGCAGGTATTTCCTACACCAATTTTGCTTCTGAATTTGTTATATCCCTCATTTCCTGAAATATCTCAGGGCTGTTACGGGATGAAAAAGCACCAGGGGCCCATTCCTGCCACCTGTTGTCTTGAGCAACTTTGCAACATGTGCTACAATGCAACAAGGCGGACACCTACATCATAACTCACTGTGGATGATGTATTGTGCCATATTTAGGACCTGAAATTAATGTGTTGTCCTCCTCTATCTTTTTTTTAATTTTTTTTTCCTGGCAGGACTTTTTTGAGAGTTACATCTCCATTGCTTCGACTGTACCTTCAGTGCTGTGCCTGGTTGGAAACTTCTTGCTCGTCAACAAGTAAGTGCTGCTCCGCTCCTGAGTCCATCAGCCACAGCTCTCTCCAACTCTGCCTGCGTCAGTCCTGCTCTTCTCTGGCTTCAGCCATGGCTCTTATATTGACCTGAAACACCCAGTGGAGAAAAGGTTTAAAACAGGGTAGAAAAAGTACTGGAAAGCCATGCTGTTCTCTGGCTCATGTGAGCAGGGTGTAGCATACTGTTCCCCACCAGCAGCACCTGTACCTGGATTTGGCTTGAGTTATGCCACTGGGAATAAATTCCTAATACATTCCTTGGTTAATTGCTTGGGAAGGAAAGTCTGTGTATGCAAGCTTGGGGTCTTTCCTTCTAAAAATGTGATTGGTGTTGACTGAAGGAGTGGACAGTATGAGCCGGGCTCATCTAGGCAGGAGTAATCCCTTCTCTAGTTTTATCAGCCATTGAACTGGATTAAGGAAAGGACCATCCATGCCTTGTTGCAAGCTTGACTTAAATCTGTAATATCCACATCTCTTCATATGTGCCCTTCTTTATCCCAGATCAAATTCCTGCACATTTGCAGGCAAAGGGGAGTGCATTTATGTTCTTAATCTCTAGATCTCAGGTGCTGGTCCAGCTCCCCACCTCTTTCCCTCACCTCTCTGTCCTGCACCCAGGCCAGCCCATCCAGTTTCCTGGCTGGGTAATAAGCAACCTCCATGCTGAAACACCTAATTATCTTGTAGTGATATGCTTGGGATTGCTTTTGCCTGGCCTGCTGTGTTCCCCAGGTATACTTTATTGCTGCTGCTGTACATTGCTTCAGCAATCGGGATAACTCCTAATTTGTGGGAGAAATGGGTATTCACAGTTCAGTTGGGCTCATAGTCTTAGTCCTGATGGAAAAAAGTGAAAATCACAGAGGCTTCTGAGAAAAATATTTTTTTTATTCTTCATTCCCTCCTGCCCCCTTTTTTTAAAATTTTCGTTGATCCTTCTCACAGCAGAGGAGTTGGGATCCTCTGCATTGCAACTTCATGTTGCAGTTTTAAATGCAGGGATCTCTCCTTCCCCTTGTCCCCAGAGTCCCTGCCAGTGTCCGGATTCTATCCTCCCTCTTCATCATGCTGGCTGTCTTCCTGGTGGTCACGGTGCTGGTGAAGGCTGACACCTCCACGTGGACCACCCTCTTCTTTGCCCTTACTATTGGCTGCGTGGCCATCGTCAGCAGCGCCTCAACTGTCTTCACCAGCAGCATCTTCGGTCTGAGCAGCTGCTTCCCCATGAAGAACTTGCAGGCGCTAATCTCAGGTTTGTGTCCTCCAGCTGCACTGTCTGGGTGGGATCATGGTCTTGGGTTTCTGTGGTTGGTTTTCTTTCCCTCCTGCATCTGGCATTTCATCACGTGAGGTTTATTTTAGAAACTTTGCCTTAAAGATAAAGGGAAGTTGCTGAAGGAGAAACATGCTTGGTCACATGAGCCAACATTCTCATTTCTGTCAATGCCTATAAACCAAAGTACTGAGGGCTCAGCAGAGATGAGGAGAGTGGCAGTCCTTCGCTGTTCCTGCCCGGGGGCTGAACACCCTGCATAGCAGCTCCAGCCAGTGCCACAGTTTGACCTGGTGACTTGTTCTGTGCAAGGAGAAGTGGAGAGAGGAGATACATTCCTTAGCAACTCCCTTTGCAGCTGGAGAAATCTTAAATTTTGCGTTGTCTCCTCCTTTCTGTTCAGCATTTTCATGCGTTTCTGTGAGTGATGAGGGGCACGTTGGGAGCTGTGAATGATGAGCTCCCTGGAGGATTGATAACATTATAAATGTGCTGTGGAACGGCTGACAAACCAAGAGGGGAACAGGAGAAGATCAAGATGGAGAACTTTTTCCCGGGGCTGAGACAGAAGTGTTTTGATGAGTTTAGCCCTGTGGGGGAAACCAGCACATCCCTGAGACAGCGTAGCTCTTGCTGGTGGCTTGAATTCCTGTCTGGGGAGTGCAGAAAAGAAGCACTTTTAAGGGTGCTGGTGGAAAGCCAGCTTTAGGCTTTGTGCAGGGTTTGGACTTTCTCTGCGGAACTCCACACATGCAAGCCCAGCAGGCCAGGTGCCATTCTCTGTGGAACTCCACACATGCAAGCCCAGCAGGCCAGGCGCCATCCTACAGTGCTGCAGCTATGCTGGAAGGGGATGCAGGACAGAACCTGGGCTCTGCAGCAGCCCCACAAATAGCCATGTTGCAACGAGCTGTGGAAATGGAGATGAGGTGGTGCGTGTAGCTGCACCCTGGGCTGGGTTCGGGGACCAGCATGTAGGACAGGGGAGTGAGAGTAACTGGGGTGGGGGAGAGCAGTGAGCTGTGCCCCTCTGTAGTTGGTGCGCACACCAGGAGTTGTTAATGAGAGGATGCTGCTGTTTCTCAGCTCACCCTCTGCATCAAACTTGTCCTTTCCGGAGGTGCTGCGGGCTGCTCTCTGCTACCTTAATGTCCCTCACCTGTGCCCTGGTCATTAAGCTCTTACTCTCTGGTCTCCTGCACAGGTCAGGCCATGGGCGGCACAATCGGTGCTGTCGCCTCCGTGATAGACCTGGTAGCAGCGGGCAATGTTACAGACAGTGCCCTGGCCTACTTCCTCACTGCTGACATCTTCATCGTCATCTGCATCATGGTATACCTCCTCCTTCCCAGATTGGAGTACTCCAGGTGTGTGGACCAGCCTCATGTATCCTGCAAGAGGTTTGCTGCTGTTAATGAGTTGCTGGAGGGACCCATGGGATGCTTGCTCTGCTGGTCCCTGCCCTGTCATGCCCCCCCAGCATCCCACCCTGCGCACTCAGTCGTTGTGCCGTCACCAGCCACGCTTCCCCATTTGACCGAAACCACAGACCGAAACGGGCTGCCTGCCCTGGCGCGTGCTGAGTTTCTAGCAAGCCTCCCTGAGGGGGAGAGGGGTGCTGATCCAGCAGCTTCCGAAATGCGTGAAGTCAGCAGAGAGCTGTAATCTGGAAGCAGCCAACTTGGTTTTGTAGGTGCTTGCAACCCTCCAAAACACCCGCTCCCCCAAAATGTTTGCATGCAGTAGGTCCCCCCCATGAACCACCAAGGTGTTTCTGGGGTAAAGAGGTCCCCATGATGGAGAGGAGGGGGTGGTGGGTCCCTGGAGGTCACATCTCTGTATGATGTGGGAGCTGGAGGTGCAATGAGGTTGCTGCAACTGCCTTCCCTGGGTCCAGCAGACATCACTGCATTGCCCACTTCTCTCCTGCTCTCTCTCCATATCTGTTTGGGTTCTTCTCGATCACCCCCACCCACCTTCTCTTTTTCCAGGTATTACATGAGCAGCCAGGAGAGCCCATCTCTGGCCACCATGCCGCCTGATAGCCTCGTGGAGGACAAGGCAGAGCTGGGTGACAATACAAATACCTCCTTTCTTGCAAAAAGCACCAGCATTCCCCCACTCCGCCCCATCCTGCAGAAGACCGCTCTCCTCGGTTTCTGTCTCTTCTATGTCTTCTTCATCTCCATCATCATCTTCCCTTCTCTCTCCTCCAATATCGAGTCAGTCAGTAAGTCCTCAGGAAGCCCGTGGAGCACCAAATACTTTGCGCCACTCACCAGTTTCCTCCTGTACAACTTTGCTGACTGGTGTGGAAGGCAGATCACTGCCTGGATCCAGGTGCCTGGCCCCAAGAGCAAGCTTCTACCTGTCCTCGTCCTCCTCAGGACCTTCTTCCTCCCTCTCTTTATCCTCAGCAACTACCAACCCCGAGCTCACATCCAGACAGTGGTCTTCAACAGAGACATCTACCCGGTGGTCTTCACAGCGCTGCTGGGGCTCAGCAATGGTTACTTGGGGACGCTTGTTATCATCTACGGCCCCAAGATTGTGCCGAAAGAGCTTGCTGAGGCAGCGGGAGTGGTCATGACATTTTACCTCATGCTGGGGCTGGCTGTGGGGTCTGCCTGCTCTGCTCTTGTTGTCCACCTTGTGTAGAAGAGCAGCCAGGGGGAATGCCCTTGGTTTGCAGTGCTGCTGTCAGGTATTTAGGGGTTTGAGGTTTTTTTCCCCTCAAAAAAGACAAGCACGCCTCAGTTTTGGGGCAGGCTTCCTGTCTTGGAGGGAGAGATTACATCCAGGGGGGAAAGTCCTCTCTCTAGGAATGCCTGTCCCCTGTGTGTGGAAGGTCCCATTGGACCTTTGTCACTCCCTGGCTTGACGAGAGCAAACAGACCAAAAAAGCCTCATCCTCCTCAGGGAGTTCAGAGAAGCACCGGAGGCACAGGGAAGCCTGTCCCTCACCCCAGTGCTGATGGACAAGAGGGGCTTGCTGGTGCCACTGTGGTGGTTTTAAAATAAAACTGCGACTTTTGACAGCACCTAGGGCTTTGCTGCCTCATTGTTATGAATTCAACCCTGTAGTATTTCGGTGGGCTCGGAGGGATTCCCCTTCCATCAAGCTGTGATTGTGGCCTTTGAGTTAAAGGGGATCTGAGTCCTGGAGAACCTTCAAGCAAGCTCCAGGAGTGGATAGTGGCTGCACCAGGGAGCAGGGCACATTTTTGGGTGAGGGGGGTTCATACGTTCATCCCATGAAAAAGCGTATATAAGGGAAATGTCTCCACTTGGACCTCTGCTTACTTTCATTTTTCCAGATAAGATTGAATTGAGGGATCATCCACCTTCCAGCACGGTCCTACTAGTGCAAGGTGTTTGTGTCGTGTCCAACCTGAAACTATTTCTTCTGTGCCTTTATTCTGTGTTGAGAAAGGTCTGTAAAAGTCAGGGAGAAGTATTAGAGAGGCTCTTATGTGATGTTCACGGCAGAAAGCTGATTAATGTAGGTTGACAGGTGGCATATGGTCTCCAGATACTTTCATGGGGGTGAGGTGCTGTGACACCCAAAAAGATGGCCCACCCAAAGAGGTCTGGCTTTTAAAGTCACTTAAACTTCCATATGTAAATACAGCCTGGACTAGATACAATTATTGTATTTATTTTCTCAGATTGTGGATTTATGGTCTAGGAGAGGTGAACTGGTAAGCAAGGATGAAATGGCATAACTTGGCATTGCAGCTGATGCCTCAGGGATGCTGTCTATGGAAAATACTTCCTTTAAGACTGGGTTATTAGTGGATGCTCTCTGAGAATCTCCTGCTTGACCAAGTAGTGGTGAAACTGCTGGTCTGGGTTGCCAGGTTGACTCCTTGCTGTGCTACATGTGGTGGGTAGCAAGAGGGAGGATATGGAGCTGGTGCCTTGCTGCCCTGGCTTTGCTGGAAGAGTGGCATGTCAACAGCAGTTATTACCATGAAGTGTCACATAGGCTTGGTGGGTGTTGTTTTTTTAACATAAATCCTTTCCAGGGTTTAGTTTGGGTTCATTGGCAGTACACACTCAGTTTTGCTTTACGGCTGATTTTATTTAAACATAAAATCCAGACATGAGTGGAAAATTTACAGGGCGTGCAGTACTGAGGAGCAGCTTTACGGCACCTGACTTTACATATGTGGGCTCTCGGTCCTGTCATTTCAGTAAGTCTGCAGCACTTTGCCCCCAACACTTGGCCAGGGGCTACTTTGGCCACCGTTGACCCAGTTGAAGGTCCACTTCAACTTGAAGGTCCATTTCAACTTGGAGGGCAGTCCAAGGGCTGAGCGTAGCGATACCGGCTGGCTGGGTGCTACTCACGAGGGTAAGCACTCTCGTTGCCTTTGGGGGCATTGGAGCACTGTTTGGTGTGATGCAGTAGCTGGTTGTGGCTGAGAAGCCCAAACCAATCTTGTGTTGGCAACTGAGAAGTCCCTTTTTGGCCTTCAGTACTTCCAACTTGAGAGCCTACTGTGTGGCCTGCTCTCAACTCATACACTTTTCCTCTTGGTCCCAGGAATGGTGAGATTCTGCTCGTTTGCTGAATGCTTTACACCTCTGTTGATCCTCTCCCTGTTGTTACAGACCAAATACCTCTTGAGACAGAACTTGATTATCTGTTACCATTGCTAATAAAGTTCATTCTTGATACTGTGGAACTGCTGGTGTCTGGAGTGATTTCTTTTGGAGATGCACAGATTCTTATAGTTTTAGTTTTCATCCTTCTTTCTGGTCATCATTGGAATGTAAACTTGGAGAAATTGCTGGCAAGGGCTGGGTGAAGAGTAGCCCTGAAAGAATTGCTTTGAGAGCCTGTTTATTCTAATTTAGTATCTCCAAATCACCTGCAGGTAGGTGTGGAGAATGTACTTATCACATCTGCAGGGCAAACAGGCAAAAAGGGAATTTATCCTTTGTCTTTGAAGGTATTCTGCTAAGGAAAGTTAGAGGAATGAGGGGAAAAATCAATACAAGGTCAAACTGGGCAAGGATCAGGTCTGGGTATAAAACAGGGACTGCTGGTGGAAGCGCCACGGTGTGGGGATGGATGTTGACAGGCAGCTCGAGCCATGAGCATGTGGGTGATCCCCCTGCAAAAGGGGATGGGTAATTTATATGATATTGCATATAACGGCAGGGGAGTAATTACTGCCATATAATGCCTGGGCGTAGTAGCATCTGATGCTCTGTACAGGTCATGTGGAAGAGCTCAAGCTAGGAAAATGTGGAATGACGAGGGAAATGGTGGCTGCAAGGCAGAATGAATGATGCTGTCTACCCCGTAGACCTGTATTTCAGAGGTATTAGTTGCAAAGTAACCACAGTTTATTTCTTGATGGTTTTAAATAAAGTATCTGATAAGGAATGCTGCCGTTGACCCCAGTTTCCAATTCAGCAATGGTGCATGCTCCCTGCTGTACACCAGCACCGAGGTGGAACTGCCAGCAGAAATACTGCAGGGGTCAAAACCTATGTCATGTTATATAGCCAGAAGATCTCTACAAGGGGACCTGGGAGACCCAAGATCCAGAGGAAGATCTCGGGATATGGGCAGGGCCGGGCTGGGAGGTGAGCTGGGTCCATGGTCTCCCTTGCCTGTCCAAAACAGTGCTGCCAGAATTTTTATCTAATTAACACTGTCCCCCCAGCTGATTAAGAAAACCAACAGAGTTTTAAATGCGCTTTCACCCTCTATCAGCTGAAGGAATGGGGTTGTGACCATGTGTTCTCTGCGGGGCTTGGCTTCCTCTCACCAGTGAGCATAAAATGAGCAATGTAGGCACTTGCAAAATTCATAAGTGTGGGTAGGTCCATGAAGTGAAACTAAATCAAAGATGGTATGAAGCCCTGCTTGGTGCCAAGTGGCAGAACCATCATTTGCCTGGCGCTCAAGGCTAGCATTGCTGGCAAAACAACCTAGAGCATGGAGAGCTCCCGCACTCCTCCAGCTCTGCAGAGGGCTGGCAGTCTAGCACGGTCAGGATGCTGTGCCTGCCCCACTCTGGCTTCTCCAACAGCCTTTGGTGTTAAATCCAACTAGCCAAGGGGAGATGAAAGTTGTGAACTGGCAAAGCAATACCAGCAAAACAGGAGTACATGGGGAGCAGGAGGGAGTTGGATGAAAGGACAGAAAGCAGAGGAGGTGCATCTGCTGCAGCTTCTGCTCCAAAAAGAGAAACCGAGCCTATGCCCATCCTCTTTCTCAGTTACTCCTTGCTTCATAGCTGAAGCATTTAAATATAGGTATTTGGGGCATTAATGGATAAAATATACGCTTTATGAGGAAAGGAAACTTTCGTTTGATTTTTTTTTATTTCTGTTGATCTGCTATCAGTTGCAAGTGACTTTCCTTCTTTCTCTCTGAGCTCCAAAGCCTCGTCTAGCCTGTCTCCACTTGGCAGAGTGACCCATGGGATAGAACTGCTGCCACCTCTCTGTCTGTGACACCAGCCTTTGCATTACAGAGGCTCTGGGAGGCAGAAGCATCTTTGAAACGGTGTCACTATCTTTCAGCACCGTCTTGGTGTGACCAAAGAGAGGCTCTGCTGCCCCTCTGCTGCCTCTCAGCTGCTTCATTTTAAGTGTTCTGGGGAAGAACTCATGCACTCAGTGTTTCACTGGGATGCACTGTGTGTCAATGGCCCAGAGAGCTGCTTTTGGAAGCTTGACTGCAGGAACAGGGCTGCAAGGGTGGTGGTATGCGGTAGCCACCAGGGCATCTGCGTGGCAGAACAGAGCATGCTTGCATGTCTGCACCTATGCTTGTCCCTGGCATCATGTAAAAGCTCCTAACGAGCTCTGGCAGTCTCCACAGCCAGAGGACCAGCATACGTGACCTTGCTTTTAATTGCTGCCCTGCGGCAGCTTCATTTGTATGGGCAGCAGGGTCCCTGGGCAGCACCCTGTTCTGCACGGCCCCATGGGCTCAGGCAGCATATTGGAGAGCCATCACTCCACCACAGATGGGATGAGGTTCTCTAACCTCTGCCCCTCCAAAACACTGTCATCTTCCCTTCTACAGATGTTGAAAAAAAAATCTTTCAAGGTATGCCTCTTGGCGCTTTTTCTCCTTTGCATGTTTTTGCAGAGGCTTGAAGCTTGCCAACCTCCGTGGCTTTGCAGTGAGCATCCTCCTGCAAAGGGATGCGTGAGCCAAGGGCTCAGAATGCCAGTGGCTGCCATCTTCAGCTGGACCTTAGATAGGGCCATGGTCCCCAGCAGATGAGCCGAGATGAGCTGATCCTGCCCCACCAAGGGCCCCCAGAGAAAAAAATCAGCTTTGAAACCTCGCCAGCCAGCTGCAGGCTTGCCCGGCTGCTGTTCTCCTTTTACATGTTTTATGGAGTAATTTTGTACTATATTTACACGACGGTGATAAACAGTTTTTAGAATGGAAGCGAAGAAAACGCTGTTGAATGAATCGTTACAAAAAAGCCCTGTTTGCCATTCCAGCAGGGGGAAAAAAAGGAATAAAAATCACCATCCTAGGGACACGCTGTTCATCAGATCTGGGTATTTTTTCCCTTGATTTGTGTGCCTAATGTGAGGAGAAGTCGCAGATGCATGCTGAATTCTGCAGGGAACATACGCATGCATTTAAATCATTTACAGCATTTACTGGTGCAATTGTAAAGCACATTATTTTTCTGCATTTGTAATTAGGCTCTAAACAGATGGTGAAGGACTGTAGCTTCTGATTAGACAGGCTTGTGTTCTGTTGGACGGCGCTGGGAGAACAAACTGAGCTGAGAAAGTTTTCCTCCTAATTTATCACACTAAGGCAGGGGAAGAAGAGTCTCTGGGGCTGGCTGAGCATAAACGCCAGAGTGCCCGTAGCAGGCTGGGCAAAGACAAGGGAGCCGGTGGGTCTGCTCCCTCTGCCATCCCTGCTTACTGATGGATGGGGTGCATACACACCCTCCCCCAGCTCAGCTTCAATTCCAGATTTTGGAACGCCTCCTCGCTCAGCGCTGCACAGCTTCGGGTACCAAACAGCACAGGATGGAACGTCTGCTTTGACAAATGTTTTTAATATGAGGCAGAAGGCTTGGGTTTCAGAAGGGGTTTTAGAGCTGGAGCAAGCTCCAGGTTTGTGGCTCTGTACGAGGAGTGAGCGCACGTGCCTGGTGTTAGCTCTGCTCTTTGGCATTACCTTTTCTTTGCTGCCTTGGTAAACCCGTGGCTTGGCAAGGTGGGTAGAGCTCTCCTGCACCTCTACTGGAGGCAACCTTGGAAGCTTCAAAAGAAATGTGTAGTTGTCTCATTGGATCGTTTGCCCAAGGGCCTGACTCTCACTTTAAATGCATCACCTCAGAGATGTACTAGCCTCATTTTTAGCCTTAAACAGCAGCAATAGCTCTTCACAGCCAAAGTGCAAGTATCTCCATGCGAAGTTCATGTTCCCTTGCATGCACCCTCACTCTATCCGGTCAGGAGTCACCCCTAACTAGCCTGTAGTCACATAGAGGAGGCTTTATTAAGTGTTATTTGTACTTGTTCTTACAGTTTCTTGTTTTACCAGTTTTCTTCCTTAGATTACAAGAATGTGAACCCAGTCAAAATGGATTAAATGAGAGGCAACTGGAAGAGAAGAGTAACACAGAAGAGAGCAGGGCGTGAGCCTGAGACACTCAGGTAGACCCATGGGTCTGGAAGTTGGGTTGCTGGGTGAGCAGCATAGGTGCCCTTCAGGTTTCCTCCGAGACAACAACTCCGAGGCAGTTTGCTTTGTGGCCTCTTTTGTTCTTCCCTCCCAGCTGTGCGAATGGTGATCATCTTCCCTTGTGATTTGTCCTGCTGCTGCCTTGGGTTACCATCAAATTTACACCCGGGGTGCCCAAGAGCTGGCCAAGAAGGAGGTGATCTTCTGCGTGGCACAGCGCTCTGGGCAGTCCCTGACTCCAAAAGTGAACGATCTGGACACACACCTCGGCAAGTGACAGAGCAAAGGATATGGTGGCATAGGACAGAAGCGCACACCCAGCCCAGTCTGCGGAGATCAGAGGGCTGTCGTGTGGATGCTGTGCCTGTAGATGGCACCTTTTACTCTGTCTCTGCTGAGGAGGAAAGAAAATTAAACTGGCTGGGAAGGTAGGTCTCAAAGCTAAGAGAAAGATGCTTTTGGTGCGCGGCATGAGGTGACTCACGGTCGTCATTCCCAAGGGAGAAAAAGACCCAGCTCCCAAAGCTGCCCTCCTCTCCCTGTAACTGCTATTGCTCAAGATTACCTGCTGCAATCATCACCAATTGTTCCCTATGCTGTGAATGTACTAACATTCCCTATCAGCAAGAAATTACACCAAAGACTGTTTCAAAAGCCAGCAAAACCCACCCCTATCTGCTCTGGAATTTGGTATGAATTTTACCTGTGTGAACCCCTTTTTGAATATAAACAGCCAGGGGCCACTGGATGCTCTCAATATCCTTAGCAGGGGACACATCCTGCCTGCTTCCATGAGGACAACTTGGACCAACAAGGGGAGACAATGCATTTTGCAAACAGGCTGCTTTGGGGTCTATGAAGAGCAGAGCTTCAGGTCTTCATCCAGGTCTGTATGAAGTGGTCCCACATGGCTTTTTGGAGCTCACATTTCAATTTCTGGTTGCATGTTATCAGCATGCTGCAGCTCTGGCTTTCTACTTTCTATTGCCACAACCTGGCTGGGAACACCTAGTCTACAGGTAGCTCACATGCTCCCACCTGTAAACACGAGCTGGCAGATCCCTGACAAAGGCTTCCACATGAATTGGGCATGTCCTACAAATGTGTGCCCAGCTCCTGCCTTTCCGATCATCTTTACACTTGTTTTCTTTACTCTCCACATGGACTACCACCTTACAAATTTGCAATTTGAAATGCAGTACTTCTGTATTTCTAAAGGAAAAAAAGAAACCAACTGCTCTTTTGGCATTTTTCTTCTACAGAGTGAGATAAAGGGAGCAATCCCTAACTTTGCTAAGATTCCTCTCCAGCCTCCTTCACTCATAATTCCTAAACAAACAGCACGATCCTAATATTGGCCTTAAAATACTGTGTGAAATGGACCTGGAAATTAATTTCACACTGGAAAAAAATGGTTCACCGTCAGCCACAGCATAGGTGGTCAAAAAGAAAACCCCACAACTGCTGTACAAATTAATTCTGTAACTCAGGTGAGAGGGTAGCACAGGCGGGAACTGGTTCCCTTGTAATGCCATCATGACCCACACCATGATGTGGCATGCTAGAAAACCATGGGCAGTGGAGAATACTACCACCCCCGAGGGGTTTGTGGGCTGGGGGAACAAAATCACTTTGTCACCTAAGAAGTGAAATCAGGAGGCAGGGGCATGAACAGCTTCTTCCTGAGCAAAAACCCTCCTGCACTTTTGCACAGGTTTTATTTACTGAAAAAGGATCATAGTTTGGGGAAGTACACTAAGGGATCTATGTGGGGGACCCCTGGGTAAAAGGAGGTGTGAAGAAATGACTGATGATAGCATATTGCACGTGCTGGTTGTCAGGCGGCTGCTGTCCGCACAGACGCTGGGGTCCATGACAAGCAGAGATAATTCAGTACCTTAGCTGGGCAGGATTTTGTATGTGCCTGAATTTTACCTGCTCTCCATGTGATATTTCATCTATTTAAAGATTTAGAGATGAATGGCAATCGCACTTCTCGCAGCAAAAAGGCTGGGGAAGGCAGGGAGAGGAATGATAGGCAGTAGGGAGAGCTGGATGGAGAAATGTTCTGTGGCTAGATAGAAAATGAGAGGGGGAGAAGCCCTGCAGTACAATTTCAAGGTTGAGTGAGTGGTGCCAGGGGGTTGTGAAGGCTCTGCCTAGCTGCTCTGCTTTTACAGGCAGGGTGGAGAGGGCAGGTCAGGGGAGCTGGTTCAAAAAAAATAAGGTTCCCTAGTAATGAGACCATGGAGAAAGGCTGGGATAGCAGGGAGGTTATCCTAGCTCTCCTGCTAACTGCCATTATCTCTGTCTTGTAGAGTTGGCACTAATTGTCATGGCCTCTGATCTGAATGGCAACTGGGAGCATCCTTCTGCTTGCGATGCTTCACTTCATTTTAGTTCTCCCCCTCTTTTTTATCCCAGCTATGAACTTGTTAAAAGATGATTGTGATGGCGCATCCCTGATGGGCTGCATCTCAAAACAATGTTGCTTTCTTAAAACAGGATCTTGGGAACATCAACTCAGTAAGTTGGTTCAAGGTCCAGTCTGCACATGATATTGCTGTTGCTGTCTGATTTAAACCAAGCTTGACAGATACAAGTTACAAGATAGTGAATTCCTGTGGGTTCTGTGAATGTAGGCAGTGAAATTCCACTGGTCCTCCCCTGCCATTGGAAAGGCTGCAGCCTGGGTTTCACTGGGAACTGGACTGGGAGTCCAAGCTGGACCCACAGGCTAGGAGGAATTTGGCTTAATTAGAGCTGACTTATGTAAAACAGGTGACAGATCTTCAGACTGGTCAGGATGTGATCTGAAAGCCAGCCACCTAGCTTGCATGCTGAAAGCTGTGGTGAGAAGCCAAGGGATAGGAACTGGGCAGTGATTAAGAAGGAGAGAGGTGTGCTTCTATTTAAATAGAAGCTGACCTGAATTTATCATGAGAGACATTAAATGAGACATCACTTGTGCAAAGTCAGAGTGGCTACAGACAACAAGTAGGCCTGAAATGTGTCTTCAAGTTGCTTAATGTATGGTTTTGCTTTGGTGTCCCCTCCCTTTTTCGTTGTTTCTTCCCCTAATTTTATCCACGTGGCTGGCATCTGCATGATGCAGGTATCCTGGCTGTGTACATGCTGCCTTATGCTGATGAAGAGGGCAAGGGAGGGATGAAAAGCCCAGGAGGGAGCAACTTCCCAGACTGGCACAGGCTGAGCTCAGCAGGAGTAACACCTGAACCCGTTGCACTCCTTGTGACCTGCAACTTTAGGACCAACTCAGGTACCAAGAGAGAACCCTTAGCAAACCCAGTATAAGCCAGGCGTGATAGAAGGAAATTATTTTCCAGCACTTTTGTTAACTGCAGGCAGCTGGTTTGTTAGGGACTTTTGTTTTGAACTCCAAAGAAGCTGCAGGTGTCCCAGGACTGGCTCTGGTGTGCAACATCGGGCTCAGCCCCCTCCTGCAGCTTAACCAGTTTTAGGGGACAACCCTGCCCAGCATGTGTGTGTGTACCATCACCCTGGGCATCACTACAGAGTCCCCCTCGCCAGGACCAAGGTCGGGGCACCAGGAGGAGATCTCTGCCCAGTTCAAATCAATCAGCCTAGGACCTGCGGTAATTGCATAATTAGCAGAAGCTACTCAAGAGACGCAAGGGCTTAATTATCCCCTCCTGCTCCTACAGAGGCATTTGCCCAGTGCTGTTCCAGGAGGAGGGTTGCAGAGGTGAGTTAACAGGAAGGCTCCTGGCATTGCCAAGGAGGTCTCCAGAAGGGACTTTAGCAGCACAAACTCCACTTGTTTAGTGTTTTAGTTAAGGCTATTTGTGGTGGGCTCTGGTGGGAAGGTAAAGCTCTTCTAAGCCAAAAGTGGCTGGAGGTATGCGTGCAGGACCCAAAGCCCTGGCCCTCTGAGGGTCTGGGAACACAGGGTGATTCTGGGGACTGCATCACTCCCTTGGTGTGGCAATCTGTGTTTGTTGCAGGCTTCATTGCTTTCAAGAATGTAAGAAATGGGGTGAAGTGGGGGGATTAGGTTGCCTTCCCTAAGGCTGCTTGTAGGAAGGTCTTGGGACAGTGGCAGGGATTTGCCTTGTGATGTCCTGCTGGGCTTAGGAAGGTCAAGCGGACCAGAAGTTGGAGGGGACTGATGTTAAGACCACGTGAAGGGTTAGGTGGAAATACGCATCGGTGGCATGGCAAAAATAACACTGTGGCTGTAGAAACCAAGGTTCTGAGAGCCCAAGGGAGAGGAGCTAGGGAAGAATAATAGCCATGCGGCTCTCCTGGCATGCCTGCAAGCGTGGTGCCTGTATTACTTTCCTCCTCATGTATGATTTACGTGCTCCCCAGGCCTGCCAGCCGCTCTAGCACAAAGGTCATAAAATTAATAATAACAGCAAAAAAAAAACAATTAAACCCAAAGAGGCTGAGTTAAACTTCATGTGGCCACCACCTGCCTCGGACTGGGACTGGATTTGAAGAGGCAGCCGCTGTCTTGGGGGGTGAGCCTGGGGATGGGGAGGGGCGGGGGATTGTGAGCCTGGGATGGCGGGGGGGAGATGAGGGTGAGTGTAGGGTTTGGGGGGGGATCGGGTTGGGGGGATGAGCTCGCGGTTTGGGGAGGGTGGCTGCAGTATCGGGAGTCCCAGGGAGCGGGGGTCGGTGGAGAGCAGATGAAATACCCGGTACCTGGGCGAGTGGCGCTGCGCCGCCCGTGCTCCTTCCCCACCCCTTCCTCCTCCTCCTCCCGCGGCGTCTCACTCGGCTGGAAGGGGGGGGACATGGGGGGTCGCCGCTGACAGCGGGCACCGAGACCACCGCCACAGGTAATGCCCCGCGAGTTTGTTTCATTCCACGTTCTTTTCTTTATTGGCGGGGGGGGGGGGAGGGGAAGATGCGCGGGTGCGGAGCAGCCTGCATCGCCTCCCCGGGGGTAGCTCTGCGCGCTTCCCAAGCCTCCTTTATTGGCTTCCATCGAGGGGACAACTTGTTTGGGGTGAGCCCTGTCATCGTTATTATTTTGGGGAGAGGGGGTCGTTTAGCGCGGTGATTTCAATGGCAGGAGACGGGGAGCCCAACATTTCTCCCTTTGAGCAATAATAATAATAATAATAATAATAACAAATGGTGAGCGTTTGGTGTCTGCTGCCCTGCCCCTGGAACGGCAAGCACCGTCCTCCCCGGCACCCCCAAACCCATCCTCGGCTCTCGTTTTGAGTTGGGCTTGGCGGTGAGAAGCGGCAAAGTTTTTCTAGGGCGAGGCAAGGGCTGAACTTGGTCAGAGGTGTGGGGATGCGGGCTGAGCCCAACCCGGCGGGGCTGAGCTGCCGGCTAAGAGGGGCTTCACCTGATTCCTTCAGAAACACATTAAATGGGAAAACAGGTTTTCAAAATGACAAACTTGCCCTGAATGGTTTCTTTGTATTTCTTGAGGGAAAACCCCCCCACTTTGAGATTTCCCACACACACACTTCTTTGCTTGCTCCTCTCTTCCTTATCTCTGACAAAAGCTGCAATGCTCTTTTATTTAAATAAATATTTTTCTGACCACCTCAAATGCTGACCCCCGTGCACATCCAACTTGACGTTGAACAGACATCTTTAGCTTTGAACTGCCTGGAGTCGTTGCTGGAGCCTTTATTTAAAGAAAATGTTCGAACTTCAAGAGTCTGCTCCCTATAAAAAATTACATTATCCTTCCTTTAACTCGCAGAGTTTGGGGTTAGTTAGGGGTATTTTGGCTGAAAGGTTTTTGTGGCAGGGATAGCTTTTCCACCAGTGTTCTTTGGTTTGATCTATATGGCACCAACCCCTTTGTTCTGATCCACGATTTTTGGATGCTACATGAAGGTAAATAATAGCCGGTGCTTGCAATTAAAAGTACAGGTGTGGGGCTTCATTACTGACATTTAATTGGGAAAATACAAAAACTGGTGTGTTGGTAGTGGAAGATCACTCTGGAGGGGAGAAAGAAAAGCAAGAAACTAGTAAGGCTGTTGATAGAAAAGGCAACAGATTTTTGGTTTAGTTGTTTGGAGTTTTTTTAATTAAAAAAAGCAGAGCTGGGGTAGCGTAATTGGCCAAATAAAAGAATGTGGAGGACCGAGTGATGTGCTGGCTGTGTGCAGGTGAATAGTGGAGCTGTTTGGGGTGCAACGTGGAACTCTCCAATGGGTACCCTCTGTGGGAAGGGCAAATCCAAAACCAGTCCCATGCCAGCAGTGCCCAGGGTGCTGCCAGCATCCTCTTGCCAACCGCTGTCGTTTTGCCAAGCTGCTTCTTGTCCACCAGTGTTTTCGTTGGTGGGGGGAGGGAATGGTGGGGTGGTTTATGCTGGAATGGGAAGTTTCCTGCTAAACACGCTAGTGCGTGTTTTATTTTGTTGTTTGTTTTCCACTGTGCTGGGAAATCCCTATCAGGGGGTAGACAACCTTGACAAGACAGATGTGGAGGGGGATAGGAGGGCTGACAGAGCTGCCCCTCCCTGGTGCCCACCATGGGCAGGCTGCAGGCGACAATCCTGACACCTTCCCAGGGTCTTCCCAGTACATCCTGCAGCAGCCTGGGACACATCGTGCCTGTGGCCTCTCTGTGTGACAGTGCTTGCTACAGGATAGAGCTGATGCATGAATTGTTTTTGTATTTGGTGGAGCAAGGTATTCCCTTGGGAAACTTACGTTTGTCAAAACCCAGGTGGGTGTTTCCAGGGAGGGAATTTTACAATGATCTTTCCCTCTCTCTTGCCCTGAGAAAAGAGGAGAGGAAATCCCATTGCAATTCCATTTTCCTTCTCCACCCTGCTCCCTCCCTCCCTAGAGTCAAGCTCTCTTGTTTTGGGAGGCAAGCTGGAGGTTTTGTAGAACCAAGTCGAGACAGCGTTGAGAAAATAAAATGTTTTGTTTTAAGACCAAGTCATAATACTCTCTTTATGGGAAACTGTAACAATTGATGTTCTTTTTTTTTATGATAAGTGGAAGAAACAGTTTGCAAGAGGTAGGAGTTGTGGAGCTTGGCTGTTTGCTGTAGCTGGCCCTGGGAAGGGCACCTAGCCTATGTGCAAAGAGGCTGTGTCATGTCCCCTCACCCCCCACCCCAGAGTCATCAACTGAAAATAGTCAGGAGGTGTCATCACAAAAATTATTCTGCAGGATAATGTCCATGGTATGGTAGCTTCTCTGCTAACCTGACACAAAGAAAAAGGGGCACCACACTCCTCTTTGGAGCATACCCCAGAAGCAGCTGGGATGGAGAGGACATCTTAAAAAGGATTTAATTTATGAAGTTTCTTAGATGTTTTGTGCAGATGATCTGGAGCACAGAGTATTTTAAAATTTAAGAAGCTTTAGAATATGGGATTGGCTTGATGAAGGGCTGGCCTGTGGCCTCTTGTTAGGGTGTAAAATATCTCAGCTGCTTACAGCCGGGCTGTTGCAGCCTGGCTAATTTAACTGGAGGTTTGCCTTGTAAGCATAAACAGTTTGAAGCACATCCTAAAACTTCGGCATTTTTCCTGCTACAGTGCCCTGGTTTTTTTGCAACAAGACTTTTAATAATGTTGCAGGAGGATGAGAATTTTTGGGAGGCTTTTAAGGCCTAAGACCTACAAACATGAAAATTCGTGCCTTCGTGTTTGCACTGCTGTTGGACCCTATTTCAGCATGCAGGTTCTGCAGCTGAAATGGGGAATCTTGGCAAATTTGGAACTTGCCCATGGTTTGGGAATGACCAGGACACTATAGTAGAGGATGGAATCGCATATGTGTATAGGCTGTGCTGTGCAGCTTGCCAAGCTCAAAGCCTCAGCCAGCGTGGCAGAAAACCTTTGGATGTGGAGTCTAGTGGCTTTAAGTCTGTGAAGATGTTAGCATGTGGCTCTGACGGGTGCTTGCTGACTATGGTGTGCTCCATAAAGGATCAGAGGGGACATTCCAAGCATACATTCTTTTTCTACTAGACAACCTAACAAAAGCATCTGCTTGAACCTGTGCCCAAGGACCTTGCTGGTTGTGTCTTGTGATGGAAACTCTGATCTGGGTATGGGTGAGTGGGCCATAACATCCCCTCCCCAGCCTCTGCTAGAGCCAACATTGCAGGGAGGCTTTTTCCCATTCTTAGCCTGAGTCGCTTGGTCCTGCTCTGTGCATTTGATACAGCAGCAGACCTTCGGGGAGAAAGAAATCCTGTGTGGTGAAAGTCACTGGGGGCAAATTCCTGACAGCAATAGAGGGATGTGCTAGTACCCTGGCTGTACAGCTTTGCAAAGAGAATGCAGGAGAGGGACTGGACAGCTTGTAGAGTCCTTAGCCGTGGCTGGGGTCCTAGGAAGGCTTGCGTAACCAAGCCTGTCACTGGTGATGAACTACTGTCATTAATTCAAATAACTTAATCTCTGCTGAATGCCTTTGTCTTTCAGCTTGACCCCCTGCTCTTGGGGGCTGCTGTTTGAAATTGAGAGATTTTGTGTATTTTCCCCCTCCTAAATAGCCTCATCTTCCTTTCACTGTACTGTCTCTACCACTTTGTTTTTTCCCCCTCCTAAAATTTCAGCTAGCAAGTGATTAGCCACAGCGTGCCCACGGTGTAACTCCATCAGGCAAAGCCTCACTTTTATTAGTGAGAACAGCCAGTGGGTCTTGAAAAGGTCTGTGGCAGCAAAGTGCCTCTTGCTGAAAGTTAAGTGAGCTTTGTGCAAAAGCAGCAAGGACACTTCTCTCTTGATTTGGATGAGGCAAAATGACCTGAGAGCTTTTGCAGCTCAGGTCGCTCAGTGTGAGGGTGGGTTTTTTTTTTTGGGTTTGAGTTGTTTCTTTTTCTTCCCACAAACCACCCTTATTTCTTTCTCTTCTTGAGATCTGCCTTCCCAGCCTTCAGGTTGAGTACCAAGGGAGTGAACAAATAGTCTTGTTGCCTCTTCTCAGTGATGCAAACGTACAGCTTGGAGCTCAGGAGTAGCTGGAGGTAGGGAGACAGAGTGACACCTCGGATGCTCATGTACCCAGGGCCCTGTGCTGATGGGGTCTTAGAACAGTGGCTGCTGCGATGAGTGTTTGGCAGAGAAGACATAGTGAAGTAACTAACCCATCTTCTCTGGAAGGGATTTGAAATGTAGCTTCATTGCTGATTGTCAGGAGTTCCTGGTTCTGTGACTGATGGCTTGCTCTTGAAGTTGATGCCGAGTTTCTTATTGCATTGCTCATGATGTTATGGGTGTATTTCTTGGAAGCATGCTATAAACTTCACTACTGCAAAACAGTGATGTTCACGTTCAAACCTGCACCTGAGCGTGACAAGGAGGAAGGTGCTGTGCCAGTCCCACTGTCCCTGCAAGTGTACAGGCCTACTGAGCCCCACAACTTCTGCACTGCAGCAGCCAACCTGAGCCAGAGGGCTTGAGCAGTAACCATCTACTGTGTGGCTACTACAGGTACCTGATATTCTGTAAATGGAACAGGTAATATTGAAATGAGCACTTTTTTTCTTTAATTCCACTTCACACATGTCCTTTTTTTAAAAAAAAAAAACCCAAACCAAACAGAAGTTGTGTGCTCGCATCTGAAGCAGTGCAGGCAGGAGTGCCCCAGGATATGCAATTACAGCTGCATGGTAGTATTATGCACTTGCTCAAAAATGTTGTGTTGGTGCCTTAGGATGTTGGATGCTTCTCCCGCATCATTTTGATGGTGGTGCTTAGAGGTCTAGCCAGACTGCTGCCCAGCCTCGGTCAGCAGGCAAACTTTCTTTTCAGGCAGGGCACACGAAGAAAACGTCTGGCAGCCTGTTCACCAGCAGGCTTTGTGTCAGGCCTCCTGTATCTTTGCATTTGGCACTTTATCCATTGCTGTGTGTTTTTTCAAGAGTCTGGAGAGAGATTCCTGTCTTGTGAGACCAGACTGTGTGTGCCACTTCACTGTGTTCAGCTTTCTGCCTCCTCCTAATGCAGTAATTACTATACTTCTTCCCCCTCCTCTGTTTTTCCCTTCTTTTTTCTTTCTTTAAGCTAAGCTGTGTTGCTGTTGGCTGCTTTTCCACCTTTTCATCCTGTGTTAGCGTCATCTGCTATGCAGCCCTGCTGCTCCTTTGCTGCCTTGCCTCCACGTGCTGGGTTCAGTGTTGGTGCAGCCCAGGAGAGCTGGGAGCCTGTCGGCTTTGTCTATGTAACCCATCCCACTCTACCTTCTGGTTTAGGAACTGCTGTTCCAGCTTAAGTGAGGTTTTGTGATGGAAAATTTTTTCTAGTTGCCATAGACATCATAGCAACCAGTGCTGGAGGCTCCATAGAGCCAGTGATACCCCCCTCAAAAAAATAAAATCAGATATCTTCTCTACCACCTACCCAAAAATAATGCTGGCTTTGTCTTGCAAGGGTGGGTGGTGGTGACTGCTGCAACTATTGCATTGCCAATGAATGGAGATTTCCCCCTTCCCAAAGCCCCCAAGGTATTACTTTGATGTTGCAGGAATGAAGAGGTGAATTGGATGCTTGTACTCATAGCACTAAATGACTTTCCTTGGGGATGCTGTGCTCAGGATGTGTTGTGGTGGAGGGTTTGCGTGTTGCAGAGCTTGATTTGGATTACTTTATGGCAGTTGCAATGATTTGGAAAACCAATTTCACTTCCAACTGAGGCCAAGTTTTCTTGCATAGACTGAAAAACATGACATTTCCTTCTGGCCTTCGGTTGTTGGTTAAATAATGTGTTAATGGTTTGTTTCCTATGGGAAAGAAGACATCCCATGGCTCCAAACAAAATGTTTCCACTCCTGTTCTTATTTTGAAATGGGAGTAAACTGCCGAAGTGTGGGAAACTGATGTTTCTAGTTGTTAGTAAGTAACAGCTCCAGCTTTTTCCCTGCTAGAGGAAAGGTTTAAATACTACCAATCAGTGCTAGCTGCGGTGCACAGGGCACTGTCGGCTTTGTGGGTGTTCCATGGGCTGAGTGGGGAGAAAAACACCTATCTCTCTAACCTCAGCTTTGCTTTAGGTTTTCTGCAGGGTGAAGAAAAGGCAGAGAGAATCTCTAGTGCTCCTTCTCCTGCAGCCAGTATCTTGGGGCTTAGGTGGGTTGTGGCAGCTGTGCTCACGGTTCTGTGTGTATCTATCCTCCCCCCTCACCACATGCTGACAAGTACACTGGCCTGTATTTATTTAACAAGGGAATTTTTTCTTTCACTGCAGGGAATAGAAGGAAAAAGGGCAAATTTTTTCACTGGGAACAAATCTCATTTTCAAGAGTCCTGACAAAATGAGCCATAAAATTACAATATTTCAAAGTGCTTCGTAATTCTAGCGCGGACGGCTCTTCATCATGGAATCTGAAAGCTCAGAAAATATAAAACTCATTAGATTAAAATAAACCACCTACTGCGCGGAAGAAAAGCTTATTTATCAATATCAATTTACTTCTGATTACCCTGTTCTGCAATTTGTTATTTTTAGGAATTGTGATTTGTGTATAGCTCATGCCAATATGTGTGAGGGGGAAAGAAAATAAAATTAACTTTTTACTTTTTTTTTGCTTTTGAATCCTACTTACTATAAAGACCTGACTGAGAAGCAAGAAGAAAAGGTGAATTTCTAACAATGCTTCTGGTCGAGGAGTAGAGGGATGGAAAAGCTGAGAAAGCAGGAGCTGAGCTGCTGTGCTTCTGCAGCGGGCTGTGTTTTGGCACAAGACTTTGTGTCAGGCAGTGGGCTTTAAATAAGATTATGAGGGTGGCTTCTGTGATGCATGTTTGGTAGTGGCCCTCATTGGAACATCTCCTGGTCATTCTTCCAAGGTGACCAATATGATGGAGGAAGCTGGGGAGAGTGGGTGTAGATAGTGTGATGGGGAAAGAGAGATCTTCCAGTGGCTAGCTGGATGCTGCTGTGGAATCCTGGTGGCATCTCAGGAAGTTCCACTCTGCCTACAAAGGAGCAAGTGCTGTGGGTGGGTGATGCTGGTTGCCAGACTCCCTTCTTGGCAGGACATAATCTATGCTATAATCTGTCGTCGGAGAAGGGGCTTTTTGGGAAGGTGTGTACAGTTTCCTCACATGAAAGCCATTTGGGGGATGCTTTGATTTACAATTTCATTTCTTCTTTATGCACCTGGAACAGCGCAGAGCAAACAGAGGCTAACACTATAAATTTTGAGGTGCAAGTGTCGCAGTGCTGTTTGGGGAAGGGAAGACCAGGTGGAAGGGAAAGGGGCTTGGGGTTCTGGGGGTGATTAAAGATGCCAGCAGCAGCTTGAACAGGAGAGCATCTCTGCCAGCAAGGCACAGCCACTGCAGAAGCTGTTGCTGCTGCTCTGATGGAGGCAATTACGTGTGGTTTGTGTGCATGTGAGCCATTCTCCTATGCAAGCTCCCCAACAGTACATTTAAAAATAACCAATACAGGTGCACAGCCTGGAAGCTGATGCTCAAGCACCCTGAGGGCAGTATGTGGCCTGGGCTCGGCATAAGCAGGAGCGTCTCTGCTCCAGTGTTTCATGGAGGTGGGATGCTGAAAGGCTCTTTGAGCCTTGTTGCCAACTTTGCTGTTTTTAATGTGTGCCAAGGACTGAAGCATGTGCTGGCCGAGCTCCGTCTGGTGTGGCTGCCCTGCCCAAAGTAGTGGAATATTTATCACACTTAAGCATGCAACAAGAAGCCACTTTCTGGGTTTGGGAAGGAGGCATTTGGGACAGGTGGGCTGGGACACCTCTGCTTGACCTGAGCCACTTCCTAAACTTCCAAGCCCTGAACTTCTTTGCAGAGAGGTGTTTCAGTGGTAGAGGATCCTCTGGTTCCTATCCATCACCAGTTAATGTGGTTCTGTCTGCTGCTTCCCATGCCTTGGGGAGCAGTTGCCAGTGGACTGGGAAATGTCTGGTTTAACATTAGTGCTTTTGCAGCCAGGAGACAACACTTAAGTTCCCAGAGATGACTTACACAGAGATATTATCATGTTGGAAACTGCACCGAATGCTTCCTACAAAGAGCCTCTTTCAGGCAGAAGGTGCAATTTAATACACTCTTAGTCACAATTTTAAAGTTCTCCCCAGAGATTTCTCAATCCCATTCCTAAATTTGCAGTATTCAAGTGAACCATCTTGGAGAACCAATGAAGAGCTGCAATATTAATGAAGACAGACAAAATCAAAATGACATTTCAGGCAATTACTTACATAATGAAGTGACTGACTTGGAATATACAATATTTAGATTTATCATGACACGTGAAAGGGGATGCTGTCAACTGCCTTTATTTCTACATCACGTAAATTGTTTTTCCACTGCCCTGTTGCTTTTTAAACATGGTATGTGAAGCTGGAAAATAATATTTCCGCTCACTTGGGCTGATAGCTGTGCTGTTTTTGGAAAAAAAGTTAGTGTTTTCCTCAATGGCATTTTGGCTCAGAAAGCAGAGGAAGAGCTCAGTGTTAGGTTACCTTGCTCATCTCTATTGCATCCTTTCTGGTGGTGGCATGATGAGCTTTGGCTCTGCAATCCAGGCTTGACGCTGACTACGGGGATGTAGGGGCCTGAAACAGCAGTGTTTTGTATGTTCAAGATTTTTTTTTCCTTCACGCAACCCATTAAAGAAGGGGGGAGCAATGCAGCAGTTCAGGGGTTTTCCTTGTTAGAAGGCTCTATTCTGCTCTTGTTGGCCATATCTAAAGATTTAAAGGGCCGGATGGGATGCCTGGCTCCTGGGGAAGAGGTAATTTTTGTTTACAACCTGGGGTCTGGGATGCTTTGCTGGCACTGAGCGTGCAGAAGGCAAGCTTGTTAGGAGCTGGAAGATTGAACTCTCCTGTCCATTTGTCATGGACTTCCAGCAAATTTTCTGGGGACACTGGTGAGATACACCTAAAAATTAAGCAACGATGATCTCAAATGCCTGCTCAGGCTTGTGCTGAATTTCCTAAAGATGCACAAAAAAAATAGACAGCAGCACTATTTTCTTGCTGAACTGCAGACCTTTTCCTCCTGGAGACATGTTTGTGGCAGAATAACCGAAGAAATTATAATCTGGGACCATTTCTTTGGTGACAGAGTCATTATGAGCTATCTGCTCTGACATACCCATCAGTAAAAATAAAATGCATGTAGCTATTGTTTGGAAGCTCCTTTAGGAGCATCCTTGGAGGTGGGGCTGGGATGGAGGCTGAGTTGCAGAAGTCCGGACCATCCCACAGGGTGCTCATGTGTCTCCTGATGGTCAGCATCCCTTTTCCACCCTAAATCCTTAACTGGGCTCGCACGTGTGTCCTGTGCCTGTCACAGTGCTACACTTTAGTGTGACTGCACATTGTCATTGCAGAATGCTGTCAAGGGAAGGCTGAGCGGCTGCTTTCCAGGTTAACTGAGAGAGACACAATAGGCAAGGTGGTACCCTAGATTTATGGATAAGCTCTCTGGATGCTGCCCAAGTAGGAATCACACGTATCATTGCAGTTTATTCAGGTCTGTTGCTTTAGTAATCTATTTTCCAAGTGCTACCAGGGCTGGGTGAACCAAAACTTGCTATATACACAACCAGTTGCAAGTGTAACAAGTCCCCGTTTAGGCTGGTAAATAGAAGATGTGATTTATTACTAGTTTCAGCTTTTGTGGCTCAGGCCAGTGCTTGATCTCAAGTGGGAGGTACTTACGCATTTAACTACAGGTTCATCTCTGCTGTCCAGAAGATTGGCTGTCATGTGTGCTCTTTGCCTTTTGCGTCCCTGGGTCTGCTGCTGTGCAGATGTGCTGAGCTGGTAGGAAAATATTCCCCTGGCCTGCAACTTTTACAGCACCTGCAGAAATATAGAAAGCTTCAGAAATGGATTACTGAGAGGTCCTGTCTGATTCAGAGGGGGATTTCTTGGCTCTCTGTGAGCTTGCCTGGGGGTTTCTATTGTGCCTATATGCTGTATGTAATGTATATGATTTATACATATCTCCGAGGTGGGATGTTTTAAAATAATTATGTGTATAAATTTCTTTGCAAAGTGGGACTTTGCTGAGGTTTTGTGGTGTTGGTTCAGAAAGAGCGTTGTGTGTAATGGTCTGAAAACCATGCAAGGATGCAGCCGTGCTAAGCAGCTGCCTGATAGCATTTTATTGTCTTGTCTCGTTGTGGGGAGTTACGTGCTGTATTGAATGTGAAGCCAGGGGAATTTGAGAAGCAGAGGGGGATGTGGGCACAGCTGCAAGCCTGTCTGCTCCTAGTGCTCTTACAGTGCCTGTTTTGCAGCCACGCGGGTGGTTTGAGAGACTTGAGTAGCTCTCCTTTGTCCTCTGAAATCCCAGTGCCCCAGTGATTCTGGGTCAAACTTGCTATGCAGCTCTGCTAAAACACTTTAAATTCCAGCACTAATCACTTGCTGCTGCATTGTTCCTCGGTTGCAGCTGCTCTTCCTTACCCTAAACATCCTGCTAAGTTCCAGAGCATCTTGTCTTGGCTGCAGCTGCTCCTGCTCTGAGTCTGACTGCAGAGGTCACCTGAGCTTATCCCCTTGCACAAGATGAGCAAATGCACTTGGGAAAGTGAAAATAAAAACAATACATTGTCTTCACAAGGTTAATCCTGGTTTTGATTTGGTGCTCGCCAAGTGAGTGTTTAGGGCTGTTTGAAACAAGAAAGTGGTGGTGGCATACTTGGTTGAAGTGCCCTGTATAAAACCAAGCGTCAACCAAATATTCATCTCCTGGGTGTCCGTTGCGGCAGTGGGACACTAAGAGGTAGGCTGGGACAGGGCTGCTTCCCCAAGCCTGCTTTGTGGAGAAAAGGTAATATTCCTAAAGTGATGGACTTGACTCTGCCTTTCATCTTTGACAGGAACCATGAAGTGTCACACTGCTGCCAGCAACTTTCTGCTTCCCCTCCTGTTCCTGGAGCTGATTTCCCTGGGTAAGTCTTCTGTCCATTTCTCCAGTGCCATGCTCTTCTCTCCCCATGCCTCTTCCTCCTTGGGTTTTATATTTGTGATGCACAAGGGTAATATTTGCTGTGTTTGGGGTCTCCTGGTGAATATCTAAAGGGAGAGCATCATTGCTGTGGTCTTGGGGTGGTGTGGCTGGTATGGGTAAGTAGATCCCCCTCTATCGCATGTGGTCCTGGGGATCTGCATGTTGTGCTCCCATGTAGCTGTTTTTCTTGCAGGCAGTAAAAGGGCACACCTGCTATCAAATGACCCATCCTGGGAGAGAGTGAGTGGGACTAGGAAGAGGCTTGGAGGAGGAGGTGATCCAAGCCATGGTAGATGCTCCTAGTGTGTCTCAGCGGGAAGAGCTTGGCAGTGGGTTTGTGAACTCAAAGCTGGTGGTGGACCTGGTGATAGACGTGGCATTAGCCCATTTTATGTGAATAAAATCTGAAGGAAATTAAGAGTGCATAAAAAGTGAGGATGTAAACCAGAAGCTTGTTAGCTGTGCAAGGGGAGAAGTATTACTGGCAGTGTGCTCCCTGTGCTTTCAGCAGCAAAATTATTACCTGAAGTGTGCTTTAATATATGCTGTGTGGGGAAATAACTCCGCTCTGAGCTACAAAACCTCTTTCCTACCTCCAGCTGCAGGGAAGGGCAGGGTTTTGGACAGGCAGAGCCTCTCTTATTGCCGGGCTCTGCCCCATGAACATGATGCTCTTGGTCTTCTCTGGCATGTTGGCATCTGGCAGGGGCTGTAGGGTCCTACCTGGCTGTTGGGTAGGATCTTGTGGGACAGCTGCCTTCTGGTGCAGCAAATGGGCCTCTTGGTCCAGGTTTTGGCATATCCTGGGATGCAGAAATACTGTAAACATACAGTAAAGCCCCGTGAAAATTGGGATTGTTGCATGAATGGGCATGAATTGGGTGCTGGAGAGGGGAGAGGGAGGCTGGGGGCTATGTGCCTGTGTGGTACTTGCTGATAAACAATAGCAAGCATGTGTCTACTTGATAGCACTGTACCCTTTGCAATAAAGGCTTTTTCTTCCCTTACCCCTTACTAAAGCCTCAAGATGGCTTGCCCAGATTGGCATCCTGATTAAGCAGTCGGTGAATGACATTAGCTGTGACTGACAAGCGCAGTCAATCTCCCTCTGGTGTCGTATTGGATCAAGTATAGCCTCAGTAGTGAACTGCCCTGTCACTCTTCTGGAAGGGGAAAAAAACTAGTAAAAAAGAAACCCAATGAGATTCTTCCTCAGACTGAGCCTCGTAAAACTTGTTCCCCAGAGAGATCACTTGCCACAAGGAATCCGGTATTTCCCATTGGTGGTGGGATGGTGGGTTTTTCTTGTCTGGCTGGAGCTCCTTCATTCCTTGTGGTCAGTTGCAGCACCCATAGCTTGTGTGCAAATCCCTGCTCCAGGTGTCTTTCTGGACAGAGCAGATAGTCTTGGAGAAGCAGCACAGGGAAATGAGTATCTGCCCCTCGCTCCTAAACCCTACCCTGCTCAGGGCTTGGCAGTCATCTCTGAGGAGTACCTGCCCTCAGTAAGGATGCTCTGGCACAGCACTTGTGCCTATGATTAGAATTGTGGGCATACCCTACTGTACAGTCTGGGGACTGCAGATGATGGAGCTCCTCTCCAGGAAGGCTTGCAAAGCTCCTGGTGAGGCAATTTGGCAGAGTAAAAGCAGAAGTGCAGTATGAGTGTGCTTGGTGTGTTTGGAAGAGGATGGTTTAGCTCTGACATGACAGTGGAGTCTGCCTGCCCCTAGCCAGCTATCACTGCAATCACCAGAGATGGGCAGAAACTTTCATTGTATCCAGGTTGGGATGGACCGAGGGATACTAGGTAGAAGAATGGCTCCATGATTACCATGCACTCACATCAGCAGTGGCCAAGGACATGAGTACTGAATCTGAAGAGTAAAGAAATAGGAGTGGAAGATGTGCACGGAAGAAAATCTCCCAGCACATGAAAGCAATTTTGATTGTGATCGCTTGAAGCCTGTTTGTAGCATCTGAAGGAGGAATAAAGGATTAGAAGCGTGTGATAGAAAGTGAGGGTTTTCTGCCATGCACCTTGCTGGGGGACCATAGGCAAGAGCCATGTTAAGGAGACACCATGACGGTATATACCAGGGTACAGCCAGGTGATAGCAGCAACCTTACAGAAGGAAAATCCAGCTAATGACCCACTAGATGAAACCACAGATAATGGGTAGTTCACAGTGATGCCTTTGGGAAAGTATGAGCTCACTTTCAGTGTATGTGGTTTGTGCCTGTGACTCCCATATTAATTTCTATGAAAGGATTGGAGAGCCAAAAGCCAACAAAGCATTGACAGTGCTGAATTAACTGTACAAGGAAAACTTCCAGCCATACTAGACTAGGTAGCAGGATGTATGTGTGGGAGACTTGTGCTTCACAGACTGGCTCGGCACCTTTTGATGGCACCCAGATTATGAGGGAAAGAGTTCATGGCCACATCTGAGGTATAGGGAGAAGGTTCTTGAAGGTGCCCCAAGACGCGAACCTCAGCAGTGGTCTGGATTATGTGGGAGTGGGAAATAGCTGTGCTTGGGATGTGAGTGTTGAGGCTGACCAGGGGACAGTGCTGATGGGGCTGTGTCTTCAGCTACAGCATCCTGGTTTTTATTTTTTGGGAGATGATTTCCATTCGTCACAGCATGCATCATTTTGACATACACTCTTGTATCATTCAGATACTTTCTCTCCATCCTCTCCCATCGCACACTGCCCTTTTGAATGCTGACAGGCAGTGCAGGGACAGCCTTGCTCTTTCTCCTGGCATTTGCAGCCCAAAGCAGAATCCTGCCTCCAGTTCCTCCTTTTCCCAGCTCTTGGGTGCCAGTCGCCCTCCTCTCATAACATATCCTGTGCACTCACAGACTGGCAGTTCAAATGCCTCCCAGCACCTGATGCAGCTGGATTTGGAAGACTTGTCTTATTTTTAGTATACTGATGTTATTAAGAAATATAGTTTGAAATAGAGGGATTTGCAGAAGTGACTCCCATGTGGGAAGTGCTGCTTGGTGTGTTTCAGCCTCATGTGCCCCCTTCAAAGCCCTGGCACAGCAGTCAGGTATTGAGTGTGCTTCCAAGCCTCTGGAGATACCATTAGCTCTAAATAACCCATTTTGTTAGGGTTGTTCTCATTTTCTTTCCAGGTACTTAACTCCAGAGGCTGAGATTTAAATATGCCTTTGCAAGAGTGCTGCCTCTAGTGCTTTCCCACTCTTGAGGTGTTTAACAAGCCTTGGGAAAGAGGGCATTTCTGAAAATCCGTGTCTGGTTATGGAGGAAGCCCGGGCTGCTCCTTCATCCCTTGCCTGTGTCCCCATCTGAGTGGCTTTCCCATGGGTGCTGAGTGCATTGCTGTGGGAGCAAAGCTGCGACCTGTGCTCAAAAGGTCTCGGGAACAACTCCCTCTATGAGGAACTTCGGTGGGTAAAGAGGATGCTGGAACATGGTCTGGTTTGTGTTTCTTAAGGTGGGATGCTGAGGCATAGGCGTGAAGGGTGGTGGCAAAGTGTAGCATGGTCAGGAGGGAAATCTGGACCCTTGATCCTATTTGGGGTTTGCTGTACATTTGCCTGAAGCAATGCCTTTGCTGTTGCAGTGCAGCTGGGGTAATGATGGAGGCGATGCTTCACAATGGCTGTGTTGAAAGGAGCCTGGATGGATCTTCATCTGGTGTGGTGGGGTTTTCTGAGGGAGTGTTATGCTGGCACTTTGCTGGCATTTTTTTTTATTCTTGCACAATCTTGGGTTTTGGTTTGGCTCAAACCAAAAGTTATTGCAAGGGGTCACACGGGGGAAGCGCTACTCCATCACTTTCAGTGAGTCTTCTTGCCAGGGGCTGTGCCTGGGGCTCTGGTCCTGGCTCTTCTGCTCCTGTGACCTCCCCATCAACAGACATGAACTGTTTTGACTAGACCAGTTCAAACCTCTGCTTCCCCATGAGCAGCCCTGGTTTTGATGCCTGACAGCTGAGCTGCATTTCTTAAACCCTGCAGGCTTGGCTGGCTCTGGCTGTGTATCGAGGAAAACCCATCCCTTGGAAGCAGCGAGGTAGCCTTGGTCAACACCCAACCTCTTGGAAAATCATTGTGTTTTTCTCCCAGCACCTCTTTTCTTTCCTGCATCCCTGGAAATGTAAATCTTTTCTGGTTGACTCTTCCCCTGGCTCAGGCTGTGGTTGTTCTGCACTTGACTCTGTCACCTAATGAGTGAGGTCGCAGTCTGTGAGGGCAGGCTCGTGAGATTCCAGCTCTGTAAAAATGGAGTAGTAAGAAGTGAGCCTGGTTATTAAAGGTGAAAGGAGGCAATTAGAGGGAAAGGCGATCAGATGATGGGAGAGAGGAGGTGCACTGGGTTTTGCTGGGATGGCTGACAAGGCGAAAGGCTCTCAACTGTGGGAACATAGTGAAGGTATTAATCATGTGCTAAAACAATAATTGATGTTCCTGGTCTCCGAGCTGTTGGCTTCCTCCTTCCCCTATGCCTCCGCATTGCAAAAGGAGATATTAAAAAAGAAAGGTCAGTAGAGAGAAGCTCACTGGGGAGCCACTTCTATGGGGACTGCACAATGCTTTCTGTCTGCCTGGTAGCATACCCCTCTCCATCACAATGCTGATCAGCAAGTGTGCGTCTCTCTGTGCCCTGAGCCTCTCCTAGGTGTGCTGGCACGTGCACAACATGCCAGGGAAATAACACCTTGCTTTTGTCCTCTTTCCAGGTTGGGGCAATCGGCTGCCATACTTCATAAACTATTTCTTTGACACCTACCTGCTGATCAACGAGGATACGCCTGTGGGTAAGTGGGGTGTTCTTGTGGGCAGGTGGCATGGTGCTGCTGGCCCTCTAATGGAAAAGGATTAAAGAAAGGTTTTTCTTTTGACTGACAGATGTAGCTTATTTTTCTTTCTTTATTTAGCTAAGGATCGCTTTTTAGTAAATGCAGAAATCAACCCAGTCATTCTCGGCCCTTTCCAGGCTCTCAGTCCATTAAACTTGTGCTCTTCAATCAGGGCTCACGACTGGCTTTTAATGCGGGAGGAATTGATTGGGAGTGAAGGGTGGCTGGAATAAAGGCTATGGGAGTCCCCTTCTCTCATCTACTGCCACCTTCAATGATGCAGCCTGAGCAGCACCCTTCTTAAAAAAAAAGGCTCTGGCTGCACCTAAGTCATCACTGGAGCTGTTGAGGGTTGGAAGACTCTGGAGAGGTCTCCTCTAGTTACTGCTCAGCTCAACCAGGGCATCCAGCTGAGGCTTCTGTATCTTCTTGATTGCATCTTTTGTGGCCCCCTGGTGTCCCACTTGTGGGATTTGTAGTGGTGTCCAAGCAAGTAGGCAGGACCTTGAGTCTTGGTGGCAAGCTTTGGATAGGTGGTGTGGAGGCTTCTAGGTGGCAACTGAACTCTGCAAAGAAATATGTCTTCAGAGGAAGGCTTACTGGAACCCCGGCAGTCTGCCTGGGAAGTTTTGTCTTTCACTGATGCTCAGGTTTATTTGCAATGTGAAATAATGCTGAAAACTGCTGCTTGGGTGCCTTTGTTCAGAGCTTGCCTCCTGCAGTGCTGTGAGTAATGTAAGGAAAAGAAGGACCTGACTTCATCGTAATTCCCCAGCCCCTGCCGATGGCTTGCATCCATGTCATTTTTCATGCCCTTTTTCAGTGAGTCCACCCCTTACAGGTCACTTCAACCTGGCTTCTTTGCTTTTCTGTGTGTATGCTCCCTGCCCCTCAGTTGCTGGTGTCCCTGCAAACACTGAATGTGCTCCAGAAAAGTTCCAGGGAAGGAAGGAGTTGGGCAAGTGCAGGACTGAAAGCTGGTTGGGAACAGCTTAATGGAAATTCTTACTCATCAAGCACATGGTTCTCAAAGCACTTCAGCTTGAAATGCCTTATGGGAATTGGACTGAACTTCTATTTTGGGTGAAAATGGGGGAAGACTTATGGCAGTCTGCTTTCTAGTGAGCTAAGTAAAATTGTTCTTGGAATTACTTTGGAGGTTGAGTTTTTTTTTTGAACTTTGTATTACACTGTACAGAAATGAAATTCACTCTTAAGAATATTGACATCCTGGGATTTTGTTTCTAGATGCACCAGAGGGAAATGTCAGCCTTGAAATTGTTGACAAACAGCATTTCAGTGTTTTCTGCTCTTGGTAGATGTTTTCTGCATTAGGCTTACTAACTTTAAAAAAAGGCATCATCTGGGAATGCCTTTCTTGTATCCTAACTGGGGTGTAAGTAGTAGAACTGTATGTGGTGCCTCGTACCTAGAAGTCTGTTAGAAGTGCCCATCACCATGGTATTGAGTGAATGCCCCCACAGAGCTCACTCCTCCCTGTACATCCCTGTAGCCTAAAAAGAGCAGTCCCTGCTTGCTGCCTGCCATGCTGAAAGTAGTCTTAAGCAACAATTAAGAGATCATTCCCCCTCTAATCACTTACAAGAGTAAATTAGTCTTGTCAGGAGCTATTAAGACAGAGAGCTTGGAATTCATTAGGCAAGGTTGGACCGAGGGAGCTGCTGGCGCTGCTGCTGGTCCAGGCTGATTAATTTCTCCCAAAACATCATCAATGCCCATCTGTTTCATTTAGGTCCAGAGAGAGCAATTTTCAGGAGGACTGACCCTCTAGTCAGTTATTTCACCCAGAAGAAATGGAACACACACGTGTGCACACACACAGAGGGAATAGAAGATGTGAGCTTAAAGGCGAAAGTGATTGAAGGAGCCAGGGAAGAAATCTGCAGAAGGGGAAGATGCCTGGAGAAGAGGAGGGAGGATAATGACTGGTTAAATGCAGTGGCATGGGCAACACGTGACACTGATGGAGCCTGTGTCAGCTTCTGGTAGCCACATCATAGTGTGTTTTACCCTGGAAGTAGGTGACTGGGTGGTTAACAGCCCTTAGAAGAAGAATTTGCAGGAGAGAAACTGTCTGTCTTTATTGTGCTGCTCACTGCCTTAAGCAAAACCATTCCAAGGGCCATTTATTTAATCCCAAACCTTTTAGATGGCTATGGGTGAGGAAGAGTGGAGTGGATATTGATGCTGGGTGAGTTGCTGGAGGTCCCTGGCAAGGTGTGATGCTCACCAGCATGCTGGGGAAGTAGTGCTGCTGCGGGTGGAGTGACCTCCACCCCTGGATTTGTCAGTTGGTGGGGAAGGGCAGGCAGTGCTCTTGGTTTCTCTTGGTTGAGGTCCCTCTGCTGCAAAAGGAACACCTTCTTAGCATAATGTAATGACTGGAGTCTAATTGCCCAGCAAATGGATTTGCTGTATGCAGGACAGGAATGGGAAAATGAAGATGATCCATCACGTCGGGTCTGTAACTAGCCTTATAACTACCTAGCTTGGATTCACCCGAGTTTCTGTGAAAGCTTTCATGCCTCAATGCTTTGCAAAATGCATGACAAAAGAGACCATTCAGACAAGTGCAATTCCACTTTCCATTCATCCTAGCAATAACACTTTAACATCACTGGAATAATGTTATCTTAAAAGGGTGGGAAACACTTCGTTCGTTACACCCAAACTGATACCATGCATTTGGCTTTGCTCTCAGGCCATGGTGTTAGAGAGGCATGGTTTTCCAGGTGGGCTGGGGACAATGCGTCTCTCCTGCCTGTCAGACTTTGGTCCTGCATGTCCTGCTCAAAACTAAGAGAAGGGACTAAATTTGGAGGGCTTATCTCCTCTGTAAAGCCTATTGACATTGAGTGACGAACGACAGAGGGTAAAACGTGCCAGGATTCGGTTGGAAGGCTTGGCTGTCCCCAGCCACTGTGAGTGTGAGAAGATCCTAGTGGAGCTGGGAAAGGTGTCTGGGACCGCTAGTAGGTGGGAAGGCTGGGCTTTCCTCCAGCTTTTGCCAGTGCTACCTGCTATTTGATTCCCATAATTGTTTCTGGGTGGGAGAGGATGCAGCTGAGGCTCTCGGCTCTATACCCCACCAGCTTTCTGGGATGCTCTCCTGTGGTCATCACCGGGATGCCTCCAGCTCCTAGTGGGGTGCTCAGATCTGGGTCCCCCAAAGTTGACTCCCTCAGCATCTCTTCGCGTTTCTTAACCTGTGACAGCATGGGGCCAAGGAGAACCTCTAACTTAGCAAGTTCTACAGTCAGGGCTGCTAGCAAGTGACAGCCCTGAGAAGTGCTGGCTCAGCATTTGGAGCCTGGCCGGGTGCAGGGTGTTTGGGCCAAGGCCTTGTGTGCTCCCTGACTCAGCAGCTTGGTGCCACCATGGAGTTGAGAGATGGGTGGCTGAGGGATGCAGAATGCAGCGCCTGCAAGAAAGTGGGAATGGGCACATGACAGGAGGCAGAGAGGGGCTTAAAGCATATGAGCACGTGTGTAGTGTATGGGGCTGTGTTTTGTGCTTAAAGCTCCCTTGTTCCTTCCCTTTAAACTGAGGCTTCTCCCAGCAGGCAAGGGCTGTACTCTCCATCCTCTGGGTTCACCATGCTCAGAAAGCAAGGTGAAGGACTTATGGGGAGTTTTACAGGTTGCTTCTGCTCAACTTTACTTTGCGCAACTCCTGCTGAGCTGGTAAATCCACCAAAAGTAGCAAATGTTTTGGGAGCAGAGTGGATTTACTAATTTAGGAAAATCCTGCTCATGTAGGAACTTGCAGATTGCGACTTCCAAATGCTGTTGCAGGAATTTCAGTTAAATACAATAGCAGAAAGAGTGATTGCTGGACACACTTAGATCTCTTGGTGGCTTTGACCAAGTCACAATTCTGCTGGGGACCGTGCATATGGAAGCGGTCTTGCTTGGGCACTTGGCTGTCTGTTGGCTGTGCTTTTGGGTATTTGAGCATTCTAATCTTGGCACTGAACAGGAGAGCTTTATTGGGTGGTGTGGTTTGGCTTTGTGCTGTGAGGAACTCAAATTACACTTTCCTGGAGCAAGCTGGAGCCCTTCCAGGGTGGGCTATGTTAGGCAGACTATCTCTTCCACTTACAGGAGAAAGTATGAGGAATTTGAGAGGAAAGCTAAGGGACTTCAAAACATATGGATATTTCTTCACCAGGTTCTGAGGGGAAGAGCTGAACCTTGCTCTTTGAGACCTTCACCAAAATCAGCCATAGTGGACAATTCCTATGGAGTTGGACCTCTTACTGTTCACCCCAAGTTGTTGCAGCCTAAGAGGAGCCAGGGACATTGAGAAATACTGCAGTGGAGGTGTCCTTTGTTGGCTGATGGTGATTAAAGTAATGAAGTTGATTTGTACCACCTCTTGCCTTTCAAGGCTTTCTAGGTTGAAGTGTTATTTCACAAAAGGGCAGGAAGAGGAACTTGGTATCTTGCTGGCAGAGTACTCACTGGTAACTTTGTTCGTGGGTCTAAGGCAGTGGACCATCCCAGGCAAGGACCAAGCCAAGAGGGCTTTTCTTCAGGCAGGGAAGGCTGCCATCCTCTTCACTGTATCTGTTATTTCCAAGACAATCATCTCTTCTGCCATAGCATTTCACTGCAGTGCTCTGGTTCTGGGCAGCCAGATGCTTTGGCACCTAGGTAAGGTCCCTGAGGGTGTTGGGCCATTCGAGCTGCTGCGGAAGATATGGTTATCTGTGTGTGATTGAACACAGGCTGTCTTGCTAAACTCTGCCTGCTCATTTGATCCCACAGCTGTAGGCATCTGTGATGACTGGGCTCCTCCATGGTAGCTCTTGCCTAATGCATCACTGAAAGGAGAGTCTTGTGGGCCATCTGTTGGGGACAGTGGACATCTGAGCATGGGACCTTTTTCCCTTTGGTGCCTCCTGGCCTCCCCCCTCACTTGCAGGGGCATGCAGCTGTTGCTGGAGGGGAGGCTGCCCTAGCATATCTGCTCTTGTGTCCCCCTCGCTCAGAATTAAATATTAAAGCTAAAAAGAGAAAATTAATTTAATCTCTCTGTGCCAGGGGGTTAAAAGTCACCCTGGCAGACCGGAAAGCATTGTGGGCATACTGTTAATGAGGTTCTAATTGGGTACTAAGGAGGTGTGACTCAGAAGAGCAAAGAGGATGGCTTTAAAGCTTGGGGTTAACTCCTTGAAAGGAGCAAGACAGGGTAGGCTGTGTTGGGAGTCCAGGGCAGTGCAAGAGCCTTTGTGAACGATATAAGGTAGGCTGGCTTCTAGCGTGCTTTGGCAAGATGGAAGATGGTTTTGGAAAACGTGGTGGCACTGGTAGCAGAGTCGATGGGGAGCTTGGGGAAGCCTACGTGTTTGTAAGAAACGTATATTGAAGTGTGTGTTTTAAAATGCGCGTCTGTCCCCTTCACACTGATGCTACTGGGCATACTTGACTGAACCTGTGGGAAAGGGTCTCTCTGCCTGTGTTTAGTCTATTTAAAGATACCACCTGCCTTCCCTTTACAGGTGCTTCATCCAAGACTGTTGTGCAGCTGTTAAGCTTCCGTCTAGCTTCACCACTCCAGCCATGTGGCGTGTCCCTGCCCTCCCTGCAGCCAGGGCTGTGCCAAGCTATTAACACCTGCCAGTTAGTGGGAGAACTATCCCTGTATTTATGTTTGTTGAAACAGCTCCAGAAATGCTTCAAAGAAAACTAATAGCCTTTCAGGAAGGCAAGGTGGGAACATGCAAATGGGAGGTACGTGAGAGCTCAGTGGCCACGGGACATTTTCCCACCCCAGTTACACCAGCACTACATGCTTAGGGTGCATCTAGCATCTGTTTCTTCAAAGAGTTTTCTTCTAGTCTGGATGGTAGACCTGGAAAATCAGGTGTACATGTAAATCATAGAAGTCAAGATGCAAGAAGGCAAGGGAGGCTATCCCTTGGCTGTGGTGTTGCCTCAGATCAGCTTCAGCTGATGGTGAAGCCATGCTGCTTCATGCTGTATATAAATAATCAGTAGCTGGAAGGACAAGTGCGTGGCAAAGCAAGTGGGCCAATGCATCATGGAAGTTGGTCTCTGGCTGATTAGAGTTTGGAGACCACACAGCAAGTGTACTAGCCACTCCACTGTCTTCTTGCTGATGTGAGGACAATGGTTTCATAATGGTAAAAACCACATCAAGTGGGGGTTTTTGTTGGTTATTGACAGACAAAATGTCAGTTGGCAAACACAGGTATTTCCTAGGCTTCTTCGTTTGCTGTTGGCTGGATGTTCTTAGCCATAGACCATAGGGGAGGACACTAGCAGGGGTTAAATCTGGGCCACTGTCCAGCCTGGGATGTTTCTAGTGCTGCTCTGAGCTGGTCCCTCTGAGGTTATCTGTCCTGTTCAGAAAAGGACAGGAGGGGAACAATTCACCTTCCCAGGGCCAGTAGTAGTTTCTTACCTTTGGTGGGGTATGGGGAAACATTATTTCTTCTGCTTTTAAAACAATGCACTCAACTGGACTGAATTTGATGCCATCAGCAAAAAGGCTGCATGTCCATGGCAGGTGTGTGGGGCCCAGCTATTTTAAATGACCTTTGCTCTAAGCAGCTTCAGGTTTTCTACCACCTCGTGTTTTAGACTGATATTACAGCAGGTACGTGCAGCCTGTTTTGCGTACGAAGGCCGGGACTGGTCTACCCCTTTGGGCTGACAGTGCGAGCGCATAGATGTCCATCACCCCAGCGGGATGCGTGCCTGTGTGCAGCTAGCAGAATTGATTTGGCCTTTTACAACGGATAATTCCAGAGGAATATGCTAGTCTCTGACTGCGAGAGAGATTGAGATATTTTTGAATAGGAAACCTGCTTCACAAGCTTCATGGTGGGCATTGCTGAGAATGGTGTGCATATTCTTCTTTAGAAAGGGAGGTTATAGGAACATCGCCTTTGTCTTCAGTGTTAATTGAAAGCAATATTAACATACAATGACTATTTACTGTTTAAAACTGAATTTGCAGGCTTCTTGAGTGCTCTGCAAAGGAGCAGCCTTGTTTCAAAGTGTGGTATTGACTGTAATGAGCTACAACTTTTGTGGAGTGTTTTAAGATGAGGATCTCAGCTCTTCTAACTCAAACCCTTTTCCTGTCATTTGTAGTTAGAAGGCCCATTGATGAAATTACTTGTTGAGCTGTAGAAAGTACAGCATCGTTAATGAAAACTTAAGGCTAGAAAATTAGTTATTCCCAACATCAGAAAACCTAATGAAAAAAAAAAGCTCCCTGCACCCAAACCCTTAACCCTGCATCATTAAATTAATCACTTCATCAATCACTTTAATTTGCATATCTGCCTTGCTAATGGGTGTTAATGTTAATGCTTCTGTTTAAGAAGAGAAAGAGATAGAGGGAGAAGGAAGAAAGTATATTTGCAATATGGACTAATTATCATGTTGGGGTAACCTTGTTTTTGGTAACTGCCTTAGCAAACCATGTGAAGGTTTGATCTCGCCACCTTTCCCATTTGAGTGTGTGAGCCCTTGCACGGGGGCTAAGCACTTCCAAAAGAAATGGAGAAAGATGTGTGTTTGTGGTAATGAGGTCTGAGGTGAGTTTTATGTCCGAGATGACTTTAGTAGCAGTAATTATCTGTACCGAGCTGTTTGTAGGAGTCTCATTTGTGAGCTGGCTCTTTGCTGGATATTTGGCGTTGCTCAACAGCTCCTTGTCACTACGGAGTGTCCGGGCTTGGATGTCTATACTGTCCCAGCTTAGTTAAATGAGGCCTCTTTCCTGGCCAGTTGGAGGCATTAGAATGGGTAACAAACCTGATACAGATCAGAGATAACAAAGGGAGTCAAGTTGGTAAAGCAAAAAAACAGGCACAGGGGAAAACTATATATGTGTGTATATGTTCAAATTAAGAGACTATATATAAGTCTTTGTGGAGTTATTAATATTCTAAGGGAATGTGTTATAGACCAAGAGTATTTCCCTGTACTGCAGGGAAGTACTTGCATATGCTTATACTCATAAATTATTTTTGGTGGGGAAGGTGAGCTGTGTTTTCACTTTGACTCTGTCAATGGATCTTTTGGAAAATGTTATCATTGTAAATGGTGATAAAAGTACTTGTGCCTTTTGTCAGGTCTGGAATTTGATATATTTGGGTTGTGTGAGCCTGAAGAAGAAAAAAAAGTACACTCCATTACCCCTACTTCTATGTTTTTATCAAATATTGCTGCAATCTGTATCTGTTCCACCACTCTCTGGCTGATTTTCTTGACTGAGGAGCAAAGTGAGAATGTGTGAAAGGAGGCAGGGCAATTCTCTTGCGTTCCACAAAGTTTGTGCCATACTGGAGGAAAGTGATGAAGCATTGCACATTACACACTCACATCTTGATGTGCCTTACTGTTCTTGTGCAGTGGGGGCGGGGGGGTGGGGTGCTGGGAATAGATTTTTGAGATGGGCTCGCATCCAGCAATAGTTCAGAGTTTATCAGTGAAATGCTGCAGAGGTGCGCATCCAGCTCTCAAGGCAGCTGGATGAGGTGGGGAACAACTCCTGTGCTGCTGCAAAAGGACAACTCCTGTGCTATCCTGCAATAGCCTCTGACTCTTTTTACACAATTTTCAGGCTTCTATCCTTGTAAAAAATTAACCTTTTAAGTAAAGTTTCCATAACTGGTCACTGTGGAAGTAATGCTTTTTGAAAAAAAATGAAAAATTTAAACTATTCCCCACACCACCAGTTTCTGGCAGTTGCTTCCTGGAGTAAAAATTTGTTAAAAAACAAAAACCAAACCAAACAAACAAAACCCTGAAAAAAAATCAAAACAAAGCAAAAACCCCAAGCCAACAAAATAAACCCCAGGGGAAAAAGGTCCAGCTTCTTGCCTGCATAAAATCATCTGAACAATTAAAATGTGAGCATTTACTTAGCTGTTCCTCATTATAGAAAACTACCAAGCTTCTGTATGAAAATAAGCAAGTAGAAGAGAACCCTCCTGGAAACGTATGTGCCATGGTACTGAGATTGTGGAATAAAACTCCCGCTGTTGTGTTGGGAAATGTCTGGCCAGAAAACTGCTTTTATCCTAAGGAGCATCACTTGTTTGAGACCAGGGTGTTGGTAGGCATCGCACTGCCCTGGCTGGGTTGATTGCATGGGTGGCAGGGTTGCCTCTTGAAGCTTGTTTTATTACAGTTTCTGCAGTTTTGGGGACCACAGGACACGTAGTGTGGTCACTTTAATGTTGTTGCATGAATTCTTCCTTTCCCTGTCTCCTGGCTTTTAAACAGATGTATCGCCAGCGTGTGCTAATGCACTTTTCTGCCTTTGAATGAATGGCTTAATGTGCTTGATTGGCAGGGGGAGTTAATAAATTGGTTCCTCCTGTCAAACTGCTCCGGTACATTGATGGCTTTTGAATTAACTGTAACCACTCGAGGGGAGAAAAAAAGCTAGAGACAGCATTGTTGGACAACTCAATGAAAACATCTGTTCAATTTGCAGTGGTGGTCAGAAGAGTGAATAAGAACTGTGCGCTCCCTCTCTTAAAGATTTATTAATATTGCTCTTTATGCATGGGGGAAAGATTTCAAACACTTGACATTTAATGGTTAGTAACTCAATTTTATTCCATTCATCTGCATGGGTTTGTCAAATGCCTGCACTGTTGAGGCTCTGGTATTGTATCTCGTAGGCTGTCTTTCTGTGTGTGTGCAATTAGAAGGGTGATTTGGTACCTGAATATGGAGGAACCTCTTTTTTTGTATTGATTGTTAGGTTTGAGGTGAGAGATCATATTATGGAACGTAATACCCTTACACAAACAGTGACAGGGCTTCATTTCTTAATCCGCTATTCAGCTTCAAGCTGTTAATTTAAAAATAGAAGCAGGAAAAATACTTTAAAGTGTAGGAAGTCCAAGGGGGAATAATGATTCAGGGTATGGGGAGAAGCGAGGAGCATTTTCACAGGCAGAGATTAATGGTTGTTACTAATGATTTTGGGAAATAGAGGAGAAGATATAGATATGACAGAAGACTATAAAATAAATTCTGGCACTGCAGAAAACCTTGACTCTTGAAACGCACCTTTTGCATATGACAGCAGCACCAAATTAAACACATCCTACTGGGTAAAACAATATTTCTGTACAAAAGAACACTGATGTAAAACTCTATGTAGTGAGAGGGTAAGGCCTGTAAGTGAAAGTAACCACACAGATAGCACCATCCTTCTACTGTATCTGAAACAGCTTTGCTAGCGGCATGAAGGAAAGGGTGAGGATATAAGAATCTCCCTGGCCTCTTCAAGTTGTTCTTTGTCTAGGAAAATTTGTTGCAGTCCTGGGGATGTTGTGTGCAGTCCCGTCAGGTGCAGAGCTGTAGGTGACAGGTTGCAGAAAACGCATCTTCCAGAAGTCATTACCTCTGTACTTCAATGGGGTGAGGGGAAACAATCGTAAATTAAAGTTCCGTATTTGAGAGAGCAAGGGAAAAAAAAATTCCTAAGCTGGTATCATCATGCTGAAAAAGGATGCTCTTGAAGAAACTGTAAAAATTGGCTGGATTCTCCAAGTGTCCACAACCCTGACAGCAAGGGACAGAGGGAGAGTGAGCCCTGCCTGTTTGCTGGCAGATAGAAAAGGTGTCCCGTAGGAAGCAGGGGGATACTGCTAGGGAAGGTTTTAAACTAGGATCTTGGTGTTGGAAGTGCATTTTTTTTCTTTTGCTTTCACACCTTGAGGAAGAAGAGATAATGTATTCTGGTCCTGTTGCAGAACAAGGTTGCAGGGTGTGGAGGAGAGAGCGTTTTAAAATCAATTTGCTGATTTGCAATTTTTTGTCATTAGAAAAACTTGCATTATTTCAATTTCGTTCAAAAACATGCCATCAGGTTGAGGAGGTGTTGGACTGAGCGAGTCATTAGCTGGCTGTGTGATTTCATGTCTCCAATTCCCTTCTTGACCTTTGCTCTGTTGTAGCCCTCAGCACAGCATCTCTGATTCTCAGGGACCCTCTCTGAATTGCTTTGGGATCCTGCTGGGCAGGAGAATGGTGAGGTAGTCTCTGTCGCTTAACTCGCTTCTGTTGAGTGTCACCCCCAGCCCACAGAGCCTCGCATTTTATGCACTGGAAAAGGAAGCCCTGTGGGGGGCTTTTATTGGACACATGTTACAGAGTCTTGAGTGCAAATAATATAGCTTGAGAATAATTTCTTGCTTTCAGGATGGCTCTTGACTATTTTTTCAACTTCGTCTTTTATGGCTAAATTTAACTTACTGGCTTCCTATCCAAGACTCAAAAACCATGGCAGGAGCGCGTGTGTGGTGCTAAACATTACAGAAACCTGATCTTTCTTGCCAGGCTGTTGAGCTGGGGAGGTGTGTGGGAGCTGTATGTTTTGCAAGCTATGCCAAGGTGACGAAGGCTGCCTTGGCCCATGGTATAAATAGCAATTAGCATCTGGCTGCCCTTGCTGGACTTTCTCCATAAAACAGTACAAAGGTCCCTGGACTTGAGGAGAACTGGGGCATTTTACATGAAAATGTTTTCTTAGACATGATGTTGGCCACTCTTTTGGACGTTGCATCCTTTGGGCAGTACCAGCTTGGGCTGGCGTGGCCAGATATGTCTTCAGTAAGGTCATCAGGAAAGGATTTAGTTCTCAAAAATGTTCTTTTCTTCCACAAGGGCCAGAATTTTATAGTTGTGGTTCACACTCAGTAGTCAATGCCCAGCTTTTCTGGCTTGGAATTCCTAAACAGCAGCAGCAGCCTGGGGGCAAAAAAGCTCTGGGTTCATTTGCTGTTCACAAAAATCTCATTAGTTCATATTGAAAGCCAAAAGTGCTGTGCTTCTTCGGTGCCCTGATGTAAAAATCAACTGGAGTCTGTTGGAGATGCTGCTTCCCAGTGTTTCTCCTTCTTCCTTCCCAGAAATATAAGCTCACCTCAAGGACCAGGGATACTGCAGATGGTTCTGTTCTGATTAGCCCTTTGTGTATCCTGCACCATGTATGCAGTGGCATCATCCAGGTGGGCAGATGGATAACTTCCATTGGGATCTTGCTTTGCTAGCACTGATCTACATGTAGCAGCCTCTTCTGAGCAAGGAACAACATCAATATTTGGCTGCCCTGGATAGGTGATGCTGGTAGGGTTGTGTGAGGTGGTGACAAAGGGCTTGGCTGGGCAAGCTGCTTCACCAGGCATGGTCTCCTGCCTGTTATCTGTTAAACCTATCACGTTGTAAAAGTGGAAGTGGCCCCAGGTGGTTGGATAATGGCATCTTTAATTGTGCTGTGAATGAGATTAACTACTTACCTGACAGTTTGACATCTTTATTGTTATTAATGTGTGAATAATTCAGTACATTTTTTTTTACATGTAATTTTGGTAGTGAATGTTTTCCTTTTGTTTGGTAGTATCTGTTACTTTGCTGGTTATGGTTAGGTTTCCAGGCTCCAAGGACAGGAATCCCCGAGGTCAAGGGTTGCTTCTTCGGTTTTTTCCTTCTTAAATGGTAATTGCCATTGGTTTGCAGTTGTTCTCATTTAGTTATTACTTTGAACTCTGAGGAGACTGGTGGCAAGCAAGTCTTCCAAGTCTGGAGTTACTCAGGCCACTGGGGAGGGTGATGGTTTGGCGCAGGTGGGCTCAGGACTGTCTCTCCTAAAGGCCAGTTGGGAGAAACAATATCCATAGGCAGGAAGGGATGACTGGCAGTGTTCTAGAGAGAGATTATGATCCTAAAAACTGGTTATAGGCTTGCATCATTTACCGTTGCCTGACTGAAAGGGAGAAAATTATTCAAAACACTGTTGCCTTACAGTGGAAAAATTACTGGCCATGGGAAACAGCTCCTATTGGGGAGGGGCTGGGGCTGGGTGTAGGTGCCAGCGGGGCTGTGGGTGCTCTGGCAGGGGCTGGGGCCCATCTCTCTGAGCAGCAGGGATGGTAGCTGAGGAAGGTGGGAGGCAGCTGCAATCCGTCAACTCCACGAAAAGTATTTTTTGTGATGTAACTTGCTATTAAATAGGATAACAAGGTCAATAATGCCTCTGCCTGTGAGAGCTTCAGCCAATGCTTCTATCAAAACCAATATTAATTTTCGCTAATTAGGAGCTGCCGCTAATGAGTGTCACAGCTAATTTACCTCATCCATAATGAGGGAGAGGAGGGGGTCAGGCGCCTGGGATAAGAGCCTGCAAAATCTTCCTCTATGCTCTCCCTTTCTCTCTTGGTCAAACATGCATTTGTCACCTGGGGTGGCTTGCCATCTGCAGGGGAGTGGACATGTGTGTTGTCCCCTGCCTCTTCATTGGGAAATGACACTTTGGGGAGGCAGAGAAGGAACCATATGGGAAGATGCACTGTGCAGCAGGTGTTAGCTGGTCCAATCTGAAAGGAATGAGCAGGCGAGTGACTGATCAGGTGAGGCGGAGAGGACTCAGCATCAAGGCATTGCCCAGCCGGCAGTGCTGGCTGATGCCAAGGGGGAGGGAGGCAGGCAACCCACTGGCTTCTGGCAAGAGTGAAAGAGGGGTTTTGGAGCTCAGCTCAAAGCAGCAAGGGAGAAAAAAAGAAGTTGAAAGGGTTTGCAAGGGAAACTTTGGGAAAGAAAAGGATGATTGTTGTCCTGAAGAGGAAATTGTAGCAAAGCATATTTGCTCTTAATTTCAAAAGCCTTTACTGTACATTTTACGCCTGTTGTCTTCCATACCTTTTATCTAAATGACTGCTGTGTACCAGAGCACACAAGCCTGCCTGGAAGACACCCTGACCACAAAGGGATGAAGCAGTTTGTCTGTCCATGTTTGTACAGTCTTCTGACTCCCTAAAGCGAGGTGCTTTGTCTGATAAAGTATTGCTGTGGGTATTTGATTTTGTGACAAGATGGACAAATGTTGCAAAGGACAAGCATGCTTGAAGGGACTGAATTTCTTACCAGATAGCTTGTGTGCCATGCAGGTTGGCTTCCAACACAGGTTGCAGACAGAAGAATTCCACAAATGTTGGCAACAGTACTATCGGAAAGCCAGGTTTGGATTTGGAGTTATCCCTGTTCATCCTGTAAACTTGATCTGACAGCTCACACAAGGGAAGAAAGGATACACTGTCCATTGTGTCTTTCTAAACCAGCTCAGGTTTCATAGTCTATGCTTCCTGAATGGGTTGGAAACCAGGAATTATCCACAGATTATTGTTATAAGTAAGAATACACTAGAGAAATTTGTGGTCTGCTGTCGTTGTTAGGAATGGCCAAAACCGACTGAATAAATGATTCATTGGTTTTATTTACATCACCCTGACTGTAAACCTCAAGAGCCTACCTTGTCAGAATTGATCTGTTCTGCTGGCAAAGGGATGAGAAACATGTGCTATCAGCTCATACTGATGTGTGTCTTAAGGAGGACAGAAGAACTGTTGCCTTGTCCAAGGTAGCTTTCTGAACAGACATCCACCTGTTCGGGGTTTCAGAGGCTTTGAGAAAAGTTTGGCTTTTAGACATATCCTGAGAAACTCTCACAGGATAGTGATGTGCAGAGGACAGACACTCTTGGAAACCATCTTGCCAAGAACATCTTTTTGGAGTATCCTGTGAGATTCGGGTGGGAGCTGCTTGTGGTCCTGGGTCTCATCCATATGCATGATGGGCCCACCAAGTTGGTTTTGCTGTCTGCCCATCTCCAGCTCCCCAGCTAGCACTGGCTTGGACCTGGTTATTTGATTTGTTTGAGCTGTTGGTCTGTGAAATTGCCACTCTGCCCGTGGTAGCTCTCAGTAGGTGTTTTGCCTCTACCTGCTCTAAGGCTCACTGCACCTGCAAATGGCTGGGCTTCTTGACTTGTTTCTCACCAGCTCCTCCTCTGTCTGTCATCAGCCACAGTAGGGAAAAGAGCAGAACAGCAGAGTGGTTGTGAATGGATTTTGCATCCATGTCCTCAGTGTGCTCAGAAGTGATAGGGTTAGTGCTCCCCTGTTTGTCCCAAATGCTTTGGTCTCCAACAGGAACAGGGACAGCTTGTAAGCAAGTCCTAAACAACTTCATACCTTCAAACACAAATTGGGAGCCTGTAGCTTTCCCATAGTCTCCTTTTGCCTCTTCATGGAGACTTTGACACCACTGTCAAATGCCTGTGTTCAAAACAAGTTATAAAGGAGGAAGAATAAAAAATGGAAAGAATGGGATGTAACTATTCCTCAGTGATGCAGTTCTGGTGATGAGGCCTGAGCTTCATGGCCAGCTGCTTGTGCAAAATCAATCTGCATATAGGTCCTCTATGTTCTTTTACAACCTTCAATACAATTGTGCAACCTACCCCGAAGCACACACAGTCCAATGTTTCCTTTGGCCAGAGCAAGTCCAGTGGTTGATCCACTCTGAGCTCTGCTTGGGAAGTTGGCAACAACAAACTTTTCAAGGCCAAAGAAAACTCTTTGTTAGAGGGTTTTCTAGCTAAGTTTGCTGAACCTTGCAGGTCAGCTCTAATCTGAAGGGCAGTAGTTATAACACATTGCTTTGTGTCATCTGCAGGACACTTTTTTTCCCCCTCCTTGAAGCCTCTCACTATCCCCATCCCAGCTGTGTACAGTGCTGGAAGCAACAGTGACAGAACAGCATGTACCATAGATAAGGAAGATGGGTCGTTGCTCTTCTTGTTGACCCAGCCTCCAGCAAAAAGACACAACTTGCTAATATGTTACTAGCACCAGACGAATGTCTGGGAAATCTTTAGGGGGAAATCCCATCCTAGAGAGATTATGCAGTGTGACTGCACTGTCTTTGGATGACAAATATGTGGGGTTTTGTTAATGTGTTGGATGATGATGTATTTTCGAGGTTTACCTTGATTTTCTATGGTACTTATTGGCTGTTGGAGTTGCAGTACCAGTCACGCTACGAAGATAATAGCTTGGTGCTGGCAGTGAAGTATAAGCAAACAGCGCATCTGTGAACTCCTTGATGGTATTTGTGCATAGGAAGATGTAGCCTCATGCATCAAATGTCTTGTGGCAACGAATTGCTGATCATTGCAAAGGACGAGTTGGAGGGAGTTTGCAAACCTCTCATTTTAGCTGAGCAAGAGCTGGTGAGACTTGCTCTTCTGGGTCAGGTGGTGGACTTCTTTTTTTCTTTGTATGTATATGTTTGCCCCGTCCATTGAGGATGTGGAGTTTGGAAGGAGGGGGCTTTCAAACTAGGGTGTCGTTTTGTTCTCCGGTGTAATGGTACGGCTGGAGCTCTGCTGGTGAAAACGTGTTCTCACTGAGCAGATGAGTTCTGTGGGACTGCTCAGGCAGCTTGAGGCTGAGCACACTTGCTGGTGGATATCCCCCTCCCCTGTTCTCCTGTGTGCCCTTTTTTGGGGACCAAGGTGACTGAGAAAGTTTCCTTGCACTTATTGCCCGGGAAAAGCGACCTTCAGGCAGAGTAATTCTTGGGAATAAGCTTCCCCAACTGTGACAGATTTGACTATAAATCTCCAGTATTAATGCCCAGCTTCCCAAGGTCTGTCATCTTGTGTGCTGGTGAAGCACATGAGTTGCTCAAAAACAACGTACCAACTCATCAGTCATTTTGGAGGCATGTCAGAAAGCTGTTGCTGCAAACAGGGAGGTTGAAGGAAGCCTGCAAGCACGCTTGTGTGGGGCTACACAGAACAGATGGGAGAACATCCTCAGCTGGGAGCATACACAAGCATTCCTAAAATCTGAGAAGGCTGGGATTCTATCATGTGCAAGAGACCAAATTGAAAGAGAAAGAAGAGGTTTGTATATGAGGTCTTTTACAGCTTTAAAATATCCAGGATGAGAAGACTGGATTTGAAAGTTTCATTGCTGTCAAATGGCTGAGACTTTCACGGGATCCAATCCAGCTGCACAGCAGTCCTGACCTGCGTAGATGCCCAGGGCTGGGTGGAGGTTCACCCAACACATTGTCCTTTACACTTCTCAGTGTTTGGTCTCTCTGTTATATCCCAAAGTGCCCTGCAGTCTGTGGGAGCAGGATGCAGGTACTGCTTGAAGCCATGCATTTTCCTTGGGAGAGCAGCTGTGAACGCCCACACCAGGCTTGCCTTTGTGAGGGTCGCTGCCGGTTCAATGCCACGTTAGCAGCAAATAATGCCAGCACCCAGCCAGCTGCCACCCGCTTCAGGAGGACAGCTCTGTTGCAATTGTTAACGTGATTTTGTTTGTCTTTCTTTTTGATTAGCTCCATGAATAATTCTGAAAGTGGAAGGGATTGTCTCTTTTTTCTTTTATGGAAGGAGTCAGACTGGTTTTAAAATCGACTCAACGTGAGTATCTCTTATTGGTATAAGCATTAAGTTAGTTATGAATTTCTTGCACTTTGAGTCCTAGGAAAATCCTTCCCTGATTCCTCTTGCATTCACTCTTGGTTAATAAGGCTTATTAGCACTCTCTAATAATGACAGATATAATCTCAGTCCACATTTGAGGAAATTTGGTGCGCTATCTAGGCCAGGGTGCTCTCTGAATCCTGCCAAGGACAAGGGCTAGAGTAAAGGACAACCAAAAGCGAAGAATGATGACTATCCTTTAATGGGAAAAGAGGATGACACTAAGTTGGGAGAAAGCGTTGATCTGCTTGAGGGTAGGGAGGCTCTGCAGAGGGATCTGGATAGGCTGGATTGATGGGCTGAGACCAAAGGTATGAGATTCAACAAGGCCAAGTGCTGAGTCCTGCACTTGGGACACAGCAACCCCATGCAGCGATACAGGCTTGAGGAAGAGTGGCCAGAAAGCTGCCTTGTGGAAAAGGGCCTGAGGGTGTTGGTTAACAGTCAACTGAATATGAATCAGCAATGTGGTCAAGAAGGCAAATGGCATCTTTGTCTGTATCAGAAACACCATGGCCAGCAGGACTAGGGAAGTGATTGTGCCTCTGTGCTCGGCATTGGTGGCCACGCCTCAAATCCTGTGTTCAGTTTTGGGCCTCTCACTACAAGAAGGACATTGAGGTGCTGCCTTATGTCCAGAGAAGGGCAACAAAGCGGGGTTCTCAGGCACTGGAACAGGCTGCTCAGGGAAGTGGTTGAGTCACCTCCTGGAGGTATTTAAAAGACAGATAGATGATGTGCTCAGGGATCTGGTTTAGTAGTGGGCAGGTACAGTTGGACTCAATCTCAAAAGTCTTTTTCAATCAAATGATTTTGTGATTCTTATTGATGGCAGCAAAATGTTCACTACCCGTATAAAAGCACTGTACGTGAGTGCCTGTGGTGTGGTTGGGTTGATAGAGTTGAGTGTAGTTTAGGTTTTGTTTGAGATTTTCAGCTGTGTCTCATTTTGTGGAGTTTGCCAATGCTTGCTAGCTACTGGGGGAATGTTCCTGGGGCTGCAGGATTTCTCCTTCTTTCAGGTCTGATGCACTGAGACTGTCATTCTCATGAGGTCTTTCTGTAGAGCCAATGGTCCAAATGGGTGGCCAGGGACTCAAAATCTGCAAATCGTAGTTTCAAGTGGAGAGAGCAGAATGGATTTTCTTCATCCAGGAAAAGGTCAAATAGCACAGGAAATGCTCAGTTCTTGCAAACAGGTGTTCCCAGTTGAAACTCATAGCACTGATCTGCCCTATCCATGCTTCCATTGTGCCTTGAGGAGGAAGGTGCACCTTGGTTAGACCGTGTTCTTCCTCGTAGGAATGTTGTTCTGAGCAGATATCGCTTCCAGACTGGTTTCTCAGCCCCTCTGGGATGTATTTGTGGTGCAGTGCAGTTCAGTTCAGTGCAGTGCAGTTCAGTTCAGTGCAGTGCCGTTCAGTTCAGTGCAGTGCAAAGTCCTTCGAGAGAAGGAAGCTGAATTTGAAGCTCTTGCAGGATCTGACAGCATAAGTACCAGCTTGCTGAGAGGACACTTGAGAAGTGCAGGAGGTTTCTGTGCTGCGAAGGGACCTATTTGGCATGTGAGTTAGAGGCTGCTCTGTCAAAGGAGCTGGGAAAATACTCTACATGATGCAGCTGCCAGGGCAGACGTGGCTGGCACTTGACTTTGATAAGTACAAGTAGCTGTTGGCAAGTAGATACTGAATTTGGTGGTCAGTACTGATTTCTCTCTCAATCGGGACATCAGACCAAAGATAAGCTTTGAAAGTCTTTACTTTGGGCAATTGGAAGAAAAAGCCTAAAACTGTGCCTTATAGGATCGCTTTTCTCTTTATAGATTTCCACTTTTAGAACAGTCTGTGAAACCTCAGTGATTGCTTTTGTTTTGCCTTCAAACAACCTGGCAGCTGGGATTTAGCATGGAGTTCTGTTTTCAGTTTGCATTTTAAAACATTATTTTTATGTATGACTAAGGCAGTATTTTTGGGCACAGGCTGATCTGGACACCAACTCTGACACAGCTTGTTGAAAGAGTACATGTAGCTGGGCTGTTGCCTTGATCGTGGGGAATGTCCCAGGCTGACGTGTGCCTCAGAATGGGGGTCCCACTGCAGTGACCAACACAGTGATTGGGGTGGGGCTCTTGGGAAGTCTCCTGTTGAACATAACAGCACAGTGGGGTAAAAGACCAGGAATGGAAGGTCGTCTTCTTGATGTCTCTTAATATTGGGTCATCTTGCTGGTCTTCTACCTATCTCTTAAGTGAATATAACACTATAGAGAAATGGCAGCATGTAAAAGTGGTGGATGAAAGCTGAGCCCTGCTGACATCCCCAGGGCAGGGTCCTGCCTATTACTCTTCATCAGCCTCATCCCATGTAGCTTTAGGTCTGCAATACCGAGGGATTTGCAAGCATCACCGCTTCCCTGTGCAACACTTGTTTCTCTATGTTAACATCATGAGGAAGATCATGAAATAACTATTTCACTTCTCCTAAACATAAAATTTGTCTTGTTCTTAAACAGTAAAGAATTACCTAGGGTGTTGAGTGCCCCTCAGCCTCTGCTAAAATGCATCATTCTCTGGAGCAAAGCTTGATGGCAGTGAGGAAGACAACTGCCTTAGAACAATGTGGTGTAGAAGACTAAAACTGTTCTGGTAGGAGGATTTGTGACTTCAGACATGTCACACATACTGTATGAGCTACAATTTGTGGTACACAGGCAAGGAAGAGTCTGGGCTTGTTGCATGCCTGAGGGATCACATCAGTCTTGGAAATAGTCCTTCACTGCTTCCTTTTTCACCCCATTTTCTCCTGCTGCGTGATGAAATTCCTGCAGCAAATGTTCCCTGGAGTTTTGAGACAAAATGCACCTGGACAGATAGGATCCTGAACAAGGAGGCCCATGGGTGCTTTCAAGATGTTGTGGAAGCTACTGTAAGATGTTTTCATTGATGTTTTGCATAAAGTCAATTTAATTCTGGTATTCAGCTCTGTTCTTGTTCTTTGTGACAACTTATGTGCAAGTTGCTTTGTGGTTTTTAAGGACATTTGGGCAGGCTGAATGCTCTGCATTTGTGTGAGGGTATGAGGTTTTTTTGCAGGTGCTTCCACAGAAAGCTCTTTTTTAGAGATACATTACATTTCATCCAGATGCAAAGGCGTTCCCACCTGGCCACAGTGACCATTTACATGGTGTGAACAACCAGTTGCCAATACTCAGAGCAACAGTTGTAGAACCATTTAGCAAGAAATCCTTTGTCTGAAATATGTTTTTAATAAACTATTCACTGAATATGTTCAAATAACCAATAAATTCCTGCAAATCCAAGTCTATTTGCAGACAACTCACAAATGAGAGAAGGGTTCAATTAATTTAGCCTTAGTCACTAGGGATAATTGTCCAGCTGTAAAAGAGATCTCCAGATGTTTGTTTGCAGAAGAGTATGCTTTCCTAGGAAAAGAAAAACACTCGTGGGTATATTAACTCAGACACAAGTTTACAGCTGTGTGCTTGTGCGCTCTGCCTTGCACTCCCACCAGCAAATGTAGAGCTCTGTTCCAAGGTTTCCTCTTGCAATAAACAGCCTCTTTATTTCTTGCTCGTTGTCCTCCTGGCCAAGTTTAGACATCTGTGACGTGCAAAGTGAGGTAATAGCCCTGTGAAAGCCTCTCAGGCTTCAACAAATATCACCCTTGCTGTGCTCTGGTATGTACCATGAGTTGCAAGTACAGCTGGGCTGTTGCTGATTCCAGTTCAGAATGATGTGGCTTGACTTTTGCCTTTTATTTGGGTGAGTTTGCTGCACAGGACAAGACGCTGTGTGTTGTATCGGGGCTGCTAGGAGCTTGCAGGGAAAGCGGAAGAGTTTTGGTAGTTGGAAAAGGGGAATGCTCTCAATTTAGTTTTATCTGTTGACTGGAGCTCTACCCAACTTCTACCAAAGGAGCTTGGCTTTATCAATGTTTTGGAATTGTCAGTCCAGTGTGCTCCATCAGTTTCCCTCAGTCTTATTTTGTTTCTGTTGTTAGACAATCCAAGCTGGTTTTGAAGCCCAGTAGCTGAAGTGTCCCATTACTCACAGGAGAGAGGACAATAGAACATGGGGCCACTCTTAAATGTCTTTCCCCCTCAGCGTCATTAATAACCGTAATGCTGGCATCACTTGCTCCTAAATAGCCTCATTTATCAACAAGCAATTTACTGCAGCACTGTAGTGGGGACGCAGATAAGCTTGTGCCTCAGATACTCAGGCACCACATGCCAAGTCTCCCCCCGCTTTCTCTTTGGCATTTGAGAGGGAGGGAGGCATGGTAGGAAATGTTCTATCAAAGATGTGGCAGTTGTTTCTAGCCCCAAGGAGTTGAGTTGTGCTCAGAGGAAGGCAGCCTCAAGACCAGGACTGGTGGATGGAAAGGGTAGATGAGTTGCACGTGTTGCATTTCCCCAGGCTGTCACCTTTGTGGAGAGTTTTCCAAGTGTCTGGTTGTTTCTCTTGGGTATCTTAAGGGTTTAGTTTGATTTTTTGAGGGGTGAGAAGAGCAGGAAATGTAATCTTTCCAAAACTGGCCGCATTGGGCTTCAAATTTCTGTTCTGTTTCTGTACCTTGCTTTCATTGCAACCATACCTTGGAGACCTAGAGGTGCAAACTCATCTTGAGAGAGAAATCAAGAAGGGATTTCACTGGATCTTCATTATAACAAGGCAGAATTCATCATCCAGCACGTTTTGAAATCTCAAAGAGTTACAGTGACACTCCAAGGCCAATTTGCTTACGGATCTGAAATCTGTAGACAAAAATCTGACCCCTGGTACCATTTCCTTCTGGCTTTGGGACTTTGACGTACATATCAAAGCATGCTTATGCTGGAGCAAAATACCCTGCAATCTTTGGGCTGAGAAGGCCTATATTTACTTGTTCCCCTGAACCATTCAGAGAGCAGAGCAGCTGGGCTGTAGGCAAGCTGTAGCACTAAAGGTTTTGTATTCCCTGCGCGACTGAGAGCCTCGGGGATGTTTCATCTTTTGTAAGGCACAGATGAGATTTCAAACAAGATGTGAATGAATCCTGCTCGAACTTCACTTGTGCAAGTCAGATTTGCTGACAGGTCTTTTTCTTTTCCCTATTCATATTGATCAGCTCCTCAGCTTGACAGGGTTGCTGGTGGAGGAAGCAGCTCACAGGCAGCACTATTTCAGAGGTGGCATTTTACACTCTGGCTCATCCCTGTTACTGGAGCAGCACAGCTGGTGTCCTACCAATGCACCATTGATGGAGCAGTTCAGCACTGATGTTTGCACAACTTCTCTATCAGCGTTGCAGGCATCGTTGTCTTACTGTTTTGGGGGGTGTTTTACACCCTACGGATGTCTCGCAGTGCTGCTTCATACCTGACCTGGTCCATAGGCATTGCAATCTGTCCCAGTTTAGCCCACTCTCTGACCAGGCCAGTAACTAAAACTGGGCAGCCTTCAGTCCCAATTACACAGCCATCCCACCCAGGAATGGGAAAAGGGGAAATGAGAGACAAACTGACTGTGGGTTGGAAACTAATGTTAAAACAGTTTTAATGCAACAACAATAATAAAAGAAAATTAACAATGTTAATAAGAAAATAGTAAAATATATACAAGTATACAAAAACCCAATTTCAACTCCCCCTGGTAACCCTATGTTACTGCTGAGGCTGCAGGGCAGGTGTGGGGAAGGTCCCTGGACTGGACTCAGCATCAGGTGGGAGCTGGACTTGGGAACACATGGATCAGTTCAGGGGCAGGCAGACAGACAAGATCCTCCCTGAATGTTGGCCGTTGAAGAAGAGGACTGAGAAGAGACCAACCCTCCTGATCTCTGAGCTTTTATACCGAGTGTGACATGTGGAAGTATGGAATACTTTGCTGGCCAGGCCCGATCTCCTGTCCTGTCTGCACCTCCCTGCAGGTTCAACCACCCTTGCCAGCAACTCTGGGATGACCTTAACTTACATGGGAGTAGGTGTGAGCAGTGGCCCCTCTGCACACCGGTGTCCCTTGATGATAGCTATCAGGCTGAAAATTGGAGAAAAATGTTCCCCTTCCATCCAAACCATCAGATAGTGTAGCTCACTTTATCTCTGACCTCATATTAATTGAACAGCTTCTCTTTTCCAATTAATGCAAAGTTATGTTACCTTGTCCATTTAAGATGCCAACTACTGCGTGTGTTATCTTACTCATAAATAATTAATTTACACCAGGTAGCAAAGCACCTCATTAACTTGACTTCTGGGGTCCTGCTTTTCTTCTGTTTGTTCTGGTGTGTTTCTGGAAAGCTTGCTGTGGTCAAAGAGAAATGATGAACTCGAGAATGCTGGGTTAGGTTCATCTTCTGATCTCCTCTGCCCTCCTGCTTTCTGCACTGGCTGTGCATGTACCCCTGTTTTTCCAAACTGAAGTGGCTCCCATCTGAATGATCTCACTGGAGCTCCTGTTACTTCGTTGCATCCACTGAGTAGAAAGTAGTTCCTGGAGCCAGGATTTGGTTTCAGTCCTCCCTACTGTCCCAGCTGTTTGAGCTAGTTGGTACTTTCTGGACATATGGTAACTCTGTCTTCCACCTGCTCTGGACCTCCCTTTCTGGAAGGGATAGTAACATCTTGTCTGTCTTGATGGCATATTTTGGCTTGATTATCCCCTAGGCAAACATTGTCTAACCTTTCCTAGTGAGAATGCATGATCTGCTTCAATTGGCTACCCAGTCTTTATGTCTAGCTGGCAGATGTCTCTGAAAATGTGGGTGCTCAGCAAACCTGCTGCTGGTTTTAGCTGGCAAGACACCTCTCTAATCGAAAAGGGAAGTCACAACAGGTCACTTGGTGAAATGGTTTCTTCTGACCTGTGAACCCTTTTGCATGGTGTTGTGGTTTCTCTGGCAGGAGTCAGGAGTCTTGTTATCTCTATTCTTGCCAGCTGGCAGTCAAAATGCAAGCTTGCCAGGCTCTGTTATGAGAAAGAGTCCTCTGCCCTTTGGCTCCTCAAATGGGACAGGCCCCAGTACTGTGCTGCTGCTGACTAGTCTCTGTGCTTGCCTGTGCAGTTTGTTTGGTCGGTTGGCACAGTTTCTTGTTTCTGGGGCCACACTGACTCTACACTAACGTTGCTCACTACAGAAAGCCTTCAGCCACGTGGTTCTGCCCTTAATATCCATGTTAATTTAGACTTCATTGGAGTGATTATTTTGGAAGAGTTTTTCCCAAACCCTGTCTCTCTGGATAGTCCGTAAAAACTATAGGAGTGTGGTCTCCTCACTATGTCCATGAAGACTAAACTTAATTGCCCTGAGAGAGATGGGATGTCCTGTTCCCTTCTTGTGCTCGTTCATGTTGATAGGGTGGCTGGCAACCGTGTCTTTTAAAGAAAAAGATTTACGACCCGAAGGAGGGACACTCAGCTCAGGTCAGCTATTATTTTCATGAAACTTGTAGGAATGCTGTTTTCTGTGGTGCAAATCCTTCTCCTGTGTTTGGCTGTAACTTGCCAGGGAGGCTCCTGAGTTGTTGGGAAGGGGATAGTCACGGTCATTGCTGGGAGTGCCTGCTGTGAAAGCACCTGGGTAGCCTCTGTTGAGCAGGTTTTTAAATTAACTGGGCATCCCACTTACATGTGTGTCTGTTTTTTTTTTTTCAGAGAAGCATAGTCTTCTAAAAGTTGTCCATCAAGGTAGACGTTGCCTTCAAAAATGGCATTTGGGGAGGGGGTGCTGAAGCCTGCATGAGATCTGAGGTTTGTACGGATGGAAGTGTGTCTATCGTGGGTCTTTCTGATAAGGTTGGGATGTGTGAGTATAAGGGGCGATTTAATGGTGAACAACTCTCCTTAGCATTAAGTAGACTCAGTTAAATATCTTACCAGTGACCAGAAGTCCTGAGTCCCCTCCAGTGGCCTTCACCTCTGTCTTGGAGCTTGCTCAGTGCCCAGGCACTGGTGGGAAACCACTGTGAGGGTGAATGTCTTACCATCACTGATGATCTTGGTTTTCTTCCTTTTACTGAGCTGTGATATTCATGCAGAAGAGAACTGGGTGGTGTTTCTCTCCACCTCCACTGATACCTGTGACAGAGTTTCCTTTGACCTATGAGTGTTTAATTAGTTAAAAAATGGGCTCTCTTCTTTTTGGAGGGAGGTGGGGAGGTCAGGAGGAGGCAGAAAGGAACAAAGGAAATATTCCATCTTCTTTCTCGGCTGTTTCTTATTTCAAAAATTAATTAGAAAAGGATATTCTATGGATTTAGGGTTTAAACTTTGTGTCAGAAATGTTAATCAAGACTGCATTAACTAGGTTTTCCCTGAGGAGTGAGTGGGGGGGGGCCTCGTATGTAGAATGTTTGGGGTGTTTCAGAGACAGGTTTGAGCTGGCATGGAGCGATGCTCATGGGGGTATTTGGTAGTGTAGCGATGCGGAGGGAATTGGTTTGCCTTCACAGGTGGGGCGCACTTTCCTCCCTGCTCCCCAGAGCTGCTAAAGCTGGGGTTTGGCTCTCATCTTGTCATGCTTCTGGGGCTATTCTAAGATCATTTCTGTAGCATCTTTTCCAGGCCCGTTTTAAAAGCCCTCAGGCAACACTGGGGATTTTTGCAATTTTTAACACCTCAGTAGATTTCACTGCTGGGAAGTTTCTGCTAACCCCGGATTTATGTTTTCCACTGCTTTTTCAGTTCATCCTTCCTCCTCCCACCCCTAAACATGTGTCTCATTAATAGTTGTTAGTGACACGAGGGCATCTCCAAGGAACAAGGCAGCATCTACTATTTGGGGGATTTAAGAGTCCCCTTCCCCAGCCTGCTAGGCTAAGATGTGTGGATATGGATGAAGATCTCTGTCTGATTTCCAGTTTGCAGAGCTTGGAAATGAAGGCGATGTTCCTGCCATGTTTGAATTGGAAATGGTCTCGCCTGCTTTGTATCATCTTGCCTATGTTGCCGAGAATTGCCTCAGTCTTCAGGAAACCTAAGCCTTCATCGGAGGCTACTCCTGGGCTGATGGGACACTTTGTGCATTCCTTTCTTCAGCTCCATTTACAGCTTTGCTGTGAAATATCAAGTTAATGTTGTGTGATTTCCCGCTTTATAATCCCACATTACTAAGTGCTTGTGCTTCTCTTGTTGTTTATTTCCCTCTACTCCTCCTTTCACATTTAATCTGTAAGTTTACCAGGCATGGACTTCCCTCTCTGGAAAGTACCTGAATACTTTAATTTCACAAGTTTCTGCTGCTCCTCTTGTTCTCTGACCCTTCTCAGACAGAGTTGCAAGTAAACCACTGGTTAATTTCCTTTTAAAATTAGTTTAAATCTAAGTGATTGGAATGTTTGGCTTGCCTGCAGACCTCGTCTTTGTGATGAAGCTGCACTGCTCCGGGATCTGCTTGAGAACAGCATTGCACCCAGACTGGAACTGGCTCCTCTTCTCTTTCCTGTTGTGAGGATGAAGAGGGAAGGACAGATATCAATAAAAGTGAATGAGACTTTTTGACAAAGCAGCTTCTGTGAGGGAACTTATTTTTTATGGTGCAAACAATGGATGGAGCAAAATTTGCATAAATCTCATTAGAAAAAATGTACAAGTTTCATAAATCTTGTGATAAATTAATGTGATATCATTCCAAATGTGATGTATTAATTTTAGGATGAATGGGTCTGTGATCATTGTTGGTAATTATGAGGCTCCAAGGTGGTGTGGAGAGGAAATTATTTTTAAGAGGGCTTTTCAAGTGCAGGAACTCTTTTCACACCAGGAATATCTTAACAGACCCAGACTCCTTCTTTTACAAGTCTTTCTCTTCTTTTACTCTCCTGGGATTTTTTTTTTTGATGCAATTGTGTTTGCATCTCCCTCTCATGCTGATACAGCTTATTCCTTTAGAAAGAAAAGGAAACAAAAGTCCTTTCAGCTTTTTCAAACTATCCATGTTCTCCCTTGACCCAGGGACTGTGGGTGTTGTAGTGAACCAGAGGGCAAAACTGCTGGTTCCTTGCCTCAGCAGGCAGGGAGAAAGGAGAGGCAGGCACCTCCTTGAGCCCACTGCTGTTTGCAGGGGTGTTACACAAGCAGGTGCATTTTTTAAAATCCCTCTTTTTCAAGGCAGATCTAGAGATGCTACAGTGGTACTAAGGCATATTGATGATTTTGGTAGCAAAGTGCCAGCCTGGCTGGAGAGTTCGGGTTAGTAAACTCCTGCCTCTAAACGACAGAGGTGCCAAGGAGCAAAGGCTGTGACTCCCAGCCACTAGGAAGACACAGCTCTGGGATGAAGACAAATGTCTTAAACTGGTTTCAGAGAGCTTACTCTATCTGTGGTGCTGTAAGACCTGTTTGAAGACTGATGGTGGGGAATTGCTGTGTCTTAACAGTGTTGAGGCAGGTCTTGACTTTAACTGGAAGGTTCCTTCTTCTCTGCCCATGTGTGCATGCCAGCAGCCCACTGGCTGCCTGTACAGCATCTACTGGGGGTCCTCACCTATTTTGCTTACTTTAATGATAATGTCAAAACCAGTTGCAATATACCCTTGGGTTCTGTAGATTTGTCCCCACTTTTGTTTCCCTTGTAGAGTTAACCAGAGTGTTTGGCAAGTAGCAAAGTAAACCAAAAAAGCCCTCTGTTTTGGCTGCTCTTGGCTCTTCTTTATCTGCTACTGTGCTCTTCTCTTTAAACAGCTTTAAACACCTTTTTAAACATCTCTGAGAGAACTTTGAGGAACGGAGGCAGGGCAATGCCTCTTTCTGAGTTTTACCACTGGCTGTCAGCTCTGCTTATGGATTCTGTCTCACCACTGACTCCCCACTTAAAATAACTAAATGCAGCAGAGAAATTACAGACTCTGTCTCCTGCTCTGGCTTTGAGCATCCGAGGAGCTAGGAAAAACTCTCTCCTCTACCTCTTGCTTCCCAGCTTGATAAACTCCTTCAGAAATGGTTTTGACTGTACAGATTTGCTTTTCTTCTTTTCTGTCACCTTCGTGTTTGGCATCTTTCTCTCCCGTACATGATAGCAGTAGTGCATGTGGTTCCTGGACCAACATGCCCTTGGCTTTCCCCCTCTACTGGTGAAGACCTCATGTTTTTCTGATGGCAGAAACTGTTTATTTTTTTTATTTATTATGAGAGCCTTTTTAAAAAGTTGCTGATGTCTTCCTGCCCTTTTTCATTTGCTTTGCAACATGGTAATTGGAGAGGAGGCAGCCTTGGTAGTAGGGTAAGCTGATGCTTCCCATTAACACCTGGAAAGTGAAGCATGTAACCTTGAGCTCAACTTGAGTTGTAAAGGTGGAAACTTTCTTTGCTGAGTGGTTCTGGAAACTTTTGGCTCAAGTGAGTGAGGACAGAGTATCTGTTGAAGTTGTGTTTGGGAGATGAGCTGGAAGCCACCTGCTTTTGGGGAAAGATGGATGAATGGGTTGACCTGGTATCTGTAATGTGCTTTCAGGTATCCCCGAGGGTATCTGAATGATGCTGGCTATGGTTAAATCTCAGTATGCTTGTGTGACATCAGTTTTACTGTTATTGTTCACCCAAGACATGCTCCAGCTGCGAGGAGCAAGATCTTCCAGCAGTTGCAGTCTGGAGCATGTGGTTGTTAGCCTTTGGAAGCCATATCTTCTGAGTAATTTATGACTATCTGTGATATGGACATGGAAAATGCTCCAGGAGGCTGGGGCTGACTGGGAGGATGGCAGGAATGAAGATGGAAATTCCCTGAGCCCAAGTGTGCTTTGGTTGGTCTCCTAGCCCCCGGCACTGTGCCCACACTCCCACCCCTGCCTTCACATTTGGTGGTTCCTTCTGTGCATACTATCCCAGCTCTGGGCTCATGCTCTCTGGGAAAGCAATGATGCTTCTTCCCAAACACGGGAACAACTCCCACTTGCTGTGGCCACCTGCCTGATTTTGCTTTAGTTTCTTTGCTAGGGAGTCACTGTCCTTCTCTCTCCCTCATGTAGCTCAGAGATGGTTCGGCAGCACAGAAATATTGGCGTTTCATCTGTTCTTTTAAAAAAGTCTTTGGGAAAACATCACGGAAGGGCTTTTTTTCTTCGTTTATTTTTTTTCTGAAAGGTGAAAGGGAAAATGAATTACGGGTAAAGAAAAAGGAGCAGGTGATAAATGAGGAGAACAGGGTTTGAATTTCAAGATCAGATCCATCAAATTCTGACACCAAGCACATCAGAGGCCAGACTGCTGTGATGAACTGGGCTAATTGGAGATGCCTGTGCTGGGGTGACTGGGGCAGGAAGGCAGGCCTGCTGGCTAGCAGCTAACATCAGGAGTGTCATGGGAGAAGCAAATGAATCCTGATTGTCCCATCTGCCTTTAAGGAAGAAAGGCGGAAGAGCCAAAAAAATCTGGTGGTAGCTACTTCAGAGCAAAAGTGTGGCAGTGGCTTTGATGTAAGCAGATTCCTTGCTCACACCCTCCTTGCAGCAGGGTGTGGATGCTAAAATGATTTTTGTGTAAATAAATTTGTACTGGTTGGAGAAGTTGAGTAGCAACTGAGGGCTGTCTGTGGCAGCTTGTGACCTTAGTTGGTGACAATAGGCATAAGGCTGCCTCCCTCCCCAGCCTCTGATCCATGCTCCTGCTACTTAGAAATTTCTGACTTTTTATTCTGCAAACTCCCTTGCTGTGGCACTGACAGGCTCTCGACTGCTTTTGGTAGTGGTGGCAGAAGCCAGGGAGCCAAGAAGCTGCATGGTGACTGTATCCACAGATATGATCCAAAGCCTGGGGTGAGGGTGAGAAACAGTGAGCCAAGGAGAAACAGGCACTGTTTTAAAATGCTTTTCATAGTAAAGTGTAGTTGATGCCAGAAGTCTTGATTCCGAAAACCATTGTGGTCAATGGAGAGATTCCTATAAACTCTACTTGGTTATAGATCGGACCTTTTACAAGAGCGTCTTATTAAGAAACTACTTACAAATCTGCCCCTTCCCTTGAAACCCAGTGCCCTCCATCCTACCCCAACTCACCTCTGTGCAGACTGTGTCAGCATCTTGCTCTACCAGCTTCTTCATTCCCTGACTCTTTCCCTAGCGCTTGACACTTCAAAAACTTTTCAGTGGCTCTGAGATCCTTTGGACATCTCCTTTCTCACCCTCCTCCTGGAATCAAGAGGAATTGGAAGGGCCTAGTCCCTTTGTTTACTTTTTTCATGGTAAAATGGAAGGGCAAGAAAAATAAAGGTTTACAGCTGCAAAGCAAAATGCTGGGACAGGAGTTGACTGGTGGAGGAAAGTGCACTCCCTAAAGCAGCCAGACTAGCAGGAACAAAATAAGAGACAACAACAATGAAAATCTCCCAAGGTCAATCAAAGTTCAAGACCTGCAGAAACAAGAAAATTTGTGTATATGTGAGAAAGGGAGAAGTAGCAGTGATTGAGAGAACAGAGGCAAAAGGAGACAAGATAAATTGTGATTATCTGGTGGAATCAAGACACTTAACTGCCCTGTCTGATTCCTGAGGGGAAAAAAATGGAGCCTATAACTTTGCACTGCAAAAGGATAATTTGTCCCTGTGTCCTCAGCCCTTGCTGGAGCCAGGTCAGTGCTTGGGTTTGTGGTGGCTCACAAACAGCATCCTTGACATCGCCTGGAAAGAGCCAGGGTACACTATCTTCCTTTGCAAGTGTCCTGAGAGGGGTTTCTGAGAGATGTGGTGCTCCTGAGACTTTCAGTATCATGGTGAATGAGCCCAGCGTACTCCACTGTGGTTTCCTCTCACTCTGTCCTGCACGTCTGGTTTACACCATGTGCCTAAGCTTAGAATTCTCCTGGAGTAAAGCTTGCAAAAGTCAGAATAACAAATGACAAAGTGATTGTAAAAACTCATTTCTTATTTCAGGGAGTTTCTCATTATCTTCTCTTTCATTTGTTATTTTGATCTGTATTTTATGCGGTTTTTTTCTATAATGAATTAGGAGGTGCTTTTCAGTTAGGATGGTGATTATTGGCTGATGGACAGGTAAGGGAATGGATAAAATAGCTCTTAATTTTTGGACCCTCACATGTGAAGATTTGTTTAAGATTGTATTTTCCTGTAATACAGGAAAACAATGTGCAGCTTACCTTTTAATGTTCTGAGCTGCCTTATTTATGTCCTAATGAAGTTTCTTGTTTCCAACAGATAAGAGAGAAAAGTTGAGGAGAATATAAGCACTGAATGCTCTTTTTCCTATTTTCACCTGCTAAATTTGTGCTTGACCAGAGAGCAGTCAAGCCCAGCATGCTGTTTCACAGGGGTCTGACTTTGCATATCAGCAGCCTGGCAGGAGTGAGAAATGCAGGTGGGATGATGCACTCTGCCCAGAAATGCTTTGTTCTCCAGGTTATCCTGAATTTGGGAACAAAGTTTTCTTTTAGTGAGAGGTAGCTATCGTAGAATCATAGAATGGATTGTGTTGGAAGGGACCTTAAAACCATCTAGTTCCAATCCCCCTGCCATGGACAGCGACACCTCCCACTAGACCAGGCTGCTCAAGACCCCATCTAACCTGGCCTATGAAGTGAGTTAGGGAAAAGTTAAATGTACATTTTCTGGCTGACTTATTGTTTATTTTTTGTGCAAACGAACTTGCAGCACACAAACCATGAACACAACTATGATTAGATCAGGGTGGAACATGGTTGTCCTATTCAGCAGGACTTGTAAGATTGTTTCCCTTCCACTGAGATGCAACCAAGGCATTTCGGAGCTTGAAGTATTTGAAGATCCCCTGGAAACTGAAATGTAAAGGGAGAAGGACTTTTCCTTCCACTAAATCTGGCAGAACAGAGAGGTATGATCCTGGATTTATCTTGTCTTAGTTACTGGCTTTCACAGCCAATGGGGACACGGTCACAGTCTGTCTTATCTCCTGGGGCAAACAAACATTTGTCAAGCTGCAAAGTCCTTGTGAAGTGTGAAGCATTTAGGCTAGTTCTTGAACATTCGTGACTTCCTCTTGCATTCAGACCTGAAACCAATGCAGCCAGTTGAGCTGCTTGCAGTATTGCACCTTTATCTGCCAAAATTGTAATCTCATCAAAGAATAAAATCAGGTTTGTTTGACAAGGCTTATTTTCCATAAAATCGTGTTGACTGGCATTAATTATGTTCCTATAGTTTAATTCTTTATTAATGGAATCTCATATCAGCTTTTTCCATTATTTCTGCTGTGATTGATGTCAGGCCAACTGGTTGGTAATTGCCCAGGTCATTGTGCTCACTGAGCTGTGCTTCCACACTTGCCCTCTGGTCTGTAGGATCTTTCTTCCTCTTCCCAGATGGGTGAAACTCTGGCATTAATTTTCCTCAGCCATGTGATTGGGGGTCATGGGATGCTCTCATACTGCCAAAGACTGCTCATGCAGAGGTGGTCCCCCCATCCTCTAGGCCAGGCAGCCAAGGAGATCTCCTGTCCTTATCTCTCCCACCAATTTTATGGTGAAAATGAACCCCGGGTCTGTGTCTGGTTCCAGGCCCTACCAAATCCCTGAGCCTTGAAGCACCTGTGGACATTGAGTCTGTGCTCTTGGCCTTGGGATGTTTCCTTTTAACCTGGAAATGTTGCTTCTGCTGGTGGTGCCCCTCAGTGGGGGAGAGTGTGAGGGAGGCTAGTAGGTGCTTACGCAGAAACGTCATGGGTTCCTTCACTGTCTCTAGTGCCCAATATGGCCATGATTCTGCTGAGGTACTGTGACTTTCTCTTTTGGTAAGTGCAAGGGAGGATAAGAGCTGTGGTACAATTTACCTGTGCTAGAGAGAACAGTAGGACCATGCACAGCTTGGCTCCCCTTGCTGCTGTGTAAGTGTTTGAGGTATTGTAGCACCATGGGAAAATGATTTGGGCAAGGCTTAAAGAAGAAAGGCAGAAGACCTGAACATTTTCAGGATTTCTTCCCTTCTGTCCCATTTCACTCATAATTTCTTTTGTCTCTCTCTCTCTCAGGCTCCTCAGTGACACAGCTGCTGGCCCGGGACCTGGACAATGACCCGCTGGTCTTTGGCATAGTTGGGGAGGAGGCCAGCCGGTTCTTCGCCGTGGAGAGTGTGACCGGTGTTGTCTGGCTCAGGCAGCCCTTGGACAGAGAGGTAATGATGCTTTTTGCTGAGAACATCCTCTGCTGAGGAAAGTGGAAAAGCATCTCATCTTGCCTAAACGGTGGCTCTCCACCTACTGTGGAGGCTGAGATGTAGCTTGGGTGCTATTTCCCTACAGAGTTGGGAGTCTGGGCATCTGATGCATCCCCATCAGTGCCTGTCCCTAACCAGCCTGTCACTGTACCCAGCTCTGTGGGGACATGGGGAATAAGCAGAGTGCTCTAGTTTCGTTTGGCTTGTTGATTTTTCTGGATCCCAGAGTAATATTTGCAAGTTCAGAACAAAAAAAAGATAATAAATGAAAGTGATCCACCAAACGCTAGGATGCTCATACATTCAGGGAAATTTACAGGCTCCCTCTTCAAACTTATATTCCAATTAAATCATTTATTATTTAAAACAGCATGGGAAGAGATATGAACTATTCCTGCTTATTCAATCTCATTATGACTTTTCATCATTTTGTAGATTCAGGCTGCTGGATGCTATATTTGGCAGGATTTTTGCTTTGAAGCTGTCTCACACCCCTATTTTCAGTGGTAATTTTGATGTGCAGAGATGGTATCCCACCCAGGTGCCTGTTTCACAAAAGCCCTGGCCCTGGCTGCATTCTTGGAGCGAGGAGGAAGGGATAGCACAAGTGCTTGGACAGGAGTTTGGTAAGACTGCAAAAATACTATATGACTTGGGCAGTGTTTTTAATTCCCCTGTGCTTCTGTTGCCCGTGTTTAGTCCTTCCTTTGCCAGTGGCATCGCTCTGAAGATAAAACCCATTAACACACCTCAGGCACTGGTGGTCCTGGTTGAAGCCAACCAGATGTGAGGACACAGAGAAGCAGGGAGGTGGATCCTGCGCAGGCTGAGGGAAGGCAAACTCAATTTCACAGCGTTAAGAGCAAGGTTCTGGAAAAATAAAGTGTTTTTCTTCACCCCTCTCCCCTCTGCCTTCTCGTGCCAACAGCTGCTGGCATAAGTCATAAATCTTTGCTTATTCAAATGCCTACCACTTCCCAATACTTATGATAACAGCCTCAAGCCAAGAGGAGTGATCAATAGATTTTAGGTGGCTTTTTGGTGGAGGGTGAGAAGGGAGGTAGCTGAACAGAGCTTGCATGCGTGGCTGGGATGAACCAGGAGAGGCGTCTGCACCCATCAACTGTGATTCGAGGGGCTCGAAATCAGTGATACATGGAAGACAGAGAGGATAGACACATGCTTAGCTTGAAATGTATATGGGAAATGTGTAAATGGCAATTCATGTTGAAGGACGCAGGATGGCGTGGGAGGGAGGTCGACAGCATGCTGGGAGCAAAGAGCACTGGTCTTGGATGTATGCAATTGAAAAGTCAGCGGAGAGAAAGCCATACAAGAAAAGGGGTGGGGAAAGAAAAGCAAGAGATCAGTTCTTGGACAATCAAGGAGAAAAAGAGAGGCTTGAAAAGGGAGAAGGAGTCATAGTAAGGTAAACGACGCAGGAAAAGAGAAGAAAATAGAGACAGAGGAAGGAGCAAATGTATAGAAGCAAAACAATTTTTAAAAGACTTTTCTCTCCTACAAGAATTGGAAGGAAACAAGCTGCTTTTTAAAAAAAAAATAAACAAATATCCCCAAACCTGAAGTCTTTAAAAAGGATATGCTTAAATGAAGAATGGAAACAGAAATTAACACGTGGCAGCATTCTGATTATTTTATCAAGTTTTTAAATTTAAAATGCCTGATAGGTTGTTTCTGCTCTCCCATTTTCCCTTCCTTCCCTACTGCTTTGTCTCTCACAGTGGCACCGATGGGTCAGAGGAAACAGGGGTGAAAGACATTGACATGGCAGGATGGGTTGTCAGAAGGAGTAGAGGCTCTCCTCTCCATCACTATTTCAGCTTTCCCTTCTTTTTGCAAGCACTGCCCCGAGACAGGAGCCTAGGAAAGGCTTTCCTAGGATGAATTCCTCGGTTATTTGGATAGGGGCCAGATGTGGGGACAGGAGAGGGGTGCATGAGTTGATAAGCTGTTCCCCAAACTCTTTTCAAAGATTAACTGCTACCCTGGTGCAAGCAGAGCTCCTGGTCTGGGCACCAGCGGCTGCTGCCTGTTCCTGAGCCGATCTTATTAGGAATAAATCAACCAAATCTGCAGCATGGAGAGCCATTTCAAGCTTGCTTTCCAGCCTTTTCAGTATGATGCTTTGGGAACATCAAGTTGCTGTGCTCTAATAGCCCAGGCAGGGCAGGGGTGCTGAGGATGGGAAGGGGTGCTGGAGGATGAAGGGTTTCCTGGTACTGGGTGAACCAAAACCCCAAACGGTACCCAGATACGTGTGGTGGTCCATCCCTGCATCATTCCTTGGTAAAATGTGAGTGAAATGATGCTGGTGTAAATGAAAGGTCAGGAAGAGAAGGTCTTCCTCCACTACCAATATCCCTCTGCCCTTATGCCGAAATAATCCCCTGTTGCCCACTTGCCCCTCATCCAGTGACACCCACCTTTTCAGGCTAAGTTGTTAATTTTTTAAATAGTTAAATCAATAAGGGGTAGAGAGGACTGCACTGGAATTTGTTTTGTTTTGGTTTTTTTTTTTTTTGAAAGGGCTTATGGGGTTTCAGCAAGTTTGTATGACAGACCCCAAGCTTATCCCAGTGTTCCCACCTTTGTGATTTCCCAGGAACTGCTGCATGGCAGGCAGAGATGGGAAAGCAGCAACAAGATTTAAATATCCTGAGTGAGACTGTGTTGTATTGTCATCTCTAACAAAAGCTAGCTGCACAGCTTTTCCTTTGGACTTTCTTCTCTCTTTGCATCGTCTGTGTATCTTGCAGTTGGCAATGGTGCCAGGTCACAGTACACAGTGGGTGGAAAACTGCTTTTCTTTTACTTGCATTGATTCCCTCTTGCCACTACAAGCAGGCAGCCTGTGGCATCAGGGACCAGATGGGTGTGCAAAGAGAGCTGGGGCTTGCTGGCAAGCTGAAGAAGGTTAAACGACGGGCTCCTCTCATCTAATTTAGCCTAGTTATCTGTTTAAAATGCTCAGCTGCTAGTCGAGGAGTCGATTCCTTAGCCCCTCTATCCTCCTGACCCAGGGCAGAGTGGCTCTCGGTGCCTAAGAAATACACTGGAGCTCTGTTGGCATTAATATTTCTCAGCATTTTATATTCAGCATAGGTAACTGCACTCAAGCACCCCTTCTCTTCTTGAAGGTCCTGAAAGCATTTTGCATGTAATAATATTGGCTAAAAGTCCCAAGCCTGCCATCTGCAGATAAACGCTCCAGTATCTTTAATTATATGTTTTTCTTCTCCTTCTCTTTCAGACTAAGTCAGAATTCACGGTTGAATTTTCTGTCAGTGACAGCCAAGGGGTAAGTGTGACTTCTCATTTCATGGTCTGTGGCATGGGTGGAGGGGAACGGGAAGGGTAAGTGCAGGTCATCGTGGACCTTCTGCATCACTCCAGGGAGTGGGGCCGTCCCTGGGCATGGCTTGCCAAAGCCGGAAAAAGCAGCCACAAGCTTGCCTTCAGTTTTATATCTGTGGATAAAGCCAACACTCATTCCTTGTTGTTATCCTTGTGGCTGCAGGTGATCAAAGGGACAGTCAACATCCAAGTTGGAGATGTGAATGACAATGCTCCACGGTTCCACAACCAGCCCTACAGTGTTCGCATCCCAGAGGTAGGGATTGCTGTGGCCTCTCTGTGACACCTGGTTTCTGACTCTTCCCTCAGTGGCCACTGCCACTGGCTGCCAAGCTGAATGAGGGCCACCAAGTTTTGGGATTGTCCTCCTGTCCTGAACCCTCACTGAGGTTGGGAGGAAGATTAAACCTCTGGAAGTTATTGGCTGAAAATGGGCAGAAGCAAAGTGATGACATTTTGGGTGTCAAGGGGGGAGGCACTTGGAAGAGATGGTTTGGGGTTCAGAACCTTTGCAGCCTTGGTAATGTCTTTCCCATGACAAACGTGAAGTTGGAAAATAGCTGTAAATGGGAATCTGTTTCTTTTTCTGTTCCCTTGAGCAGGGAGGAATGTGCAGGTCTTATCACAGAGGTTACCTGAGGCAGGACTAAATATATCTCCAAATGCCTGATTTTTGGCATAGTCCTACCTAAAGGCTTCTGTCCTACTGGTGGCTTCCAGCTCTGTAGCAGAACTTCTCCTGTGATGTCCTAGGAATAATGTAGGCAGAAGGGGACCACAGGAGGTCATCTGGCCAACCTTCCTCTAAAGTAGAGAGAATTTTCATGTTAGAACAGGTTGCTCAGGGCTTTATTCAGCCGAGTATTGAACACCTTCAAGAACAGAGTCTCCACAACCTTCTGCTGTGCTCTCTCCATGCTGGCCATTGCAAGGGAGGTGACACTTAGTCGTATCGTTGGGGAGAGCTTCTGCTCCTACAGCTCAGCTGGGCAGAAGTACACCAAAGACTTACAGATCTGATGGGAATTTAAAAATGTCAAGTGAAAGGTGCTTGCTGGTGCTAGGAGGACACGGTCGGGGTATTATAAGGGATTAGTAAGATGTTTCATGTCCTAGTGGAGGAAGCATCTCCCTCTTGCACCCTGGGCAGACCCTCTTCTTCCCAGAGCATGCCTCAGGGTGTGGATGAGATCAAGTGTTCATCTGTGTGTGTGAAATCAAGCAGTCTTTGGTAACATAGAGGTGCAAACGATTGTGTTACAATGGTTTATTTAATATGCTGACTTGCTGATGCCCTGCCATGCTGGGCTTTGATCTTTCCCTGTCCCTCTGATGCGAGGATGAGGTTTCTTGATTAGGTTGCTTGTGATGTATGAGCCGGGAGTTTCAGTCTCATCTTTGCACCAAGTCATCTGAAACCTCCCTTTGAGAATGACACTGGGTCAGAGTCATTTCTTCTCCTCTTTAAAGCACGAACAGTGCAGAAATAACTTGGCAAAAGCTTCATGAGCAGATCCTCACTCTTGCCTTTCAACTCAGGCCCCTGGAATCTGGTGGATGGCTGTCTTGCCTGGCAGCTCCTCCTCCCAATGATGGTCTGCAAAGCAAATGGAAAGTCAGTCGTACTGAAGGAGAATAATCTCCTCTCCCCTGCTCTCAGATTTACCTCTGGTTTTGCTATTTACAGCATCTGGTACAGAGGACTCCCTTCTTCATGTGAAGAGAGTTGGAACGTGGGTTTCTGTGTGTCCCCTGGGAGCTGGTGATGTGTTAAGTCCTGATGTTTATATACCTGGAGCAGCTGTGCCGTATCACCTCTTGCTCACCACTTCTGCTCTGAGAGTAGATATTGCAAATCTAAAGCTTTCAACAGTTCTGATCTCAGCCTGGGAAGCAGGGAGTGTAAAGTTCCAGTGCTGGTTTGGAAAATTTAGGGTGACTGAGGAAAGAGACATATGGGTGGGTGATATGGATAAAAAAATAAAAGAAGAAGCCTCCCTCTTGTATGTCATGCTGCTTTACACATGAGCTGCAGTTTTGCCAGGAGGCATTTCCAGGACTGTCTAAATGTTTGGGGTATAGCAAGCACAGTGCTTCCCCCAGTGCATCTGCTCCGCTGCTTGGCCTTCAGATCTATGCTTTTCTGGAGGGTGGCCTAATCTGATTATAAGGCATTGTGTTCCAGTTTCTATTCATGATCTTTAACCAAGGGCACCAAGCAGAGGTAATGAGCTACAAACTTTTTGCTCAACCAGCAACCTGGAGGCACTTCTGTTGTTCTGCTGGGGAGAAAGTGTTTCCTTGTCAGGCACTGTGAAAGCAAGGGATGGGGTCCCACCACCTAAGGAGGACCCTCCAAGGGCTATAGTCCACCAGAGATGTGAGCAGTGAATTTACTCTGTGTGTGCGGGCATGGTTCTTGAAGAAGAGTTGCCCTCTTGCTCTGAGAGCTTTGGACCTCAGCTTTGGCCCCTATTGCTTGTCCATAAGTACATAGAGATGCATCTTCAGAAGCTGAGGCATCCGGAACCAGAGGACACATTGGATGTAGCTGAAGCTTGGGATGTTGTCATGGTAGGTTATGACTGCGTCCCCGGGTCATCCCCATGCTCTTGACAGCTCAGACCAGGGTGAACAATGAGGGTATTAGTAGCACAATCTATCTCAAAGACCACCCAGCCCAATCCAAAGGGCCTGTAGCTAATAAATAAAGAGGGGCCGGGTCGGAAGAGGCTAACAGAAGTGCTAGCGTGGTTTTGTGTAGACTGGCTCTGTGCAGAATTGGCAGCTAATGAGGGTTTTTCTCTTTTTAATTTTGAGATAAATGGATGGTATCGATTTGCAGTTGTCCAAGCTAATGGAGCAGCAACTGAAAGGCTATTTAAACCTCACTGCTATTGTGTGGCACTAGGAAAGTCAAAAGAAGAGTGTGCATAAATAAATGGAACATGAAGTAAACTGACCTTTAAAAACAATACTGCCTCTAAATACCCGTCCTGGCGTTTTACACATTCCGCTTGATTTGAGAATGAGAATTTATGTGGGCATGGTCTGCGAACATGATTCCTCTGTAGCATGGGGAGGGGGGAGAGTTTAACTGTGGGTTCCTCAGCATTGCAGCAGCTCCAAGTACCCATACTGGGGATCGCTCATGTGTCAGGCTGATGCTGCTGGTCCTCTGCGCTCATCTCGTCTTAATTGCATCCCTGGCACCTGTCTGGAATAGCTGAGTGAGGGCCCACGTGTCGGGAGAAGGACGTTGCTCCAGTGTAATCGTCCATCCCGTCTGGGCAAGGGCGCCCCATGATTTGCTTGTCAAAAGGCAACGAGGCGGTGTGGACGCTTTCAAGTCTGTAAAGAAAAGGGGAATCCTGCTAGAATTGGCAACTTAATTCACCAAGCTGGCCTCGACAGAGCTCATTAAGTTCTCATGTATTCATTTCAGGCTAATGGCTGTCATGCTGACTGCTGTTTGATTTGCTGTAATAGACTTTTATAGCTTTCCAGTTTGCTAGGATGTGTGTGCCTGTGTCTATGCCCCATGGTGCTGCTGTAGTACATTAGTTAGCTGCTCATGTGCTTGCTACTCTGACCTTCAGGGGTTGTTCTCCTCTTGGATGCATCCCTTGCACTTCACCTCTTGCACGCTTTTTTGCCCTCCTCATCCTCACTCAGGCTCAGCATATCATGTTGCTCAGAGTCTCAGACTTTGGCTTTTAAATCAGGAAAGATCTATTGCTGAGACTGTGGTGGACTGTTGTGGCAAAGCCTCAGATTCTGACAAGTCCAATCTGCTTTTTCTGATTTATTTTTCCATTTGACTGGATCTGTAGGAACCTCAGTCTTGTTGGATTGTCACGGTTCAGTGGTTTTACGTGAAAGGAGCAAGTGAAGTGGAACCAAACCCCATGTTGGTTTTGTGGTACCTGGTGTGGTGTGAGATCAGGGTAGACTTTTTCCATAGGTGCCTGATAGGCTTTCCTGTCCCACTTTGAAAGCATGAGAACCTCTGGGACACACAACCCTCCATTTGCCATGGAAGTGAACATCCTTCAAGCTTATGTTTAAAGGGCATGGCTCTGCAAATCTCTTTTCTGTGCCTGCTGCTTCCAGGTCCTGTGCTGTCTACAGGACCACGTCATGGGTCTTGCAGAGGTTCATCAAATGTTGAGGCCATTGTATGATGTGGTAAGCAAGTCTAGTCACCTGTTGGGCCCCCATAAGAAAGACATTGAAGTGCTGGACTGCATCCGAAGAAGGGCAATGGAGCTGGTGAAAGGTCTGGAAAAGGCTACCCAAGGAAATGGTGGAGTCACCATCTCTGTAGGTACTTAAAAGACGTGTAGCTGTGGTGCTTAGGGATGTGGTTTTGTAGTGGGCTTGGCAGTGCTAGGTTAAGGGTTGAACTTGATGATCTTAAAGGTCTTGAGGAGCATCTGAGGGAACTGGGAATGTTTTGCCTGGAGAAGAGCAGGGTCAAGGGAGATCTCATTGCTCTTTACAATCGCCTGAAAGGAAGTCGTAGTAAGGTCGGTTCTGGTCTCATCTCCCAAGTAACAAAAGACAGGACAAGAGGAGATGGTCTCAAGTTGCACCAGGGGAGGTTTAGGTTGGATATTAGGAAAAAATTCTTCACTGAAAGGCTTGTCAAACATTGGGACAGTCTGCCCAGGGAGGTGGTGGAGTCACTGTCCCAGGAGGTATTTCAAAGATGTAGATGTGGTGCTTAGGGATGTGGTTTAGTGGTAGACTTGTGAGTGTTAGATTAAGGGTTGGACTTGTTGATCTTAACGGTCCTTTGCAACATAAATGATTCTGTGATTCTTGTGAAGAGCTGTTTTCCCTTATAATCCTCCAGCATCGTGAACCTGCTGATGAAGTTCAAACTGTCTGTTGCCTTCTCTTGGCCCTGGAGCTTTGTCAGTCTTCACATTTCACAAAAAGGTCACTTAATTGTCGTTTTCTTTGCTGAAGATTCCCTCAGGAGATTTTCAGTGGGGTTTTCTCCCCTTTGGTGTTCTCCCCACTTCAGTCCTCCTGTTACCAGCAACACTGAGTAATTTATAAAGTAATATGTATTATTAGCTTACATCTTCCAGCAAAAAGCTGTCCTCATCTAGGCTCTGGGCCAGAGACTGCTGTTTAGCACCCCAGTATTTCATGAGATGACAGTTTCCCTACAACAAAATATCTGTAACTTGACAGGAGAGATTAGTTATAACAGAGCTCTCTTTTCAAAAGGCACCCACTGCATCTATAACCACAACCATTCATGCTGGGAATGTGCTCATGTTGTCTTGAGTTAAAGCAAGCACAAGCAAGAGGCAGGGCTGTGGTAAGGAGTTCAGAAATAGAAAGGAAAATTTCTGGGCAGCACACAGCATCAGCCAGACAGTCCAGCTTTCAGGTGTCACATCTGAACTCGGCCCTGATTTCCCAATTTATTTTAATTGGGAGGCAGACAGGCACTGCCATCAACAGCAACGCCTTCTGCTTGGGGAGCAGCCTTTGGGACTGAGCCTTCACAAACTGTTGGTCACCGTTTCCATCCTTAATGTGGTGATGTAGTAGAAAAAGTGGCTTTTACAATGGAGTTTTTTTTAATTGTATAGAAAGGTGTTTGGCAGTGCTAGGACAGCCACTGCCCTATCTCATTACACCCCTGGAACCAGACCATGCTAGAAGGTGAGAAGGAGCAGGGAATAGTAGAGAAAGCCCCCAAAGCCCTAGCTGTAATTAAAATTATTATTTTGCTTTAATGGTAATAATGTCAGTAATTACATCGGTTTCCCTGCCATCCTGCCCAGGAGTCTTCAGGGGCTCGTATAATTCTATTGCGATGGCTCCGAGGCCTGACACTGTGCATACGAAGCAGCTGCAATGAGCGCGAGCTCCCACTTCAGCCCCATTAGCCATTCCCTTGCATGCTCCCGCACCTTTTGGGTTTGTTTGGTTCCCCCCACCTTTAAATAAAGAGCCTTTAAATTGAAGGAGATGATAACAGAACTGATAAGAAAGATGTTCCTGCCACGCTGCAAAATGGACCTGTAATCATCGCTGGCTGCTTTCCTTCCTCGTTTTTTTTTTTCTTCTTTTTTCTCCGCTTCTCCCTGCTCACTGTTTGCCTTCTTTCCCTACCCTTAGGTACTGTGTGGATTTTAGAACTGCACAAATAATTTACAACGAATAAGTTATCCACCAAGCCTAGCCTTCATCTCCCTCCACTGCCTTTGCACACACAAAATTTGCAAGCGTATGGAACTTCTCTGCAGCACTTCATAGGCAATTTTATGTATTCATTTATGGTGGGTTTGGTTTTTGTGTGTGTTTGTTTTATTTTAAGAGAGGTGACAAAAAAAAAAGTAGCAAATTATTCAAGCTGTGCTCATTAAACACTGCCCAGTCAGTTCTCTTTCCTGGGTAGACAAACATTTCTGCCTCCTCTCCATCCTGGCATCCCATTGGCATGGTTGGTGCTGGGGACCGGGGCTGATCTCTCACCTCCAACACCTGTTGGAGAGGTGGGAGGTGAGGCTTCAACTGGTGTTCATTGCAGCAGGAGGGTCTCTGTTGCACAGCTCGGTGATGATAAACAGCAGGTGAAACACTTATCAAACTTCCCAAGAAACCTCATTTAAAAGTGGTGTTTATTATCACTGGATTTCAAAGCCAGTCCTCTATCACCCCAAGGGAATAGTTGGCTGACAAAATAACGGGTTAGGTCTCCATATCATCTCTCTGGCTTCACAGAGCTGGTCACCATGCATTCATTCTGAATGTTTCTCTTTCCAGTTTTTTATTATTATTTTTGAGCAATCATTAATTACTTTCCAACTTTGTCCAGAGAATTCACGGAAGTGGAGAAGCACTGTGAAGGGTGTGCCTTCTCTTCAACAGTCTTAAGTACAGGCATACTGTCCATCTGTTAAAAAGCTATCTTTTAGCTGTGAGATAATCCTTTTGTGAGAGTTTCATCTGCTCTGTAATCACTAGGTAGAATATAATATCCCTAAAAGAAATCATGCCTTCTCCCCTCCTCTCACAACCCCAGGTTGCATGATCCACCAAGCTGGGGCTGTTTCTATATTGCTCAGGAAGATTGAATTGTTAAAACGTATCTTTACATGGAGAAAATTACCAAGTCAAGATTTTGTGAGCGGTGCCATGGGATGCCTTTTTCCATCAGTAATCGAGTCTGTGTGAGTGACCATCTCCTGACTTGCACTGGTGTGGAAGAGCAGAAAGATAGGGAGCCAAGAAAGCAGAAAGTGGATAGGAACTGAAGGATATGAACAATGCACAAGTCATCAGGCTGAGTTGACTGTGATGTGCAGGATGCCATGTGTGTTGGCACATTGGGGCAGGTTTGTAAATACTCATAAGTATCCCTGCTTCTCACGTGCAAGCAAAATGTAAATGGACTATTTAAGTGCAGGGAAGTTTGGGTGCTGCCTGGGAATTTATTCTGCCTTTCAGGTGTTAGCGGTTTCTTTGGACAAGAGCTTGGAAGCCCACCAGGCAGCAGCTGCCACCTTGTTCCTGCTCTCTTCTGCCAGCACTGATGAAAGACACTTAAACCAGGCTGCAGCACACTAAGCAAAACAGCATTTGGGCTAAAGAGTTTGCAGAGCTGACATTGGAGATGTCCGTGGGGTTTATGTAGAAATTTTTCTTTTCAAGGGACGAAGTGCTTGTTAAAGACTTATGTTGCATCTGTATGATAAGACCTGGACTATTTGAGTGGCAGGGGTTGCATGGGGCTGGGATGCTGAAGCTCTCTCCTTTCCTTGCATGTAATTGTGTGATGAAGCAGCTGCTCAGACCTGGAAGCATCCTTTCCTCTGAAGGTCATCTGTGTGCAAGTTTTTGTCGTTATTGCTGATGCGTATACTGCGATGCCAGATGGAGAACGTCAAAGGGTCTTGAGTGACGTTCTGAAATCCTAGGGAGAAAGAAAGTCTCCACCTCTAGCGGCCCTGTCACTTTGTCTGGCTTCACTGGTGAATAGGAGACCTTGGTCCTTTAAAACACGTGCCTGAGGAGTGAAATGAGAGACGCAACAGAAACTACTGGGGCGGAAAACTCCAAATGGCGTGGAAATAATGTCTAAAGTGTCCTGGAGATAACAGTCATTTCCACCAGGCAAAACTTGGGCTCTTTCTGGAAGGATACTGCAGCAAGGAGGGGGAGCAGCCTGAAAATTAGAAATAGTCGTGCTGTTCTGAGCAGTGTAATGCTGGGGGAAGTGAAAGGGAGTAGGGAAAGCAGAAAGGGGAAAGAATAGCAAATTTAGAGCTGTAAGGAAAGCTAGTGTGGGGCAGCAAGAGATTCGGTGCCTCTGTGGAGGAGCTGTCATACTGGGAAAATAAGACTCATGGAGCCAAAGGAATAATCTTGGGGCAGAGGAAGGGAAAGTGTACAGAAGTGTTCTGCAGGCAAAGAACACCCAAACAAAGAGGAGGGATGTAACTTGAACACATTTGTAACCTTTCCTTCTGGAATAAAATGGGGACAAGGAAAAAGATCCTCACTTGCTGAGCCCCTGAGCAGCCCCAGAACCCAGGCACGCTCTCTGGTGCTCTGTAGCAGTTTCTTCGTATGGTTGCCAAGACCTGATATCTGCCTGTTCTTTGCTGATTCTCAAAGCTCTGAGTTTATTGCACGTCTCTGTCCCAGAGCCATCCATGAGGTCAGGACAATGTCTGAACTTGGGACAGGCAATGCCAAGTGGTGTTGGCTCCTTAGGATCCCCTTGGCCGAGCAACCAGGTTTCTCAGACTGGGCATGCTTCCTCTGGGATGGAGGCAATGGCTTTTAGTCCTGCAGCATCTCTTGCTGCAGGAGCAGTTTAGGCTTGAGCTGAAAGGCTGCTCTTTTCCAGGGGACTGGAAGAGCCCAACCCTTTTGGTATAATTACACTTGCACATCTGGGCAGCAGATGGCTTCAAGGTCTCTTCCTTGTCCCTGGCAGGAGGAAGGACTCTCTGCTGCCAGAAACGGGCAGAGGAGCGAGGAGCTAATGAATGTGACCTGCTAGCAATTAGTTTTGTTTTATCTCTCTCTCCTCCAGTTACAGTGTTCTCCCAGAAGCCTAGAATGTAACTTATTAGCTCAAGCTGGCCAGCAAAAGCTGCATCCCCTCCTTTTGCATCCCTGTTTTGTTTGCCTCCCTTTCCATACATCATCTTTTAAGTCAGCAGCAGGAGTGTGCCTAGCCATAGAAATGTTTATTAACATGTTCAGCTTGTGGGTAGCAACTGCAAGACAGCAAAAGAGCCTTTGTTAAGAGTAATTTCACTGGAAGTCAGTTCTTTCTTTTTACACACATAATCATGCAGTTTGTTGTTTTGGGCTCCTTTTTCAATCATGCCACCTATATTAAGGCATGATTAAGGCCATCCAGGAATGCACTCTGCCGGGGATGATGCCCCAGCCACTGCCGGTTTAGGGGACAGGCTCTTTTCAACCTGAAATAATTGAGCTCTGCCGCAGAGCTGTGAGGTGGGCACGTGTTAGCATCCTCGCTCAGTGCAGCTAGGGAAGGTGAAGAGAGAGCTGGCATAAGCAGCTTGCCAAAGTATTTTTTCAATAAAAATGCTGGTTTTAATTAAGATGGAAATGTTTAGGAAAAATGTTGCCCTTTTGACAGCAAAGCTGGGCAGTAATAGCGTTTCAAAAGAACGATAAAAATCACTCTTGCAATAGATTCATTCCAATTTCTTTTTCAGAATTGCATTTTGTGTTTTATTGGTTTGTAATGTGTCAGTGACAGTCATGTATAATAAGCTTTCTCCTGCTGGTCATACTTTGTGATAAAATAATAGACTAAATCAGTCTCTCTCTTTTTAAAAATATTTATGTGTGAACTGAACTGTTTGTATCAGTTTCAAACTATTTTCATTACAAATGTGAAAAAAATTGATCTAGGAGGACATTTCAATCAGTATCAGGGAGCCATTTCTTAATTTCAACCATTAATTGCTGTTGGAAACTAGAATACAGTTGATTTTGACCATGTGAATAATGAAGACAGCAGGAAAACTGAATAGAAGGTTCAAGACAATTTTGTTTCAAGAAAGAAATAAACCTGGAAGTTTCTAATTTTTGGGATTTTCTTTACGGGAGATTTGAAAAGCAAATTCTATTTTTTTTTTTTTTCCTAAATGAGGTTGCAAACCAAATCCAGGTGGATGTGGGTTCAAACAGCTGATGTTGTGCAGGAAGGCTTGGCTCACGGGCAGCGTGTTGCTGAGCTGCTGGGCATCCACATAGATCATCTCCGCTGCTGCAATATTGCCATTGGGCCCGCTCTCTTCTGAGCAGCAGAACTAAGTGAATGTGTGGTAAATGAGCTTTGCAAGTACTCTTTTGGGGTTTTCTTGCCTTCCCACTGTCCCTTTCCCAAACCGTGCTGTGTTTCTACCACTTTACCCTGCTCTCCAAATGTCAGGCTCTGGTATTTTGTTCAGCACAAGCAACTTGCTGAGGTGGTTTTGAGCACGCACATACTTGCATAGGTATACAAAGGGTCTTGGCGAATAGTTTGTGCAAGCCAGCTCTGTGTTCTAATGCAGTACCTCTCCAAATAATTAAGCAAAGTGTGAAGAGGTGCATGGGTAGAAGGAGAGAGCTGGTGGCTGTGACTCTGCACAGCACAGTAGTTGTTTGTCTCTCTTTTTCTAAGGACTGGGCTTATTGAGTATGGTCTGGGGATGTTCTGGTGGGATGCAAACATGGTGTATTTGGCCACAGCCTACCCACGAGATCAGGTAATGGTTATACTGACAGTCTCCCTGTTTTTCAAACCTACCTTGGTTTTCATCATGCTGATATGTCATTTACAGGTAGGTTTGGCCCACAATTGTAAATCAAAATTGAAAGGGCAATGGGAAGGAGGGAAAGGAGAAGAGGGGATATAAATTAAGTCGGCCACCTCCTGCCAAGCCTGTGTGCAATGAGTCTCATTTGCTAATACGTGTTTGGAGGCACGTCCTGCTTAGATGACCTGGGGTCTGCTGTTTGTGTCAGGGTGGCCACCAGGACTACATTAATACTGGCATTTAAGGAGGGAAAAATGGAGTTTATAACCCATAGACTGGTATGCTTCTCTGGGGTGTGAGGGTTTTTTAGTACTTCCTAGTTCATTACCGAGAGTGGAAGATGTAAATGTTTTCCGCTAATTAGTAAATATTTAGAGGTAAGTCAAGACCACAGCCCTCTGAGCTTTGGAGGAGGGGGGACTTACCTGTGCTTCGTACCATAACCGGACCTTGCTGAGCAACCCGAATGGGGAATTATTTCTACTGAGTGTATGATTTGGAGGGCCCAAAACCTATATGGATCAGGAACTACTGAGCCAGCACTTGGAAAATCACTCTATTAAACATACTGGAAACACACGGCCAGATATGTGTGTGCAGGTTTTTCAGCCTCCCAGGAGAAAATGCTGCCCTCTGAGATGTGCTGCCTGTGCCTTGCCTTTGAGGTGGGCTGAGAGGGTTAAAGCGTAAAGCTGTTCCACTGCAGTGGTTAGCTGATGGCCCATGAAGCATCACAGGGGTTTTCATCTGGTTGGTGAAATAGCAGGGCAGGTGGATATTTTGTTTTCCTATGTATAAGTTGTGCATTTGGGGAAGGAAATTTTGCACAGAGGCTGTTTTTTCTGGTATGAGCCCCTGAGGACTATGGTACTGTGGTTTGTTCCAGTCCTTGTAGTCAGCAGGGAAATTTGTGTTGGAGTAAAGGCGAGGTATCGTGCAGGTAGGGTTGTCTCTACCCTGTGGGACATAGCTGCAGCATTGCCGCTGAGCACGTCTACCTTGTGTGCAAACTCCTGCTCAGATCTGAGGGCTGTGGGAGCTTCAGGAGATGAGCTGGGAGAAAGCTTGAAGCCTGCATGCTCCTAACGTGAAGGGATATCCCACCAGCTATCACAGGGGGGCCTTCTCTGTGAGGCTTTCCCAGAGCTCAGCATTGGGGCTGGTTCTGTTTGATGTCTTTATCCATCATCTGGACAAGGGGATCAAGTGCTCCCTTAGTAAGTTTGCAGATGATACCAAGGTGGGCAGGAGTGTTGATCTCCTGGAGGGCAGGAAGGCTCTGCAGAGGGATCTGGACAGGCTGGATTTATGGGCTGAGGCCAACGGAATGGGGTTCAACAATGCCAGGTGCCCAATCCTACACTTGGGCCACAAGAACCCCATACAGTGCTACAGGCTTGGGGAAGAGTGGCTGGAAAGCTACCTGGTGGAAAAAGACGTGGGGGTGTTGGTTGACAGCCAGCTAAACATGAGCCAGCAGTGTGCCTGGGTGGACAAGAAGGCCAACAGCATCTTGGCTTGGAATAGAAATGGTGTGGCCAGCAGGAGTAGGACAGTGATCATCTCCCTGTACTCAGCACTGATGAGGCCACACCTCGGAATCCTGTGTTCAGTTTTGGGCTCCTCACTACAAGAAAGATATTGAGTTGCTGGAGTGCATCCAAAAAAAGGGCAACGGAGCTGGTGGAGGGTCTGGAACACAAGTCCTTTGAGGAGAAGTTGAGGGAGCTGGGGTTGTTTAGTCTGGAGAAAAGGAGGCTGAGGGGAGACCTTATCACTCTTTACAGCTACGTGAAAGGAGGTTGTAACAAGGCAGATGTTGGTCTCTCTGCCCAGGTAACAAGTAATAGGACAAGAGAAAATGGCCTCAAGTTGCACCAGGGGAAGTTTAGTTTGGATATTAGGAAAAATTTCTTCACTGAAAGGTCTGTCAAACGTTGGTACAGGTTGCCTAGGGAAGTGGTGGAGTCACCATCCCTGGAGTTATTTAAAAAATATGTAGATGTGTTTCTTAGGGACATGGTTTAATGGTGGACTTGGCAGTGTTAGGTTAAGGGTTGGTCTTGATGATCTTAAAGATCTTTTTCACTGTAAGTGATTCTATGATTCTGTTTCCCTTGATGACCTCATTTCTGAGGGCCTTGAACACAAGACCTACATGTATCTGCAGAGCAAATGGTACTTTTTGAGCAAGACTTTACCTTCAGAGCACACATCATCTTAGATCTGTTCTAAAGACATTGGCAGGAGGTCATCTCTTTCTGGAAGATGGTAGACCTATTTTTCACTTTTTAGTTGTGTGAAGTGGTGAATCTTCCACTGCGTTATTTCTTATTTGTGAGCACCTCTGAGAAGAAAGGCATAAGTAGCTGTGTTGTGCTGGCCTGTCTCTGTGGAGTGTACGGGGTGTTTGGTGGCCTGCATGTGGCCCAGGCAGCAGTGATGGTGCTTTCTGCTTGCAACTAATGTGCATCTCTGAGGAACCTGATCTCCGAGTCTGATGTTTTTGAGAGCTCAAGAGGCAAGCAAAGGCTGGAAGAAGATTGAGGAGGAACCCAGTACCCAGCAGGAGGGAGCCTGGCAAGAAGAAGAGAAGGCAACCTAGAACAGGCCTTCAGGAAAGGGGGGTGGCAGGAACAGAGAAGCCAAGCCTCATGCTGGGTGCAAGTCACATTCCTTCTGCACGTTTGCGCTTGAGGCCAGGCTGCAGCAGGCATGCTTTTTTTTTTGTGGGGGGAAGGGGCTTTGCTTAAAAAGCCTCATCAGAGCGTTATGGAATCAGAATGTGAAGGGTAATTGAGCTGAAAGCCATTCTCTTCCCGCAGCCTGCGCCACAGGACCTGCTGAAGCGCCCTCCAATGCCAGCCTGGGAATCCTGCTGGAAGAGTGGGAGGAGACAGGAGCCCGCACGCTTAGCTGGGTCCCCTCAACCACCCTCCTGTGCCTGGTGCTTGCAGACAGGGCTAGGGGGTCACTGTAGAGGTGATGTGGAGGAGAAGCTGGACTAGTAACAGATGAAGTTTTTGTGTGAAGCAAGCACAGAAAGGTAAATAGGTTCCTGAGCCACGGTCTCTGTTCTTGCAGGCACTGGTACACTCTTGGAATGAGTCTCTGCAGCTCAGGCGCATCTCTCTGCATCTATTTGTGGTTGCATTCTCCCACCACAACCCTTCCCTGTGCAGGACGTCAGAGTGGAGGCCCACTAAGCAGCCCCACATCCCCTCCCGGTGCAAATGCCACCCGTGCATGAAGAAATATGCCAGAGCATTCACTGGCATGGCCAAACGGGGGATATTTTTGCATAAGTGAAGGACTAGATTATTTAAAAAAAAAATGAACGTGGCTAGTTGGGGTGAATGTAATTATTAAACACAAACATGAGATGTTAATCACTGCTCTGGTCCCTTGCCTCTCTAACGGAGGGAGTGTGTGGAAGGGCATGGGGACCTGGAGAGCTGACGATGCAACCTCAAGGAGGGGATTAACAGAAGATCCCTCCATTTTGGGCCTTCAGCACACTGATAGTGTGAAATGCACAGCCCAATTGTGTACCTTGTCATGCGTTATTGATTGCTGAACAGGCGCGGTAAAGTGCCTCTCATTAATATTTGTTTTGGTCTTTTCCCTGAATTCTGATGAGTGGAGGAGATGCTTCTTATCTCTCTCCTGCAGGTTTTCTTTCTAGAGGATTCCTCTGGCTGGTGACAAACCTGGGCTTTGTAGCCACTTGTCCTGCTTTTGGTAGGAGGGATGAGTTAGTAGCTGACACAAAATCTTGGGAACTCCGTAGAAGGGAAGCAAGGAACCAAAATTAACACAAAATTAAGAGGTAAAAATGCTTTGTTTGTGTTGTGCAGCTGAAATTTGGAATTCCAGGCACAGCTGGGTTTGTCAATCTCTTGAAAATGGACTCTTTGGGCACTATACTTTTAAATGTATGAGCAAGGGTGAACAGTGTGAGCTGTGGAGCAGGTAGCCAGGGACTGCTTCTCAGCTAGTGCTTCAGTAGCTGGTTTTATGGATTCAAATTAAGAGCAGAGGCTGTGGCCATGTATAGTCTGTATCTTCTGGGCTGTCATGATGGCATTGGTCCTTCAGCTTCTCCATCACTCAGAAGATGACCTTCTTTTCACTGTTCTCTTGGAGACAAGGCCTGACTTGTGCATTCCTATGGCTGCTGGCCATTTCCCACTTACTGTACTCGACAGGAGCCTGCATTTCAGCATTGTGCTCTAGTGGTGCTATTGTGGAATGATGCCTGTTTGTGTCAGGTGTTACTTTTGAGGCAGTCTGACATGGTCACAAGTGTTGAGAAGCTGCCTGCAAAAGTTTCTCACTTTGACTGCTTAGTTTTTCTCTCTAAACAACAACTTTCTTGCAGGACAAGGCACAGAGGGTATTGTTCCATCTGCCATGTCACATGCCATTTGAAGTCATGGGTCTAGAGTGGGTCCCTATTTTTCTCCCTTATTCCTAAACCTGGTATGCAAGCCTGAACTGTTGGGTTATAGTCAGTCTCTCTCATCAACTAAATCACAAAAAGGGTTTCTGAAACTTGACTGTAGCTTAAATAGGGCAAAGCAGTATTTCTTATTGTCTTGTATGATAATACCTTTTTGTTAGGCGTGATTTAACTGCAGCTGGTCCATCCAAAGCTGTTGAAATTATTTTGAGCAGTCATTTCTATCTATTTGGGTTTTGCTCCCAGACACTTAGGTGCAGCTTCTGTAATGAAAGATTTCTGGTGTGCCCAAAAGCAGTGAAGAGAGCGATTTTAATGTAGTTGCTTCTCTGGCTTTTCAATGGAGAGTTGGGTTCGGGTCTGCTATGAAGTGATATTCGAGTCCATGGAGCATGAGAAACTGCATTTGTTTGTGGGTTACAAATGAAGACCTGTCAAAAACCTTTTTAAGCAGTGATAGAAATTTTCTTTTTCATGATACATTTAACTTAAAGGGTTTGCCTCCCAAGGAGGCTGGGTTCTTCTCTTTCAATGAGTTTGGAAGAAGTATTTTCTCCTTTTCAATGAGTTTCGAAAAGTATAGTTGGCAAAATTTCCTCTTCCAATCTTCTTTTGTCTCCCCATCCATTTGGTGGGGAGTTCAGATCCTCTGGGGTGCCCTTGCTTCTGGAAAATGGTGCGGCCAGGAACGAAGCAGGGGATGATGAGCACTGGGAGAATGGAGGAATGGGAAATAGATCCCCTCCTTGTGCTTGAAGCAAGCGCTTTCCTAGCTTCTTGTGGGAAAAGGGTGCAGGTTATTTCCATTGATTTGGTGTCAAGAGATGTTTTTCAAAGGATAAATGTGTTTATAGGCTTTCTGTCCTTTTGTTATGATGTCGTTCCTGGACATGGGGGTTTGCTAGAAGAGTGTCCAATCAGCTCTTCATCAATGTGTTTCATGTTGCAACTCCATTCCTAGGCATACTATGCAGGTGGCATGTGAAACATGGTGTTGCTTATTGCAGTCCACTGCAACTGAACCTGTTACTCAGTGCAGTCTCCTTTGGACAGGCATTGGGAAGCTGGTTTCAGACACCACATGCCTTGACTTGTATGCTCCTGGCTGTGTCTGTGTCTTCCTTTTGAGCAGCTGAAACATCTGCCTGGCTACAGGTTTAGAAATATGATACAGCCAGACATGTAAGGAATAAAAAGGGGTTGTCAGAGTTGGTGGAATTGGGTTTTTTTTGCCCCCAGTCTCAGCTCAAGAGTTGTCTTAAAGGATATGTGGGCAAGGTAAGAAATTGTCATCCAGTGTTTTCATTCTGACTCAGGCACGTGAACACTCCCCTCTCTACATACAGATTAAATGCCACAGGAGTAGAGGGTAGCGAGAAAGTGGGCTGGGGGTTTCAGCCTCAATGCAGAAACATCTCCTCTAGTTTAGAGCATTCTATACCATGTCTGTGGGGAGGATTCATACGTTTATCTTCTTCCTGTTTACAGCAGTCTTTCATTATCATGCATGGGGAAAACCAGAGTAGTTTGTAGCCTTCCTGGCTTTCCTTAGGAAAACTGGTTGTAGCAATGTCCTACAAATAATGAGCAGAGATGCTTTACAGAAGGAGATGTTCATCTCCAGCTGTTCAGCTCCCCAGAAAAGTTTCTCCCCTTGAAGGGGGAATAAATAGCATTTCTCTGTGCTTCAGCTGAGTGGGTCTCAGTGCTAATTAGAAAGGGTTCTTTGTTAGGAAATATTTCTTGCCACGATCTGCCAGCCCTTTGCATGCCACGCTTCTGTACTGTGGGACACTACTTCTCCTTGGGCCCAAGGTGGGGTCATGGCTTTGGTGGGACTGGTGGGTGTCAAAAACCCAGAGAGCTGCTGGATTGTGCCAGCAGGCACCCTGGCAGGGAGTGAGGAGGAGGAAGGAGAGAAGCTACGTGACTTTCAATTTCTGCAGGAACCAAAGGCCCTTGCTTGCAGGAAAGGAGCAGCAGTGTGCTCTTGAGTGTTTGGGGGGATTTAACAACCCAGTGGCAGTCCTTGGAGGGGAAATGGTAGTGGTGACACACAGTGGTGGCCTGCAGCTTCCAGAATATCTGAAAGAAGATGACTTTAATAAATTTGTTCTTTTGTGGGAGTTGCATGTTTGTTGTAGATCCAACTGTTTCTGTATTTATTTGCATGATATATTTGCTAAATGAGAGAGGGGTTGGTCAGTTGGATCCTGCCAGCTGTCTTGGTAAGAGAGCAGTCCCTGGTAGAGAAGTCTGCAACCTCTCCTGGTCCGTGTAGGACAAGGAACTGGCATCAGGTGAAATGATAGCCATAGATTTGATATCTATGGGCAACATGCTTCTGTGGCCATATATTTCACCACCTGCATGAGGTCTGTTGCAGCTGAGCACCAAGATTTAAAATAACTGAGAGAAAATAACACAAGAGAAGATGACAGTTCTGCCCAACCTCCTGGGACAGACCCACAGCCCTGCGGAAAAGTGACTGTAGCCAGATAAGACGGAATCAACCAAATGAAATAGCAGCAACTTGCATCCCCTTAGCACATCTGACATTCAAAGTTAAATGGATCCTGCTTTAAAATGAACTTAAACCTGAGCTGGCAGGAAAAGCTCAGCTGGCTATGTGTCAACCTCTTTCCTTCACGGTCACTGTGTGCAAATCTCTGGGAAGATTGGCAGGGCTGCTGCCCTGGGCATTTAGGATGACTTGTAGAGGTGGCAATGGTCCTGGGTTTTCTTTTGTGTTCTCTAAGATGAATGAGAGTGTCTCCTAAGGAAGCTGAACCACTGTAAAACGAGTATTTGTGTTCCTGCAGCTCTTTCTCAAAGAAAGGATTGGATGGAGGGATTGATAGCTGTTATAAGATGGCCTGCCTTGTTTCCTTGGACATCTTTCTTCCTCTCCTTTTGCCTTGTGTGAGAGGTAGGCTTCTCTTGGCTGTGAAGTTAGTGGAGCAGCTCCTTCTGCCCATCATCTATGTGAAATTGGAGTGGAGGGAGTGAGGTACATCCAGGGCTCCCTGAGGTAGCATTTCTACTTGTCTCCAGGGCATGGAGGTAGGGGAAAGATGTCAAGATGTGTTTTGCCCTGAGCAGTGTACAGGTAGGACCAACTCTAGCTTTCCATCCTTCAGCAGCTATGAGTACAACTGCTTGTGGCCAGCGCTGTGGAGCTGCCCTTGGATGAAAAATTACCCCTTTCCCCACTTTTTTTTTTTAAGTGCATTTGCTCCTGATTTCTGAATTATTAGCAGAATAGATCTTTCTTGCTTCCAACTTGGCATACTCCTGCCCTATATTTCTTCTCATCCTGGTCACCTGTGGTCCCACCTTCTCATCCTGGTCACCTGGGGCCCATAGGCATGTTTAATTAATCCAAAGCCTGTTCCTTGTAGGTCATATCACATTCCTTGCCCTGGTGGTGAACGGAGGACCCCAAACATTTCCCCCTGTCTCCTCTTTCCTTGCTCTCTTTTTCCAGAAGGGATTTCCTCCTACAAAGCTTGCTTGTTGTGGGCTGTATATTTTGGGTTGGCATGCCAAAAGTGCTTTCATTTAACAGACATTTTATCAGGGTCGATTTTTCTGTTTTGGTGTGCATGGGGGAATTTATTCTCTCTAACAGGTTTATTACGGTGTCAGATATTGGTTTTAATGGGGGGTGGGATCTTGTGATTCGATGCCTGGAAAAGGTGTTCAGTTTCTGGGGCTGTGAGGAAGGGGTGGATGGAAGAAAGAAGGAAACTGCAACCTCTTCTGCCCATCTAGCAACAACTTTATCATCCTGTGTGTGTTTCACACTTGCTTTTCTTTTGCTGTCACCACCAGCTGAGTCCTGCTGGTGGTCCTGTTGGAACCCTGGCGTGGGTAAGGTGCCACACGTCTCCTTGTATATTTTAAGTAATGAATCTATAATTCTCACAGGTAGCCTTCACTGGCACAGTTAGCGGTTCACATGTCTACTGGTTGTCATTACTATTTCTGGGGGAGCTGTACTGGTGTTATCAGCCATAGCGGCATCTGTAAGGAATAAGCACTTTTTCAGCTCATGTTGTGAAGGTGTGAAGACAGTGACTTCACTCACAGAAAATGCGTGAGCTGAATGAAGTCCCTGTATGAGTACTACAGGAATGGGAGCATAGGGACAGGAGGATTTTTTTTCTTCAGTGCTATTTTGCCTTTATTTCTCCATTATGTTCCTCAAATCTCAAGTTTATCATAAACAGAACTAGAAGCAGGGTTTTGGTTTGGTGATTTGGTTAAATTGCTAGGAGGGATTGAAATGAGAAATACCCCCATACATCTTGCTTGCGGCTGAGGGTAAATTTAACCACTAATTCCAGAGCTTCTGAAAATGAATTTTGGCCTAGCAAAGTTCAAACATTTATCCTGAGCCAGAAATATACACAGATTTTCTCTCTAATTTAATAAAGTCATCCAAATAATATGATTTCTCCCATAACCATCGTTTATGTTTCACAGTGAAAGGATAATGAGAAAGTCATTAGAAGTAATAAACAAAACAAAACCCACACAGCAAATCCTTCACTGAGCCTGACTGATGGCAAGAGGAGGAGCATTTCAGTCTTCGGCCACATAATGTTTGCTGGGTGCAGCTGCTTTGAAGTAGATGCCTTCTTGAAACATTATTTTGCTTTTTACATTGTAATGGGATTTTGCTGCTGGAGCCGATGGGCATCAACGGTGCCTGGGAACAGGGCTGCAGTTGGGTTAAGTACTGCACTGTGGCCCAGTTGACTTCTCCATTCTCACCTCTTGGGGGCTGGCTACAGCTGATCATTAACAGGCATCAGATTCTCCTCCTTATAGTGACATTGACAAGGTGCTTTTGTTTTAATTGATTGAGACTTGAACCAAGTGTACGCTGAATGTGCAGAGAACAAGAACTAAATCAAGATATAAAAAGTCCTCTCTCTTTTTTTTTTTTTCATTTATAACTGAGTACGGACTTTGGGCTGCAACCTGAGTATTTGTTTCTGGGTTGTTCTCATTCAAGTGAATTTTTCTTTGACTTCAGTTTGTGAGGGCATGCTTAGCTTTTTTAATATCTCTTTACCATTAATAGCATTTATTATTGCTGTATCTCCTCTCTGTGTTCCTTTTTGTACCTGACTGTGACAACTAAGGGACATGGTTTTGTGATGGACTGTTAGGTTTACAGCTGGACTTAATGGTCCTAAAGGTCTCTTCCAACCTAAATGAGTCCATGACTTTACATAGCTCTCCTTGCTGCGAAGTTGTTCCAGCTGGGACCTTGCAAGATGGCTGGTCCACGTCATCTTCATTTTGGAATGCTGGAAGGACAAAGTACAGGTAACCAGAGGGATGACATGCTGATGGTGGAGATCTGCTCCTGCTGCCTGTTGCCAGGAGCTGAAGCTGCCCCAGACGGTAAATTCCTGCTGCTGGCACAGCGTTTCCAGAACCAACGTCACTGTGTTTGTTTGGCTGACCCCGTTACACCATTCCATCTCTGGCATTCATTCTTTTTGGCCCAAAATAGCCCACATCTGTTGCTGTTGAGTGTTCATTTACTGCGTCTCATGCAGGTTTTGTGGGGAAGGATAGGATCTTGGGAGCTGATATCTAGCGATTTGTTGGGACTGTTGGACTTTCTTACATCCATTGATTCTTTGATTGAAGAATTCCTACTGTTTATTTTTGTGCTTTCAAAATCACAGTGAAGCTATGTGGACCCAATACAAGCCTATTTTCTTTGTTCTCTTAATTACCATTTTAAATACAACAGCGTGAGCTGCTCTTCTATGCAGAGGTAAGGTCTGCAAACTGGACATGCTGAGGGCACAGGTAGATCTTACAAAACATACTTTCTCCAGCCATGGCCACTGCACCAACTCTGTTTAACTCCTGTGCTTAGGGAAGCCCAATGTCTGCTCGCAGTCAAAGGGTACAGAGTACCACAAGCTGTGAAGGTCTGTGTAGGTATGAAATGACCCCTCCTTAAAGCTTGTTTTCCCTTCCTCAACTTGAGCTTTCCTTATTTTTAGTGCTAGTTGCTGATTGGTTTTAGTCTAGTGACCCTCCACAGACACTAGGTAGTTCATATGTGTGCATAAAAGTTAAATCCCCTGCCTCTTGTGAAACTCAACAATGAAAGGGTTGAGCTGCCTTTTTCTTCTTTGTTCTGTTTTTAGGATCATGTTGCTTTTTGCTGTGAATAATGGTAATTTGTCTGGAAAGCTTACAGGGGTGGGGTTCTGGGTGCAGGGATGGGGTGCTGGGTACAGGGACGGGTGGCTGGGAACAGGAAGATTTAGCCATGCAGAAGGATTAGCTTGGCCAACATCAGATGTCAGGAGAGGAGATGGAAGAGTTTGCTGCTGCTGTTGCCCCAGAGAGGCTCCAAGGGCTGCTTGTGACACCGATGGTGCTGAGGCATGTGTGCCAAAGTTGCTCTGAGCCAGAGGCTCCACATGCAGCTCCCTCTCTACTCCTGTCCAACAGGTTTAATGACTCCTTAGTTTTCAACCCTCCTTCCCTGCCCTGAGCTAGATGCTAGCAAATATATCCTCCAATTTTTTTTTTAAAGATAGCTCATTTTTTATTCCTTCTGTATACATTTAATAGAAAATAAATCATAACAGAAGTTCCAGCTCGGGCTGATGAACTATATGATACAAAACCAGAGATCTAACAGGTCTTCTTACCTTCCTTTGAAAAAGAAATAATACATCCAAGCTGTCCCTAGACAAACTCTTGCCTGCTGACATTTCAAAAATTGCTCTTTTGGAGTCCTCTTTGCTCCATTCTTACTTGCACTGCAATCTCCCTCCTCTCCCCTCCTAAAATAAAATCTTATTTGTGTTTTCACCTTTGAAAAAAAACTTTTTTAAAAAGAAAACCAGAACCAGATGTGCATGCACTGGAGCTTGCATGATGGTCAGAGAGGAATTTAGCCCTTCTGGCTTTTACTCATTTTTCCTACTCAGATATGCTGTGAACAATTGGCTGTCCCCTGAGAAAACAAGAATCCTGGGTCTCTGGGTTGCTTTGACGCAGGTGGAGTTTTTGTATTATAAGAGTACTTAGTGCTAAGTCGAACATAAGTTTCCCTCAAGCCACCAAGAGCAACTCGCAACCTGCGTTTTCAGCAGCTTGCTTTTGGCAGAGAGCTGCTGGGTGCATGAAAGCTGTGCTCAATAAAAAGCTGAAATGCTTAGAGGCACACTTGTTAAAAATGAGCTCCCTTTGTCTTCACAGGGCAGTTCTTTGGTTGGAGTTGCACAAATTTGTGTTTTCCAAGAGACTGATCCTAAGGTTGCTTTTGGGGGTGTACGCCAACTGTATTGGGGAAAAGCAAAGTGAAATTGTTATCCTGTGTTGTTGTCTGAGCTGCTAGGATGCTCGTCTGTCCCCAGAGAACAGGAAAGAAATATATCATGTGGGTTACAGGCTCTGCTGGGGCTGGAAACAGAAGGAATCATCACTTGAGACTGCTGGAGGAGATGCTGGAGGCTTCCCTTGGCCTCGTGAAGTGGTGTAAAACAGATATACTTGTTTTCTGGGGATATTGAAGGCTTTGTAGGATGTATCTTGCATGTGGCTTCAGCATGGAGGAGTTGAGAAGAGGTTAGAAATTGCTATTTAAAAGATGCTGATGGAACATGACTGTCTTTTATAGGAAATAAGGGGAATTGACAAATCTGATTTGTTAACCACTGCGGGGATGCTTTGGGTAGGCTGGCAAAAACAAAAACAGAATTGTAAACCCATGTTTTCACCTGCTGCCTCTTTTTGCTGCATTTTTTTATAGAAATGCCAGTGCAGAGGCCAAAATCCAAGAGCGTGGTTTACCTAAAATCCCTGTTGGGATATTTTCTGTCAACTTCCACTCCCAGAGCCAGGTGCACCCTAGAAAGAAATGAGCTCCCTTTTGCATCAGGGTCTCCAGCCTTTGTTGGAAGGATGGGGAAGTGGGGAGGGCGATGGGGAAGCTGTGTTTCACCACTCAGCTTTGCAGCACCTTGCAGGGATGTGGCAGCATCCCCAGGCTAGATGTACACCCTCGGAAAAGGCCTGGCGTCCCTCCAAAGACAATTCTCATTCAGCAAACAGTGGTTTGGAAATAGTCAGTCATCAGGTACTTATGGATCTTTCAAGCCCCCCTCTCTCTCTAATAATCCCACCTCTTGGGAGGTATCGATTCTCCGCTGTTGGCTGCCTCTTGGTATTCCGCAGTCCATTTTTGTCTGTGTAAATCACTGCACTGTCATTTTCACGCGGCAATTACCTACTCTTGATTTCTTTCATCCCGAGTCCTTTGTCAGGGATCTAAACTCTGTATTGACAAACCACCCTGGAAGAAAGAAGAGGGGTCGGGGTTGAGAAGAAGTTTTACATAACAAAAACCTTGGGGAGAATTTCTCCTGGTGTGTGACCATCTCAAAGGTGCTCAGTCTATCTGGGGTCTTTTTTGAATCCAATGGAGAGGGATGCTGCAGCTCCCCAGCCTACTAATGTGACTTTATGCCTGGCTTTTTGCTTATGCTGAAAAGTTAAGAAATTCTTCACCTTGCTTCTGCACAAAAGGTTGTCCTAGGGAGCTGGGGCAACCATTTCTGAAGTTATCCTTGATATTCCACTGGGAATGAGCGCCCATCTGCATGAGCTATGGCTAGCCATGGAGGAATACCACACGAAGTTAGACCAAGCACAGGTGTCCAAGCAAGCTGTGCTTTGGGTAGACAAAAGCCTAAGGTGCATCATAATGTAGACCAAGGTCAGCAGCTGTGTCTGCCTTGAGGGGTTTTGGGCAAAAGCTTCCTTACTGAAAGGAAATGCTGATTTCTCCAAAGAGCTTGGGTCTGCACAATGTTGTAGCAGGGCTGGAGTGCTTGTGGAGAAAGCAAGGTGGAAAGCTTAGGAGATGTGTCTCCTTCAAGAGAAGCAGTTAGTGTCAGTATGAGTTTTAGGTAGCTCACTCCCCCTGTCTCTTGTACTATTAAGCTGGTGCTTCGTGCATGGAGGTCACACTGGCTTTGTCATCTGAGATGGTGACTGAGCTTCAGGCAACCTGAGAGATCTGACAAGCACATGGGTGAGGTGCTGCCAGCAGCTGCGTGTGCAGACTGGGTTTTGTCAAGTGTCAGAGGTGTTGGACCATGGCTCTGCAGGATGTGCTGGCGAGCAGGAATGGTTCTGTGCAGGGGTGCATTGGAGACTTGAGTGCTCATGGATCAGCAACACTGGAGATGAAAAGGACCAGGCGCCTTCCAGTCTTCATGACCTGTTTATATTTCCAGTCTGAATTACAAGGAAAAGGGCTGAAAATGTCTTTAAAAAATGAAAACAGATATTCATGCTGACATTTCTAGGTCTCAAAAATCGCCTGCAAACACACATCCTGGGGGCCTTTTGTACCACAGCAGGTTTTCCTAAAGACATGAGCACAGTTGTATACAAAACAAAAAAACAAAGCAAAATCAAAAAAAAACCAAACCCAAACCAAATATAGACTAAGAAAGGTTCAGCCTCAGGGCCTTGAGCAGGAATTTCATGGTCTTAGGTACTTTTGATAGACATGAAGATATCGGTGCAGCAGTTGTGAGCCTCCCCTCACTTTCCTGGAGATGATCCTTTGGTTTGGGGTTACAGTTCAGCCATCTGGGGAGATTTGGGAATTGCTTTCAGTCCTTGGTGATTTTTTATTTTCTTCTGGAAGTTGAAGAAAATTTACAGCAGCAGGGTTTCCTTCAGCCCCATCTACTGCAGCACAGGAGCTGCAGACCCCCAGAAGAGACAACTGCTGTACTCAACCTGGCACAACATCACACCTCCAAACTTGAAGGCATTTTGTTATTAAAACAGCATGCCTGGCCAGTGAGGGTTCTTGCTTGAACACAATCCCTATCCTATCAGAGAATAAATTAAAAAGCCAACTGGCCACGGCTGCCTGAGGAGCACCAGGGCCAGAGATAGGGACGGAAGTCAGATAACAGTGTCCAAAATAGTGGTGCCTGGTGCAAGGCGTGAAATTAAAACCTTTTCTGCCTCCTCCTGCATGCTGTAACAAAACAGCTCCTGCCACAGTCTGCCGGCACTGGGAGTGAAGAGGAGAATAATTAAATACATGGAGATTTTTGCATCTGAGGGAAATGCTGATGATTCTCTGCTGTGGACCTTGGTCTTTCGGTCCTGTGGCCAGGCTAAAGCTGGGAGGGTGTGTGGTCTGCCTTGCTAAGCCACCTTTCCACTGTCCCTGCTACTCGGAGGTGGGAGCAATCTGTAGCCTTTTGTTGTTGTAGCTGCCTTTTCCTCTGTTCTTGCTCTTCCCACCCTCCCTTTAGGGCTCTGCATGAGCCTTGGGATGTGCTGGTGCCATATTGGCTCTTCTTTACCCAGACCTCACAGTCTTCCTAGACCTCAGGAAGGACATTTCTCCAGAGTGACCACCCAGAAGTGATGGAGGGGTAGCACTTTTTAATCAAAGTTACATTAGGCGAAGCTTATATTATTCACTCTGCTTTATTGCAGCTATTTTTACACTGAGGTTAAAAATTAATATTACCCAGCGAGCCTGGTTTTGCTGAATTCTGGCAAGCACCGAAATCCATCAGCACATCCAACAGGGCAGGAAAGAGCCCAGGCAAAAAGTAAACTCATTAGCTGAACTGAGAAAGCAGTAAAAACCCCCAAACCTTTAAAAAAATAAAACAAAAACCAGACCCTCGGTAATAGAGGATCTGGTCTGGAGGGGCAAAAACCAGCCAGGGCCATCAACTGTAATCAGCAGAAGGATGAGCTTTTGCAATCAGCACAGAAAGGAGAGTGGGAGCCATAGCAGGAGGGCTCAAGGGGCTGCGGAGCTGCAGGTTGGATTTTCCCTGCCCTGGCAAATGAGCCCAGTCCTTGTCTGCATCCCTGGTCAGTATGATGAGGCTTAGTCTGATTCTGCCAGAGGGACATCAGCACTTGGGAAATGGATGTTGCCTGCAGCCAGTGCCTCGGAGTAAGTAAGAGTTTGCAGGGTTGTGTTAGATTTGGTTTGTGATTTGGTTCCTCTTCCCTCCCCCACGCTGCACCAGGTAACGTCAAAGGTTTAAACCTCACTGAATTCCTTGGACCTGGCAAGGATTCTGGCAGAGCTGGGGACTCTTCTGCTGTTTGAAAAAAAGATGTCGTGAATTGAGAGAGGGAAGGAGGGTGGTTGTGTTCCTAGAGAAGGGCCAAAGGCAGATTTGTTTTTTCTCCTTTCTCCTTTTCCACCTTTTTTCCTGTCCTTTAACATAGAGAACCCTTACTGAAATGTGCTTTCTAACCTGGTGCTTCCTAGGCCTTTTACTGGTGTATTACCCCTGCAGGAAATGCTATGACAAGGCTGTAGGACCCAGTTGCCTCAGTTCCTGTGATATTTCCATACTCAGGGGTGTTCAATGACTGGAGCCCCTTTAAAAGAAACCCCTAAACTTGAACAAAAAAACCCCATACACCAAATCCTGAGCACTTTTAAATAAAACACCAGCTATTTTTATAAACCACTTAGAGTATTTCTTAAAACTGATTGGCAGAATTGGTGTCACTGACTGGTTGTTTTGACCCATCTTCTGACGTGACTTCACGGTATGCTTATTTGGTTCTTTGGGCTGCATTACAAAGGCTGGGTCCTTTGGCCGTGCTATTAGAAATTAAAAAGAAAAATTGCTTGCATTAACATAGAGTTATGAGGCCTTGGGGGGATGCACAGAGTTGCAGCAAAAAACATTGTCCTTGCCCCAAAAATGGGTAAGGCAGCAGTGAGGGGCTGCAAGCTGGGATGGGTGTGAGGAGGCAAGAAGAGAGCATTGGTGCTGAGCAAGGAGCTGGAGACTTCCATGTTCCTTCTTGCTCGTGACATTTCTGCTTGGCTGGAGACTGGTTCAGTGTGTGTTGCAATACATAAGCAGAGGGCAGTTGGCTACTGTCTCTCCCAAAACTAAGGTTAAGGAGGAGTTTAAAGGGGAACTCAATGGCTTTGCAATTGCTTTGAGATGCTTTCTGCTGGCTGTGGGGAGATTTGAAAGCCAAATGATGCTAAATGCAGCCTAGGACTGCAGAGGGCGGGACTGCAGAGGGCAGGACCACTGGAACAGAAGGAGCTTGCAAGGGAGAGGGGAGGCTTTAGGAGAGGGTTCTCAAGGTTAGATGCAAGGGTGGTGGTGTTCCCCACACTGTTAGTGTAGCAGCCTTCAAGGGTATCCACGGAAGCTCTTGTGGAATGTGTTGACAATTTAGGATGATGTTTAATGTAGCATTACAAAGCTACGGTATTAGAATTACTTGCTTGTGTTAAAGTTTATCCACAAAGATTTTCTGCACATAGAGAGGCACCATCATTTCACTGATGAAGGTTTGAACCCTGGTTAGAGCAAAGAGTGTGAGAAGTGAGTGTGAGGGTTGCATAACAGGCATCCATTTGGAAAGTCCTGGACCGCACCACTTGTCCCTGGCATTAAGGACAAGTGTGCTCGCACATGGCAGTGCGGGCAGATGGCCATGTCCTGATGTGCAGGGTATGGATAGTGGCAAATGAGAGATTGAAATAGAGGGGTCCGAGTGGTCTCTGAAAACCTGTGCAGGAGCCTCAGCTCTTTCTGTTTTTTTCTGAGTATTTTGCATTGTTCTTGATCATGAGAGATTTAAGAAATAAGAAACAAAAGGAAAAAGTTATTTTTAATGTGAGGATGCATCTAAGCCATGTTCAACAGGATTGATTTTGTTGGGTACTCTGATGAGCTGAGGTTTTGAAAACTGTCATTAGAAATAGGGTGTTTGTGCTGTGCCATGACTGATGATGTGATCAGCCCTGACTGTGTCGCACACTGATGTTCCTGCCATACCCCTTGCACCTCACTCTACAGTCACTGCTTCATTGCAGCCTCAGACTTTGCTAAGGTTTAAAAGGTCTCCCCAGCTCCTGGTCAGGTTGTTCCTTGGGGATTTAGAGACAAAAATAGCCAATTTCATTGTTTCAGTTGTCTGAAACTTCAGTAATACAAAGCTATTCATCAGACCAGGAGTGGGTATTTAAAACTGTGGTGCACTCTTCCTCTAGGCTGTTGACTTTGCACTGGTGCCAGTTTGCTTTGGGGACACCTCTTAAAAAGCAGTTCCTCCAACCTTTGTTTAAAATCAGGAGAGTGTGTGCAAGAGCGTGCATCCGTGTGCTGTGCTTCGGTGAGAGGTTTTATAATATCATGGGCTTGTAGACTATGGTGATAATGTCATGTACATGGATGTAGAGATTATTTAGCTTATCTCCGTTATAAAAATATAAGAGTTGGGTCTGTGCTTGCTGGCTTATGGTGTTCATGGTGTAACAGCATCATGCTGAATGGGGTGTTCTGCCCTTCTTCCCCAGCGCACTGCTTTTTGCCGAAATTAGTCACCTGCAAGTCTTCAGGGTCATGCCTGGAGGATGAGGTTGCCTATGCTGATGTGCCTTATTCAGAGCTGAAAGATGACCACAACAGAAGAAAGACAGTGGGGAGCTGAAGGAGAGCTTGAACGCGTCTGGGGAGAGGGACACACATCTTAGATTTGGGGCTTTTTGCCTTTGCTTTCCTGGGGGTTGTCTAGGGTAAAGAGGATGGGGAAAGAAACCTAAATGGACTTAGAAACTCGACCTCACCTAAAACTGGTAGACATCAGCAATAAACTTCTGGTGGTGATGCCAAGGAAGTGAGTGAAGGTGAGAAACAGTGAAAGAAGAGAGGGCAAAGCCTGATTTATTTGTAATTGCTGGTAACCTATAAGCTAGTGGTGCTAAAGAAACAAAGTTGGGCAAATAATCCATTTTGTTAGCTGTGAATGAGGGCAAAGCCAAGGGAAGAGAAGAATTGAAGTGACTCATGTGAAAAGAATAGAGTTAACCCTACTCCTCAGGCAACGCTGGTGGTGATTAAGCTGAATTTGTGCCTGTTTCCCGCTGTGCAGATGCTGCCCTGAACCAAAGAGTTTTGGCCTAGAGTGAATGAAGAGAATTACAGAACTTTGCTCTAATTTACCCAGCTGTGCCTGTCAATGCAGTCAGTGAGCTGAATTCCCTAGGAATCCCAATAGACAGGAAAACAGCATGGCATGAACCCAGTTACCCCATCTGATGCTTGAAGATCCCAGACTGGAGTAAAGAAAAACAAAGGTGAAACAAAACAACCCAGAAGCTGAATGATTCAAAGAGCTTTATTGCTGCAAATGAGCTCTCACAGCCTGGAGGATGTTGCTGAGCGGGATACGAGAAGAAATACACCAGCAGTGTGGCTATGCGGCTGCTTCCAATAGTTTGCATCCCTTCCTCTTGCTGTGGGAGCTTGGCTGCATTGCTCTTGCAGAGCAGGCCCTGACATGGGACACTCCTGTAGCAAAGTTTTGCCTCTGCAGGGAAATTAGCTGGAGAACTGTGAAGCAAGGAGAAAATACATTGGAAAAACACTTTTGAGAGCTGCCTTTTCCCCATCATCTGCACAGAAACCCTCACTAAGGGCAGCACAGGAAGCAGATCTGTCCATCCTTTCCTAGTACTTTTAATCTGATGTCACAAGATGACAGCCTCACTATAGTTACTAGGTATATGATGTGTTATAATTTCCCCCACCTGTAGCCAGAGGCAAGGATTACTTGTCCGTCTGTCCTTAAGAGGCTGATGACATCATTGGCCCTTTCCATGATAATATTGCCTTTTCACTTCACAAATAACTGCTGTGTGGGTCTGCATGGTTAGCATAGTCTCAGTAAATTCAGTTCCCAGTCTTTGCTTGGCTTTGAAGGATGCTCTGTTATTGTTCCATTCCTGAACATCAGTGTCTAGTCTGACGCAAAGTGCTTCTTCCTTTTACAAACCTTGTTGTAGTTACACTTGTGCCTTTTCTTCTCCTTTCAAGGCAAGTTGGATCCTGAATGTTCCGTGCTTGGGCACCTTCTTTTGGTACCAGGAATTTATTTGCCAAGTACCTCAGGGCTCTTGCATAATTTTTCCTGCTAGCACTGCTGGATGAGGTCTTTGCCTTTCATCTTTCCAAGCAGGAAAAACTTTACTGTCATAAGAAGGTGTGAAAAAAACAACTGTGCCATGCAGAGTAAGATGAGCATCTTCTGCTTATAGCAGAGGGCAGGCACTGTCCTCAAGGTGCCTCATCCTCAGTGCAGGCAGGTGGCATCGAGTGTAACAGTGAGCCAAAGGTGCTCTGCACGTGGGTGCTGCGTGTAGCACTAAGCAGGGAGTTTTCAGGCTAAAGCAATGTTGATAAACCCATCTTTCATGGCATGCATGCTAACAGAGATGAGTTTGGAGTGTGCAGCACAACTGCCATTCCTTGTGCTCGGACACTGGGATGCTGTGTGAACTGGGGGACACGATGCTGTTTTTTCCCATCTCTTCCTCCTGTGGGTCACTAGACTTCCTGTCTTTGTTATATGTCTCAATTAGCTTGGTCTAGCTCTTTTGCTCGGTTGTCCTCCTCTAGAGGTTCAAGGACAAGTTAGTAAGTGTTCAAGTATTGCATTTTTTTAAAAAAATACTCCTTGCACATTCTTTTGTCCCAAGTTTGTAACTGCAAATGTTGTGGGAGATAGCAAACAGGGGTGCTATCTCTTGTGGGAAAGGGGTATCCCCATTGCTGGAGTCCCTCCAGGGAGCCATGTCACGACATGACTTGATAGAAACACTTTATGCTAGAGTTTGCTCTTTTGGCACGAGCATTTCGGTGAGAGCAAAGCCCTGTGAGGAGACCTGAGTTGAACTGTTATCGATCCATCCTGTGGTAATAAAACCATCCATGGGAAGACAGGGAAATACATTTTTGAATCAGCACAGCTGTATGGATTTTGCTTTCACTCGTATTGAGAGCGATACCTGCTCATAGGCTTCTGCTGAAGCTTTTGCAGGAGTTTCTTTTTGATGGATCTTTAGGACCTACAAATCCCAAACTTCAAAGAGAGTTTTTTTCCGCCTACTTTTCTGAGGACAAATTACTTGCTCCACCTATGGTCCACATCCACTCTCTGCTGTGAAAAGTACTTTTAGCTTTTCTATCAGAACAGGGGATAACTGAGCAGTAAAAATAAAGTGGCAAAGCAGGCAGGTTTCTACCTGCCTGGCTAAAATCATAGTGCAAAGGATGGGGGAAAGAAAGGTGATACTCTTTACAGGAATACACGTGTTAGGTCAGAGGGTCTTTTGAAGACTCGAGATGATCATTGAGTGAGTGCAAGATAAGAGGAGGTTGCAAGAAGTCTAGCAGTGAGTGATGCGAAAGCAAGTCTCAGTTTCTCCTTGGCCAGCTGGGCTGGCCACCAGGTCCTCTTCCAAGGTGTCTCAGAATGGCTTGAGAGCCAGGGAGGAACAGATGCTGGGCTGGTGTGGAGAAGAATGTGTGAATAGGTAAGCATCCACAGACTGTATGTATATGTTTGCAGTGTGCTGTATAAATGAATGCAATACCTAATGATTCGTGGCTATTGTTTGAAGGGCTCCACTGTTAGAGATTTATTTGTCATTTCTTGTAATAACACCGATGATAATGAATTCATTTGTATTAATGTGGGTGTTGTGGACTTCCGTTGATATTCTGCATTAATTAATGTACCATTAAGAGAAAGTGTCACCCAATTAATATCAAGTAGAAGCAATACTGCCAGTGTCCTGTCATTAGGGTTTCATTTGTAATGCATTGTATTAATGCTGTGCCTTAATGGAAGTCATTTGCAATCCAGAGCCTCATGCAATGGACTGCTGCGGGGGTGCCAGTTTGCACCTCCTGTGGCAAGGGTTACCCAGATGAATCGATGGGGACAGGTTGCTCTTAAGAAGTGCCCTCATCACTGAGTGCACCGTTCCTGTCCTCCCCGGCTCTGGCACAGATGGCTACTGGGAGTAGGTGTGCTGTTTCCAGACACCCTTCCTTCCCAGCTTCAAGGCTTGTGCATTAACTCAACCTACCTTCTTGACCTCTTCCTGGGTTTAGAAAGTAAAAGTTAGCGATAACTGCAAATGAGATAAATGTGGGATCTGCCCAGTTCATGGTATCATCCCCAAGCAGAAATCAAAAGAGGAATCTCTTCTCTCCCCCCATAACGTGTGTTGGCTGGTAGCAGTAAATAATACTCATGATTTCATTTTGCAACTGAATTTTAACACTGGGAGGAGGATAGTGGAAAATCTCATCAGCTGCTGTAGGTCAGGACTCTCTTTGCTTCCTTTGACAAAAGCAGCCTTTGCCAATGCTGAGAGCAGAGGCAGGAGTGGAGGCCTTGACTGTGGCCACCCAGATCCACCTGGTACATGCCCACTGTCTCCAGCAAGATTACAGCCGAAGGGGTGCCAGGCCATCTGTGGTGGAAAGGGGGAGATAGCTCTGAATGCCCTTTTTCAGCAGGAAAATCACACCAGCAGGAGTGAAGGTGTACCATCAAAGCCAGGAGATACCTGACTGACAGGTTTTCACATTCTCAGCATTTGCCTCTGACTTTTAAAATGTCTCATTAGACCATCTTGAGTTCCCATCTGCTGTGTCTGAAATTGGGACTGACTTAATAGCAGCCAAAGGAGGGCAGATCACGCTGCCTCCCAGCCCTTGCTCCAACCCTGTCCAGCTCCTCGAAGGCTGGAGATGGATAATGGGCAAAAATGGAAGAGAAATGTAGCTTCTCCAATGGGATTTGGCCGTGGGCACCAAGTTACTGAAGTGGTGGCTGCTTCACTGCCCTTCTTGTCCTCACCCAGGGCAGTGGGAAACAGGCTGCTTTACAGGGTGTTTCGGCTTCCCAGGAGAACTGTATCTTTTGCTTCAGGTATAGAATTGTGTTTACACATTAAAAAAAAATAGATAGTGATTCAAACCAGTTGCCAGCAATTTGCTTGAGGTTGACAGTCTGCGCCCTTTGTTGTTTACCCATCTCACAACCTCTGTGCTTTTACTCTTCCAGATGATTGGCAAAAATGTCAAATAATGGGCAAAGACCTGCAGGCTCCCAGCAGAAATCCATTAAAAATACACTTGCTTGATAATATTCCTTGTTTACAATTGTATTTTGAGGGCTATGTGCTAGCTGACGGTGTTGATTTTGAATTGTTCTCTGTGTTAATCAATCTTGCAGCACACCAAGTCATATGGCTTAGAGAAGATGATGTATATGACTTGGATTCTGCGCCCTTTTTGACCAAGATTGTTGTCTGGTAGAATGATGAGAGAGAGAACAGAGGAGAATCTATTGTCTGTCAGCCTTGTGGGAGGTGTTAATGGTGCTACTTCCCCTTAGTTCCCTATTAACCTAGAGCTATGCTGAGGCTTTCATTATTTTACCTGGAATTGATGTAGGTGAGAGGTCTGAAGTTGCTCCCGTTGAAGAAATCCTGATAGCATGATGGTTGCTCTGCCAGGTCTGAATGCAGCTCCTTGGTATTTGCAGGGCTGCTGACAATCCTCAGGAATGGCCCAACAAGCACCTTGACCACCACATTTAACACTTCGGCAGGAGTTATCAGACCTGCTGACTGAGGTGTGGCTTGATGAAGGAGGCTGAAAACGTAAAGGTGTAGACTGCTTCATTCCTGCCTGAGCTCTCCCCACCTCCTTTCCAAGGATGCAATGATTAACCCCACCCAGGTTTTTCTAATCTCTCTTCTGTACTCATGACTTTATGGTCCTGTGGCTGTGTGTTTGTAGCAGTCCATCTTGGTGGCTTTTTGAGTACTAGGAGGGTTCCCACAAAGGGTCACCTGCACCGAGTATGTAAGCCTGCTGTCATTAGCTTTGCTCTACTTCATTACTTCTCACGGAGCTGTGAGAAGCCACTCATGGTCTCTTCAGATCTGGACCAGCAAACACAAACCCAGTGTGCAGTGTAATACCTCGAGTTACCTTGAAATAGGGGCTGTTGCAGGAAATGAACATCAACAGACAAAGCTGTGTGTCTGCTTAAATAAGCAGTAACAGCATGGGCAGGATGGTTTCTTGAAAGCCAGTGTGGAACTTGCTTTCCTCTCTTTGCTGTCTTTGCTCTCTTCTTCTGGTGCTTCACCCACCTGGCTGCTTGTTGGCATGCATGGGGGTGGTCACACAGGGCAGGCCTGCCTGGGGTGGGGAGAGCACCAAGACCTGAAGATGGGCACCAGGCACCAAGATCAAGGCAAGATTCAGAAGGATGGAATAGAGAAGCAATCCACAGGATCTGGTGGTTTGGCTTGGGGAATGGAGGTCACAGTGTGACCCCTGTGCATGCCCAAGCCTTGCGCTTGCTGCAGTCTGGGACAGGCAGCTCCTTTTGCCCCTGAAGCTGCACATTTAATGCACTGCCTTATAGTGCTTTTCCTCTCCTCGCTGTCTCTTTTAAATATAACTCCATTCTGGATGAGTGCTTGAGTCATGCAGCCACTGTTGTTCCCGAGAACAGAGAGTAGGGGGTGACAGGTCCCACTTATCATACTGCTGCCTGGAAGGGACAGTGTCCAGAGCCAGTTGGAAACTCATAAATTAGAGGAAGAATGTTGTGGGTTTATTTTCTTATAAGCATTTCCTTCCTCTCCCATATGCTCTCTCTTTCCTCTCCTGGGCTTGCCCCTCAAGCTACATACTGCAGAAATGAGTGCCACAAAGAGAGGTGGTGGAGCCACTGTGCATACAGTTTTCGGAGATGCTGTACCATGACTCATCCATCCCAGCTACTAAGGGCAGAGTTATTGTTGATGGGAAACAGGGCAGCTCTTGGCTGGAGAAGCAGGCAGCTTTATCCCGCAGGATACCAGAGCGTTCTCTCTCATTTGTACCTGCTTGCCCTCTGCGTGCTGTTGTCCTGCCAGCAGGGCAAATTCCCCCATGGACTTGCTGGTTTTGATGTCCCTCTCTTCAGTGCCGTGCCTTGGGTCAGGCCGTGTCTGCCATGAATATGCGCACTCAGCTCTGTGTGTGGTTATCCAACTGCTAATTCAGTCTCTAGCTTCAATAATGCGTCTATTCCAGCTGTGTTTATGGTGTTTTCAAAAGCTCCTCAATTGAATTATAGCTCTGCGGTGGCCGTTTGCCAGTGTCACCTGATAATGAGGGAGGTCACTTAATAGAGATAGCAACAAGAGATACATATTAACAAGAGCTGATTGAAAGGTGGAGTGAATTTCAACCAAAAAAAAAAAATTTAAAAAAGGAAATTATCAGGTTTTAAAATCAAACTTTGAAATTGGAAATTGCTTGGCTCAGACTAGCAGTAATGCAATTAATAAATGTAATTAAAATTGTAATAAAGAATGCAAGAATTGTAAGTCTGTGCACATCCATGCAAGCATTTAGAGCTGGTGTGTGAGCAAGGGACCCGCTCTGGCAGTCAGGCCTCTTCTGAGATGGAGCCTGGAGAGGGAAACTAGAACCTGAGGCTGGTTTTCCCTCTCAGCCTGGAAGAGGGGCTGGCATTTGTACTGGCTATGCTTATGCAGATTTCTCACGCAGCAAACAAGACCTGGACCAGATGTAGGTGACTTAAATCCATCACCGCATCCCAGGGACAAGAGAACACCAGAATTTCAGCCATAGCAGAAGACCACTTGGATTCAGTGTCAGCTCTGTTATGCAGCACCTCTGAGATGCCCTACCTTGAGCAAGAAGCATTGAATCCCCCTTCCTGCCCTGCGATGATACGGGGACAGTGAAAAAGCCTTTGACTTAAGCAGAGGGATGCCTGAGCCAGCTTACAGCAGAGCACAAATCTCCTTTCATCTGCCTTGCTGTCCAGTGGTAAGGGGCACGGAGAGGGAAAAGAGCTGCCAGGGGCAGCAGCAGGGAATTATTTAAGAGTAATGGGTTGACCTGAGATATAACAGGAGTGTGAAGCAGTGGAGCATCATCTGATGGGAGCGGTCAGCTCCTGCCTTGATGTAGGAGCAGCATATTGGGAGTGTGCGTGGAGTGCAGGGAAAGAAGGGCCCAAAATAGGGCTGGCGAGACAATTTTGATGCTGATGTGAAGATCACAGTGAGGGTGGCTTGGTTTGCTGCTTGCTGCTCCAGCCCTCATGCCCATCACTGTATGCCCCCCAGTCCATTTGCATCTCCTCCTCTCATCCCATCGACCTTCAGACAGCTGTTCGGCCAGATTGCCTGCCGTTTTTCCACATTATTTGCATTGGTATAGCACGCATGCATCCGCATCCTGATCATTCCTACCAGCTTCTGCTGGGGCACCGGTGGGTGACTTTGCCCTGGGAGGTCAGATGGAGGTCCTCTACATGACCAGACACTGGAGATAGTGACTGGGCTTGGAGGGACCATCCCCAGATAAACCTGGGCTCCTCCCGGGCATTATTCTGGTCTTGGAAATCCTTCTTCTGGGGTTTGGATCCCATCATTGTTGGCTGCAGGAGAAGAATGGAGCCATTTGCTGTTGTTACAGTGGGTTGAGCTTCTGGGTTAGAGAACAACTTTTATGTTGAGGGTTGTGTTGTGTGCACAAAGTGGAAGTAAGCCTGTAACACTGCAGCTGGGGCAGTGGATTGGCTTTTCTGAAAGCCTGCTGCTTGTTTAATTAAAGAATGATTGAGTACTGGTGTCCAAGAGAAAGAGAGGAGAGGGTCACATCAGGATCTTGGAGTGCTCCTGGCACCCTATTTTTCTGAGGCCCAGCCAAAGCCTGTAGGTTGGAAAGGTGGATACATTTGAGGGAAAGGGGAGTATCTGAGAAATTAACTTCCAGATCTCCTCCGCTTTGTTTCCCACCTTCACTTCTATCCTGCTCTGACCCCGCTGTAAAGAAGTCAGTACCACATATTCCCCCTCTCAGCCCTTTGCCTGCAGGGCACTTGGTGTCAGGCCAGTTGGCTGAGACTGATGGATCAAGGCACGTTTGAGGTGTTGGCAGTCTGTGGCCCGTGAAATGATTTTGCAGTAGTGAAAAGCTCTCGAAGGGGCTGTGCAAATCTGCTCCGTTAGCAGGTTGAGTGGCTGTCTGACAGTCAGAGGTTTTATACACTCTCAGAGCAAGCACTGTGGGCCTGATGAAACTGCATGGATGCTGTCTTTTCTGTAAACAGCGTTTTCATTTTAGCCCTGTGTGAAAGAAAACCTTGTTCATGTAGCTTTATGTATACTTTAAAAATTGTATCCCCCTAAAGCTTTCATTGATTTGGGAGTTTCTTACCCAGGGCACCTCTGGTCCTCATTGCACTGGTGTGGTCCTGTCACTGCTTCTCCAATGCAGTCCTCACCCCAGCGAAGCTGGCTGTGCAGCCATCTTGGAATGTTTGGTGGCAGACAAGGGGAGATCATGTTCTGACAATTTTAGGGAGACCTTGTTTGGCCGTGTAATATGCCTGCTAGGGTATGTTGTGTTTCTGGAAGCTGCATCTCCTCTGGGTCATAATCTGCCTTGTATTGCCATGATGTGTCGGAGGAGAATTCATCACAAATTTTGCTACTAATGTACTTAACAGGATGATTCATAATACGATAGTAAAGATTATAGGTGTGACCAGAGAGTGAGGTGTAAATATTTTTCAAAGGTCTTGCTCTGATAATCTTTTCTTCAGTGTTAGCTGCCCTTTACACAGAGAATATTGTAGAAGGCTTTGGTGTCCCCGCTGTCAAAGTGCCAGCGTTAACACGAGACGTGGCTGTGTCTGGTCACTTGTGCTGGAGGGTGTCACAGGAGATGATAGTCTGGGCCATGGGATGAGTTTGCTGTGGTGGGCCATGCTTGGTCAACACCCATGAGAACTGTGAGATGGAGACACAGCTTCTTTCTGGTCACTCAAACACACGTATTACCTTGTTGTCCTGCTGCATTGCTGTGAGGGAGGGAAGGTCTTCATCTCTCGTTTACCTCTTCCTTGTGCCACAAAATCCTTTTTGTTTGGACAGGGTTTTTAGGGTTGTTTGTTCTTTGTCATAATAAAGTCTGTCACTGAAATGAAGTCATCCCTTGTACCTTGCTGCTCTTGGTCTGGTCTTCTTGGTGCTTTGGGTAGCCATGTGTAACACGTGCTGTTACCATTCAGTATTTCATTCTGGCAAGCAAGATCCCAGAGCTTCTTCCTAGAAGATTTTTAGTACAGTTTGAACCTTTCGTATTTATTTGTTGCAAAATAAGGGAGGCATGAATGGCCTTGCTATCTTGCCCCCTCCTTCATCCCCAGCCTGTGCCGCTGTCTCACTGGAGCCCTTGAACTCCCAGAGCTGCTCAGGGAGGCCTTGGGTGCCAGAGTCACTCCTGCTGAGCAGTGGGATGAAGGACGGGGTGCTGGAGACAGGTCAGGACTGGGTCTCTCTCCAGTTTGCCTTCCTTCTCCTCAGTGGGAGGCATCTGTCTACACGTTTATTTTTAACTTGCATCTGTTGGCTTCATAACAAAGATTTAATGATATGACATGGTTTTGTCATGAGTTCTTTCTTCTGTGGTGAGTTAAGCGTCATCACTGGCTGCTGGAGTGAGTCGAAAGCTTTAAAAATGACAACATTTGGTGGTTCATGTAGAAAACTCGCAGGTTAACCACAAGCACCTGTAAGCTGTTGTCTGTTTGCATTTCTTTTTTCTGAACAGAAAAGATAGAATTTGGTATTTTAATCTGTCAGTGACCTAAGCATAACCACAATTAATCTTGCTGAGAAAGAATAGCTGATACGGACACACGGAAGTGTCCTATAAATGGGTCAAATGCTCAAAATGCAGAAACGTAATTTGTCTTGAGCTGGTGCAGGGCTTACCAGTCGCCTCTCTCTGGGATGTGCCCTCTGTTTGTTATTTACCATCAAAGATGAAGCCCAGCCAGTTCTGTTTAAACAGATGTTTTGCTCCATTGTTTAGATGATGGGCTGCATCTTTTGAGAAATAAAGACATTAGCCTCCTGCTGAGAAATATCTTGAGCCTGTTTGACCCAAAAATGGCAAGAGGATTTTAAAGGCATATTTCTAATGCTTTTTAAGGCAGACAGTCTGAAATTCCTCTGAGTTCAGCCTGGGCACCAATATTGAATATGGAACAATTTTCCTGAAAGACTGTTGATATGGGATGTCTGCATCCCACAGCTGGTTTTGCCTTGCAAGAGTCAGGGGGTGGGTGGAGGGGATGTTGCTGGAATTTGAGCTGGGGAAAGAAGATGCATTACCCACAGCACTACTTACAGGTCAGCATCCTTTGACCTGTGTGCTGTCAGGAATAAGGGTATGTATTCAGTAGTGAAATTTTCCCTCTAACTTGTGTGCTTTGGGCAGTGTCAGAGATTTCCCCCTTTGCGACCATGCAGTTCTGCTTCAGCCTTCTGCAACACTCCTGCTCCCCTCCTAAATTCTCCTGCACTTTCTAGACTTCGTGCCCCACCTACATGCTTGCTGGTGCCCACCATTGAAGTCCTGCCCCGAGGTCCTTCTCAGTCCATTGGATGCTTTGGCGTAGATCCCAATGACTGTTTCCCAGGACCAGCCAGATCTTTGTTCATAGTTTGTGTGGATTTTGCTATCCTGGCCAATAAAGGGACCTGATCAGCAAAGCTGTAAAATAAGGATAAAAATATGGTAATCACCAAGTCGGAGATCATGTGGTGTCTGCAGGGACTGAAGCTGACAGCAGCAAAGCTGGTGACCTCTGTGTCCCTCCGGGCAGCTTCTCCTTTGGAAGGAGGAGGAGATGAACTCTCTTCAAAGCCTGCTTTTGGGCTATTGTATGAAATACAATGCTTTGGAAATCAAGCTCTCCTCTTTCACAGGCACCCCTAATCAAGGGTGACCAGAGTGGATTTGCATGTTAAGAAGAGTGACTGGGGGCACTTAAAAAGAAGAACAACCAAGTCTAGCTTTATCCTTATGAATATTTTTATTCCTGGGGAGAATACACCCCAGACCTGATAGGTGCAACTCTGCATCTACTCTTCTGCTGCCTCTCCCCTCCTCCCCCTGTTAATGCTTAATTTATAATGCTCTCTGTCCTGACATTGATACCCCAGTGGCTCTGGGGGAGGAATTTGAGTAGGTGGTTGTTGGAGCATGTGGACCATGGTGATTGAAGCAGTGCCCTGGCAGCAGTGATGGGAGGGCTATGGGATGCCCTAGGATGCTTTGGGTTACCTGCCTTTCTCCAGGCTGTCATCATGCCATCTGGTAATGATCTGGGGGAGGCAGAAAACCCAAAGAGGGATGGGGAGATGTTCTGGTCCGGTCAGAGAAAGGTGTCTTTGGAGCATTCAGAAAGCAAACACCAATCAGAGGTCCCCACAAAGGGCTTCTCCACCCCAACAAGCCTCCTGAGCTGACCAAGTCCTGATTTCTGAGCTCTCTGAATGCACAAGCCAGGATTAACATGCTGTGTGCATGACACAGAGTCAAGAGCTTACATGGCAGCAGGGCAGACCTGGGTTAAGCAGGACAAAAACCGAGCAGTTGTAAGGCAAAGGGTAGCAAACTGCATGGACAAATGTCCTGAAAGCTGCGGTGTTTCCATCACTGGGAGGCTTTAAGAGTAGAAATGATTTAGGTGTAGCACAAGGACAGGTTTCTCTTTTGAGGTCCCTTCTAGCTATATCTTTTATGTTTTTATGATTGCTGATCACGAAAAAAACTTGAAAGTGCTTTAAAAACTAATCTTCAGGCCATGCCCTGTGAGGCTTTCTTTAGCAACTTGATTTAGAGGGGGGGAAAAAAAAGAAAGCAAATGAAAAATCTAGGTGGGATCTGCAACTTCTCACACCTTGGCAGAAGTGACAGTGTAGTACAGAAACTGGAGTTTTTCTTGAGCCCGAGGCCAGTTTAGATGTCAGAGCATCCCTGCAATGCTGTGTGGCTGAATGCAAGGGCAGGGAGGTGTGAGGGTTGTGTACGGATGAGGGTGCAAGAGCGCTCCATGCCTGCTAAGTGCTGCTTTTGGGGTCCTGAATGTGAATTGGGGGGGGGGGGGGGGTATGCTGCGAGTGCCCTGACCTACCTGACCATGCAGTGTGCTTTGGAGGCAAGTTTATGCTCGCTTGAGCCTTTCCAGAGACAATACTTTGGTACTTTTCTGTTGCCATTGCCTGGTATTAAACCAGTTAAATCAGATCTCCAAGTATGGACCCCTGGTTTCTCATGCTCTCTAGCGGAGGTGGTGGGATGGGACAGACTTGCTGTTGTTCACTGCAGGCTTTGTGGTTCCCCCCAAAAAACCAAAGATCACTCGGTTTTTTGCTTGGCTTTGGCCAGGGATTTGCACAAGGAGTTCCACTTGGAACCAGTGCCCCATTTTCTAAGCTCTGCCTTTCCTCAAATCTCCTTTCCACCTTTTCAGCTCTTCATGATACTCCTATATGAGCTGAGGAGAAGTAATTTAATACAAATGAAGTTAACAGTAGAGCACAGAAGCTTGGGAAAATGTTTGCAGAAATAATCCGTATTATCCCAACTGGCCATAACCAGCCACTGTCACATCTTGCTCCTGACCTTTGCTGTCACCCTTTCAAGTTTTAGCTCTTCACCAACCCTTAACGTGGCTGTGAACGTGTTACAAATACATGGACTTGCCCAAGCAGTCGTGAACTGTGCATACCTACAGCCTGGGTCCTCAGCAAAGTCTGTTTGCTTGCAGTCTGTGCTTCTTGCCTTTAAAAAGACAAGAATATGCATTTAAGATTTGCATAGGAACATGCAGCTGTTCTACCAAAAATGGATAATTGTTCTCCCTGCTGTGAAGTTAAACAATAAAAAGTGCCAAACTGCATTTGCCATTGCTGATTTTGTGCACTCAGCTGCATGTTTTATGCATGTAGATTAGTTCCAGATTTATATCGATTTAGCTGTTAATGCTTGCCTTAATCGGGCCAGGTTCTAGTTGCTGTGGAAACTATAACTTTGAATTTTACGTAAAGTTCTGTGTTGCATTTAATGCATTTTTTTTTAGGCTATCTTATGATTAATGCCTTGTGGTGAAAACTGAGAGGGAATCAGCACTGAAAATAAAAGTGCCTTTGGGCAGAGCACAAGTTTCAGCAGAAAGTCATTTTTCTGGAAAGTTGTGATGTCTGGGAAAATAAGGGTTTGTGATAGAGTGCCATCTTGACCACAACTGTATAACTATTATTATAAGTGTGTAATGACTATTATAGCTGCTGCAATACTGTAATAAAGAAAACACCTGTATAACTTATGAATGTCCCGAAAATATAGGGCTCAAGTTTTTGGATCTCTAGGTATTGCTTTAGGTGGGCAAAGGAAATTGCTGGTGTGCATTTGATGGGGAAAAAAAGGCTGGGGCACAATTTTACAGATATATTATTTTATTTTTATTCCCAGAATACACCAGTGGGCACTCCGATTTTCATAGTCAATGCCACGGATCCAGACCAGGGGGCAGGAGGCAGTGTGCTTTACTCCTTCCAGCCTCCTTCCAATTTCTTTGCTATCGACAGCGGCCGCGGCATTGTGTCGGTGATACGAGAACTGGACTATGAAGTGACTCAAGCGTACCAGCTCCAGGTCAATGCAACGGTGAGTCTTCTCCTGGCGGCTGCAGGAGAGGAGGTGTTTTCTGGAGGTACTGTAATGGGGAAAGAGCTGCTGCTTACTCATTTTATTGCCCTACTCTGACATCTTCTCAGGCACTTCCAGCATTTTCCACTTAGGTGTTACAGCAATGCGATGCCTGGCTGGTTTCGAGTCACTGCTTGGAGCTTGCAGAGCATAGCTACACCTCTCCAACAGCATCGTGCATGTGTCAGGGGATTGTACCTAAAGGTGAGGTGAAGATAGCCAGTGGTACAGGACCTACAGACCATTAAAGCCTCTGATCTGATTCCTTGTGCATCTTGGCTTATTTTAGGGGGATTTACCTATATTAATCTTCCTCTGTATCCTCAGCAAAAGCTGAATTTAGATATCAAGACAGAGGAGAGAGATGCTGAGGTCCTAATTACAGTGAGTACCACTATATTGGGAGGGAACCCCTGGGATATATATGTCCAGGTGGCCGCCATGGCAAATCCATGCCCCACCTGAATGGGAAATTTCTTCCCTGGTGTCAAATCTAGTGAGAACTCTCTAGGGACCTTGTGAATGAGGAGCACAGCACAGAGAGCAGGCTCTCTGTGTGGTGGTTCCTTTTCCATTTCAGATGCAACAGAGAAAGGTAAAATTCAGCCCTAAAATACATCTGACCCACCATGCTTTTGAGGGGAGAGGGAACTCTTCCCGACCCTTCCAGGCAGCTGGCTAGAGCTCTTGAAGCATGTGATTTAATCAAGATCATTGTCTTGATGCAGAACCACAAATGTCATGAGGACATGGAGGGCTGTTCAGGGCTGCTTTCCTCTTCACGGCCACAGAGACAGGGCATTCACAGACTGCAAGGCTGCAGGCAAACAGCTTGACCTTTCAGCCCAATCCCTGCATGTTCGAGACTGTGGAATTTTGTCCAGGAGCTTATTTTTTCTGAAACATACCTCATTTTAATTTAATACTCCAATGATTAAGAGGTCCTCGCCACTGTTTTTTCCTTATCGATCTCTGTCCATGACATGCATTGATAGGATATGCTATTCACCTATCTAGCAGGCTGGAAGATGTGGGACCCAACACAAGCCCCGATGGAAACTTGCTTTTCTTCCAAGTGTCCCATTCTGGTTTCTTCAAGGACAGAAGGATGACACCTTGGTCCATCCAGTTCCATCTAGCCCTGTATCCCATGTGCAGTTACCAGCAAAGATAAGATGGGGGCATATGTGGTACTTGCGACCTGGTATGCTCCTGGCTTCTAGTGATTTCCAGCTCAGGATATTTGAAGACTTTAATATTAAGTCTCTGTACTGGGCTTGATTGCAGTTGTGGGAATATCTCCTCAGTTCAGTCACAGGGCGCTGGCAATTTCTGACAGAAAGACAGCGAGTAAACCCCAGGGTAAAGCTCAGCCTGGAAAGGAGGATGAGAGTTGCACCAGCGTAGCGAGATCTAGAAGAGCAAATTCAGTCTGATGCCAAGTTTGCATGGCCCAAAGTGGGAACTGGAGTGATGGTGAATTCAAGGTGGCTGCAAGAAGAGCTGTGGAACCTTGGTTCGAGGCAGGAGCCATTTCATCCCAGGGATTTAGGCAGCAAGAGCAGAAAGAGGCTGGAAATGGCAGAAGGAGAGATGGTAGGTGAGAAAACTTGAGAAGTGTTTGCTTTTTCAGTGCTATCTGTAATACTTCAACCAAAATTTAAGAAGTGGAGGGGAAAAAGTATTATCTGAAGAAACTAAAGACTTCAACCTGATAACGCTAACAACAGAAATAAGCATTCATCTAGGCCGTAAATGCTGAGGCCTGTGGGTTAAGAGGGTAGTGTACAAGCTGTGTTGTTGAATACAGTTTAAATTAACATTAATCTTCTGGCAATCAGTCCTTGCTGCTGTTCAGAGCCATTTTGCAGAAGTGTGCAGTAACCTCTAATGGTTGCCTTTCACCACGATGCTTGATTAGGGAGTAAGGAGAGATTTATTTCCTTCCCTTCATGTATTACCTGCTTTTCTCCTGCCCTTTTAGCAAAGAGCTATGGGCATTGGGGGCGTTTGTGAGCACCCATGGGACAAGTCTCCAGCAAGAGAGTGTTGCTGTTGTGTTGACTATTGGAGAAGGACTTTGCTCTGGGAAGGCGCTTGTGGCTCCATCCCAGTGGGTTGTGATGGAGTGTAAGGGAGATGATGCTCTTGTTCAGAGCATTGAAGGATTCAAGGGCTGCCGCTGCTTGTCCTAAGATTGCTGTGTGCTTGTTGTTGCCTGTTTCACAGAGCAGCGAGGGTGGCTCCCCCACACCCTTGCAGCTGCGAAGGCAGCTTGGCTTGCCTAGAAATGTAGCCCCTGGTCAGCCCAATCCTGCCAGTCCCCATGCAAGGCAGGAGGGAGAGGTGTACAGTTTATCAGAGCCAAAATGTTTAGATCAGTAAAAAGGAAGTTGCTATTGTGAAGATGTATCCTGCAGTTCATGTTTCCACTCTGCCTTCTGTGCGAGAGCTGAGACATCCTACAGAAACAGGGGCAGTGCTTGGTGTACACACCCTCTGCCAAAGCTCAGAGCAGTGAATACAGAAAAGAATAAAGCTATGACTGCAGGGTTACAAAGAGCGGCAGAAAGTCAAGAGAGCTGGTAGGCTTTGTTGTGTTCCAACTGACAGAACCCAAGCTGTGTGGAGGCATTGGTGCTGGGGAGAATGAGATGCTCTGCAGTGATGTGCTGGTATGAAAATCTGCTGGCAACAACACCTGGGTCTCACGGTGTGGAGGGGCCCTAGGCTGTATCTGCATTAGGAGGGAATTTATATTTTGAAGTGTGTGTTTAAGAGTGTTACTTCTTTTCCACTCAAAATGTGATGGAAACTAAATTGGTACTTGCTTTATTTTAAAGGCTAATGCTGGAGTGAAATGTGTATTGTATTTCAGCTTCGAGGGAGGTACGGTGGACAATAATTCCAGCAGGTAGCTGGAAAAAAATAGATCATTACCTGCGCTATGCAGAAATTTTGACCCAACTGCAAATGTGAGAAACTTAATACTGTTGAATAATTCTATTTTTCTGATAGAAATCCTTTCTCTTCACCCTACCCCTTGCTTTTTAAGGACCAAGATAAGAACAAACCACTGTCCACTCTGGCCAACCTGGCAATCACCATCACAGATGTGCAAGACATGGACCCCATCTTCATCAACCTGCCCTACAGCACAAACATCTTCGAGAACTCGCCTCCGGTAAGAGTTGCTGCTTCACTCTGACATGCATGACCACAGTGTTGCACCAAGGGAGGATGGATGGAGCAGGATATGGGACAGAAAGCATAAAGTATCCCAAAATAGCTGGAAGAGAACCTCCTTCTTGCAGAGATACTTGTCCTTCCATCACAGGTTTGCATTGCTCTGCCCTGATGTTTGCAGTTTGGGTGCAGCCCTGTTTCCATGCTCAAGTGCAAACACAGATCTGAGGCAGGGGACACAAATCATGGGATTTAAATGGTGTCCAAAGAGAGACGAACATGTTTCAAGGCAGCTCCAAAACATTTTGCCCTTTTTTAAAAAAGTGACCCTCAGGACATTTGGGAGTCCTGAAAACCAAAATAAAATATTTTCCTAAACACTTTTTCCTTAAATTTTAAAAAGGCTTTCCGTTGCTCTCAGCACAGAGTCACCCCATTTCCTTCTCTCAGCATATATGCATGCCACTTCTAATAGAAATGTTGAAGAAAAATGTAAATGTTCTTGAAATGAGGCAGTTTTGAAAATGCCAGAATCATCAGCCGTTTCAGCACTTCGAGCATTTTCCCCAAGGTTTTGCCAAATTGATCCAATCATTTTAGTTCTTCTGAAACTGGGTTTGTCAGCAGACTTGCCGTTTGTGAAAAACGTCTCCCAGTCTCTAAATACAGCAGGGGTTTTTTTTCCATGCAGCAGACAGTGGGGAGTGTGGTGGGCAGCCTCAGCTTTGGGAGATGTTAGCTCCCAGCAAGGTTGCCCAGGACTGTCAACCCAAGCGCTGACTCTTGTCAGCAGCACCCACCTTCCCAAGGCATAGCTCTGCTTCCCACTGCTTTGTCTATAGGACACATATTTTTGCATATGGATGTAATTCCTTCCGTCCTAAAGTCATAGTGTGGTAGGCATCTATAGTACACGTGCACACCGTAATGTCTCTGATGCACTGGATCCAAAATACATGATGGCTCATTTTGTGCAATGGTAGAGGGAACCCCAGTTTCCTTCAGTTTATACCTTTTTATTCTCTTTGGAGCAAAGTACTGGCTCTGACGGCGTGGAGAGTGCTGGATCAATAGGGCTGAATCTTACTGTCACTAATCCTGCAGTCAGACAGCACATTACCTGTCTATTAGCCTGAAGATGGCCAAAAGACTGACTTCACAAATTCCTTTTGTGAAATTTTCAGTGCTGTTGAGATTAAGGAGTGTTTCTGTGGTGGACAGTATGACCTGCAGGGAAGAAAAAACACTATTTAGATCACCCTTATCTGGGGAGAACTATCCTTAGATGAAATTATAGAAATGGAAGTCCCTGAAGTATCAAAAATTATGGACTACATCACCTTCATGGAGTGACTTAGTATCCAGGAAAGGGTGTCTCTCTTGAATTAATGTTAATATATATATAAGATTGGAGCTCAACAATCTCTTTGGGTTGATACACCAATGTGCATCATGGTTATTCCTAAAATGTATGGTGTTTGCAGTAGACAAAGCAGCAAATAATCACAGTATAACCTGAAATAGAGAGTGAATAAAGGAGTGCTCCCCAAACTGTTAGCAGTTTTGTTGCAGGTTTAGAGATTCTAATTTGTCTTGACCACGTATAACACCCCAAAGGCACTGAGATATCCAAGGTAGATAGATGCCATTAGAGACCCAGTGAAGACAACAACTGCTGAAAGTGGGTAGTACTTTGAGTGGTATTGCGCTCTGGTTTGCACCCAAAGTCCCATCCTTCCTGGAAGAAATCTTTGCTGCTGAAACAAAGATGTAGTTTGCTATGGTGAACCTGGGATTTAACATTTTTGTGCATTTTTGTCTCTCTGTGAGTATTCTCATCGGCTCCGCCTTACGACCTGAGGGAGCAGTTACACATGTGGAATGGAAACAGTTACCCCACAGAATGACTTGCTTACCAGAAGAGTAATGGCAGATTTGGGTGAGGAATCGTAGAATCATAGAATTACCCGAGTTGGAAGGGACCCAAAAGGATCATCGAGTCCAACTCCTATCCCTACATAGGACACTCCCAACATTCACACCGTGTGACTGAGGGCATTGTCCAAATGCTTCTTAAATGCTGGCATTTAAGACTCGATGCCGTGACCGCTTCCATGGGGAGTCTAGGTTTGGTGAACTTCTGTTCAAACCAGGCTCCCATATCAAGCTAATGGGCTGCAGTGCATTTGTAGGTGATGTTTTCCCTGCTGTTGGGCTCAGCAGATCAAAATGTGCTTGTGACATCTCATCCCAGCCCAAATCTACAGAGCAGAGACTTGCTGCTGCTCCATGCATCTGCCCTCCATTTCTTTTGCCTTTCTTTTTATCTGTGGTGCACAGCATGTCTGTGTTCCTCTATCAATGTATCAGGTGAGAATACCTCATCTAAAGTGTAAACATTACCTAATAAAATCCTTCTTATTTGGGATTATTGCATCAAATTTTAATTTCCTCACTTGAGTAACAGCATGTCAGCCAGCCCGTCAGTGAAGAGCTGATAGAAGGTGAAAGGAGTGGATAAACTGCAGCAAATTACCACAAACAGATCTCTATCAGCCCTTTGACTGGAATTGACTGGAATTAAGAAGTGAGAAATAGGATTTTTTTGCCGTGGCAGCTTTCTGAAGTGCTCCCCTCCTCCTTCTCCTGCTGCAATGCTGGGCTGTGCTTTGCCTTTCAAGTCCCTAATCCTATAAGAGAAGAAGAAGAAGAAAAAGGGGTGGAGGGGTGTGAGAGGAGAAAGTAGTGCCATTGTAGTTCTTATTTCTCTCAGGCTGGATTCTAGTAGCATAATTTAGAAGCGATTTGGGCACGTGCTCATTCAGACACCGAGAAGAAAGATATTTCTTATCGGGCAAAGGAAGAGGACACAGCGGGGAGAGACTTTGCTGTCCCTGGAGGTGTTGTATTTTCTTCCTTGATGCTGTTTATCATCCCAGCGTGCTTCAGACATCTCTCCCAGGACACCTGAGTGCACCAAAGCTGCCTGTAGCTATTGCACAGCTTGGCAACATTGGATTTTTCATCCTCAGAGTAGTTCTGGGTGTCTGTCCTCACATTGTCTGTAGACTGGATAGCGTGATTGATGTTCTACAGACAAGTTAACAGGGGCTGGAAAAGAGGAGACATTTCCTCTTGCAGATATGCTGATGGCCTGATGAGCCCCTGCTTTTGGATAGCTGGTGCATGGTCCAGACAGCTTCACTTTGTGGGCAAAAGATGAGGAATCCACTCACTAAGAGACAAGCTGAGGCCTATGTGCTCCTCAAAGAGCCACACAAAGGCAAGAGGGGTGACAAACTCCACTGGTGCTTGGTACCAAGACCAGCAGTTGTGTTCACTTGTGATAGTAGTGTATGGATACATGTCATATATCATCAAAACAGCTTTAATTCTTCAGTACCATCGCTCTCCTCTTCAAAAACTCCTTGGGTTAGAGAAATAATTTAGAATCAGTGCTATTTTTTCCCTAGCGTCTCAATAGCTCCAAGTTAATTCTTTCTTACAGTATTTCCAGCCCATCAGTGTGAACACTTTATTAAAAGCTCAGGGTTTTATTAAAAAAGGATTGATTTACCCCTGCCCCTCTTCAGAAAACCCTCAGATTTTGTTTGGATAATGTGCCATTCTTTATTTTCTTTGCCTTTTTTTTTTAAGCATAGGCTTTTCCAGATTATTACTTTTCTAAATCTTCTTTCTCCTTCCCTAGAGGAAGAGGGTTATTCGGTTCTGGTGGTTTGGTCTATATCCATTTGCTGAATCCTTTCCTTACAGTCACTGTTGTTTGTGGTAGGCAGGCAAGTTGTTATTTGCTTTAAGAAATGTCAGGAATATTTGGGAGTTTCTAAGGGCCACAGGTTCACACCACAAAAACCTGGGATGATGCCTAGGCAGAGCTCTTGGTGGTGGAAGTCAGCTTAGGGTTTCCATGAGTAAGAGGATGACTATAGATTCTGGGAGATGATCCCCTCCAATTTAGGGGGCACACCTGGTTGCCTATGGGAGTCAGAGCACAGTATCTCCTGCCCTTGCTGTGCCAAGACCTAGATAGCCAAAGGAATAGTGTTGTGGTCCAGTAGGATTTTGGAAGAGAAATTAGAAATTGTTGAGATGTGGTTGATGAGAGTCAGTCTTTGCCACTGTGCAATGGCTGTGATCAAGGGTTTGGATGCTTTCCCATTTCTAGTCTCTCCTCTCTGGTTAGTTATCTCTGCTGGTATGGTGGGCAACATGCTTCATGATGATCACTGGCACAAAGGGGTGAGTGTAGCCTGTGTGTCTTTGTGCCTGTGTGTTGTGTCATCTATTGCATCACATCACCTCCCTATCTCACTCAGACACTTCCTATTGACCATGCTGAGTGACTGTGTTCTGAGGTTATCTGCGTCAGTTGTCACCACTCACTGCAAAGCAAGAAATTGCCCCCAGTGACATGGATAAACATTATGCCTATCCTGTGGCACTTGTTCACCCTCTTCCCCAGAAGAATCAAGATTGGTCTTAACACTGCGTGGGTGCTCAGGGAGGGTTCATCCATACCCAGGAGCTGGGATCTGCTAGTCTTGTGGATACTGGAAGACTCTTGTGAAAGAGCTGGGTTGCAGAGATGTTCCCTGCCACTGGTCTAGTTCCAGGATGTGGCACCCATGAACCCATGTGGAGCCCAGCTCCACTCTGGCACGTGTTTCTTGGTTACTGATGAGGCGTGGCTCATCCCCACAACGGGCTAGTTAAAGAACTTGTGGAAAAGGAGACATACACAGGGCTGGAAGGAGAACAGGGGGACACCCAGTCTCAAAAAAGCAGGAAGGTAGAAGCCATCATCATGGGCTTGCCAAGGACCAGGAGAACCTTAATGTGCTCTTTAGCAGCCCTCAGATGTTTGGATAATTTTTTTCTTATGGACATCTCTGTGGCGAGTGTTGCTGAGATATCTGAGTGAGATTTGCCCTTCTCCCCTTCCAAAATTTCCCTGCTGCAACATTTGTGCTCATCCTTTTATCTCTCCCAACAGCCCTTCCCCTCAGCTCCTACAGGAGGGACCTTTCCCATAGATAAAGCAGCCCCAGCATCTATAGTCAATTGCTATTCCTCAGCCATCACGGGAACCCTGCCTTCTCCCACAGCTGCTTTGCCTTTGGAATGTGCTACACAGCATGCGACAGATCATTCTGTGCTGCTCCTTTGCTTTTGACAGAAGATGGGCCAAGTGCCTTCACCCACCATCCCTGCCATGGAAGAGCTCTCGTTTTGCCAGGGAGTGAAGGAGGGCTCATGCCTGCCCCATGGGGATGGCAGATTAAAGCAGAGTATGCTTGGGGAGCGCATGTTGGATTGCATGCCTCTCCCTTTTTTTCATCTCCATTTTGCCTTGCCTTCCTTTTTGCAACCCTTGTTCTGCTTTCCCACTTTTCTTGTGCTTTTTATCTGTCCTTTCTCCTTTGGAAAGCACAGTTATTGTCAGTGATTTAGAGGCTCTCCAGCAGCTGCTGAGCCTCACCAGCCGAGTGCCGCTCAAAGGCCAGTGACCTGGGATTTATGGCTAATGTTCTCGGTTAATAACGTGGATTTACTTAAGGAGTCTATGAAATGCCCTCAGAGATCAGGGAAGGGGCAGATCTGCCCATCCCTGGGAGTCTTCTTTACAGCCAGCAGCAGCAAAGCATTTCCATCAAGCCTGCAGGGGCACAGCTTTGGAAGCTGGGGAGATGGCAAGTCCCCACTATCCATCAGTGATGTTTCTGCAGCAGCATTCCCTTTGGCCTTTGGCTGATGGATTGCAAGGAAAACGCAACAATGTTGTCCCACTGTGCTCCCTTGTTAGATATGCAAATGCCTCTGTTGACATTTCCTTTGAGGCAAAAAAAAATTGCTTCTTTTCCCACTGTTAATAAACCAATGAAAACAAGAACAGCTGAATTGTAAATTTTTTCACACTACATTAATTATGTGCATGTGTTTGTGTTCACATGGGCTCACTGTAGTGTGGAGGGGGAAGCACAGCTTTTGGAGTTGACATAAGCACATGATGCTTCTATTTAAAGAAATAAGAATTTTGGGTCACTCTTACATTCTTCATTGGCTTTGGGGGCCTCTTGGCCTTGTGGACCTTTCTGCTGTGCTGTAAAAAGAAGATCTGTCTGCATGACGAAGGAGGGTGTGGGTGAGCTAGCAGTTGCAGAACCTCCTGCCTTGGGCAATCTCGTGTTCTTAGCACCTGTCCAACCTTCCTCCTCCTTAAAGGTTTCGATTAAAATCTCAGCAGCTCCCGCAGTTACTTTTGCAGATGGCTGCTGATGGCCATCCTGGTGAGTATCCCTCCTTGCCTGGCCTGGGGTGCCACGTTTGAAGAATGCAGGAAGAGAATAGGAGCAGTTGAAACTGGGAAGCCAGCAGTAGATAGAACTGAGGTTGTGACCAGTGCTGAAGGTCATGGTGGGAGGGAATAGTTGCCTTTGGTTCTTATAGGACTGCAGCGTCAAAATCGCTGTGGCGGAGGAGCATGTGCTTTTGCCTTTGAGCCAGAACCCGTGCAGCAGTGATGCTGTGACATGGCGTGTACGGGTTTTGTCAATGCTGCACCTTCAATTCCTCCTTCCTCTTCTTCCTCAAGCACTGATAGCTGTGCTCACTTCACTGACCTTGCTTCAAACACTCCTTTTCTGGGCAGGGGATAAGAAGTGTGGGGAATGAGTGCACTGCCCAGTCCTTACAGACACTTGCTCTGCTGTGTACCTACTGCATGATCAAGCTCAGCCTGCTTGGTGTTCCAGTTAGAGGACATGCTGGTCCTGCATTCAGCATCTCCAGTTATGTCCTTGGGTGGGTTAGCAGAGTTTTGCAGCTTGAATGAGAGTGATGACTGGCGAGCCCAAACTGGCAAGTGGAATTGGGACTTTTCCATGATTTGCCTTGTCCTTGTTCAGGTTTTCCTAAGCACGTAGCCTATGATAAGAGGTGCAATGCTCTTGGCAGTGCTCACTGTGGTGGCTGTAATGCCTATCTCCTTTCTTTCCCCAGGGTACCACTGTACGGATGATAACAGCAATTGACCAGGACAAGGGACGCCCCCGGGGCATTGGCTACACCATTGTCTCAGGTAAGTCACAGATGAAACAGTGAGGCTGGAGAAGCTAACCCTGCCACAAGTCTTTGTACACCCATGCCTGGGAAATCATGTTTGGCTGTTTCTCCTCAGCCGTACTGCTTGCTCTTTCATTCAGAATCACTAATTATTGTAGTATACTGCTACAACTGGATGTGTTTAACCCTCTGAAAAGCTTTTTTTGCCTTTGATGTTATCAGAGGACGTTGTTTGTGGCATCTCCCTTTCCTTGAGCGTTTGTTGTTTCTAACATATTTGACAATATCTCTTAGCAAAACATTTCAGTCCTAATGAGGAACTGCAAACAGTTCCACTTCGCGTAATGCTGTGGAAGAGATCTTGTAAAGAGCTGGGCATAAACGCTTGTTGGTGACATTGTTATTGTTTAGGGAGAGAATGGGACTGATTAGGGGCTGCATGGCTCCTGGCGGTTTCCACAGCATTACCGGAAAGCCTCTGTGCCGAGGGCTGGCTTCCCAAGGGAATGCTAGTGCTTTACAAGCTGGGAGGCAGGGGTCTGGACCCATGAGCATGCGGGGTTAGAGAATAAAGTTTAATTAGAGCAGTGGAAGCTTTCTGTCTTCTGACAGCCACGTGAATTAACCCTGCCTTTGCAGACCAGCCCTGAAGCCTGAGGAACCTTTCCCGCTTTGAGTGGATAGTTTGCTGAAACTGCTGTCACTGGGCATTCCTTGGGGACCTCCCTTTGAGAGAAGGTCTACCAGGTTGGTTTGACTGGTTGCGAGAAAAAAAATTACTGTTCAGGGTAACAAGAATATTAATTTTCAAAGAAAGGTCTGCCTGAGACATCTGGTTCTTGAACCCTCCTCACTATGCTATTGGTTATGGGGAAGCCCTCCTTGCACCCCTGCAAGCCCTTATCTCTTTTGTCAATCTCTTCTGATTGCAAAAGAGCCAGAAGCAGTCTGGGCAGGCATTTCCAGATAGAGCATAACTTCTATTTGCAAAAGACGATTTGTGAAGGTGGACCTGTCTCGTTAAAGATGCCTTGAGGTCAGAGAGCCTCTGCTATACCCAAGACAGAATTTGGTGCTTGCTGGACTGTACTTGGACTTTGGTTTTGTCGGGCTGTGCCTTGGGATCAACAGACTACTGGGGCTAACCCCAGGAGTGAGGCACCAGCTTTGGGGGGTCTGGGTTGTAACCCGATTTCTGGCATTGCTTTTGGGGGGGAATTATCATGACAAGAAATGGCAATAGTACCTCCTTTCCTTGCTGTGCCATGTGCTTTGGGTGCTGGCTGGCAGCTCCTTTGAGCTACACGTGTGGAAATAATTTCCCAACTTTGGTTCTTTAAAGCCCAGCCATTTCAAATGCTCTTTTAATCAACCTCTAGGGTCAAGGTGATTTCACCCAGACTTTCAAGTCCATTGATCCTAACTGCAAGTATTCAGGGCAGTCTGCCTTTGAAGATGCAAGGATTATTTATTTCTCTAATTCCTTCTGCAATTTATTCTGATGTTCCCCCAGCATGAATTAAAGGAGAGGTTCCCCTAGATTGCATGCATCCATCTGGGAAAAGTGCAGCAGGGACTTTCTTTTGACTGATATAGACTCTTTTTCACTGGAGACCGGACTGAAACATCAGGCTAATTTTGCAGCTGCCACTGAACTACTGCGAGGGTGCAAAAGCCTTCAGTGTATAAAAACCTCACCTAGTTCAAAGCCTGAAGGTAGTCAGCAGCTGGAAAATCACCCTTGTCCTGTTCATACACCCTTCTTCGGGCATCTGCTGATGGCCACGGACCCTTTTTCTGGGGTATGCTGTAGGTATCTAATTTTCCCTGTCAGCACCAGCACAATACAAACAGCTCTGGCTTTCTGAGAACCCTTATTTGATGGCTCAAACCTACAGAAACAACCATACAATCTATAGAGGGTTAATTTGCTAAATACACCCAGCCACTCATGGTCTCATCAGGCTTTCTACTCATTGGATGGTCACGGCTGCTTTACTAGCTCAAAGAAACAAAACCTTGGAACCTGGATCTTTACCTGGAATGTTTGTGCATGCTCTTATTTTCATATCTGACTTTGGTTTTCCTGCAAAATAGCTGCAACATCCTGTTGCAATCATCCCCAGCTCAGTGCCAGGGTAGCTGTCAGCCCAGCCACGGCAGCAGAGTGGAGGGATGGTGGAAGGGAGCCACGGAGGCTCCTCAAGCCTGGTGGCCCTGGGATACGGAGTGACAGGCAGACAGATCAGTGCAAGCATCTCACAGCTACTTGCATATGCCAAGAGCGTAATCCTTGCCCCTAGTCCCGCTTGGCAGGGGACAGCTCTCGTATCAGAAAATCAGGCAGAACACATCAAAGAGTGATTAAACTGTTTTGCATTATTTTTTCCCCCAAACATGAGAATTGCAGAGTGGTTTTGGAACTGGTCAGGAGTGCTCCTCTTGTTGGCACCAGCATCTTGCACAGTGGTGGTGCTGGAAAGGATCAGCCCATGGATGGACCAAGGGACAACTACAGGCACCTGCTGCAACCTCCTACCTCCTCCTCATCCTCACTCTGCCTTCAGCTTAAGGCAGAGGTTTCCAAAATCCCTGAAGCCAGTCTACAGGTTGCTTTCCTTCCACTTTGCATTGTGTTTGTTGCCACAGTTCACCAGCTCCATCCAACAGCTGGATTGTGGCTGAGGACAAATTTTAAAGAAAATATGGTCATGGAGCAAATAATTGTTTTTCTGAAGACAATAAAAATACAAGTGCATCCCCCACTCTGCTCAAGGCATTCTCTTATACTTGCCATGATTTTTTTTCTTGCTTTTGAAAGAAGATGTTACCTTCTAAGTCTAAGAGTCTGGACATGGGAACAAGCCCCTAGTGTGCCTACAAGATCCTGCTCACCCAAGGCAAGCGGTTCTTTTTTTGGCAGGCAGGTAAAGCCTAATTAACTTGTTGTTATCCTCAATCACGATGGTAAAGGTCAGTGAGCAGATTTTTGTGCCTGAGCTGGTAAATTTTTATGGTAGTTTTGCAAAAAAAAATGGTCTAACATATGGGAATGGAGAAGCAAATTAAATTAGAAGTGGACCATAAGCAAAAGTGAAAATGGCTGGTGGAGGTAGTAATTTTACTTGGCTCTTCAGTTCATTTGCACGAGTGGAGGTAGCAGTGATGCTGTTCCCATTGCACGGCAGGGATGGATGATGCCTCTCCTTGGCTTTCTCAGGTCTTCGGACACAGGGCTCACATCTGGCTGATTTGAATTTACCAGCTGAAGTTGAATATATAGTAATGAGAAAGCTGAAAAGCAACCTAGCTATTTATCATTCCTTCAGTATTAATATCTAAAGCATTGGTATGATTTGGAGATGGCGTAGAAAAATTAATTTGGAATTACCAGTGTCCTCTTCAGCTCCAGCCCTCAGGTAGCTGCGCCTCAGGATATACTGCAGGAGCTCTTATTTATACAGCTGTCTCCAGCACAAGGTCTTCCCGTGACAGGAAAACAATAACACTAAAAGATTAACCATAACCACATAAAATAAGACTTAAGATCTAACTTTATTTCACCACTTTACAAAGCTGTTAAGCCTGAACTGACAGAGGAGCACTGATCTAGCTGTGTAACAGCTTTGGCGAGTTTTCCTGCTGGGACAGAAAAGTCTACCTGCACTAGGAATAATTTCCATATCTTATAGGGAAAAGCTATTAATTTTTTTCTCCCCCTTCCTTACAATCTGATTGTTTTAACCCCATAAAAACACGCACTTTTTTGCTCCCTGTTTTGAGAGGAATGGGTTCACCAGCATGTAAAATTGCACATGAAAATGAAATGAAGACCTCGCCATTCAAGCCTCTTGTGCTGGCAAGTTTATCAGTGCCGAGGCTCCCATCACTCTGACAGGGATTTCTGCTGCTTTTCCCAAGTGAAAAGGAGGATGCAGCCAGCCCACGGCCAGTGCCCTGTGAAAGCCCTCCCTCCCCAGTCCCGAGCTGCTTTGACAGGTTGGAGATGCTCAGCCGCTGAGGTCAGGGCTCTGTTTGAAGGACAGATAATTAATCCAGCAAAGTAATCCATGGTTCCTTTTTGGCAGATTTATGGAGATAGCCTCTGTACTGGGGACTCTGCCTCATCATCTTTCATTTTCCAGGCAAAGCAAGTGACTTGTTGTATAACATGACCTGTTCCAGATAAGGCTTTTCATTTAGGGGAACTCTCTGGTGTAACAGAGATTGATTTTTCCAGTGGAAATGGGAGGGCCCCAAATCAGGCCTGCAGACGGCAGTGTGTTTTCACATTTGCTGCTGCTGCACATTGCCTGGGGTGTGGGGAATCCTCTGGCTCTTTGAGAGAAGAATTTTTATCATGAATCGAATGGCAATTTAATTAGTAGGTGGGAGGGGACTTTGACCCTCGAGCTCTTGTTAGGAAAGCATATTTTATGATCATAGTCTCGTGCTTTGCTTGTTAGCGGTAAACTTTGGATTTCATTTATTTCCAGGATAATCAAGAGACTTCATGCCTCACAGCACAAAGATCTGAAGGTGACTCAGGCTGCTTGGGTGGGCATCAAAGGGTTAAACCAGGGGAAAGGGTCCTGGGGCTCTGCAAGATGCTGGAATGTCAGTCTCTGCTAGCCTGACACATTTCAGGTTCGGTGATGGATGGGCAATGGGAGATTGCACAAGGACAATCCATACGACCTTCCTGAGGCTTGGAAAGTCCAGCAGAGAGGGGAGGTAGTGAGGGGCTTTCAGTCAAATGAGCTGGTGCTTAGGGTTCTTCACAAACCCTTAGGGCATTTTTTTTTCCCAGAGTTGATTATTTTAGGAGACAGATACAGTTTCTGGCAAAGAGTTCTTTTCCTAAGGCTAGTGCGTCCCAAGGGAAGCATGAATTAAAAATCATTATTTGTACAATGTAATAGAAGTGTGAGTTACAAAAGCAAGAGGGAAACGTGTCTGAAAAGAATCATTCTTTCTTTGGTTTTCCTACTAAGGAATAAAATATCAAAAATATATATATGTAAAAATCAGTGAAGTGGCTCTCAGAACATGTTTTATGTGGTCTTAACAGAACTGGAGTCCCTCACTGCCTTCCTTTTGAAAGCGCACCACAAACCGTTAAGGTAAGGTTAAGTGGCCAAAGAGGTCTCCCAGCCCTCTGCTGCTGACACTTGCCTTTGTATTTTGACCTGATTTAACAAAGGCAAGGTAAAGTAAACTGTTTCCCTGAATCTCTTAAACCAGACATCAGAGATAATCTTTGGAAATAGGACCTGCTAATTTTAGTATTCCCATTGCCAGTTGGCCTACATTGCATCAGCTTTTTCCCACATTCAGATCTCCTGGTGAACTACTAGGTTGTTAAAGTCCTCATAAATTACAACTGCTGGGAGGGCATTCCAGTGTGATTTAAAGGCAGTCATCATAGCAGAACATTTTTGTAGGAGGACACGCTGATGGGTGGAAAAGTGCCTCACACTGAGTTATCCATCAAAGGCTGTTTTTCCACCCTGCCAATGCAAAGGGATGAGAGAGCATAAAGAAGAGACGGTGGCTGTGACCACAACATCTCCTTTCTTGGCTCGCTTGCTCCTCATCTTCCTCCCTGCTGCTAATGATGCTTTGTTTTCACATTGGCATCTTGCTTTGACTCCCCGGCAATCCAGAAAGCACTGGAAAGTGATACAGATGGCAGGTGGTCTCCCAGCAAATGGCCTTCGGTAATTAAAACTATACGTTCACCTTTATGTGTAAATATTAAACAAAAGCATATTTCTTGTTTAATTTCTGGGACTTCCTATTTAACTTCCTGGTATTTAATGTGTATTCAAGATGTTGGCAACTGCTGGAGAGGGATGAATCTGCGCTGTCTCTGTTTATGTTGGGGCTAGAAAAAACAAACAGTTCTGAGATGGTTTTTAGTGGAAAGTGTTCTGAAAGATGTTGAGCCTGGTGATGCAGGGTTTATGTTAAAAGCTGATTCAGACTTGTTACTAGGCATATTACAGTGTTCTCCTTTCTTGTTCACCTGATGAGTTTGCCTACTGCTGTGGGAGAGGCAAGATCTGATTTGGATCTCTAAATCCAGTGCAGACCCAGTAGTGATAAAGAAAGCACCAATTTTATGCATGTGTATCCTTTGGTTGCGGGGTAAGAACGCGTTCTGCAACTGCTGCTCTGGGATGGCAAAGCCTGGCAGCCAGGACTGGCACTCGTTCTCTCCAGGAAAGCATACTGCCTTCTGCACCCTGTTTATTAGGACAAATTCCTCTAGAGCTCAGGTGGAGGGTTATAGTGTTGCCTTTACAGAAATGAGGGAAATAAACCTTTAGGGTAGTTTTCCCTGCCTTGCTCTGCTGGCTTGACTCACAATCCAGGTGTTGGCTGTTCTCCTGTAGCGGGTTTTAGGGTTAGATTCATGGAAAGAGGAAAGGCTGGGAGGAAAAAACCAGACCAGGCGGTGCTGGTGATTTGCCTTCCCTTCAAGCCATCGAGTCTGTTTTAGAGGACCATGGGGAATGGTGGTAGTGGTCCAAGATTCAGCATCCTTTCATGTGATGAATTACACTCAGCGGGAACCTTTAAACTCTGTGAGTTCTGTTCTCCTCTCTTGTGCCTGGCTATGGCTCCCAGGAGCTTCAGGAAGGGGATTGAACCTCAGGTGATAAATCTCTGATTTTATTTTCTCATACTGTACATTTGGTTCTAAAAAAAGGGAACCGTGTGAGCATTTAGTCTGAGCTTCTTTTGTGGCTCTGCCAGTTGTGCTAGAATGGGCAATTAAATCTTTTGGGGGAAGATACTAAAAATTCCTGTTTGCAGAGCAGGCATGTGTGAAGAAGTGCCAGCAAGGCAGCTTTGGGCTTGAATTAGTTGATCCAGAGAGAGCTGCGTCTTCTGGGGAGAAGCACAAACCAAAGTCCAGAGCAGGAGGAATGGACACTGTTTTCTGGAGCAGTGTGTGACAGCATCATGGTTTCACACAGAGCGCAGAAATAAATCTCAGGTTTTCCTTTGGAAATAACTTGTTCCCTTTGAATTTTATCACGGGGTGAGTTATCTGCCCTGGTGTGCTTTCCTGCATATCGCACGGGGCAAAAACGCAAGGTGACAAGCAGCAAGGTGGTCACGGCAGCTGATGGACTATTTATATGATGATAACTGTGTCTGTTGCTGACTCTATGAACCACATCCAACAGCATCTATTTCACTGCTGAGGAGCCCTGACAGAGCACATTTTGATTAATAAATTATCTTGCACAAGGTGTGTGATGGGTTCCCCTTTCACATCTCATGAAAGTCATCCTCTCTGAGTTCAGCAGCCTGGGGCCTTTTGAAGATGTAGCTTCCCGATATAACCAGTCCTGCATGTGGGGAGGGTGGGTAAGCTCACCAGCACGGGGAAATCAGCTACCCCTGGGCAGCAGGTAGCTCTTCGCTAGAGCTGGTCAACAGCTGCATCTCTCTTTCCTATGGGTTTGAACGATGCTCAAAGGCCAAAGGGGTAGGGAGGAAGGAGGAGACAACAATGTCTTTTTTTTTCTTTTCGGTTTTTTTTTCCCCTGGGTTTCAGCCAATATTTTTAATGGCCTTTTTAAACTCTGAGAGCATTGGCTGAGGGCAATTAAACATTATGGCCCTCGTCTATAAAACCCCTCGTTATAGCAGTGTTTCTCCAAAATGATGCCTATGCTGCCATCCGTTCCTCAATGAGCCTGGAAAAACACTCTGAATAGGACTCTGCAATCCATTCCATTGCTCCCAACCCAGTGACACCCTGGTCCCTGCCTCCCCATTCCCCTGCCCAGCTGCGGTGGATGTAGGAGCTGCTGCTGTCCCTGGACCTACACACGGATGGAGGGTTGGAAAAGTTTTCCTTCCCCTTTTGCCTGTGTCATAACCAGAAGCTGGGTTTTGTATGCCCTGAGCAAGGCTGTTCCTTGCCAGGTGACAGCAATGAGTCTTCCAGAAATGCATTCATGTTGCTGTCTCAAAGTTTATTCTTTGTTGTTGTTCTCATCTTTCCACTGTCTTTCTGAGTATTTAAAAACATCACGCAATTTGCTTTTCTTAGTTCTCCACTCCCTTTTGCTGCTTAGCCTTTCCCTTTCTGCCACATCTCTGATTCGTTTGTCCAGCTCTGCAGGTTTGCTGCAGTAGCAAAGAGGCTGAAGTGGAGCCTGCCTTCCTCCGGCGTGTGTCTCTCTAGTGGATGCTACCTCCTAGGCAGCCTTACATTTATTTTCTACTTCCTGCTGTGCTAATCTTAAGGCCTTCTTTGGTTTCCTAGCACTTGAAAGCAGACCTCCTTTGCTGATGAAAGACCCGTTTAATCCTTAGTTTTGCCTATTCCATGCAATGGAAATGAATTGCCCGATTTTATGTGAATGTGTCACATACTTGTCTTGATGGGGAAGGAGGTGGTGGGCATGCAAGCACCTGTTTATCAAAAAGCAGAACACGGTCTTGGGTTCCTTTCAGAAACCAGGGGCATGGAAATGAAGTCCTTTGGTCTCCATCTAGAAATGCTTTGGAGGTTCAGAACAAACTTCAGAGTAGGAGTAGATGGCTCTAGCTGGGACGCATTCAGCAGCTGATAACTCCTGAGCCAAGTGAACAATCACGCCTGCCTGGAGTGGAGTAGAAGGTTGTTTGTGCCATGGCATGCGCCCTGCTTGTAGGAGAGCATGGGAGTAGGATACAGAGGAGGTAGGGCAGCAGAGGCACATTTCTGAAGGGCACTTTGCTTCCATGTCAAGAGTGGCCACGATAGTTCCTATCTGGGTAATTAAAGCAGTTTGCAGAAAGCAAACTGGGAGATGGAAAGGTCTGTGCTGTTCCGCTTCCTCAGTGAAAGAGGATTAGCTGGGGATCTTACCCAAGAATCAGCTGAAATCTGTGCAAAGGTTCTCCGTCCCCTGTGTTCTCCACCTCGTGCCTGTGCAATTGCAGTACTGCTTCAAAATCAGCAATGAGCACACCAGGGTTTGCCCTGTTGGTGTGCCTGGCAGGCAGCGCGGGCCACTGGCCACGCAAGCCATCGGCTGGAGCACTGGGGCAATGTTCCAAGGAGCTGACTCAGCTCAGGGTGTCCACCTGGCTTTCAGGCCATGGTGGGTACAGACCCCTGCAACCAGTGTGGCTGGAAGCAGTACAGAGTGAGCGGTGGATTGGAGAGACACATTGAAAGCCATCAGCTGGTGTGCCTGTCTGCATCATCAGCTGCGGACTAAGCTGTGTCTAACCCAGGCTGTTCTTTTTCCTAGGTCACAGAGCTGATGGAGAGGGAATGGGAGAGAATTAGGTGAGGAGGGAAAGATAGAACTGGCTATTTTTTTCCCCACCTTTTTTTTTCCCCTCTCCTTGCTCCAAGGGAAGTGAAGACATGTGGAGATGATTAGAGAGATATTTTCAAAGAAAGTGTCTCGAGGGAACGTGCATTGTTTAGCAGTGTGAGTACTTCAGGGGGAATCACTGGTCAGAGGAATAATAGAGCGATGGTTGGAGAGGCATTGTAGAGGAAATTATGACAGGCCTCTGGGGGATTAGTTTGGAGACCCCTCTTTCCATTCTAAGGCTAATTTGCAAACCCAGAAATTCCTTTTTTGTAGACAGGCACTTTGAAGGGCATGAGATGAATATCTGTTATCTGAGTGGTGTTAGAGAGGCTGAGCTAGAGAAAAACCTCTGGTGTACCACCTGGGGAAGGTATCTGGACCCGTTATTCCTCTAGTCTTTAAAAAAATTACTGTGGTCAAATATGAAGCACATAGGATGCAATGCTCAGTGCCGTGTTTAATCCCTTGCGTCAAATTCCTACCCTATTGACCTATTTCCACTAAAGTGCTTTTGTCTTTGTTTAGAGGTGCCTGTTAGCAGAACAATATTTTGTGACTAAAAAGGTATTTTATTATGCTTTATATTAGGGTGAGTGTACCAAGATCACCCTGATGCATAAAATTTACCATGGCAACATGGCATCCTGAAGCATTTAATTGCCTTGCACCACAATTCAATATATCTTGCGGAGTGTCCTTCAATCCTAGTATCAGAAGTGCTCTAAAAGTGGGAAGTCAAGATTAAAAGAGAGGAATTGTTCGAGGGAGGAGTCCAGAGATCTTTCAGCCAAAAGTTAGCCTAAAAAAAAGCCAGTCTGCTGCTAATATTTTAAGTAGCTGTGTATCAGTTCGTTAAGCTGGCTAGCAGTCAATGGGCTATTTTGGATAGAAAGAACAGAGGACCAAGGACAGAAATGGGAGGCATTTGGTCTGAGAGGAAAATATAAAGGCTCCATAATGGGGGAGAAAAGTGTTACAGCAGTTAGGGCTCTGAGAGAGAGAGAAGATCCTGGCAGCCTGAGGCTTTTGAGGGCCAGAGTGGTTCCTGGCATTGGGAGGGAAGTGTAGAGCCAGACCTGGAGGCTTTGGACATCCTGGAACGGTGCAGCTATGGTTAAACAGGGGATAAGAAGGGAGTGAGGTGGATACTGACTGATGGGAAACAACTTTCTGCAGCAGCAGATCTGTCTTGCAGCTCCCTTCCAATGACATATACACTGTGTGTTTTGTTTCTGCTGAGGTATATTGAGAAGACCAGAAGTTTTTTTTTGGTTTTGACTGAGATGAATATAACAAACCTGCAGGGTTTCCTCACTCTCCTTTGAGGCTGGATCAGGGGTCTCTGCATACCATGAGATGAGGGGAGTGGTATGGGTGACCATATGCCTGTGTGTAACCTTCTTGATAATCACTAATTCAGCAGCCTCCTATAGCAGTGTGTCAGGCCAGCATCAGGTATCACAGGCTCTGCATACCACCTGCTTTCTTTTGTCTGGCTGACAGAGGGAGCACCTGGGATTTTCACAAGGGCATACTGAGTGCAGGACATTCCTCGTCTTAGCATCTGCTGGCTGTGAGACTCAATTGTGTCTTAGTCCTCTCTCAGTGTCTAATTCCAGAGGAGGAGTCAAGCTGAGGATAGGGTGCTCAGTGGAGGCAGCACAGTGCTCCATGGCACCCTGTCTAGTTCCCTATACACCATCACAGAGGCTAAATTTCACTTAAGTAGAGGAAAACAAGGCAACTGCGTGGGCTCAACACATCTGTCAAGAGCATAAAAGCAGGACGAGCGCCTGTAGTACTTATCCTAATAATCTCCCTGGCACCAAATATGTCCACCTAAGAAAATTCCTCAGCTGCATATGGCTTCTCTATTATTGGATAGATTTTTCTTTCATTAACCTCCGCAGTCTCTCCTTGCATACATGTGGACTTTCAGCATCTTCAGCATCCTCTGGCAAGCAGCCCCGCTGTTAAACTGCTGTTCATGTGTGAAAAATTACTTGTTAGCTTGGTTTGTCTGCGCTTTCCTCTGATTAACCTGGACTGATGTCCTTTAACTCTTGTATTTTAACAGAGAGGTTGTGCCACCCCAGGGACATGGTGCCCAGGTGGTTGCTCAGAGGGGAGCACCTGGATTCAGCCCTGGTTTTGTTTGTGCTGTTGCGTATTTTAATAAACCAAACCCTTTGAAATTCTTCAGCTGCCTTCAGCATTCACGGCTTTATTGGCTGTTGGAAGGAAAGCACCGTTTTGAGCCCTGAGCTGGGGCAGGTGAGAGAGGAGAAGGCCATTACAACCATTACATTTTTAAAGCACATTGAGATAATGTGCAGGATTTGCAGAGCCCATTGCAGCCTGTGCCCAGCTTGGAGCTCCTGGCCTGGCAGTGGGTCTGCTCTGTAAAACCTCTCTTCTGAGCACTGAGTCTTGTCATGCATGGAGACTGGCAGAGGAAGAGGCTCCTGTTATCCCGCTGGCCTTGCTGCATTATCCTCCAACATACCGTTTGTCATCGGCAGTACCAGCTGCTTGTGCTCACACTGCCTGTTATTTTTCTCAGGTAACACGAACAGCATCTTTGCACTGGACTACATCAGTGGAGCATTAACCTTGAACGGGCCACTGGACCGGGAAAACCCCTTCTATAGTGCTGGATTCATCCTCACGGTGAAGGTGAGACCTTCTCCATCCTGGAGATGCACCAGCAGAGCAGGATGGGGAGGATATCCTACCAGGGGACAAGTCCTTCAAGGTAGAGGTACAAAACAGGGACATGTTACTCATGTAGGCATCCAGAGCTGTGATGTGCCGTTCCCTGGCCAAACCAAGCAGGATGTTTAACACAGCCCCCTTGTATGGTGGCCCAAAACGGGATTGCCTCTATATGGATGTATAGGGTCATTTTTGGTTCCCTGCCTGGCCTCCAGCTAGATATCCCTGTGGTTGTATCTGCTGGCAGAATAGTGATGCCCTGGGATTGCAAATAGCATGACACTCCTACCTGATGACCTAACTTAGTGCCTATTTCCCACCTTTCTCCTCCAACCTCCCAGGGAAATGAACATTTTTGTCGTGTCAGCAGTCAGCGTTGTAACAGGGTATAGTGTGAACTTACTTGGCACAGGCAGGCATAGGAAGGGAGTGATGCTGAAAGTTGCCTTGTCAAGAAAAGGCACTGGAGCGTGGTCTTGCAGCCCCGCCAGCCCCACCTGAGAAAGGCTCTCTGGCTCTGCAGCCCTGTAATCAAAATCAGTACTAAGCTGGACAGCTGGCTGGAAACACATTTAGGAGTATAGATTCTGCTGGGCCAGAACAGCAAAAAATCAGCTTTATAGGAAGGGTCATTGATTGGAAGGGCAGCAGCCAACAGATTACCTTCTTGTTTTGCTAAATACAGTGCTTTGGGAGAAAAGGGGGCAAAGGGATAAGAAATGACCCTCTTGGTCCCAGGTACAGGTCGTACTGTGGGCCTTTTTGCGTGGGGAAGGGATCTGCATCCATCCCTGGTATCTCTTGGTTTGGGCTATTATAGTTTAAATTCAGTAGAAATCGAGAGGAGGATTGTCTCATTTTAATAGGAACAAAAATATCCGTTTAATCTTGGAAAGGTTTGTGAACCTGTAAACTTGCCCGTTTCCTGCCTGCATGATAATGAAGTTCCAAATACATTTTGTTGATTTCCTCTCCTCACAAACTTTGCATCCTCCGGCAAATGCCAACTCTCTGCATTCCACATCCCCAGGACCTAAAATGTTCTCTACTGCTCTTGTCCTGGAGCATGCAGTGAAAATACAGCTGGATTGCTCCTTGTTCGGATCAGCCTGTTCTGCTGTTATGTGCAGAAGCAGTTGAATAGCAATGAGCCATGTGGGTCGTGTTAGCATTACTTTTCTGTGCCCACAACAAAGCAAGATTATCCAAAGGACAAGAGGAGGGACTCTGCTTTAAAAGGCTGTTTCACAAGTCTTGCTTCTCTGGCAATAAAATCTGCACTCCTTCCTTTTGGGAAAGTAAAATTAGAGTCCTTCTTGAGACAGAGGTGTGATACGGAGTCATGACTCAGCTCTGTATTTAGACACGTGTTGCCAAACCTATTTTAAGGTCTAAATCTTGTTTTCCTTTGCTGCCCTAATTTTCTGTCCCTCCAGGATTTAGGTCCCTACTCCTTGTCCTGCCTCAGGAGAAGGCAGAGCAGAAAGTAGGAGTGGTCTTTGTTCCATCAGGGCTTCCCTTATTTTGACCTCAAGGCAGGTTTTTTGTTTAAATGCTTGTGGCATGGAAATCGCCTACTCATTCCCTAGCGTGACTCCCAGTCCTGACAAACTGTTGCATGATAGGGGCAAGAGAGAACTTGGCTAATGCCATGCCAAGGGAAACGTTAAACCCTTGGGATGGTTTGCAAGAGTGCTGTGGGTCTGAAGCATGGATGGTGGAGGAGATGGGTCAACATCTGTGTGTGTTAATGGGTCAGCTGTGTGGAAATATGCTCAAGGTTAAGGGGCAATGGCAGAACCAACTGAGCATCCTTCCTTGGCAAAGTGGAGGAAGCAAAAGCTGCAATCTCTAATCATGGCATGCACACCTTTTTTTACATTTATTCTTTGAACAATAAAGGTTGCCCTGTTGTTTTCTCTCCTTGCAGGCAACAGAGCTGAATGATGACCGCACACCCTCCAATGCCACCGTCACCACCACCTTCAACATCCTAGTCATTGACATCAATGACAATGCACCTGAGTTCAACAGCTCAGAGTACAGCGTGGCCATCCCAGAGCTGGCCCAGGTGGGCTTTGCCCTTCCCCTCTTCATCCAAGTGCAGGACAAAGATGAGGTGAGGTATCCCCTGCCACGGGCACGTCTGTCCATGCTTTGTAAGGTAGCACTGGTGTGATTTTGGGGGATGCGGGGAAGGATAAGTCACTGATGAATCTGTGATGAGGTGCATGGTTATATCCTGATACCCTCTTTTTCAGCTCTTACTGCTGCAATTGCTCTGCTTGCTCAGTACCCTGAGTGCAGATGCCCTCCCCAGAGCACAGGCACAGCATGTACTTTAATGCAGTCAGGATTGCACAGCCACTGAGAGGAAGAAAATAGGATTGTGTGGGATGCTGATTTTTGCCTGTTTCCAAGGGCTCTTGTTGGACAGCCCTTTGCCAGTCTATTTTGGAAAGAGAGAAGGTTTTCTGCTGAGCTCCCAGGGACCTGCTGGTGCAGGGAAAAGAAGGACCTTTGGGCTCTCTGCCCCGGCAGGGTTGGGCACTGCTGCTGTCAGGGAGGAGGGAAGAGATACCCACTATTGTGGGGCTGGAAAAAGCATGGGAGGGGAGACAGGGATAGTGTTCATCACTGCAAATGAGCCTGGAGTGTTCCTCCCTCGCATTAATGGAACCCCTCTTTGTTATGTGCTGGTCCATGCCACAGGGATTGCAGCATGTTTTCCAGCCTTGAGCTCGCAGCCTTCAATTACTCTGATTATTTGACTTGTGCAGTTCACGTCTGGCTGCTTCTGTGTGCTGTTACCCTCCAACCCTGCCACGCTGCCTGGTGTTTGCTTCAAACAAGTGCTGACACCTCACGGTGAACTTTCAAAAACCTCTCGGAAAGGCTCTGGCTACGTGTTCCTACTGTCCCTATTCCTCTTCAGGATGAGTGAGAGGTGCAGGGAGAGGGTTTGTTAAAATAAATGGCATCATCAGGTAAACTGCATGGTAGCACAGAGGAATATTAAATGGAACATCTCCCTCTGTCTCCCAAAATCCCAGTGGGTCAATTAAAATGTGCATCTTCTAAGATGCCTTTGCTGGCTGAAATTATGTTGGTTTTTTTTTTTTTGCTTTCCCCCAGCCCTGGGTGGAGTTCATTGCATCTCATAAAACCACCCAGAAATCCCCTTTATTCAAGTGAAGTGATTATGACACAGAACTAATAATCTACTTGTGACGCGATGTCAACATCCAAGAGTTATGAGTTCAACCTGAAGAGGTGCAGATGAGCTATTAAGCAGATAAAGAGACTGTTTTTTCTTGAAAATGTCAATTGCTAATAAAGAAGATATGGATATGACAGATGCTTAGGGTAGTTTCTGAATAGTGGTGCTGTCGTGCTTTCTGAGAGATGTCAGCAGATCCTTTCTTGAAAGGCATTGTAACACTTCTATTTGTGCCAGAAGGATGAAGGATCTGTCATTATTTCTGGTTAAAAGCTCGTTTTGCCATAGTGACTCTCATTCAAGAATTCACTTTTCAGCCTTGCTAATTTTAAAATGGGAGAATAAAAAATAGCCTTGCCTTCCCGATCATGCCAGCAAAATATAGACTCTTTTTTTTTGGTGTATTTATTTAACTTCCTGAGATTTCCCCGAAAGAAATGGCTGAGATTTTTAAAATTACCAAGAGAGGACCTCTTGCGCTGAGGGAGTCTGAGGGAGTTTTACTGTACGTGTCTTTGCAGAGATTATATTAGCACAGATTGCTTTGACCGTAGCATTATCTTCCCTGATAAGAAGCACAGAGAGCTGATGCCTTGGAATATTTGAAGGGAGGAAAGTTATAAGCAATTGGGGTTTTTTTTCTGCATTATCCTGCAGTGGATCTTTCATCATTCACCCCGTGGATGCTTGCAACTGGATTAACCATCAAGGTAGCTCTTTGGAAGAAAAAAATGGGGGGAGGATACCCTGGTTATAAAAAAAAGATGTATATGAGATAGAAGTACAACTGCATCTGCAACCAGGCTTCTTCTAGCACTGCTTCCTGGGCAGTGTATTTATAGAAGTCCCAAGGCCCCCAGACCTTCACTAAAAAACTTACAGAAAGGGAAGATAGTTGCCTGACGGTGATATTTGGGAAGCTCAAGAACCTCATGAGAAATGCGAGGCTTCTACAAACCATCTGGATTTGAGGTAGCTGAGATAACACCGGGTTCTCTCAGCTCTCTGTGGATGCAGGGGTGAAGGGATGGAACGGTGAGGACTGAGGTCTTCAGGCAGGGATGTGACTGAGGATGCGGCTGACAAAAGCTATTTTGCAACACGGCCTTCACGCTGGAGATGACATGATTCATTTGTGTAAGGGGCGAAGGAAAACAAGAAGACAATTATACACGTCTCCAGGGAGAGCAGCTACGTAAATAAATGAGAGCAGATGGATAGACACACGTGAAATCAAAGTTAGAGTCTTCGTGAAGAATGCTTTGCTAAAGTTTTGTCTCCTGCCTCCCAACCCATGTTGTTAAGTCCTGGGAGAGCCACTTGGCAGATTAGTTTGTTTCTTCAGCCAAGCCATCCAACTCTGTTCTTCACCCTCCACCAAATTTTGGCACTGTTCCTTCAGCCCTCAGGCTTGTTGAGGTCCTACTTGGATTTAGCAGCCCATACCTGACCTTACCCCACACAGTCATCCCATGGGGTTGGGTGGCTTTGGAGAACCTGCCTGCTGTTGCACCCCAGTTGTGTCTTTGTAGAGCTGCAGAAAGGGATGTCACGTGGGTCTAGCCCTTAAAACACACTGCGTGGGCTGCCAAGGCTGTTAAACAAGGTGGTGTTTTGTAACCAGGCCTACACAGCCTTTTTAAATGGTGGGATTTTGGTCTTTCTTACTTCTGGTGTGCTTTGCACAAACTTAAATGATTGCTTTTTGAAGCAGTTAGATTAAATGATTCAGCAAAACACTTAAAAATGTATTTACATTGTGCAAAAGACCACACTTGAAAGCATGTGCTTGAATTTACCTCTATGTTTAAGTGCCTTTCTGGAGCTAAGCTGGTATTAACATCTCACATAAGGTACCTAAGAAGGGCATCTCCAAGGAGAAATGCATTCCTCTGAGTCTGTCCCTCGAACATGGTCATGGTCTTGCTCCAAGAAGAGCTGGCTGGGGGCAGTGAGGTGAGACAGGGAGCATCTCCAGGAAAACATTTGAATGCAGGAGAAATCAGTGCAAAGGGTTCGTACAGGGTTTTGGACCTGGCCTTCAGTGAACGAAGGGAAAAAACATGAACCTCTGTGCAGCTGAGTTTCTCTCTTGGCCAGACAGGCAGGAACCTGCTTGAATACCTTTCCAAAACCATTTGAGAGCTGGTTATGAAAATCTGTGAGCGTTTCTCAGTATTAGGCTGAGCCTATACCCAACTGGACACTGCAGAAGACCTGTTATGTATATTCATGCAGCCTTCCAGGCTCGGGTTGGTTTCTCCTCTCATTCACATTACAATAGATCAGCAGGGATAAAGAAATCCTGTATATGAGATGGAAGATTATAGCCTTGAATTATCCACTTTTGCAGCAAGGTTTTTTTCCAGGTTGAGAGCAAAAGTCCTGAGCTGTGGAATAAGTTTGTGTTAGTTGAGAGGAGTGGTTAGCTTAGGCTCATCTGCTCCAAGGCTGGCTAAGGTGGGATGTGCTTTCTGGATGTGCTGGTATTTTACAACCTCCTGGCTTGAAGCAGTTTTTTAGGGAGAAGGCAAGGGTTTGGCCATGTAGGAAAAGGAGCACGGCATCCTTCAGGGTATCCCCCCATTTGAGCTTCCTATCACTGCGAGATCCACAGAGGAATATTAAGAGAAACGGCAGCATACTTTCCCCAGGCACGCCAGAGAAACTAGCTCTTCTACCCTGGCTTTCACTTGATATTCCTTGACACGGTTGACTGAAGAGAAAGAAAAGGGCAGAGGCTGTATAAAGCACAAGTAAGATGGGCTGACATTTTAAAATCATTTTGAAACAATTCTCCAAAATAAGCATATTGAGGAAGATAAATGGGGAATTTAAAAAAAAGAAAATCCAGGCTATGGGAATACACGATATTGGTTGCATACAGCTATATCAAAGACTCACATAGGGATATTCTATGTGCCCATGCATGTGCAGGTGCAATATATGAATCATCCATAACGTATATATGCATATGACAGACACGCACACTATAAATATGATCTACGTGCAAGGAACTGTAAAAGGGAATTGATGGCGCTCGAGTATTCCCTCCCAAAAGTGCCAGCTGCCAGTCGGGCTGAATTAGATTTCACAGGGGTTTTTGCAATACGTGGAATTCACCAGCAAATTACCCCTAAAGAGAGAAAATCAATCATTTGGAGCAGAGATAAGCTGAAGGCGAGGCAGCCTCGGATTGATCCCGTCTATGCAGGCGTGTGTGGAATTCAGCAGATAACCTGGGGAGAACAGGAAAGGAGAAAACTCCTCCAGGAGTCGAGGAACAGCAAGGACTGCCACTTAGGATGAAAGAAAGATGGGAGAAAAGGGCTGTCAGCATGGGAAGATCAGAAAGGCTGGGGATCATTTTGCTCCGGGCATCCTGCATCATCTGTGACCTCAGCGAAGTCCCTAGGGATGCAAGGGACGAGCACCCATGTCCAGTGATGCCGTTGTGCTTGGGTGCTGGGTGAGCAATGGGTGCTGGGAGCGTGAGCTGGCTGGCTGGGCAGTGGGAGAGAGGCAGGCAACTCCAGAGGGGCTATTCAAAGCACTCAAATTATAAGTGCCTTGAAGTGGGTGGAGAGAATAGCCCTCTTTATGCCTTGTGTTTTCAAAGGAGGGATTAAGCATTATTTGTCTCTGATTAAGCTAGAACTAGGCATAAAGTATCCAAGCTGTAAAAAGAGGCACTAATTACCTTTTTTTAAAAAAAATCCCTCCTTTTTCCCCTTCCTCCTCCACCACTCCTGAGCTCTTAGTACTTCCTTTCTTTGCAGACTGGCCAGAACAAGGGATATTAAACACTCCTCAGCTTTTTGTAGGTAGTAGCCCATGCCTAGAAAGTGACTGGGAGGAAAGCTGGAGTTAGGGTGGATTTTGTGTTTCAGAAAGGCAGGGTGCTCCATTTTGGAAAAGCAAGTTACACCTGACCTAGGACAGAGGGAACCAAAGGGAGCCCTTTACTGAGTTGGTGTGAAGAGCAGAAGACGGAGGATGCTAGGCTGTTCTTCCCAAATATAGCTCACTTTGTGCTGAAAATGTTTGCAGGCCACCAACCTACCCATGCGCCTTGGTGACTTCAGGTGGCGTGATTGAGGCAGGGTTCTTTGCTTATCTAGGGGTTTGGGTTGTTTTTTACTTTGTGTTTTGTATAGCCATTAGCAATAATAATATTGGAATAATTTCTGAAGCGTTTCCACATGGACTTCCTTGAGGAAGGGGCTGGGTGGGAGCAATGGATAAAGCCAGTGGGTGATATTGAGGCAAAAAAACAGGGTTAAAACTTGTGATCCGTTCTCAGTCAAAGCCGGAACAGCTGATGTGGCTGCTCCTGGCCTTCTGATGTGATAAGGCATTCCCTGATTCCTGGAAAACTGTATAGTGTGACTATCTTGCGGTTTGGGAGAGCAGAATTTTGGCCATGGTTGTTAGCAGGTGCATGAGCAGATCTCACATGGTGCCTTGGGACCTCTGGAGGGACAAATGTACCCACCTCCTGACATCTCCCTGCCTCACACCTGAGTTTCTGCCCATCCAGGGACTGATTCCCCTCTGCTCCAGCCCCATTAAATATGAAGACACATATTGTGCATGTGGGGCTGGCAAACTGCTCCATCACAAATTTGTCAAATGTGAAGCATTTGGCGTAGATATGTCAACAGGCACTTTTCTTGGAAGTCAGGTAAGGGCATGAGGCTAACGTTGTGGCAGCAGAGACACTATGTGGCTCCTATGACACGCTCTGAGGAATACGCACGTGAAGAACAAAGTAATAATTATGCCCAACTGCAGCTATGATTGTCTTTTAGCTGGATTGACATGAAATTTCCATCAGTTGTGGTGCTGGCTATGGCTGGGAGGAAGTTTGATTTCTGGGAAGGAGGCAGTGGGCAGCAACCTTGAGCCATGGTGAGCACTGGCCCTGTGTGCTCACATGGAGTGAGTCAAGCTGGGAGATGTGCAATTGTGTCCCAGCTTTATGCAAGAGCAAACTTCCCTCCGAAGCCTTTATGTCTCAATTTGTTTCAGGTGGAGGGTGTGTGCAGAAGGGTTTATTATTGTAGGGTTGCTAAGCTTTGGTGGGCTGCTCGTTAATTTATGCCTCTCAAAGAAGGCAAAGGAGTCAATTTGTTTTCAGTGGTGTGAAAAAGCTCAAGGAATAGAGAAGCTGATGGGTAAGAGGTCAGAGGGGGGAAAAGAGCAGGGAAAGAAGGTCTTCCACCAATAGCATGTCTGTGCATCCCGTGCTCATCCTTAGTACTGCAGAGATGGTGCTACTGGAGCTGGATTCTCCATGATCCCACCACCTCATACCAGGATGTGTGCATCTCAAGGGAGATGACACTTACTTTTCTTCTTCACAAACACATTTCAGATCTGTTGTTTGCTCTAGGAGGCAGGATCAGGTAGGAAGGGGTGAAGAAAATATAAGCAGCTCCCTGTGGCTTTCTCCAGAGCAGGTGGTACTAGCTGTGAGCTGGGATGAGCCAGCCCCTTCTGCTGGGCAGCTGATAACAATTTGAATATTCAGATTTGCTTTCAGCCATCCGCAGGGAGCTCGCAGGCACCGGGAACCAGGAGCAAAGAAAGCAGCATGGGGGCAGAAACAAAAAAATAAATAGCCGAATAAATATATAAATGGCAACTCACAGCAGTTCTCCTGAGAAGCAAATATATTCCCCTTCTCCAGACCACACATGGGGAGACTGAGGCACTCAAGGGGCTACTAATTAGGATGGTGGGTATCTGGAGGCTGATCTCTTTTCCCAGCTGGAGGGGAATTAATCCACCCAGCTCTCTTCCCATAAATACTTGGATTTCATTTGATGTTTCAACTTATATCTTGTGCCTCCAACAAACTCACTCATTTCCAGCTTCGAAGAAAAATTCCTTGCACCTCGCCACCATGAAAGGTGCTTTTGTCTACTGCAAAGAGGGGACTGGGCCCTGGGAGAGACACTGAGAGCTTGGCAGCAGAGCTGGGCAGTAATTCCTCAGAGAAATGGCTTTTTGTCACTGGTGGAAAATGTACATTTGCTATAAACTGGCACCTTAAGGATAGGGTATGAAATAACAGATTGAGGAGTGATACTTCCTCCTGCTGTTCCCCATAACCTCTGCTCCCTCCCAGGCTGAGTACCAGTGTCAGGGAGCATCCCTCACTCATGCCAGGGTTGGTACTTCCCAGTTTGCCAGCAGAACACCTTTTGGAAGGAGCCAGGTCTGCCTCAAGATGAGTCCCTTTCATTCCTTCTGTGTCTACCAGCTGAGCATTTCTGGACCCCTGGGGTGTTGGTTGTCTTTGGGGCTCGCTCCTGCCAAGCCATGTAGCTCTGCCAGAGATGCTCAGCTTGCCCCATACTCTGTCGGCTGCCGAGGGGTTCAGGAAGGAGGAGGGCAAGCAGGGATTCTGCTTGTGTCGCTGGCTCTTGGTGGTCACGCTTAGCCAGCTTTTGCTATTAGTGCCCCTTCGTGCATTTAATTGGTCTCTTTTTCTGTTAGGAGGGAGGTCATTCAGGGAAAATTGAAAATTCAGCTCTGGCAGCTTCTGAACTTGCTTTCACGTGCTCTGCTGGGTCGTGTTTTGCAAAGGGGCACCATGCCTGGAGCAAGGGTCCTGAAGTACTGCTGTCAGTATGTTGGTGGTCCTGCTCCTTTGCTGGCCAGGTCTTGGGACAGGAGGAGTTTTCCAGTTCCCAGTTTGAGCTATCCTACTGGAAAGAGCCCTCTGCTTGGGAGAGGCACCTGTGCTGTGCCTCCCAACACGCAGCAGTGAAATCCCAGTGTGTGATACTCTGTGCAGTACATGGATCTCAAAATAGTAAAAGGGATTTTCCCTCCAGCCGTGTGCTCTGCAGGTTTATCCCAGGGATGCATTCTTTACATGTGCACATAGATTTTGTATAAAATCGTTACACATGAAAAGAAGATTTATAGAAATAATATTCATTGTACACCCACTAAGTGAAATAAAACGCAACAAAGAGTGCTTAAGGTTGATGCCAAACCCTATGACTCAGTTAACCAGACCCAAGCAGAGAAACATTCCCCTGTGTTTCCAGTAATTGCATTTTTACACATCCGAAGGTGAAGGGCTGCACCCCAGCTGCTGGTCCTGGCAGGTTTGCATCTGATACACAGGCTTTGCAGTCAGGCCCATGTTTCTGGCTCACACTCTCCTACTGCCTGTCCCCAGGTGCCCACAGCCTTACTCCACAGCTGCACCAGGTCCTTCCTCCTTTGTCACTGTCAACCTTCCTCTCTCCCTTCCCAGGGACCTAACAGCATTTTCGAGGTTTACCTGGTGGGCAACAACTCCAACCACTTCATCATCTCACCGACCTCCATCCAGGGGAAGGCGGACATCCGTGTCCGTGTAGCAGTGCCTCTGGACTTTGAGACCATTCCTCGCTATGAATTTTCGGTATGGGTACTATGGGGTCATGAGGAGAAAGCAAATAACCCTGTGTTCTATGGAACATCCATATCTTTAAGAGTGACCATTAACCAGAGACCATTAATCTCTCTAATCCACACTATGTAACTCCAGAGCTTTATAAAATGGCCAAAAATTGGAAATAATAGTAAAGGAAAAGGAGATGAAGAAGAGATTCGTCTGTGCCTTCTCTCTCTTTCCAACATCCAAAGGCTCAGCTGCAAGATCTCAAATAGCGTGTGTTCTCACTTGCTAAGTCACAGGGCCATAAAAGCTTTATAGAGCATAAAACTTTGGTTTAAGTATACCTGTCAGGCACCGAAGTTCTCGCCAGCCTCTTGCTCCAGCTTTGTCCCACTCTCTGCCTGAGCTATAAATTCTCAGTGAAGGCTAAGCGGGCTCCTACTATGCAGGCAGCGTTAGTCCTGGCAGAGAGGCTTTCATACATTGGTGGAGAAAGATGAGCAAAAGCCCTCCTCTCCTGGCTCCAGGCTGGGGAGGGAGGACCTGATTCTCCACTTTGCCAGGCAGAGGCTGGGGTTGTTCAGGGTAGGTGTGCAGGCTGTTTGGCTTGCCAAAGGGCTGAGATGATCTAGAGCTGAGCAGCTCCTGGAGGAGAGGGGAGGGACTCCCCTTCTTTTGAGTATCCGTGCTTTAGTGGTTAGCACTGAGCTGGCCCCTCTGTTGAGGGAGCTCAGTAGACCACTGTTCTGTCCAATAAAGAAGAATAGATAACTTTCCCAAGCTTTGCAGACTGTGTCTCTAACTTCCCCCTTTCTGTCTCTGTCCAGCTCTTTGCAAATGAGAGCGTCCCAGACCACGTTGGCTTTGCGCGTGTGAAGATCAACCTCATCAATGAGAATGACAACCGCCCCATTTTCAGCAAGGTCCTGTACAACATTAGCCTCTTCGAGAACACCACCATGGGAACCACTGTCCTCCAGGTCCATGTGAGTAGGAGCATCCTGTCTCTGTTTGCCAAGTCCTTGGCACGTGTGTGGCTTCACGGTGCCTGTCACCAAGGGATAGGCTGGGGAGCCTGGTAAGGGAGCAGTGGGAGATGCTCCAGCGAGGTGCGATGTGGCCCTCCCATAGGCATTTAGAGCAGACACCTTGACCTTTGCTGGTCCTTCAGAGATGTGTGCGGTTTCCACCATGCTGACAGCTCGGGAAGAGTCCTGCATAGAAAGGTGTCATCTGCAGACAGCAGCTTCTCCTGCAGATACTGGTACCAGTGGTCCTGGTCTTGCTTCTCCCTCCTCCTTGGTGGATGGGACCCATCAAGTATTTTAGTTGTGTACATGGCTTGCGTGCTAACACATATTCACTGTCTCACTCTTACCTTACTACTTATGGGACTAGATGCTCTGGTACCTAAAAAACTTAGTCACTTCATTGGTGAGAGTGAATGCCTGACATTTATTGTTCAGTGCGGGTTTTCTTGCTGCTCCATTCGCAAGCATCATCTTCCTCAATAAGATCAAGATAAATTAAGCCAATAAAAGGGTGAAAGATGGAAAAAGAGGGGAATGACTGTATTTAGCAGAGTGTGGTATTAAATAGCTGGCAGCAGAATGGTAGTGCAGAAGACAAAAGTTGATGACAATAGCCAGGTGTTTCCATAGGGCTTGTCCCTCCAGTGTGAGTTGGTGGAAGCATCCAAAATCCCTGGCAAGAATGTATTATTCCCAGGATGGGAGAGTGATGTCAGTGCCAGTGCAGGACACATTAAGAGCTAGAACAAAACCCTGTGCTGAAGAACAATCTAAAGAGGAAGCAAAGCTTCTCTGAGATGGGAAATATCAAAGAGAGGAGCTTCAAATTCCATGCTAGGCTTTGGGTGCGTTACTACTGCTGTCATTAGTTATAGATGAATTTGCTGTCCTCCCGACCTCCGTTGCCCTTTCTCTCCCAGGAGACAGCCCCCAGTCTCCCATCTGCACAGTCATGCCAATCCAGAGGATAAAAGCCCTGACAAAAGGGTTGGATGTACGCGCCTGTGCGTAAGTGTATTTACTCTACAAACAGATGGTGTGAAACTGTATAGAGCCCCTGAGCTGTTCCCGTCTGACAGTTATTAATATTTCAAGCAGATGTTTAGCTAGTCAGGCCGTCAGACACTGAACAATGAGATTGTTACTGCATCTTCTTTTTCCCCAACTTCCAGCTATGCCAGCATTTCAGAGTGAACACAAAATGCCAGGAGTTGAATCCTCTATGATAAATCAGAATGGATGCAATTAGCACTGAAACCCATATTGCCCTCCCAGCTGATCCCAAACTTTTAACGACGCTCATAAAGTACCGGCTCCTCCTGCCACTGCCACTCGCCTTTGAGATGCAGCTCTTCGCTCACTTCCACAGCACTGCCTGTCTGTGCCGTGCCTCTCCAACTATCCCATGTGCTGCAGGCAAAAAGTCTGCTTTCCTTGCTAATAAATCCCTCCTTTTCTTTCCTTTTTTTTTTTTCATTCCACTTGCCTGGGAGCTCTTTAGGGTTATTCACCCATAGAGGTTAAGGATGGGTTTTTGAAGAAAGCCTGGCCAGCCATGTGGAGTGCCCACTTCTTTGGTGGCTGCTGAATGATGTTCTTGTGAAAAGGGACTTTTGTTGGATCCTCCAGCTCAATGCTGCAAAATTGCCCCTTTGTGCAAATAAATGCAGGTTTTGCAATCAGCTGGAAAGTGGACACCTTGAAACTGAGCACCCCTGCTCAGTGTCAATGTGGAGGATTCTCATATAGCTCTGTCCTGGAGAGAAGATGCCACGACCCATTAGGGTTGTGTTTCCAAGGGAAGATGGAGGGCCATGCATTTGGAGGGATGATGGGTTTCCAGGGTTCTAAGGGCAAATTAGGAGGTTTATGACCTTGGGACTAACAGGGGAGTGTGTGGGCTGGGCAAGCAGCTGCCACAGGATGGCAAGAGGCTTCCCACCAGCCATTGCTGGAGATGATCAAGCACAGCTGGCAGGGCAGAGCAGTGCCTGCAGCTCCTTCCCAGCAGGGAGGCAGGCAGCTAAAACCATGGGGGCCCAGGCAATGGGACATCTCTGATAATCTGCCCAGCTCAACATCGTGGGAAAGGAGAAGTTACTCTCAGCAGCCCAGATGAACCTAGGATGGCTGCCCACATTCCAGCAAGCACTTCCTTGGTCTCCACCCTTGGCTGTGCATGGTTGGGTGGGTGCAGGTGAGGGGAAGGGAGTTTCTTTTGTGACCCAGGAAGAGCAATGAACCTTGCCAAGTTGAACAAGTGTGCTCCTCGCTGCATCCCTTTCCCCGCTGCTCTCTGCTTGGCCAGCTCAAAATCAAAAGCGAAAAAAACCCGAGCAAGCAGACTTCATTTGCAGTGACAAATGGCCATTCGTCTCTGCAGCATTTCAGCTCCTAATGTCAGTGACAGCAGAGAAACATTGCCTGTTACACGTATAAATCAACTGTAAAACAACCTGGAGTGCAGGCAGCCAGCAGGGATTCAGAGCCGCTTGCCTGCTTTCCACTCTCTGCCCCTTTCCCTTTGCCCAGGGATGCATGGGCTGAGACACACGCCCCTCCAGCTTCCTGGGCAAATCTCAGTTGCTTCCCTGGTAGACTGCAGCCTTGTCCGCCCTCTAAGATTTTGGTTGTCTGCTTTTTGTCCTGTTTCGTATTCCCTCCATCTCTCTGCCTGTCCATTCATCCATCCATCTGTTTAATTCTGCCCATGAAACACATTTATCATATAGATTCAGGTAGTCGTTTGCTTGCACAAGAGCATTTGGAGAGTCCAGACTTCACAGGAACAGCTCCTGCCATGTGCAGGGAGCCTGCGATATGCCCAAAAGCAGCCTTTTCCCCTGCCTCTGTTCCCTTTTACCCATTTGATATGCCCCTTAGGCCAGAGATTTCTTGTGGGTCTGCTTTTGTGGAGACCAGCATGGGCATCCTTACTCCAGTCAAAGCTTCCAGGTTGCCCTGTAACGTTGCAGTCTGGAGTTACACCAACAGCTGAGTGGAAGGGAGAGCAGGCTGTTTGAGGCACTGCAGTAGCAGCCTCTCCCAGTGCAAACTTTTCTTTTCCCCTGCCTTAGGCCCTGCTGTGCAGGGGAAAGCTGAGCTGGAGAGGCTGGAAGGTCCCACATAGTGGCATGCTCCTTCTGCAAGGCTAGGGTGAAGCAGGGTGGTGCAGGCAGAGGACTGGCTGACCAGAGCTCAGCCTGAGGATATGGGCAAGTTCTCCCCAGCTACCAACAGATATTGAAATATTATTCTTTTTTTTTTTCTGAAACAACTGGCCATGAAGCCTTTTAATAACATAACAGAAAAGGTCAGAGAAAGAATTTCACACTTCTTGAGCAAGCAGGCAGCTGGTATAACTTCATACCTTCCAGGAACGAGAGGCACTGAGAACATAGGATGCACCCTGAATTAACTGGGGTTCTGACACTCAGCCAATTGCTGTCTGGGCAGCCAGTGATTTCAGTAGGTGCCGGATTTCCTAATAGTGAGGAGGAGACTTGAAAGCTATGCCCTGGAGAGATGCAATGAGCCGGGTTGCTGGCACAGGGCAGAGGGCTTGGGGTTGTGTGCATTAGGAAGCCCCGGAGAAAGACAGTGCTAGGGTGGACGAGTGGCCATTCTTCTCCCATAGCCATGATCAGTGCCTGCGGTGGGATTAACAAACACAGAATGACGGAATAGTTTAGGTTGGAAAAGACCTTTAAGATCATCCCTTAATCTAACACTGCCAGTCCACCCCTAAACCATGTCACTAAGCACTGCACCTACATGTCTTTTAAATACCTCTAAGGATGGTGATTCCACCACTTCCCTGGGCACCCTGTGCCAATATTTGACAACCCTTTCAGTGAAGAATTTTTTCCTGATATCCAGTCTAAATTTCCCCTGGTGCAAGTTGTGGCTGTTTACTCTCGTCCTTACTTGGGAGAAGAGACCAATCCCTACCTCGCTACGATCTCCTTTCAAGTAGTTGTAGAGAGTAGTGAGGTCAGCCTCCTTTTCTCTAAACTAAACAATCCCAGTTCCCTCAGTCACTCCTCATAAGACTTGTGCTCCAGAAACTTCACCATTTTTGTTGCCCTTCTTTGGATGCACTCCAGGCTCTCAGTGTCTTTTAGTATTCCAAAGCAGGTCCCAACAACTGTTTTTCTCTTGTGGTAAGATGAGCAGGAGAGAGGAGGGCATCTCCAGCCCTGTCTCTCTCAGCTGAGAAGCTCAGCAGCTGGAGGAGAGGATGAGTTGCTAGTCTAGAGATGTGTCTGCAGATCTCAGACCAGACGGAGTATGAATCTGTTGCAGAGGGGAACGAATCAATAAGTAGATGAAGGAGGGACAGATAAAAGGGCATGATCCAACATCCACAACACTAACAGTACCAGTACAAGCCTTCCAGGAAGCAAGGTCTGGCACAAAAGGTGTCATTCGCAGTGCAGGGGAAGAGCAATTTTGTGGGAGCGGGGAATGAGGTGAAGAGACCCAGAAGGAATGCCCTTCACTTTGGGACAGGAGCGCTGGGCAGGAGGTGAGGTCCTGCTCTCTGGCACCAGCTGTGCCCCTCATAAGTGATGGAGGATGCTTGGCTGGGAACTGAACCTGTGGTATGTGTGGGTCCTGCCAACTTGCAAGGCTGCAAGGCCCGAGTGCTGGGATGTTTGGAGTGGCCCCTCCAAAACTGCCTTTGGATGATGCTGCTTTGACAGCAGCTGCCATGAACTGGGGTGCAAACTCCCAAAAAGCCAGGGACCTGCACGAACGAGGCCCATGGCCTCACTCTCTATTGCTGATGTATTTGCTAGAGCTGGAAGAATGGGAAAGAGGCCTAAGGCAACCTGGTGGGAGGTCTCCTTAAGCTCATCAAAGCCTACAGAACTGCACAGCAAAGTCCTTCTGATAAGCTCCAATAGCCACAATTATTAAGGCCCAAACAAACCAAGAGCAACCTGTTTGAACACAGCAATGCATTTGATTTACCTTGAAGGGTCTGCAGAAAAATTGTTCTCCAGGGTAGTGTGGAAAGTAATCCCTTCTCCTGCTTTATTTGCCCCGGTCTGGCTTGGCTGCGCAGTCTGGGATTGGTTGCTGCAGGCTCCATCAGCCAGCTGGTGAGCAGGAGCAGGCTGGGCAGGTTTTTGTGGCCTCCTCTGGGCCCACACTCCCTGGCAAAGGGCTGAGATGAAGAGGGAGAGATAAAGGGGATTTTCCAGGGAGTGCATTAGCCAGCTGCCCATGCTCAAACCACCCACAAGCATCTTCCAGCAGAGGCGTTAACCTCTACACTTCCCAGCTCTCTAGCTGGCTCCGGCCAGATCAGGCAAGCGAGACGCCCATTCAGGCACCTCTCTCAGATCAGCCACACTTTAAAAATAACATCGATGCCTCCCTGTGATGGTTGTGCAGAGATTTGTCCCAAATTATTCCTTGCACATCCTTGCGGGTTTATGCTCTTTGCTTTGCCTTGATGTTCTCCTTATCCAGAAATACCTCTGGTCTTGGATGGTGCTGTACTTCTCCCCATGATAACCACCCTCAAGGAGAAGTCAGAAGGGGATGCTAAGGCTTTTCAGGGCTTTAAAATGTTCCCCCCACCCGTGACATTTTCTGGCAAACCTGCTGGTGTGCTTTCCAAAGTTATCTTTCGCACAGCCTCAGGAATAATCTGAGCATCTCTAACAGTCTGCAGATCTAGGACTATAAACTACAGTGCCCAATTCAACTATCAGGCATTGATTTCAGCATGGAAATGATTTTGCCTAGCTTGCGATATGCAACAAAGCGGATGAAATAAGCATCATGTTCCCTTGGGGTTTGATAATCTGAATCTGTAAGACAGTCTTGTGCTTTAAAAAAGAGTCACTTTCCCTTTTTTTCTGAGTTTCAGATTCTAATTTTCAGACGGTTTTATAGAAGAGGGAAAAGAGAAGGTCCCTCTGTATTTTTTTCAGAACACAGTAGCCTATATATTCTTACATATAAACTTTTATAGTTATGTTCTCTTTTATATACATATTCTGATTCACATTCCCGAATACACCCTTTCTGCTACCCTGCATGGGACATCCCTTCCCTATTCATCATCCCACACACATCGATTCACCTGGATTCTTGTCTTCCCTCTCTCTGCCACTGCACTTCCTTGGGAGAAGCCTTGTTAGTAAGAACCTAATGAATTAAATGCGCTAATTAACCTTCCATTACTCTACTCATTAAGACAGCCTTTAATTTGGTTGGCAAAGTTTCTCTCCTTTGCCACCCACCTGTCAGTTTTATTCTGCTTCTTCGATCTCTCTTTGGCCTTGCATCAGGGATGGAAAAATCGATCCTGGACTGATTTTCTTTCCCCTTCTTTCCAGTGAGCCATAAACGCCAGTCAACAAGAAAGTAATAATGTAGTTTTCCCACCCTGGGAAGGAGAGTTGCAGACATCAATAAGCACATATTTAAAATGCAAGCCGCTTTCTCAGTCAGTCTTCAGTCTGCCCTAGTGCAAGATTAGTGGGAGCATGGGGATGCTGTGGTCCATGGGCTGCCGCTTTCTGGCTTGGAGTTTTGCAGTGGGGTGCCCAGGAGGGTTCCAACCCTCTGGGTTTGTCCAACTCCAAGTGCACATGGCCAATGCGAGTGAAATGAGGCTTTGCTTGCAAACCTGGGAGGTTTCCTCTGATTGGTTGTGCAGCCTTCAGGGCTCACCCCACCCTTCATCCCTTTGGCCAAGGGCATCTGCTAACCCCTAATGTCTGCATAGCTGCCACTGTCTTTTGTTTCCTGATGATCTTCAAATCTTTTCTTTCTCCTTCTTTTTCTTGGAGGAGAATGTGATAGCAGGGAGCAGAAATAGCCTGGGAGAAAAGGCAGTAGTTGCAGAGGCTGAGTGAAGGAGCTGGCTGTAGCTTTGAGCTGCTGACGGGTGAGGTGCTGTGCCAAGGGGCTCATCCCGAGATGAGTTTCTCTCTCATACAGTGATGGTGACTGTGTGGAAGAGCCTTGAGGGGAAGCCTGCGTCTCTCCAGGTTTTGTGGAGGTTGCGTGGAGTAAGGAACATGGCCAGCTGGAGTGGGCAGTGAGGTGGGAAAAATACCTCATAAATCAATGGACAGATGAAAAGGCTTCGAGGGATAACACATTCTCAGATTTTACAGGGAAGCAAGTGGGAGTTAAACCATCCCTGACCAATCTGTGGTGCCTGAGGTGCTCTCCCAGCCTTAGCACTGGGAGTGAAGCAGCCCATCATCTCACAGGACATTGGTGGTCAGTAGGACAGTGTTCTCCCATGCTGCAATGAGGATAGCATAGAACTTCTCAACTATTTCCAGTTGACTGACTCTCTTAATTTTGTTCAGGGTGGGTGGAAGTTTGTATCCTGCTCTGCAGGGAGTCATCAACTGCACATGTGTTAGAAGTAGCTTGCGCCTCCTCTGCCTTCCCATGTGGGTTTGGGGAGCACAGGATGACCAAAACTGGGAGAAGAGGAATCAGGTTAGCCTCCATCCTTTTTCTTTTTCTGCTTGAAGTGAATGGAAAAGGGGAAATGGGAAAGAGGTGGTAATGGGGAACTGACAGCTGAAGATCCAAGGCGAGCTTCGTGTTGGCAGAGGATGGGCCCAGGCACGGGGAGAGGATGTTTAGGAAAGGAGCAGGGAGTTTGCAGGACACTGGTGGGAATGTGAAGCATCATCAGCAGGTCATGGAAGCTGCAGAAGGAGAGTGAGTCCCAGCTGGTCATTTCTGATGTCCTGCCATCATGGACTTCAACCCTCCTTCTCCCCTTCTCCCCTTCTCTGGCCTGCACAGCTTGCCCTCCCCGTTACCATCTTAATTGATCTTGTTCTGAATCCCCCTGAGTACTCTGACTCCTGCTGTGCTTAAACAGAACAAAATCTCTTCCAATTTCCCCACTTAAACAGAGCAAAATCTCTTCCAATTTCCCCACTGCTTAAAAGAAAATTGAATCCTTTATCTGTAAGAGGAGAGGAAAACTGCAAATAGTGAAACAGTAAATAGTTAAATAATTAAAGCAGACGAATCCAAATTGCCTGGAACATGGATGGCTTGTATTCTTCCTGCATGATTCTCTTTTTAAAAAAAAACAAAAAAATAAGCTTGCACATCTTGTTCCTGTTAAATACTCTTATCAATCCAGCTTTGTAAATAAAGGGAAGGGGAGGAAGAAGTTAGCAGGTAGCAGCATGATTGACGGATCTGAAGTCCTCGTCTTTCTGTCAGGGCCCAGTGCTCTTTGGCCGTGTTTATCTCTTTAATCTAAATATCAATCCGTAAAACCAAAATGGGGTGGAATAGGAATCATGACAGCCTGAGCACTGAGGAGAATGACACTTATTGCAGCTTTTGCAGACGCAGCCTGTCCTGATAGAGCTGTCAGGGTAAATGCACAGCGAAGGCACAGAGGTGGGAAAACAAAACAGAATCACAGTCCCCCCTCCCTCCCCCAGAAAAGCCAGTCCAGTCCATGAGATGGGAAAGAACAACATGGAGCAAAGATGTCCAAATTACATCCTGCAAAGCACAAGCTAAGTGGCAGGATTCCTCCCATCCTTCCCAGTGTTCCGAGCAGGAGATGGGGTTCGGTGGTTTTCCCTTGCTTCTGGCTTTGGCTGCTGGCAGGTGGCTGGGAGATGAAGGGAGAATTTTCCCAAGGTGATGCTTGCTGCTGTTTGAACACTTTGTCTTCACACATTCTTCTCAGCAGTCACTTTAGGGCAATCACTGTCTTCACCTCAATATGTCCTCTCCCAGACTCAGAACCTCTGAGAGAGGGCAGCTCCATCGTGTTTTTCCACCCACAGAACTCCTTAGAAGCTTCTGGATCACAATTTTCCTTGGGCTGAACAAGAAGCATCCCCATTGCTCCCTCTGGAAATGCCTCTGCCTCTCAGGAGCTTGTTTTGGGCTTGCTACAGCTTGCTGGGAAACTAAAAAACCTGCTCTCCGGCTGGGTTTGTGTCACACTCGGAGCAACTACGGACTGTGTTCAGTTTCAGGGTGATTTATCTTAATTCCTGCTGGAGAAATGTTGGGCTTAGCCATTCTCTTTCTCCAGGCTGGGACTCAAGATGTTCATGTCCATCTTCAGGAAAGGACCGGTTTGGTTCTTCAGTCCTACTCTGCTTATCCTCCTGATAAGCCCCTCCTCTCCCCACTGTGCCCTAGATGATGCTCATCATCTGGATGAAATGGAGTTGCAGAAGATGGGAGGTGTGACTGGCTTCCAGGAGCACTTGCGAATGCTTCAGAAATCATTGGGGATTTATATTTTCTCCATCGGACTTTGACCTTAATTTCTTCCTTTTTGCTGGGCTGTAAAAATCATTAGAGACCCAATAGCAAAGTGATTGAGATGTCAAGCCAGGCAACTGTGTGGTTATTTAATCTATCAGATGTGCTGCTTGCCATTTAGGTGGACAACAGGAGAATATGAAATCGATACAGTTCATTAGCAGAGTACTTGCGCCCAGCTCCAGCACAGAGCTCCAGTAAAACCCACTGGGACAAGGCAGGTCTAAATGGTGTCACCTTGTGTGGTGCAAACCCACACTCAAGATGCTTGCTTCCCTTGCTCAAGGGGCTGTCTCTGTCGGCTCACGTTTTAAACCCCAGTCTCCAGCCACTGCAAAAGCCTGGCTACAGTAAATTACTCTCCGCTAAATCAAGGCTGCCAAGGCAAGTGTTAACCTCGCTCACAAGGAGCTGATGTTGCAGGTCCTGCTGTTATAAAACACAATCAAGGAGGCTGTTGTTTTCACCAGTGGCTGGCAGAAGAGGTGAGGGAAAGCTCTGCAATTCCTAGGGGGGTTGATTGACTATTTTTTTCTGCCCCAACCTCGTTCAGTGCACCCTTCTGGGATCGTTAGGGGCGATTGAGCTCCAAGCTCGGCGTGTGGTCTGGAGCTGCTGGGGAAGGCAGTGGTGGCTTTAGCCCAGCATAGCCCATGTTCCCCACTCCTACCTTCCTCCTTCCCACCTAATCACGCTGCTGAGCTCCAGCACGGCAAAGCCAGCCAGTCACCGGCTCTGATTGCCACCTCCCACCGGGCAGCTGCTCTTTAAAGGCCTGAGAAAAGAGCACAGTTGGGGCAGGTGATGCCATCAAAAGAGTTGTTTTCCATCTTGGAAGCCTATAATGACTTTAAGTAGGTTTTCCACTGTTTTTCTTGGTGCAGTGTTGCAGCCCAGCACATGCTTCTCATGGAATCTCTTGGACTTTAACTTTTCTCTCCCCCAAATCACAAATCAAATTCCAGTCTCAGTGGATACCAGAGGTTAACTCTTGTTCCCCTGGAACGTGAAGATTTTAATAGGCTGCATTGAAGAAGAGATGCTTGTTCTTCAATGCAAGCAGGTTTCGGGGGGTCTAAAAATGGGTATGATGATGGAGCATTACTCCCCACCCTGAGTTGTTAGTACCGTGGTCTGAGCAGCTGCCCAATCTACACCAAGAAGTGACAACATCTGCCTGATTTTTCTGGAAAAAAAGGAAAAACTAGGATGCAGATGGGAATGGATCCCAAGCCCCTGGGATCTTGCTGGAGTGGTGGCACCTTGATCTCCCTGCTGCCCATCCAGCATGGCCAAGGTAGTGTACAGGCAGGCAGCAGTGGGACGTGACTCACGCCTGGTCACTCCAGTACCCTGACAGCCTTTTGACGTTTGGTAATTGCTTTCCTGCTACAACTCTTTTAAGCAGAGAGCTTCTGGCCAAGGCAATTTGCTCCCCATCAATTTTTGTTTCCTGGTTTATGAATGCAAGGTAGGGGAGGGAAAACAAAGAGGATGAATGAGAACAAACTGAGCTGGGACCTGCTCCGGCAGCCCCATGCAGATGGCAAGGTGGGAAGGGTTTGGCTCCCTTGGTGCCTGCGGAGCCATCTTCAAGCAGGCGGGAAGAACATGGTAGCCCATCTCATCCAGACAGCAATGAGTTGTCCTTCCAACATGATGTGATCACTCCTACAACCAACTTCCAGCTTCTCATCCTTATCCAGCAGGACAGGAGGGGGAAGGTTTGCCATCCTGAGGGCTCTGTGGGGTATCCAAATGTGTCTTCTGGCTCTTTAAGCTCTTCCCTTCTCCTCCTGCCGTGCTCCCTGAAGCTGCTGTGAGTAGAGTTAATCTGGAGCAGTTTAAGGAGTCGTTGAGTGAGGCTCCGCTGATGATGAATGTCAAAACCATTACCAGCGAAGCTCCATGGAGCTGTTTAAAACTGAATTCTCCCATGTAAATTTCTGCTCCATCAATCCTGATGACATGTCAAACATTGCTATTGTTTCCTGAACAAATTGGATGACATGCCCTTTCCTGCAGATTTGCCCACAAGAGCAGAACTGCTCGCTGGCTTCTCGCTTTTGTTTCCTGCTCTACCAGTCCACAAGCCAGTGGGAAAGGATGAACAAGATGGCCCTTGGTGGGACAAAAGGGACACATCTGAAATATTTGTGCCTGGAGGACAGAGATGGGTGGAGAACTGGGCTGTGGGTATTTTTGTGTGCCTGTGATTCACTTGTTGAGTGTCCATCCTGTGCTGCAGCTCAGGTTATCCAGGATTCCTCTTCATGCTGTTCTCCTGGAGTTTAGCTACACAAATGTGGTTTTTTTAAGAAATGGGCTGTACTGGTGACAGCTCGTAAAAATACGGATGTGGACCAATGTTTTCATCCTGCCCTTTTGCAGGCTCCAGTGGGCAAATCCTACTTTAATATTCTGAGCAGGAGAGGAGCAGCCGTAAAAGCCATTTGATTGCTTCTCCAGGTGGAACCCCAGGAAACATCCTGCCAGATGCCTTTCCTCCCCCAGTTGCCAGGATGGATGCATGCCTGCCGAGGAGGGGAGGGACCAGTCAGTGAGGGGGAAAAGCCACAGGAAAACAGCTGGCACCAGGGGATTGCAAAAGGCTCTGCAAAGCTGTCAGCTCGGTGGGATTTGGGATGTTCTGCATGCAGGTTGTGTGTGCTTCCTGGGAGCCCTCAGGATCCCTTTGCAAAGGGAGCATATGTCACCTCCCCAGGGACTCAAGCATCTGAGCGTCTTTTTGTACACTGAGAGGGAAGAAGTTTGGTAATGCAGAAACAAGCATAGATCCAAAATTAAATATGCTGACTGTGCATGGTTTTGCTTTTTCGCATATTCCCTGTCACGCTCAAGTAACCTGCTGTGTTGCCCTGCATTATGTCCAAGATGTTCAGTTGCCAGGAAAGCCATCAAGCAGGCATCACCTCCCACCTCCCCTGGTGGGCTGGTGAGGTGGTGTATGGGGCAGAGCTAGGCTGCCCAGCCTCCTGGCTCCTCCTGCGTGGGTCACATTGCCTTGCTGGCAGTTTTGGCTGGCCTGGCATCACCACAGCTCAGGGTCCAGCCTGCCCTCCTGGCTCACCCCACCACCTCCCATGCCGAGCAGCTCTGTGCTAACCTTCTTATAACCTTCCTTCTTCCCTATATTTTTTTCCTCTGCAGAAGAAAATTACACTTTCCCAGCATTGTCTGTCACTGCAATAAGCACTTACAAGTGCAATCGTACGGGGCCAAATGAAGGGAATTACTTTTACTTGTGCTTTGTGGCACTGTCAGGCCCCCTGTAAATCATTATCTCATCACCAGTCGATTCAGGTGCATGGAAAATGCCATTCTGGGCTCTGCTATTGCACCAATCACCTAGAGATTAATGGGACCTAGGGGTTCACAGAGGTTGTGGGCACAGAAGTAACAGCTGGAAAAAATCCTAGCTGAGAGGTGAAGGGCTGGCTCATACCAGCAACACTGAGGATGCTCAAAACACTAAAGGGTTTGTATAGGAGTGGACCCAGGGTCCTCACTGAGCAGCCCCAGCATCACTTCAGGAATTTGTCATCACAATTCATAGCCACCTGAGCTGGTGGCAGGTATTAGAATGGGGGATTAATTCCAGTATTAATTGCTGAGGGAAGCTGGGGTGGACAGATTGTAGTTTAACCTCCCTCCTGCCCAGGTGCTTCCATTTGGAAAAGCATTCTGCCTGGGATGGAACGTCTTCATAGCTGTCCTCCCTGGTATCCTCTAAGGAGGGAGATGCACCATAGAAGAGGCTTTCCCCCCAGGCAAGAGTGCTTCTCGCTCTCTGGGCATCTCTCTGGGCAGTTTTTGCCAGGTTTGTTCCATTTTACTGAATGCAATTGCAATGCACACAAAAAGTAAATTGTGTCTTGGCAGTAGAGAGGAAAATCAGTAGGTCTGAAAGGCTGGGTTAGCCAGTGCACCCTTCAGATGGTATAAAGCTGCAGTAATTTACCACCCAAATTGAGGAAGCATTTGAAGGGAAAAAAAATTAATTAATTCAGGCAAATTTTCATGTCTTTGCCTCTCTGCCACCCTGTAGAGTGGCATGTAAACAGGTCATGGGGGTAAACCTGTTTGATGTGCTCAAGCTCCTACTTTGCTGTCAAGGGTAATCAAGGCCATTGATAAATCAGGAAGGTTTCAAGAACGGGTTGTGTTCTATGCCAGTACTGAAATACAGCCTTTTGCTGGTGTCTGGACATAAAATGTGTCTTCGACCCTCTTTTTTCACAGACCTGTTGCTGTCTAAGTAATCCAGACAGGACTCCATTTAGAAAATGTACTGTGGGAAAAAGATATTTTGGGGCTTGTATTCCACTTTCCTCACCTAAAAATAAAATTTTCTGCTCCTTTTTCCTACTGCCCCTCATGCATATTTTATATATTCATTAGAGAAAAGACTTCAAAATGTACATAAATCTCGCCTTGCTCATCCAGAGCTGACACACTGTTTTACACACCTTCCCCAGAAGGTGCTGCTTGCTTAGCCGTGACCAGCCTCTCCAGCCTCAGCAGCTGGCAGCGGTGCACTTGCATCCAATTGGGCTGCTAGCACCAACCAGCAACTGCACACCCTTACCATGGCATCCCAAAAGACATCAGTCCATTGGTGGGGTTGCAGCAGATTGCAGCCCCAGAAGGGCTGTCCAGTGGAAGCTGCTCATGGAAAGCAAGGTCTGAATCCCTTTCCTTGCTTTTCTGGTCTGCGTTTTAGTCTAGGGGGGCAGTTTTGAAGTGGGATGGGTTTTTATTTTTCTCCCCACAGCCCCAGGCATGCTGCCATCCCTGAATTCACAGAGAATGGTAAAAGCTGTGCATGTGGGGTCTCAGCTTTTTTTTTCACAGGGCCCGGATGGGTGGCCCACAAGAACTGTCTGTGGACTTCTGTATTTCACATGCGCTTCCCAGGTTATCTTAATGTGTCATGGAAATAAGTAGGCATAAAATTTCCTACTGGCAAAGGTTTTGGGAATGATGGCTGAGAGATGCTGGTGGAAGGCTGTTATCTGGAGCAGGCTGTGAGTCAGGGATGTGCAGGATAACCCAGGCGAGAACAGACAGCCCCAGCCCCACTTCTCTCAGGTGATAAATGGCAGCACACAAGGTCTGCACTGGTTCTAGCTTGCTTGCACCTGGATAGGAGGATCTAAGAGGATGTAATGATTCCCCAATGTGTGTAATAATGCAGCATTCCCAAAAATACCTTCATTTATTAATTAACTTTCGTTTCTTTAGGCAACTGACAATGATGTGGGCTCATACGGGAAAGTCAGTTATTTTTTCAGTGATGACCCTGACCGGTAAGTGTGATTGAACCACCAGCATGACTTTATTTCTTCAAAATCCTCTTCTAACCTCACTTAGAAATCACATGGCAATTAAGGGCATTCATTATGTGAGTTATCTGTGAGTTATCCTATGAAAATCTCACTACGCTGTCTACCAAAAGGGTGAGTTAGCTTCAGAACATGCCTGATGCTCAGCACATTCAATCAGTTTTCTGAATCAGGACCTAAAGGCACCAGTGGTGCTTGGGACAAATAAAGGTATTCACCAGAGAGTTATTGGCCCTGGTGTCACATGAGACCTGGTTGTGGTGGGCAGTTGCAGAATGAATGTGGGCTGCCTGGCAAAAGGGATCCAGGGTCCTCTGAGCCCTCTTTCTCTGCCTGTAGAGCAGCACTGAGGGTGCTGCCTATCACCTGTACCAAGCTCTTAAAGATGCCAAATACCCCTCAGAAAAAGCCATGAACTTCACACACCATGGTGTTAGCTGTTAGGCTGCTGCCACCCTATTTCTCCATCTCCAGCATGTGGTCAGTGGGGCTTTCCCCCTCGTTTCCCCCTCCAGTTTCTCACTGGACAAGGACACAGGCGTAATCCTCCTGACAGCTCGTCTGGACTTCGAGACCATGCAGCGCTACACTCTGACCATCATCGCCCGGGATGGCGGTGGGGAGGAGACAACAGGACGTGTCAGGATCAATGTCCTTGATGTCAATGACAACGTCCCCACCTTCCAGAAGGAGGCATACCTGGGGGCCCTGCGGGAGAATGAGCCCTCGGTCACCCAGGTGGTCCGGCTCCGGGTGAGGAACTCGAGCAGCTCTTCTTCTTGGGATGCATGGTGGGGAGATAAGAGAAGGTCAGGTCCCCCCTGATCCATCCTGCATCGCTCTTGAAAAATCCTTTGCGCTTTACTGCAAAGTGCAGCTGGGTGCAGTGCTGTGGCCATGGGCTCCCTGCCTCTTCAACCTCTCCTATATGTCCTGTGCCTGTAAGACATCCCTGGGACATTGGGCTCTCAGAGCACAGGCACTGCCTCCATATCACCTTACTCTGCTCAATAAAGTCAGCAGGCACCGAGGGGAAGACACTTTTTGGTTTTGATGAAGTTCTATGCCTCTGCTGTCGTGGAAAGGCAGGTAGGGAAGGTTGTTTGCTTCTTCAGCGCAAGAATAAGCTTTGTCATGATACAAAAGCATGACTTTCCCTCCCTGGCAGGATGAGGACTGAATGAGGACTGCGTGGGGAATGGGAGAGGGGGACACGGCAAGTCCTTCTTGGGAGCTGGAGTGAGAGGAGAGGCTGATTTACACCTCCCTGGCAGCTCCTGATGAGAGCATCTTCCTCCATTGCTTTTCCACTTCCTTTGGGTCCAGTCTGCACTTCCCGTCCCCTTGGCTCTCTCCTATTTCACATCACCAGCACAGCTTCTATGCTGATTCACCCACTCTGCTCATGTCCTAGGCGTCTGATGAGGACTCCCCTCCAAACAACTGGATCACATACAGCATTGTTGAGGCGTCTGCCTTTCGGGATTACTTTGACATCACGGTGTCAGAAGGGTATGGAGGTATGTGCTGATCCCTGGATCGCAATGCACCTGATATGCAACAGTAGCAGCTCAGGCTGCACACACTCCCATGCAAGTTATCATGCAGGCTTTAGAAAGCTGCTCCAGCAGCTCCTCTGCTTGTCCTGATGCCGCCTGCAATGTGGTCCTTTGGCTCAGCTGGAGTCTTGCTGCACTGCAGAGCTGTGTTTCCAAGGGTGTACAGCTCAGTCAGAGTTGTGCCCAATGCAAGGAGCTCAGTAATGCCCAGCGCTCATGTTTTCGCAGCCACTGTTGGCCCCAGGGAAGTGATGTGGATGGACCCAGAGCCTGTCTGCCATTCTGCTTAATGCATGAATGCCCCCCCTAACAACTTCACTTTGCATCCTTTCAGTGATCAGCGTGAGCCACCCCCTCGACTATGAGCAGGTGGCCAACGGGGTTATCTACCTGACTGTGATGGCCAAGGATGGTGGCAACCCACCGCTCAACAGCACCGTCCCTGTCACCATTGAGGTGTTTGTAAGTACAGCACTCACTGATCCTGTCGTGGTTTCCCCACAATTGCTTCATAGCAGTGCCGACAATCCATCAATAACTCAGCCAGACTATCCCCCCCCATGGATGTGTACATGTGGATTGCAGTTACGTATGTCTCATAAATATCTATACGTGTCACGTATGTCTCATGTACATACGTCATACTTATTGGCTAAAGAAACGCTGTCCCTGACCTTTGGTAAAGTCTGAGTGACAGAGGGTGAATGAGAACATCTCTGAAGGGGTGTCACTATGGACAAGCACAGATGGACTGTTCTAACTCCATGCATCTCCTCCCACCGCTCAGCTGTGCATGGTGCACAGGGAAGCTGCTGGAAGCAATGTGGTAGGAGCCCCAGCTAACCACAGAGTGAGGACTAGAGCTGGCAACCAGGTAGAGATCTACCCTCTGCCCCTGCTTTCAACTGAGGAAGTTCAGTGAGCACCTGGTGAGCTCTTCTCCCAGCTCCAAGGGAACTCGTGGCTGGGATGCTCTACGTGCTGGTAGCCAGAGGCACTCACTGCAGCTTGGATTCAGAGAAGAGTACTTGATGTGCATGATAGCACTTGTAATGTTGGAAATTATTGGTTTGTGAATCAATCACAGGCAATTGCTTGTTTATCTCCCCAATGCTGCTGTCCCAACCAAGCTGCAGGCTTCATTGTGCATCTCACACGCTGGCATAGGTGCCAGCCTCCTGGAGGAGGAGTTGCTGCTGGGAGAGGTAAAACGTCGTGTTGTTGCTCAGGAAGATTAGATCGGACTGTCACTTTGAGGCACATTGTGGTTTGAAGATGTTTGGAAGGAGGTATCAGGAATGGAGACAGCTTGCTTGATAACCCGTCAGTCTTGCGGTGATGGGATCTAAGCCAGGCTGGTGGCAGTGTCAGTCTGGGAAGGCAAAGCAGATGAAGCCTACAGTGCTGTAGGATAGGAATGAAATCCCATGAACATGCCTCTCTTCCAGCTTCCTCACTGTGCTTGGGAAAGGGGGAATAAGACAATCCTGACGGAGTTAGTAGTGGGTAAATGCGTCCTTTCTACATGATGCTTTAGACAGCATAAACACCTGTTTCTAAAGACCAGATGCCAATGGGTCATCTCCTCTGGTTTGAGTTGGTACGCTGGTGGGGTTTAAGTAGCTGTCACTATTCCCACTCTCACCCAAAGGGATTTTCTCTAAACTGGAAAAGGAAAAGAAAAAAAAGCCAGGAAATAGGAAGAAAATGAGGAGGAAGTATTTCACAATGGCACTTCAGGAACAAGAGCTGTGAAAAGGCAGAATGAGAGTCAGTAAGGAGGAGGGTAATTTTTTTTCATCCTTTGGTTGTTGGTTTTTAATAAAGAAGTCAAACTCGCCTTGTACATTTCTCATTAGGGGACAATACACTTTTGTAGAGGGAGCTGCCGGATCAGAACTAACAGTGCGCAATATGCCAGGATCCAGAGAAATATCATCACTAATAAGTTTCTGCCTCACTCCCTGCCACTGATGCCCTGTTCAGGGTGATGAGCCAGGGACTGATAGCCTGCGTATGACTGGAGAAAAGGGAGTTGTGTGCTTAGTGTGTATGTCTGCAGTTATCAGCATCCCTTAAGATGATTCAATGGCTGTCTGAGGTTGAGGGTTGGGGGTCTGTGGAGAGCTGGTTTTGTGGAAGTCAGCAAGGTGGGATCATGAACAAAGTGGTTTAGCTGAATGCCCTCTCCTGTGGGAACAGAGGAAGCATGCCAGGACCCTCTCGCATTGCCACGAGTGCTGCAGAAGGCACAAAGGAAGGTTTGCAGTGGAATGCTTTGGAGTTCACATTGCTGAAGTAGGAAATGTCCTTCTCAAGTAGAAAAGCCACACACCGTGCTGCAGGCAGGTGTGTGCCAGACCCGGCCAGATGGAGAACCGGCCAGGAGCAAGCCCCTGCATCCCTGGGAACCTGCTTATCAGGCCGTGGCAGTGCTTAGCATGGCTTGATGAACCCAAGACCACTAACGAAACAGTACAGCGTCTGCTCTGGCTTGTTTCCACCCAGTCTGGATGGTGGCACAGCTTACCCGGGACTAGCTGCAGGTGGCACATGGATGCGTGATTAGTCTCTCTGCTTCATTTTCTTTCAACCTCAGTGGACCTACTAGGTTTGCCCTGGGGAGATGACTCTGAGCCAATGCTGTGAAGACAAGGACGAGGAACGGTGAGGACAGCACCCTGAGCAGCCAGCAATTGCCTCATTACCCTCAGAGGAGGCACGGTGAAAGCCGAGTGATGCAAAAGCTGATTAAAGACCACCTGCTTCCAACAACAAGAGCAGGGGATGGCAATTTAATTGCAGTACAATTGGCATCGCTGGCATGTGAAATTGCCTCAAACATGAAGTTTGGTGGTGGCAGGAGCAGCTGAGCCTGCAGGTCCAGCAGCAATCTCCAGGTAGAAAACGCCTCCAGATCAGCCCCAGGGAACAGCAAAGTCCATAACAGTGTTTTAATGTCCTGGTGGCTCCGTCCTTCCCTCCATAGGTAGTTCGGTTTGGTTCATTTAAGGCAGATTCTTAGCATTGTTTAAACAGCATTTAAAGTTCTCCTGGGGAAGCTTTAAACTAGTCCAAAATCTGGTTTGAGGGATGTCTTGAGCATTTGCTCCTGTGTGGTTTTACTGGGCTAGTTGTAGTCACTGGCAGAGACAGGCTTGGAAGGAGCATGTTTGTATGCAAACCAGCTTCACCCTAAAAATGCTGTAACTGCAAATACCAACAGTATTCCTTCATTTAGACAAAGGCAGCCAAAGCTCGGGTGTTCCTCTGGCCACTCCAGTCTGCCTGGTTGTCTTCATGGCTAGGATGACCTCAAGCCAGTCCCTCCAAGAAGGAGGAATGGGAAGCTGTTGTGCTTTTTGTGGTGTCTGAGTCTTCTCAGGGCTTGTGGTAGATGGAGGAACACTCGGAGGATGCTTGGCTGCAAAGAGCAGCAGTTCCTCAGACCTGTTGCTTATTGCCCAGGGTGCTGAATAATGAGATAGTTGATATTGTGCCCACTGTATGGCTCAGCAAAGTCACTGGTAGTTGGCTTACCTCAACCTCAGCTGCCTCTGCAGTGAAATTCTGTGTTCAGATCTCTGGTGCCTGGCCCCTAAGGCCATCTTCTTCATACTAAAGTCTTGACCTGGTCACATCTTGAGATGCAGTTGGCCAGGAGCATCCCAATACCAGACTATTGCAGCTATTTGACCATTTTGCATTTTTCCCAACCAACCTCTTGACTTTCTTTTTGCTTCAGGATGAAAACGACAACCCCCCCACATTCAGCAGGCCATCTTATGTTATAACCATCATGGAGGACATCATGGCAGGTACAGAGCACGGCCCTGCTCCTTCTCTAGGCTAGCAGAAGGGTCCTGAATGTCTTACAGCCAGAATGAGGTGGGTGATGGCTTTTTGGGGAGGCAAAAGCCAGAGACCTGGCAGAGTTTCATAGCCATGTGGCCTGGAGATTTGGCCCCACTGGGAATGCAGGTGAGGAGACCTCTTGGCCAGGTGACCTGCAGAAGCATTGTAGGGGGACAAGGCAGCTGGGGAGAGCTGCTCCAGGCTGTGAATGCCCATCCCAGCCCTCGTTTCTTCTTCTCCCAAGGAGCCACGGTGCTGTTTCTTAATGCCACGGACATGGACAGGTCCAGGGAATACGGGCAGGAGTCAATCATCTACTCCCTGGAGGGCTCCTCACATTTTCGGATCAATGCCCGCTCAGGTGAGCCTCCATACGTGCTCTCTCTCTTTTCCTTTCAGCTCCTTCTTCTGAATTTCCCCATCTTCTTCCCCGTCATTTTTTCTCTTTCACCCTTTCTCCTTCCCTGGTCCTTCCCTCCTCTACCCCAAGCAGCCTGCTTAGGAGAAAAACTGTTTAAGGGATTCACCGGATTTCAGCCACCACTACTTGCTCAATCACTAAGAGAGCTTTGTCAGAGGCATCAGTGGAAGCTCAGCTTCTGCTGGGTGTCACAAAGCCTGGGAAAAGCCTTTGACTGCAAGGGCTCACATTAGCTGAGGAGCTGAAGCCCGCCTTTCTTTGCTGGCATTGGTTTTAGTTCACTCTGGGCAGGAACAAGCTTGGGGGATCACACAGAGTTGATAAATGGAGTCCTGTGGGAAGACACAGCACAAAGTTTGCGGGAACTTTCCGACAAGCTGACCCTTCCAATGTCTATCTATTTGAAACTGAATTAGAAGAAGGGGCCCATTTGTGAAGCATCCTCTCTCTGGTTTTGAGTGTCCCTGTTTTTTCAGGAATGCCCCTATTTGCCCTACAATATCTCTAATTCCTCTCATCTCCTGTGGCTGCAGGAGAAATCACAACAACATCTTTGCTGGACCGGGAGGCCAAATCTGAATACATTCTCATTGTCCGGGCAGTGGATGGAGGTGTGGGCCACCATCAGAAGACAGGCATTGCTATGGTGAGTGTGTGAAGAAGAGATTGCCATCTTCTTGAGCCACTGGTGCCTGCCTGGGTCTGGTGCAGGGAGGGCTGCCCAGGCACCAGTGCTTCAGTTCCTGATACTAGCGGTGTCTAATTTTAGCTATTTGAATGGGTAAAGAGTTTGCCATCTGGGCTGCCCCCACCACTGCCCTTGCAGAATGACTGGCCAGGCTGCACAGACCTTGAATTCAGGCTCCCCTTCATGCCAAGCCATTTACTCAGGGGACACTTGACCTTCTAGCACTTGACATGTCCAGCTCCCTGCACGAAGGTGGGAATGGGTACCTATTCCAGCCGCAGCACGGCTGCCTTTGTTCATGCCTCTTGAGAAAATGCTTAGTTGGAGAGCCTGCAGGCATGCTTAGTTGTTCCTGACGACTACTATTCATATACTGCCTTCATCAAGGGTTTCCAACCGATTTGTGATGCCTGGGTTCCTCAGAAAGTTCTCATGGAGATTCAGGGCATTGTACTGCAGATTGAATCCTACTGCTTTGCCTTGCCATTCACAACAGACGTCAGGGAGAACCATTGTTTGCAAAGGGTTTGTAGAAGTTTCTGGAAGCACCAGGAGGTGAAAAGCCAGGGGATCCATCTCTCACTGTTCATGCACCATGGTGATTTGAACATTTCATAACGTTTGGGTGCTCTTGCTCCTGGGGTGCTTGGTTGGATTGCAGGTGAGATTCTCCACACAACAGAGCAATGCAGATAAATACTGTGGTTATGCTGGAGAGACCCCCAAAATGATTGTCACTGCTACTAAGGGCCATCAGGAGGCGTATGACCCAGGTAGCAGATTAGAAGCTCCCTATGGAGCCTCCCAGAGGAAGATGACAACCTTGGTCAGGCAGCAGCATGACCTGTCGGATGCTGGGTTCCTCTTTGGGGGCCCAGATGAGATTATGTTCTCCTGATAGCTCTATTGAAATGCAAAGCCAGGTTTTTGCAACGATTTGCAATTAGGAAAAAATAAATGCATGATGGTTCCTAAAAAGTTAAAGATTATTAAATACACTTGGGACTCAAAGCTGCCCCCATAATCATTTTTGATGTGGGAATAAGGGTCTGTACATTGGGCTTTGAAAGGTCCCCAGGTGATGGACAAGTGGCTGGGAGCCTTGGGGCAGTAGTGAGTCACCAGCCTTGCCCAGGGACCACACCAGTGCTTTAGCTCGTGCAGGGGCACATCCTTGGTGTACAGATTTGCCTCTTCTACCACGAGGTGGCACCAGCAGCTCAGCCCAGTGCAGCGGCAAGCTCTGATGACTTGGGAGCGCAGAAGACGCAGAAGCAGCTCCATTGAGACACCCTGCGTGAGGGTGGCAGGCGCCGGGGGCTCCCTCCTGCCCCTCTGCCCCTTTCCCTTGAACTGCAGCTCTTCGTTCAGGCAGCTTTTTAGGCTCACAGGCTGGGCTGAAACAGGTCATAAGGGGAGGTGAGAGACTCACAGACAACAGGATGCATTTCCCAAGGCTCGCTACTGTCACTTAAATGCCATTTCTCACACTGAAAATGAAGATAGGTTACGCTTCAGGGAACCATCCTCTCCCGTGCTCTCTTGACTTTGCACCTCCCACCCCGTATTACCATACCCTCTCCCAATTTATCTTTTATTTCTTTTTTCTTTTTCACTTTTTGCAAGTCATACAATTTTTTTTCCTTCCTTTCCTGCCATGCTCCTGCTGTGCCCTCTCCCCTGCCGATTTGGATCCCCCCCAATGAAGCAGCTGCTTGAAAGCGCACCTTATGCCCTTGTGGTTGTTTTAAATGCAAGGTAATAAGTAGACATGAGCGAAACCAACATTTGATATGTCAAGGGACCTTAACTGTGAAGGTAAAGGAGGTTGGTTTTCTCTGTTCTTTACCTCCACAGGTTGAATGTGTGTTGGGTACCTGGTGCTGGCACTGCTGCCCATCCAGGGGACATGCCATGCTGCCCGGGGAACCAATACCACCTGATGCTTTCTTGCAGGTGAACATCACACTGCTGGACATCAATGACAACTATCCCACGTGGAAGGATGAGCCATACTTCATCAACCTGGTGGAAATGACCCCCCCCAACTCAGACGTCACCACGGTACGGGCAAGGGAAGGCAACTACTGCACTAAAAGCGTGTTCCTTTCACCCAGTGAGGTTGTCACCTGCGTGGCTGGAGCAGGGAGTCACCTCGGAAATGTTGTCACCTCCTAACTGGTGTCACCTCCAGTCAGGCGCCATCTTGCAAAAGTCGATTTAAAATGTTACTCTTGAACCTCCTCACTGTTGCCCATCCCACGTGATTTTTTTCTTTCTCCTCAAATTGCATGTTTGGGCAAGTTCTCATTTTCTTAGCCTTGCCTGCAACTTCCTTCAAGGACCTCTCTGAAAGACATTGATTTACACCTTTAAAGTCTCTCTGCTGAAATAAAAGAGAAGGAGAGAGGGAGATTTGTACTCCATCACACTGGGAGAAAAATGACGGGCACAAGGTGGAAAATAAATGAGGGAAAAGTGAGGAGACATCACAAAATCAAATAAGGGGGAAGGCTATGAAAGAGAAAGAGTTGGGGTGCAAAGGAAGGTCTGGCAGTGCAGCCCAAGACAGACCATGGCGGTTTTCTCTCTTCTGTGCAGCACCAGTCCCACTGCTTGGCGCCTGTTCAAAGTCATCTTGCCTTTGACATCCCAATTAGTTGCTGGGAAAATAATTATTGTGTCACTGATGCGATATAAATTCAGTGGTGGGACAAGCAGCGGGGGCTGGGGAAGTTACAATTGTAATGAAGTTGGGGTTTTTTTTAATGTAAATGTCCGCTGTCATTAAAGATGTCACAAGGAGAACAATAAAGCATAAAATGTCTAGCATGGAGAAGAACCCACTAGTGAGTTATTTCCAGCATTTCTGATGTGGCAGCACAAGTTCCTCAGCATGTCTCTTTGTCCATTTGTTTTATTTTGCTGAAGGGCACTTATTTTCTAGCTGGTTTTATTTTAAAGAAGTCCATTTGATTGCTGCATGCTTATGTCTCTCTTGCCATGCCAATACCTCCTGGGCTCGCAGGTCAATTTTGGTGAGATTTAGCACCACAGCAGAGGTCTTGAGGGTACAAAATCCCTGCAGATATCATGAAAATATATATCTGTATAATGGAAGGAGAACTTCTTGCCACTGCTGGTACAAGGAAGCCCCTTTTGTGAGCTCAGCCTCATTATTAGACACTTGTAAATCTATATGGGAACTCAGCCATGGGAGTTAATTCCCATTGCTCTGCTCTTTCTCTGTGGCAGGTGGTGGCTGTCGACCCAGACCTGGGGGAGAATGGCACAGTCGTGTACAGCATCCGACCCCCCAACAAGTTCTACAGTCTCAACAGCACCACGGGCAAGATCCGCACCAGTGGTGTCCTGCTGGACCGGGAGAACCCCAACGTCCAGGAGGCCCAACTCATGCGGAGGATTGTGGTGTCGGTCACCGACTGTAAGCCCTGCTTCAGTCCCACTCCTCTTTGCCACAGTGGTTTGTCTTGCTCCTCTCCCCCTGCTTTGCCTTCTTCATGGTTTTCATGTGTCAAGCTAAACTTTTCTCAGCCTGATTTTTCTTAATGATTTCTTAATTTTCTTTCTTTCTTTGTTTTCCTGGTTTGAGTGTAAGTTTCAAAGATATTTTTGAGGTAAAAGAAAATGAGAGGAGGTTAAAACCTGCTGCTAAACCAAACCAGAAACCCCCAAAATGCAAACATGGTGGTTTCTGCAGCAGTCCTGACAATGAGCCTGGGAGGCAGAAACTCTCCCTCATTGCATTTGCATTTTGCAGTTAAAAAACAAACCTAAAGACACTTGTTGTGTGAAATGTGTGTTTTGCAGGAGACCCATGCTCAGGCTGTGTGTAGGTGGCAGGGGCTATAGAACAAAGATGTGAATGTTTAGAGCAGGCAGGGAGATGAGGGGCAGCGCTGGGTGCTCGTAACATGCTGCTGAGAAGATGCAGTATGTCAAGGCACAGAGGAAAACCTGTTTCTGGGCTGCTCTGCCAGGTCTGCTGGGCAGTTTGGGGTTTGTCTGCTGAGCTGGGTCTGCATGGCTTGCAGGACTGGTGAAATACCAGGCTTGGAGGCTGACTCCATCAGTATCTAGGAAAGTCAGCGCGGGGGTGGGGAGCAGAGCTGATCAAATGTGAAATGTCTTTTGCTCTGGAAATAGTATCTTAGGGAAAATTTTGGGGAAAAAATATTTAAGGAGAGAGATAAGATAATTTTCCATTAACCAGATGGTTTCCATTAGCCAGCAGGCACGTATAACATTAATTCTTCCCCTTTCTTCCTTTGCATCACCTTTGCACCATGCTATAGCCATCGTCCCATCCAACCTGCCAGAAGGAGGGGGATAAGGATAGATTGGTGTTGCTATTGTTTTTTAAGATGGATGCAAGGGTAGCTGTTGGTCTGTCTTTCATGCCTTCTGCCAGGGAGAGTTTTCCCCTGCCAAGGGACTATGCCATTAGTCCAATGGGTGGCAACCCCATCCCACATGACTGTGTAGGGAGCGAGGACTTCTTCTGGGGGAAAAGTTGGAAATGCTGGAGGCATTAACCTTGAAACCCTGTTCCTGGCCTCTGCAGGTGGGAGGCCACCGTTACGAGCTACCAGCAGTGCCACAGTTTTCGTCAACCTGCTGGACCTGAATGACAATGACCCCACTTTCCAAAACCTGCCCTTTGCTGCTGAGATTGCTGAGGGCCTTCCTGCAGGCTCCTCTGTCTTCCAGGTGAATGCGTACTTTTGCTGCCGTGCCCTGCCCTGGTTGTTGCTGCTGCTGTCACTACCTTTGCTTCTGCAAAGCAGGCTAGCAATACATCCTCTCCATCCTCTTGCAATACCATTGGGAAGATGCAGAAGGGGTTGTGCCATCCCACCCTATGTGCTTATTCCCAGCAGGGGAGATGGCTGAAGGACCTTCTGTTTCAACTCAGCATCCCTGAGAGCAAAGAAATGCTCAGGGTTTATGTACTGTTATTTCTATCATTGAGGAGACATCTGGGCTCACCCCTTCCTTCTGCTGTCCCCACCAGGTAGTGGCCATCGACCTGGATGAGGGTCCCAATGGGAAGGTGATGTACCGCATGCAGGTGGGGATGCCTCGCATGGATTTCCTCATCAATAGCACCAGCGGGCTTGTCACCTCCACCGCTGTGCTGGACAGGGAGAGGATTGCTGAGTACTACCTGCGGGTGGTGGCCAGTGATGCTGGTGTGCCCTCTAAGAGCTCCACCAGCACCCTGACTGTCAAAGGTGGGTGCACCAAGACCCTGTTCAAGCCTGGCCCACCCACTGAGCCAGAACAATGAGTGACATGGTTTATGTAGGAGACACATTGAGACACTTATTATGTGGAGATTTCTTTAATTTGATGTGTTTCTATTTACTGGCTTTACGTAAGCCTAGTGCTGAGGATAAGTAACATCTGGAAATAAACTCACACATATTCTCTTCAGGCCTAGGTCTGGAAAAAGCAGTTTCTGGTACTGTAACTCCAGAGCTTTGCCATGCACCGGAAAATACTGAGCTTACGTTTACGCTCCATATTTTCCTCTGAATAAGGAAATTAGTTTGGTGCAAACTTTAATTTCAGATATATAGGGTTTCTTTGGATGTGAGGATGGTGATCCATATGTATCGGAGGCAAACAAATACAGCCTGCAGCCATGGGGCTAATCCTTACGGCCAGTCTGCAAACACCACACAGATGATGGAGAGCAGCAGGCAGAGCATTCCCTGTGATGCTCTGAGTGGTTTGGGCAGCCTGGTAGATGTCAGCCTGGTATCTGCACGAGGGGCAGCTCTGGGGTAGGGGGGGCATTCAGCTGTGCTCCCTCTTTCAGTTCTGGACGTGAATGACGAGAGCCCCACCTTCTTCCCATCCGTCTATAATGTGTCACTGCCTGAAAATGTGGCCCGGGATTTCAAAGTGGTCCGACTCAACTGCACAGATGCTGATGTTGGGCTGAATGCTGAGCTCAGCTACTTCATCACAGGTATGAACCCCTTGCAAAATGCTGCCAAGGGTACCTTTGACTGTGGGAAGGAGCAGGCTACCCCAGACCATATCCAGGGTGTTCTCTACATCAGCGCTGCTACTTCCAGCCCCTCCAAACCTTGTGTGGTATCGCCCTCTGCTGAACAGCCCCACATGGCTCCTCACCTTGCCGACTGCTCCACCACTATTCCTATGCCCTGCCTGGACTAAAGCCTTGCCCCTGAGCATCCCTTAACCTATCACACCACCGGGATGCAGTCAGGAAAAGCATACCGATGGGCTTAACTCTGCTGAGGTGGCATTTGTGTAACATGCTGGAAAGCTCTCTGGAGTTTTAGGGCGTCTCATAGACCTGCGTGCAGGTGGGTTTGGGTGGGCAGGGAGCAGGTGGTCAGCGATGCTGCCTGGACAGTGCCTGCCTTGCACCACAGCTGGAACACCTGCAGCAGGAGACCAGGGAAACCCCTGGCCGCGCTTTGACTTGCAAACTGCACATGTGGCATTTAGCCTTCAGGAAAAGGGCAAAAAATAAAAGCATCACCAAAAAGTCATTTTTCTCACAATAGCAGCCCTGTCTTTCATCTCACAGTCCCTCCGGCTTCCCCCAGAAGAGAAAAGGTGTGTGTTGTCCCACAGGTACCACAGGCCACATGCAAAATGACCCCAGTTTGCTTCCGAAGCACTCCAGAAATGATCTGGCATAGATATGATTCAGCTTTTCCTACAAGCATCATTCGTTGCCTGCGCTATGAGGCAGGCATTGCATTTGGTGTGGCGGAGGGAAGGTGCTCTGCCCACCTTTGTTGCAGAGAAGCTTTGTCTGGGACGGAATACAAACTTGCCCTACACTTCCCTTGCTCAAAACCATGTAAAATGCCCTTCAGGAGAGCAGGCTGAGCACTGACCCAGTGCCCAGGCTGCAGCATTCCTTGCAGAGTGGGCTCTGCTCCCTGCAGGGAGACAACGGATAACCCAGTTCTTGTCCTTTGCTACAGGTGGGAACCAGGATGGCAAATTCAGCGTTGGCTTCAGGGATGGGGTGGTCAGGACAGTTGTGAGTCTGGACAGGGAGACCGTGGCTTCGTACACATTGATCCTGGAGGCCATTGGTAAGGATTTCCCACCATTCCCATAGGATATCTACCACGCAGCCACATGGGGTGGCCATGAATGTGCTGAACTGCCTCAGGTGTAACAGAGAGACAGTGCCCTTTGAGGCATTTTGCAAATCAGAGCCTGTGTTTGGTGTTAGTATTTAACAACCTATGGGCATTACTATGTCCTAGTTCCACTGAGAATTTTTTAGACAGTAAACTCAGCCCTTGGGTTCATCCAGTCTTGAGGCTTTCCCTCAGGAAAGGCAAGCACCCCGTTCCTGAGAGGCTCCATGCTGTTCGGGGCAGATCGCCACCCAGAAATGCCAGCACCACAGCATCATTCCCCTAATGCCATGCCAGCCCTTGGCTCAGTGGCTGCTAATTAATCCAGAGCCACCTGGCATGAGCAGACAGTCTGCTTGCCAGGCACATCTTGGCCATCATCTGTAAAGCCTTATAATAATGTGCCTTTTTACTGAAGACTTTGATGTCCCTTTTGAAAGTAGAAACAAGTGGCCAGGTCAGAAATCTTGGGGGCACAGCATTGCAGGTGCCATGGGACCTGCGGCAGGGACACTGCACCAGCTGGGTGCTCAGGACTGAATACTGAGTGGTAAAGGATCAGTTCTACCCCTCCAATGGTTAGCAGACTGCCTGTATTTCCCCAGTCACCAGATCCCAGCTGGGGTGGGTTTAGTGCATTAGACATGTTGGAAAAACCAAACCCTCATTGCTCCTCATTGACTCATCCTTTGTGGCAAAACCAAGAGCCACTCTTCTCCACTGAACATCAAACAGTCCTGGTTCTTTGGCTGTGAGCTGAGCTGACTCTACAGAAAGCTCATCAGACTCCTGTCCATCTTCCTCTCCCAAATCCCTGACCTCCAGCATTCCCTTCCAGCATCCATCACGTTCCTAGTCTATGGAGTTGCAAAAGCTCTTTAATGACGAGTTGTGTTTCCAGCCTCATTGGGCAGTAGCTACATGGCAGAGCTTGGAGGTGGTTTGGCTTTTCCCATTCCTTTCAAGACAAGCAGAAAAAGACCTTGTAGTTCAGGGATTTGGAAGCTGCAGGAAAGGTGGAGGATTTTAGTTTAGAAATTTTGGTCCAGTTGCTTTCAGCAGCCGAAGGCTGAGCACCACCTGTGCAAGGAAGAGATGGAGTTGATCATCATTTCTCTCCTGTACAGACAACGGCCCCACCGGGAACCGGCGCACTGGAACTGCAACCGTGTACGTGACCGTTTTGGATGTCAATGACAACCGACCCATCTTCCTTCAGAGCAGCTACGAAGTCAGTGTACCTGAGGACATCCCAGCTGCCAGCAGTATAGTACAGGTATGTGACTCTTTTCCACCGAGGCCCCTGGGTGGGTGAAGTGATCCCCTGCTCTCTGGCACTCTGGATGTGACCTGCAGGAAGCCCAGGGAGCACATTTTCTCTCCCCATTGGTGGTCTGTTTTTCCAGACCAGGTCAAGACGAGTTCTTGCTTATATGCTCCCCCATTCCTTTTCTAACCCAGGCTGTGAGCACCGTGGAGGAGACAGCAAAGCGCAAGGGAAAAATAAGAAATTCACCCCATTTCTGCAGGGTTGAGAGAAGAAATCTTAAGCCCTTTGTTGGCAAGGCTCTTTTGCCTGGCTGCATCCCCACTCCTCCCTCCGCCCAGCAGAGAAGGGACCGAGAGCAGAGATCTCTAGGGAGCATGCAAAGAGATGCTCTGAGAGTGGGAGAAAACGAAGGGAGAGTGGCGTTTAGATTTGGCTTTCATTTTTGTTCCTTTTTGAAGGGAGCAGTAGGCAGAGCTGAATGGCCCAGTGAGTGCTGAATGAATGCAGGCATTCACAGAGCCGCTGAGGTCTTCCAGCATCTCTTCAAACCCAGGGCTCTTCTGAAGCAGGCACCAAAGGCTCTTTTGCAGAGGGCCTTGGGAAGGTTCCTTCTGCCTTGGATACCTCTCCCGGTGCTGGGAAAGGGGCATCTTTGTCCCTGGCTCTCACAGGCAGAATGAGTCACCAGGAGAGAAGAAAAGAGCCTTTTGCCTCTTATAACAAAGGTTTGCTGAGAGTTGTGTGTCGTGGCCCCCCAAGCACGAGCCCTGCAGCTCCTCATTACCTATTGTGCCATGGCAAGGTGTACGGGATGCTCATAGTGCCGCAGATGTCTCTAGGGTCAGGAATCTGCCTGTAATCTCTGCACCCAGGGGCAGAGGTGTGCAGGGAAGCTGCACAGGCAGAGGAGAGCTGCCATGGGACTCCCAAAACTGAGGCTGTTTTGCAAATTGAAATACTGGGAATAGAGGAAACCTGAGTTTGACATCAAAAATTTTTTTAGAGCGTGGTCCCCAAAATAGGGGCATGCCCTTGGCAGTGTGTGGCCAAGGGGAAGCATTGTTTTGGGGAAGTTTGTTTTCTGCATAACAAAATCAGATGGAAGTGGAAATGGGCAGTCAGCTGGGTTTAGTTTAATTTACACCTTTAAAAGTGAACCATTTGTACTGAAGTTCTCTCCCTTCAAATACATCCTCACTTCCCTCTGGCAACAAGAGAGTTTTTGAAGGTATCTCTGTCCCCTTCTTGCAGATGCTGCCCTCATCAGCCCCCATCCAGCCCTTCTGCATCATCCACCCCAGCCCTGAGCAGCAGATTGACCTGGCTTTAAACAACCAGGGGCTGAGAGCCGTTTTGCTCCTCATTTTAACTCAGCTTATTTAGCACATTTAGAGCCTCACAAGCTGCTGAATAGGCACAGGTCTGAAAACCAGAGGAGAGTGGGAATGTCACAGACAGCATGGAGAGGTCTTGATGCAGAGCTGCACACTTCGAGGTTAGAAACCATGTGAAACCCATAGAAATGGGGCTTGATGCTCATCATGGGGTGTCGCTAGGCATGGAGACTGTACCCCAAGGGGTGAACTCAATGGCTGAACTTAGCACGAGCTGCAGACCTGGAAGATTTAAACCACTTTTTCTTTTTCCTACTGATTCCCTCAAACACTTCAGATTACCTGCTAGCTGTTGTACCCTCTCCCAGTAGAAACATGTGCCTCAGCCTTGCGTGGTGCCTTTCCAAGCTGGCAGCATCTGTGAGCCTCAAAAGGCCTCTTTAATGCATTTACAGGCATGTTTACCTGCTCCTGCTGCTCCTTTATTGAAGCAGTTTACAGCAGGCAGCTGTAGTGTGCATCCTTCCAAGCATCAACTGCAGCAACCCATGGCTTCTTGCACAGAGATGGAGGGGAACAGGGACTGGACAGCACATGGGGGGCACGAGCCTTCCTTCACCTGCTCAGGAGTACATCTTGAGAGGCAGTTTCAGCTGAGGATTGCTTTTTTTTTGTGGAGCACATTTGCCCTGGAATGCATCTCTTCAAGGTGATGTTTGTTAGGCAGCCAGGTTGCTCTGCTCTCACCCAGGCTGTTTGTTCAGGTGTCTAACAACTTGTACAATGTTTTCCAAAAGAAACTAAACAGCAATATTTTTTTAGACTGCTCAGTAATAGTTGTGTGTGGGTGTAGTTTGGATGCCTTCACCTTTCCTGCCAGGAAACAGTAACCTGGAAAGTGTTCAGGAACCTGAAATAGCAAAATCTCTTGTCACCTTGCAGAGCCGCTGCCGGGAAATAGACTGCTTAAAGGGGCTCTGCTGGGATGTTAAGGATACCAGAAGCTGCTTGAGAGGGGAACTAAGCCTGAATGAAAAGCCTGGTAAAGAATAGCAGTGCAGGGTGAGTTAGTTCCCGCAGAGCAGGATCACATTTTGGTGGACTCCATAATGTCCTGGCTGGCAGGAGAGCTCCTGGGGCAGGTGAGATGGCTCTGGGAAACTGGCCGACTCCGTCTGAAGGTGTTGATGGAGCATCGCAGGGAGCCCAGCCGCTTCCAGAGCCTCAGCTGGGGCTCACTGGCATCCACTGGGTGATGGGGCATGTGCTCGTGGGGCCCTGAGCGGGACTGGTCCATGGCCGCTGGCTTACAGAGGGTAACAAAGATGATGAAGGTCGCCAGGAGAAGGAAGATGCAGATGAGCACGATGATGACAGGCAGTGCACCTGCCATCTCAGGAGATGCAGGACTGGGTGGGAACAACTCGGTGGTTGAAACCAGAAGCTCAAGAAGAGATGGGGTGGGCGAGGTCCTGTTGCCAGCATCCTCGGTGCTCATTTTCCCTGCACAACGTGACACAGAAAACAACATGGGTGATTAACATCTAAAGACCAGACAGACAGCCACCCTCTGTCCAACCTGATGGATTTTTAGCTTGCTATGATCTCCAAGGTCCTCCTGGCTGTGTTCTCTGTGACAGAGTGTGACTGGAGTCTAGCCTGCTTTGCCAGCAAACAAAGCACAGAGGTAGGATTTATACCTGCAAAGTACTGCCTTGAACTCAAGTGCAAAACCACTTTGCAAAGAAATCTAGCACAGGTAGTACCATGTACACATGGTACCACAGCCCTGCTGATGATACCTGTAGAGCATGAAACTCTTCTGGAAGCGATAAATAACTGTATACTAGAGAAGGTCCAAACTCCTCCCCCCAAGATGCTTAGGTTTAGTTCTTCTCTATTCCCCAGAAACATGATTTTGTTGAATTGACTGTCATTTGGGGTTTTTTATTATTCATTCTCCCTTAAAGAAAGTGGATATTTGGTTGAACCTCTGCCCACGTAACTCCTCAATGAGCCGCAGTACTGCACTAGCATTGCCTTTTTTTTTCTGATGGGTTGAAGTCTAACCCTGCTTGTGCCAAAAATCCACTTGGGTTAGGCATTTTTTTGACCTGGTTTCAGGTTCAGACATGTCACAGGTTTCTCAGCCAGTTCTGCAAACAGTGCTGCAAACCAGCTTCTCAAAGCCTTATAAGTTAAGAACTCTTACTGAACACTTGATGGCTACTGCGCTCTTCTTTCCCTGCTGGGTCAGATCCCCCCACCTTGCATCCACAGAGCAGTTTGCACCTATTGTTTTGCTCCTGTGCACCCTCCTGTTTCTGTTCCTGGCCCCAGATGGGCGGTGCCAGAGGCCGGCAGCTCTCCAGGTTGGAGATGAGAGCTGGGGAAATATTGCTCTGCCAGCCCTTCACAATGCAAAAGGGCTTGGCTTCACCCTTTGTAATCCGTAAAGGTGGAAAAGCTTCACTATACTGACTTTCCTACAGAGCTGTAGGAGTTAGAAGAGTGATGGAGAGCTGTTAGACTGCTCCATGGATGGGCAATCTACTGGCAAGTATGGACTTGGATTTACCCCACTTAAAATTAATAGCTTAACGGGGGGGAAAGGCTGGGCTGCTGGGACTGCCATAGTCTCTAGTTCTGCTCTTGCAGCCACTATCTCAAAGCCATGCAGGTTTGTGTAGGCAGCAGCCAGATAGTCACCAGCAAAGCATTCATAAAAGAGAGAGAAGACATCAGTGAAATGTTTTTAATCACTAATTGGAAACTATGAGACACCCCAGTAGAGACGAGCCTGGTGGAAAATGAGTTGCTGCATCAGAAAAGATGAGCATCGCTCACCATCCAAATTACACTGGAGGAAACAACCTTGAGCAAACACTGTGAGCGCTGTGAGGCCAAGCTCTCAGAAGTTAACGAGTCCTCAAATTCGAGTTGTCTGTGCCGCAGCCATACCCTCTGTGTGAGGGTGTGTGCTTAGAGTTTCCAGCTCTGGTTTGACAAGACCCTGCCTGGCCCCGGAGGGAACAGATTGCTCCTGCAGGATCCGTGCCTCTCCCTTTACAGGCAATGAGATGAGATACAGAGAGAATAAAGTCAGAGATTTCCACTAGAGTTGAGTGCTGGGTTTGAGGCCCTTGGGAGATGTTATGCATTTCTGGAATACTTTGCATCCTCTGGCTTGGGCGTTCAAAGCTGTGATGCTGTGACCTTAGGACAAGGACTGACTCCTGGTAAGAGCTCAGAAGCTCTGAGGAGACGTGGGTGCTTCCATGGGTCAGAGCTAGGTCTGTGCTTAGAGAATGGAAAATGCAAAAAAGAAAAGGGTTGGTATCTTAGAACACCTTGGCCTCATATGAATCCATGTGCATATTGCAAGCAGGCTCAGGGGCTGGAAATCTCATCACCTGCTCCAAAGTGATGTTTCCACCTCTCTTCACCCCAAAAGCATTTCTTTATTGTGCAGCCACTCCTTGCCTGCCTCAGCCCCCTCTCCTCCAGCTTTGGGGGCAGAGCAGCCCCTGGCAGCTGCAGCCACTCCAAGGACCCCTCTGCTCCATAGGCAGGGTGCTTCTGTTTGCTGCAGGACATGAAAAACAGCAGGCAGGGCTGCTGCTTTCTACACCAAAGGCAGCTGGAATCAAGGTTACCACAGCTACCTTAATCCTGGCATTTATTGTGGTTTGACTTGATGACCTTATATTGTTCATTAAGAGCAAGCAGGTAGGTGTGGGTAATTTCTTTGAGTTCTTTTTTGCTCTGGTGGTAGTAGCTGTAGGGTTTTTCTTTTAGAGCCAGCTGACTGGGTCCCCCAGAAACCCATCGGGAAGGATCACACCAATGTTTTTCTGGGCTTTTCCAGCCATGTTCTCTTCTCCTCTCACTTCCCATCCATCCTTCCCTCACATCCGTTTCAGCTAGGAGAGCTGCAGGTCCAGGCTTCTCCTGACCTGATCTCTGAGTCCTTCTAGAAAAAGAGCTGCTAAAAATCTGGGAAGTCTTTGTAGAGTACATGTGAGCAGTGACTTTTTTTAGGGTCAACAATTTTCCAACATATTAGCATGGACAAAGGGGATTCCCCCTCACCACCTGACTGAGACAGAGCTACAACCATTTTTCAGCAGAGTTTCAGCAAAAAGCAATCGAAATTCAGGTCTTAACAGCAGAAAGGTTGGTGTGTGATAAGAACAGCACTCCCTATGCCCTGGCCACAGCATGTATGGGGATGAGGGCTTCCGTCCCATGGGATGGAAGCAAAGTGCCTTTCCTGAAGCGTGGCAATGGACTAATTGCCCACAGCATTTTGCACGCATCAGTCAAGCTGCTGCCTGTGTCCCTGTTTGAAATGTTGCCCCTTCCCAGCATCACTGTCCCACCAAGCTCCACATTGTGCTGTCAAGGTGGGTTACTAACAGGCTTGCCCAGCCTGGCGAACACCCCCAGAAGGGTCATCTCTGGCTGATCAGCTCTAATGTGAGACATCTCCATGAGTGCTCTGGACTCACTGGGCACAAGGCAGCCGAGGATCAGAGGGGAGGAAGAGAAACTGCAAAAAGTACAATGCTCCTGAGGAAGGTGGTGAGGAAGAATAAATTATTGTTGTGCAAGAGCGAAAGAGAGTGTTATTCTGCCCAGTACCGGGTGCTGCTGCCTGTCCTGGCACAGCAGGCTAGTTTGGCAGGAGTTTTTCCATATGCTCTCCCTCCCTTTCTCAAACTCCTGCAAAGAAAAGGCTGTTTTCAGTCACTTCTGTGCCTGTAACACAGTTCAGATGAAAAGCAGCTTTCTTTTTCCTCCGTATCTTGCTTAGCAACACTTTCCTGGATCTCTCCAGCTTTTCCCAATATGTACTTTCTGGTCGCTTGCAGGAGGAGGTAATGCTGGACGGTATAAAACACCCAGCTTAATGGCCCAGATAGCTGGGAACTGAAAGCAAAGGGCTGTAAGTAATGCTGTTGCCCCATCACCCTTGCACCCCCAGGACTTTTCCCCTCTCCCATCACTGGGACAGACACAGCAACGAGACAGAGAAGAGGGAGGGGCGGGGGGATGTCTGACTTCAAACCCACCCCAAACTTTGTATCTCCCCTCTTCCGTGGGTGGCTGCGGGGCCAATGGCAGCAGCTCTGCAGCCAGGGACAGCAGCATGTCCCTGGCTTGCCTTGCGTACCCTTCGGGGATAGTCTGAGTGGCCAGCGGTGGCTTTGCCTCAGGGGATTTGGGTGGGTAGCTCTCACCTGCCAGCCGAGCCCGGACTTTGCCTCCTGCACGCCTGCCTCGTTGCCTCTTCCACCGTGCTCTGCCAATTGCCAGCCCCCTCCTCCTTTGGGAGGCTAAGGGAGGGTGGGAGGGAGATGGCAGCTGGGCTGGGGGCAGCCCACGCATGCATAGCCAAGGGGGCTCCCGAGTCCCGTCCCACACTTTGTCGGTGTGGTGGTGTCCTGAGGCGGTGCCCTGCTGGGATAAGAGAGTGAGCCCCTCCAGGCTTTGCCCCTGTGGGAAGGCTGAATGGTACGGTCGTGGGCTAAGCCCCCTGTGCCAGGGAAAGGGCAGCAGGCTGGTCTCTACACGCCTGTTCCCCCCTTTCCCAGCAACTCTGTGCAAAGCTGCCTGCTTTTTCATATTCTTTTATTCCTCCTTTTCGTATTTCCAGTAGCTGGAGGTATTGAAAATTGGCCCACAAAAAGCTGGCTCTGCCTACAGCCCTCTCTAGCAGCGGGGGGTAACTGGAGTCACTGGTGCTCAGCTGCACAAAGTGCTTTGCACCTGCAGCAGAAAGAGCTTTTCTCCTACCCATTGCACTCAAATTAAATTCCTTTCCCAAGTTTGGGACAGTCTGTCAAAGTACTGCATCTCCTCTGGGATCTCAGTGGGTCAAACCAACAGCTGCTGAGCTGTTCCCCAGCAGCAGGCAGTGCCATGGCAGCAGCATGTGTTGCTTTAATGTGAACTACTTTTTTTAAACAAAACCCGAATACCTAGGCTGACCCATTTTGCACGGTTTATGTGCCAGAGCTGCCTGCAGTAAATTCTTGAGTGAGCTGGGAGAAGAGTGGCTAAGGGAGTCTTTGCAGTGTGCAGTTTGCTGCTCCCATGCAGTGCTCATTTGCTGAAAACCTGCCATTTTTTCACTTTGAAATGCATTTTCCTGGGCACAGCAGGACAGGGAATGGCACAAAAAGCTGCAAAGATTTGTCTCCCACCCCCTAGGCTTCCCTCCCACCCTGGCATGGTGTTTTGGCTAATAGAATAGCTTTTCTCAGGAGGGAGTCGGTGCATGTGGCAGGCTGGCCTCTCCGTGCCAGGGCAGCCAGTGTGTCTGGGCATCGCTCGCCTGCTGCCACGGAGCCCATCCATCACACAGGAGGGGAGACAGCCCAGCTTCTGCCCAGAAATGGACTTGGGGAGCCATTGGAAGAGCTGGTGTGGGAGGGAGAGCTCTCTGCTGTGAAAGGAAGGTGCTAGGTCGGTGGTGAAATACAGAGCAAGGCACAGGGTTTCATCTGGTCCTAAGCAAGTCATGAGCCAATCTGGGACAGAGGAAAAACAGTGTATGTGGCACACAGGTGGGAAGTGCAAATAGTTTCCAAGTGCAGGGCCAGCATTTTCTAAGATTTCTGCTGACATGGGCTTATTTGTTGGGAGGGAACAGGAGCAGTTCAAGGCATTTAAAAAACTGCATTTTGGAAGAGCATGTCTGACTCCTGCAAGCATTGTGTGGGGCTGTGGGTAAAAGTCATAGAAACATAGAATAGAATCATCTGGTTGGAAAAGACATCTGAGATGGTCGAGTCGAGCAATGCCTGTCCACTTACTAAACCATGTCCCTCAGAAAAGTCAGCCCATGTGAGCTCCTTTAAATGGCCTTGCTGTTCCCACTGCACGTGTGTCCTTTGCAGCAACCCCTCATTTTTGCAACACACATCTGGATGCAAACTCCCACCTGCCTGGGAAAAGAAAACACACTGAGTGATATTTGTAGGCAGAAGATGCCTTGCTGAGGGAAGCAGGTGGAGAATAAAGGCTAAGGCATTCCCCACATCCTCGCCCCGGTGATTCACAAGTGGCCAGCACTGTGGTTGTGGTTTAGATGCTTTGCGGGAAGCAATTTTTCCGGAGGGGAGATGCAGAGGCTCGATGCCAGCTAGGGAGGAAGCGCAGGCCCTGCTGCCATTTGCTGTGTCCTGCTTCCCAGCTGCCAGGCGTGTTGCTGGCTGGGGTTTGCTGGGAAAGCGTTGCAGTGTTGTTCAGAGACACCAGAGGGGACCCATGTCTTGGGTTTCCTGGGGCGGATGGCTTATTCGGTATGTGCATGGACAATGTGGTTCATCACAGCTAAGGGGTGCTTCCACCCACTGTTCGGGGTCTTGTGAGGACTCGAACCAATGTCCAGCCCACTGGTACACACTAGGCTGGTTGCTTTCGTGTTTCTTTTGGTATTTTTTGTTTATGCTGCTGTTTGGGCCACTTGGCAATAGCTTGCAGTGAGAGGGTAAGCACAAGCACCTCTCAGAGCGATTAGCCCCAGGAGGGGTAGCAGCTCTCCCTGCACAACCAGGAGGCAAAGTCCATCCCCAGTGGCATCTGCAGCGGGGCAAGCATTGGTGATCAGGGCAGGACAGATGGAAGCATCTCCACCAGTGCATTGACCCATGAGTTTCATGGCATGGTCCTCAGGCTCAGCTCTCATCCTGAACCCATCCTAAAGCTAACCTGGCAGCCAAAGGCTCCTGAACCTGCTATCCCTGCTGTCTGGTGACAAGGGGAGAGTAACTTATTTTACTTGCAGTTGGTAAGCTCCCTGGCTTAGGTGTAGGAGCAGGAAATCCAGCCTCGTCAGGGTGGGAGGACTTGTCACAGTCTGGAAAACTATGCCCTACACCTTCATTGCTTTTCTTTTCTCACAAAGGTGAAAGCCACAGATGCGGATGAAGGCATTAATGGGAGAGTGTGGTACAGGATTGTCAAGGGTAAGTCCAGGTGCCCCCTTTGTGCATTAGTGAATTTGCACCAGGCTCTGGCCAGTCACATGTACAGCCTTGTTGTATTCTCCATCCTTTTGCACTTTGCAACCCTGCTGAGGAGTACCTGTTGTAGCTGAAGGTGATGGAGGCTTGGGTTTTGCTCAATAATCAGCTTCCAAGACAGCTCCCCTAGGGAGAGCTCAGTGTGTTGCCAGGACTGATGCAGCTGTGATGGGCAGCACCCAACTTGCCTTTCATCCCACCAGGAAATGAGCACAATAACTTCCGCATCAATCCCACCACCGGGCTGGTGATGCGAGGCGTACGGCACCTGGACAGGGAGCAAAACTCCTCTCATGTCCTGGAGGTGGAAGCCTACAACACAGAGCAGGGACCCATGAGGAGCTCTGTGCGGGTAAGGACCTTGTGGCCACCCAGGGATGGGCGGCAGGGCTGGCCTGCAGGAACTCCTCCACTGGCCAAATATTTGGGATGCTTCATCAGAAGGCAGTCATTTCCAGCCCTTGCAGGCGTGCAGGAAGTTTGAGAGGTCTAGCATGGAAATGCTGATGAAAAGTCTCTGGGGGCTGTCTGTGGGTGGAGAAGAGCTTGTTGGGTTTTTTTGTTGGGTTTGTTTTTTTTTTTCTTTTTTCCTGTGATGAGGCTGCTAAGTGGAGCAGCAGTTGCTGTCAGAGGGAGTCCTGTTTACCTAGTGAAATGTGGCTCTGCTGCCAGGAGGAAGAGCTGAGCCTCAGTGTGCTGGAAACCATGTCTCCTGACATGGCATCTATTTAAATAAGCCAGGACCCAGTGGCAATGATCTTTAGGAGTGACACACCAGCTTCCCACGGTTCCCACAAGCCCAGCCCTCTGATTGCATCTATTTATAGACCCATTGGTGGGGTGGCCTCTGGCTGAGCACGACATACCCGCAGCACCAGCAGCAAGCAGAAAATCAGGAGAAAAGATGTTCCCTAGGGAAGCAGCAGCTTGACCTGCTGAACTTTGAGCAAAATTTTCCATCAAGTCATCAGTGTTTCTACATTGTAGGATCTCTAACTGCAAGGTTTTGAGCAGGGGATCCGAAAGCACGGAGGAATTAATGTACAGGTTATACCTCTGTCCAGCCAGGGAAGGACTGAGTCACTCCAACCACAAGACTTGTTTAAATCTATGACGTTAAACTGTGTGTGTTCACTCTCCATGATGTGGTATTGGTAACAGAGGTAACGTTTCTCCTGTGCAGCAGATAAGTGCCATGAAGGATGTATTTCCACTCACAAGTGTAAGCAGCTGGTGAGGCTTCACAAACCTGCCCAGCTCACCTGTGGTTTCTCTGGGGCCTTTCACAGGTGATTGTCTATGTGGAAGACGTCAATGACGAGGTGCCAGTGTTCACCCAGCGGCAGTACAACCGCCTGGGGCTGCGGGAGACAGCGGGGATAGGGACTTCGGTGGCAGTGGTCCGGGCCACTGACCGAGACACAGGTAGGAAGCTGGGGGTGAGCTTAGAGAAACCGACGGTTTGGGGAAGAAGTGGTGAAATCAGCCATTGCACAGATTCTGGCTTGACTGGGCTGAAATCTCTGTGTGGGATCAGCTCTGCTCCATGGTTGGGGTTGGCATTGGTGGTGCCTGCCTCTTTGGTGCCTGCTTGGTCCAACTGGCAGCGTGGTTCCTGCTCCTCTCCCAGGGAACGGCGGTCTGGTGAGCTACAAAATCTTGTCAGGCGCTGAAGGGAAGTTTGAGATCGATGAGAGCACAGGCCTCATCACAACGATTGAGTACCTGGACTACGAGACCAAAACCAGCTATCTGATGAACGTCTCTGCCACAGACCAGGCACCCCCCAACAACCAGGGCTTCTGCAGCGTGTACGTCAGCCTCCTGAATGAGCTGGATGAAGCTGTACAGTTCTCCAACAGCAGCTATGAGGCTGTGATTATGGAGAACATCCCCCTGGGCTCCGAGGTGCTCCGGGTCCAGGCGCGTTCTATTGACAACCTCAACCAGATCACCTACAAGTTTGACCCCAACACCAATCCCCAGGCACTCTCCCTCCTCAAAATCAACAGGATCACTGTAAGTAGCTATACCATAGTCCCTCCGGGCTTGGTTGTCCATTGTGGACTTTGAAGTTAGTGGCTGATGTAGCTGTTCATCCTTGGCAGGGTGTGATAACAGTCAAAGGCCAGGTGGATCGAGAGAAGGGAGACTTCTACACCTTGACAGTGGTGGCTGATGATGGAGGACCAAAGATTGACTCTACGGTGGTGAGTAGCTTCTACCCACTTCCCACCATCCTTTGCATGGGCAGACCTGACCTAAGGTCACCTCCCTCTTCCTCTGGCATGGGACTGCATGTCCTAGTTGTCCTCTCTGTTTGGATTACCAGTGTCCGGAAACCCTGATGTGGGGGAAACTTTGCGTTTGCATAAGCATGGACTGCTGCCTTTTGATTCCTGTATGTCATAGGGTAGGATTTCTTAGAAGAAGAGAAAAAAACCACCCAAATTTTAGAGTTTGCAGGTCACTCACCAAACTAAAACAGTTTTGAGGAAGGTAGATTCGGGGACCTTGAAATACTTCACAGTGGTATATGTTTAAGAGGGTTATATTTGGCAGTTTCATAGGCAGCCGAGCAGGAGGATGATTTGCATTTCTTTGCTGGGGCAGGAGGCACACCAGGTGCAGGAGGAGCCTCGTCCCAATGCCATGTACCAGGGCAGCTCAGCTGGCACTACCCAAACTGTGCTGGTTTGGGCCACCTGGAAGAGTGGGATCTTGGGAGACGGGGTTGAAACCAGAGGCTGGCCCACAGCGCTCTGCATTTTGAGCACTCTCATGCCTTAGTGCATCTAAAAAGGCTGCTGGATGAAAAACGGCAGTGATGCTGCAAGTGCTGCCTGTCCCCACCCATGGCTGTGCTCTCTGCATGCTACTGTGCTCTTGTCAGAGCATCTCCCAGGGCGAGAGGCAAATCCACTCGTCTTATCTAGAAAAAGACACCAATAGGGAAGCCTCTGCATCACCTGAGGCCCCCAACACTGGCACGGTGGGATGCAGGGCCAGCCCACTCCCCCTCGCATGTGCCAGCACTTCCTCAACCTCCACTAACTCTTGGTTGTTTTTTTTTTTGTTTTCTCTTTCTCTCTCTGCTCTTTTTCAACAGAAGGTAAGCCTATCCATCATGCTGGCATCACCTTCAGGGCCAGGTTCTCCTCTGAACTCCACACTGACCTGCAGGAAGGGACCGGGTTGGAGGTCTCCAGCCCCATCCCATCAGTGCCAGCCTCAGAGACATCCCCTGGGACATGGTGCTTGCCAGCAGAAATCCCAACATCTGATCTGGCACTTGAGACAGCAGCTGCCAGATCCATCAGCTGAATGGCCTCTCCCTGCTCCTGGCTCTCTGTTTTTAATTCAGCAGCAACAATAACCAAATTGTCCCGAGATGCACAACTCACTCCCTGGCTTCCTCTGGGATGTTGTTACATTCAGGCTGGCTGCACCTGGGGGCTCAGGGCACCCATAAATAGAGCCCCGGGAACAGAAAGGCTCTTCCTCTCTCTTTTCTATGTAGCATTGCAGCTCTTTGATTACTAATGCGATGAGAGCATTTCCTCTGGCTAATTGTAGCCAAGATAGCCTGATCCCCAGTCACCTGTGGTGGAGTGCCCCTCCAAGCATCTACTGCCTGGTCTCTCACTCACACATGCACCATTTCCCAGGAAGAAGCTCATATCTTCTCTATGCCCAGGTTGCCCTGGTTTAGTTTAATACAGACAGCTCCAACTTCTTTGTGTCCATTGAGCTTTAAATCAAGCCCTGCCCAGCCTCTGGTGCTGTGAGCATGGATGAAATTACTGCTTGTGAGAAGCTTAGCAGGAAAGGGTCACCCTGCAGCAGCATAAGTTTCTCCATGCCCATCTATTTGGAGGATAAAAAAATGGAAGATTCTCCATAGAAATATCCACCACTTGAGAGCTGCAGCACACTAGTGCTCTTACTCCAGCCTCTAAGCATCCCTCCCTCTCCATCCTGACTTCAGGGATGCAGCTTCAGCTCGTGGGCTCAAATATCTGCATCCATGGCCATATGGTACGACAACACTCATGCTGTTGGCACCTCGGAGGGGTGCAGCAGGTCGAGAGTTTGCCAGGTGTGTCAGCGTGGTTGTTGACACCAGGCAAGCAGGGAGCAGGCTCCTGCCTGCACCCAGCCTGAACCCCCTGCCATGCCTGCAGGTGACCATCACAGTCCTGGATGAGAATGACAACAGCCCCCAGTTTGACATCACCTCTGACTCCTCTGTGAGCGTGACGGAGGACAGCGCAGTCGGCAAGCGGGTGGCTGTGGTCCTAGCCCGCGACCCAGATGCAGGCAGCAATGGGCAGGTAGGAGGGCTGGCATAGCAGGTTTGGGGGTGACTGTAAGGCTATGGGATGTTGCAGTGGTGCAGAAATACTTCTATCAGTACTTTTCCCTCCTCTGTATCTTTGCGAGAGGAAAATCTGGTCGTTGACGCCAGCAGTTGTTGGGGATGTTTGTGCAGTGGGTCCCAGCATTCCCTGGTCAAGGCGTGCAGCAGGGGAGGAAAAACATCATCCTTGGGCTGTCCAGGGCAAAGGGCTCTGTGGGACATGTGCCCAAAGGAGCCCAGCAATCTGAGAAACAGCTGTGGCCTCTCTCACTACTGGGAATGGCAGTGAAGCCCTTGGCAGGTGGAACCGGAAGGTCTCTGACATTGTTGTTATTTTCTTTACCATGTGGACAGGCATTAATGAGGTCCCATCAACCTAATAGTGCACGCTTTGGGGTGGCTGCAATAAGCCAGCACGCTCATGGACCCCAACAAATTGGACCTTTGAAAATGCTCAGAGACTTCCCGAGGCAATGCTGGATTTACTCCTGCAGGATCTCCTTTCTCTCCTTCTTCCTCACAGAATGACATTTCTTGCCCTCGTTTTCTTGCCCTCTGATGTTTCCAGGTGACTTTCTCGCTGACGTCGGGGAACATCGGCCGAGCATTTGAGATCCGTACCACCAACAACACCTATGGTGAGGTGTTTGTGGCACGGCCACTGGACCGGGAGCTGCTGGATCACTACACATTACGAGTAAGCACCAAACCAACCCATTTACCTCCGTGGTCTAGTTTGAGCATCCGGGCTTGTTTTCTTTTGGGGCTACTATCTTAAAAAAATAACATTTTTTAAAATCCATCCCCAATTGCAGGTTCAAGCCTCAGATGGTGGTGTGCCTCCTCGGAGGAGGGAGCACACTCTGCGAGTGAACATCCTCGATGTCAATGACAACCCTCCTGTCATCGACAGCCCTTTCAGCTACAACGTGACCGTGAGCGAGGTGAGCACCCAGCCCTGCTCCTTTCCTTCCATCCTCCCAACGAGAGGTCTGACCACAAGGAAAGTGGGGACTTCACTTTGGATGATATAAGGGTTGATGGCCCCTTGCAAACTTCACTTTGGGTGATTTAAGGGCTACTTGCCCCTTGCAAACCTGACCTTGGGTGGTTTAGGGTTGGTGACCCCTTGCAAAACTCACCTTGGATTATTTAAGGATTGGTGGCCCCTTGCAAACTTCACCTTGGGTCATTTCAGTGCTGCTGTCCCTTCACAAGCCTAATATTGAGTGATTTAAGGACTACTGGCCCCTTGCAGACCTCGCCTTGGGTCATTTAAGGGTTGCTGGCCCATTGCTATCCTCACCTTGGATGATTTAAAGGTTGGTGGCCCTTGACAAACCTCATGTTGGGTTTTTTAAGGGTTACTGTCCCCTCACAATACTTATCTTGCATCATTTAAGGGTTGCTGACCCCTTACAAGCTCACACCTGCTATGACCTCCTAGTTTTGGGCTAGAAGAGAGCTCTGCAGGCAACTCAAGCCTGTGAGGCTGCAGGGACGAGCAGGAAAGAGAAGTAGCTACACACCCATGAAAGCGCCACCAAAGTGACACAAGAGGCGGTGCGGTGCAGAACAGGAATTGCTTTCAGGAAGCAGCTCAGCAAGAGCTATATAATTAAGCAATAAAACACAATCAGGCGTGAGAAAATACAACTTATCTCCTGGCAGTTTAATTCCTGGACCAGGGGGTTCTCAATTTGATGATGAAAAATGAAATACGAGTAATAGCCAGTAACACTTAGCTGTAAGGGAGTGCTGCTCATGATTAATAGGTTTGCATTAAAGTTATTGCCCTGTTAGGATTTTCTTATCTATTTAATACATGTTGAGAGCTGGCTGAAGAACAGAATTTCTGTTTTGGTTTCCCCTGTAATGGGACTGTCCAAAAATAATTAGCTGAGCTCAGAGTCCATTACACAGCCTTCACCTTTGCACACGCACAAGTTTTTGCACTCTTCCTGGCCAGCCTCTGCCAGCCTAGGTAGGACCTAATACACAGCTTTTTGAAGCAGGGAATCAAACTGGTTCATTGCAACAAATGGGAGATGCTATAACATAAGGAAAAAGTGGTGCAATTTCAGCATGCAGCAGCATCTGGCTTTGGCAAATTAACAGTAAATGTTGCCTGTTAGTTTTATTTCATTTCTTTTTAAAAGCTAACGTTTCAAACGAAAAAATCAGAGCACTCAGGCAAAGGGCAGAGCTTTCTGTTGCTAAGCCTGTGGCTGATTCTCAGCTGAGCTATCAGCTGCAGGGCAAGTAGCCTCGGTTCACTTTTTGGACAAAGATGCCAACTGTTTATAAAGCATCGTGTGCAGTAAGCACTGCAAAACCAGCATCCAGGAACTGGTGCAGGACAGCAGCCTCCTGCTTGGCTGCTGGGTGTTGGGGTATCAAGTTTGAAGCCACAAGCACCACAATACCTAGAAAAACCCCACTCTGTATTAGAGTGATGTTACCGGTGTTATTAATTATGTATTTTACACGGTATGAGGTGTATGTGATTTATGCTGTGTTTCTCTGCCGCTCATCTCGTCCTGCAGAATGTCGGTGGTGGCACAGCGGTGGCACAGGTACGCGCCACTGACCGAGACATCGGCCTTAACAGTGTCCTCTCCTACTACATCACCCACGGGAATGAGGACCTGACCTTCCGCATGGATCGCGTCACTGGCGAAATCGCCACTCGGCCTTCCCCACCCGACCGTGAGCGGCAGAGCTTCTACAGCCTGGTGGTCACTGTTGAGGACGAGGGCAACCCCTCCCTGTCGGTGAGCCACCAAAATATGCTTTTTGGGGAGAGAATGAAGATGGGCAGCACTGTGGGAGTGAGCTTAGCACTGAGATGTTGAGTGGGAAAGGGGGAAACAGGTACAGGGAGCAATGTTCTGATGACCCAGCCATTTGAGTGGTGCCTCAGGGTCCAAATCTGCTGGTATGAATCCAAGCCTCCTTTGGTGACTGGTCTTGCAGGACCCTCTCCTGCAGTCATTCATGCCAGATGCTTTCCATTTCCTGCATTAGCAGAAGCATTGAACTGTTTCTTTCCCATCTGTAAAAATACCACCAGCGTCCCAACGGGTGAGTGTGCTAGTGGCTGCAGGAGTTATCTCACCCACTGGCTCCTTGCACTCCCAGTCCGAAAGGTCTTGGGATGTTGCTGTCACCCATCTCAGGGCAGGGGGCAGTTGGAGTGGCAGCTGAACCATGGTTCAGCTCACTGTCAACCCATGTGTTCTGCTCTAGTGCCTGCAAATGAGAAGAACTCAATTAATCATCCCTACAGGCATTGCAGTCCCTGCCATTAGAGATTTGGGCAGCTCATTAGTTGCGTTGCTGCCATCTGGAGTGCCCTGATCAAGATCTGGGCATGCGTTTAGGGGCTGATATGAGACCCCATCCATCATACTATGAGCTGGGGATGTGGCTTTTTAGCTACCAGTGTGGAGGAGTGGCTGGTGGGTAACTGTATTTGCTGCAGCTTGGCTTCTCTCCCTCACACTTTCCCTGCTCCATGAATAGCAAGTCTTGCTATTTGTGCATTTAAGGAGAACTCTGATGTGGGAGAATCAAAAAAAGCAGATAATATTTGGGGCATTTTCACGCCCTGAGTCCTTTCTAACCCCACGGCTCTGTGGAAAAATGTGCAAGTGCCTGAATGCACAAAGCAAGTGCAAATTGTGAGACAGAGAGGCATGACACCCTGCGTGACACCCTGCCGTCTTTCTTCTCCCCCACCTTCACCTTCTATCTTTCGCCATCTCTGTGATCTCCTGGCACAGCTCTCACTGCAAAGCACTGCTCTACATTTTGAGGAAACAGGTTGTAATCAGCAGTGCAAACTGTGGTTTGCAACTCTTGCTTCAGGCTTTGCACTCCCAACTCCTCCCTCCCGAGTAATTCATGCACCTGCTTGTGCATCACCATCTTTTTCTTAAGCTGTGCTGCCGCTGTGGCTTTAATCTAGGTAAGTTTATTTTCCCTGGAAGAGAGAAGGCAGCTTCATGTAACTGCAGCACCCAATACCGCCAGCTCCTCCTTGTCCCTGCCGCCTCAGCACCCCGGGAGCATTGCTGATGCTGTCCTGGTGAGGAATGCCACACATCAAGCTGGCAAATCCCATTTCCATGTCAATACCCTCTTCCCTTCCCTTTGTAGAGGACAAGTGACACAGCTTATTGCTTCATGCTGCAAAAGCAGTGTCCCAGCAGCCTCGCTTGTCCTCAGAGTTTCTGCTGCGTGACCACCACGTCACTGGCACAAGTTGTGCCAGCAGCGACAATCAAAATCCTGCTGCACTGAAGCAAAACAAAGCATCCGGTGACCTGATTCCTGAGCGAAGAGAAGAGTTTTGGCCCTTTTTGGAGCTTGAGGTCTTCTGAAAGGCTGTTCTGCATGTTGCTGAGTGACTGCAGGTCTCGTGACTGGGTGATGAAAATTGTGTCTGTTGGGAGTTTGTCATTAGAAACTCTGGTACCACAAGCAGGTTTAAGCTGATACAATGGTGACCAAAACGGGATTATTGCTTGTGATTCATATGCTTCAAGATTTAGCCTTCCAAATATGGGATAGGCAGAGGAGACAGAGCTGGGAGAGGACTTGGAAGTCCCTTGGTGATCTGTGGCACCCAGGGCAACAAGGATGCATGGAAACTGACCATCCTCTTGGGAGCTGGAAACGCAGGAGCAGAAGGGTGAAATATTGATGATAAAAGGAAAGCATTTCCCCTAAAAAACATTTCAGGAAAGAAAACCTTCACAAGCTGGTGAGCTGCTGGAAAGTCTTGGTGTCCTTGCGTGGGAATTGCAGAAGTCACCCGGGCTCTGTCTGACCCTGCAGCTGCATCTCCCCAAGGGCTGGCCCTGCTCCGGAGGCTTTGGGATGCTTCCCACAGCAGCAGGAAGGATTTCTGCCTAAAAGGGAGCTAAAGCACCCACGTGCCCTGGAGCAGGGCTCCTCCTGGCAGCCATAGACCTAGTCACTGGCAGCTGCAGTGAGGCTGGTGGATCGACAAAGCTGCTTCTCATCACCTAGATGTCTGTCTTACAGCCACCCCCAGCCAGGGCTGCTTCAGCCTCTGCACTTTCTGTTCCTGTCCACCCGCTCCGAAACAAGAGTTCAAGTGAAATGCCGCAGCTCCTCATTCTCCTCATGAGTGAAGCCCCGAGTGCTGTTGCAACAGAAAACAAGGCAGCATCTCGATGTTGCCAAACCAGGTGCAAGAGCTGGTGAGACACACACCTTGCTAGGTCACCTTCACCATAAGCATCCTGCCTGAAGGTGCAATGTAATCATCACCTTTTTTCCCCAGAAAGTCTTTATTTTTCCTTTCGATGATCTTTCCATGTGGGAAAAAGTCCCCGATGCCATGCAGCAGTCCCTGACGAGCTGCGCCAGTGCCTCTGACAGGCTCTGGCTGCTCAGCTCACTTCTGCCTGCCCACCACACCTGCCTGCAGCCTGGGGCATCCCAAATCATGAAATTCCTGCAGCACAGAGAAAAAAATGTTTCCAACAAATCTTTATTCTGTTATCAAACAGGGCATTTATTAGCAAAGGAAGGGACTCAGAGAAGGCTTCAAAGTGGTTTGGACCTGTGGACAGGCAAATCCCCCCCATGGCTTTCCAGCTGTGGCTGCTGGGACAGCGAGAAGGAAACACCAGAGGCACTGGGCAAGCTTTCCCAGTAAAACTGGGAGAGGAATTAAGCCATGGGTAGCAATAAAGTACGAGTCCCATACTCAGGAAGTTAAGTCTGTGGTGGAGGCATTGGTGCTGGCTTCTCCTTTGTCCCTCTGCCTGCAGCCAGACCATCTTGAAATTACTCTTGCTGAAGACAGTGCTGGATTATTCAAATCCTGCAGCAGGCCAGGGTGTCCCCAGCCCATTGCAGAGGCAAACGCTGTTTTCTCCAGCTACGCAGTGCGAAAATCCAGCGTGTTGCCGGGGATGCTCTGTCCGGGCACGCTGCCTGGTATGGCTATTGCTGAGGTCTGACACTGTTGATATGAGTAATGCTTATGTTTGTCTAGTGGCAATTTTTTCCCCACTTTACAACAAAAACAGAAGCAAGAGAAAAAACCAAACACACCCTTTGAGTATCAGTGTCTGCCACAAGGTTTTATCTCCTCACCAGGGGCTGAGTCACACTAGAGCCTGACCCATGGCTTCTTTTGGATAAGCAATGCTGGGGTGCTGTGTTCAGATGGAGGATGCTGTGAGGGCGCCTGTGTCCCCCAGGGCATTGCAGGGTTCTCAGGGACAGCTGCTCTAGCTATGCTGGCCCCGGGAGGATGAGGGGAAGCCAATCAGAGCATTTCCCAGTGCCCCTGCCGGCTCCCATGCCTCCCCCTCTCCGCAGGGACTCTCAGCCATGTCACGCGAACATCCTTCAACACCCTCCAGATGAACTCTCTCATTTACAGGCATTTAGGGGAAAAAAAAAACAAAACCCATAAACATCCTTTCTTTCTTTTAATCAGCACTGATAATGGAATGAACAGAAAGATAAACTCCCCTGATCCCAAGCCAAGGATAAAATTGCAGCAAAAATAAGGCTCCTCCAAATGTGTGTCCAGCTAAAAATGCGGCAGCCTCACAAGTTCATGGCTGTCTCAGAAGGCTGGTGGGGAAGGAGGGCTCCGCCAGTGGCAGGGAGCCTCTCCCCTTCCTGTTTTGCAAAGAAAAAGGCAGTACAAGGTTGGCCAGTGCCCCTGTTTGTCTTGCAGTGGATAAAGTAGTTTACCATCCGCTCCCAGAGAGGATGTTCAGTCAAAGAGGCAGGAATAGGTTGATGTTGCAGAGCTTAAATCCTTGGCAATAAGTTAAATCCTTGGGGAGGTCTGCAAGTGCAGGTCACCTTTCCTGCCCTGTGTCCTCAATTTCCAGCTAGTCCATAAAACATGAGCAGTACAGAGCCATCCTCTTCTCCATAATAGTAGGTAGTTAAAAACCAAACTCCAGGCAAGTGCGGTTCACTTCCAGCCCCGGGGCAGAGCCAGGACAGGAGATGAGGCCAAGACTCCTGCACAGAGCTTCATTTTTTAAGGTTTTGCTGCCTATGGCCGTGCTGCCCTCCTGGGGCTCTCAGCTGAGCAAGCATGGCACAGCAACTGCTTGTCCTCTCCCGGCTGCAGCTGAGGGATGTGATTTCCTCTCGGTTCTTTAGGCTTTCAAGGAATTTGGTGAGTCAGGAACCGGATCTGGAAAAAGGCAGACCAGGGGTATTAGTACAGCTTGCAGCTATGGGGGTGTGCTTCAGGAAGCCACCAAACCCTGCTTTTGCATGGAAAACAGAGGCCTTGGGTCTTTCTCATCTTCAAAGACCTGGGACTTTATGTCCCACATAAGGCAAAGTCTGCAGGTGATATTTAACCCCTCCTTTCCCACTCATCCCCAACCTTGGCTGCCTCTTTCCTTTCCACCCCTCCTGCAGTAGTTCTCATTGGGGATCAGCATTGCCAGTCACTCACCCAGCGTCGGGAAGAAGAAGTCTCCAGGGCCTGGGGGAGACAAGGGAGTGCCTGGCTCAGAGAGCAGGTGCCGCCCAGACTCAGAGGGCTGACGGCTGGCCATGTAGGAGAGCTGGGGTCGGGGCCGCGGCTCCGTGGTTGCTGAGGGGACCGCCTCGAAGACAGGGTTTTCTATGCCCTGGGCATTGCTGCGGGAGAAGAGAAGGTATGAAAGGTGGGGATCACTTTTATTTCAGGAGTGTTTTTTATCCCTAGGGTTTTGGCTGAGCACTGAGAAACACCATGCAGAGCAGGGAGCAGGTTCAGGTGGTGGCACCTCAGCTGAGAGCAAGCAAGGAGCCCAGTGCAGGGGCACGGTAGTTTCAGGCTCTCCTGGGTCATTGGGACATCTGTACCCTTGGCAGATGCAAAAAGAAAGGAGACATTTACCACTCAGAGGGAGGGAAGAGAAACAAGGGCTAGGATATGGGTGCCACCAGCATCCCTCATTCTGCAGTGAGGATACATGCCAGCTTCAAGAGGAGGGAAGGAGAGAACAAGACCCTTGCAGGGTCCAGGATGCGGGCAGAGGGGTGCAAGGAGGTTGGGGGGAGCTGAAAACATGTGGGTTTCCTCACCTGTCCATCCTGACGAGTTCATGGGCACCTGCCAAAGACAAAGTGGTTGGTGTGAGTGCCAGCAGCATGACACCCAGCGTCAAAACCAGACCCACTGCCAGCAGTGTTTTCTGGTGTCCTATCCGTGTCCAATTCCTTTTCTTTATCTGCATTCCTCCCTCTCTTTCTTTCTTCTTCAACATCAGCTTCTTTGCTCCCAAACATCCTTCTCTGCATCCCTGCCACCTCCTGCCTTACTCTCTAGCTCAGCCTCCTCCCAGATTGAAAACACAGGCTCCAAAGGAGGGGAAGGAGGAACTGCTGCCAACACAGGGTGAGGGGCAGCTGCAGCACCTGGGCTGCAGTCTGGACCTGCTTGTGCACGCATGCGCCCACCACCCATCTGGGATGCTCTGCAAAATGCCACCCCAGCATTTGGGTGCCCCTGCGTTTCCTCATCCCCTTTGCCACAACTGCAAAAGATTCCACAGCCTGTGTTACTTGGATGTGCTGGATGGCTCCACGTCCTGAGCTAAGACACATATGTTTTGGCCCAGGCTGGCCCAATGGAAGTGCCCAGTAGAAATAACCTGTATTAATCTGGTCTGAGACACCCCAGAATAAATTCCCCCTGGGATTTGCCTTCGCTCTTAGCATACAGGTAATGTTGCACAGGGGAGGAGCTGCACCCTAGACAGGGCAAAATAGATGCATGAAGGCACGCAGCCAGTCTTTTTGGATGTCGAAAGCACAGTTCCCATTCTCGTGGCTGGCATTGTGCCCGCTGCTGCTGCAGGAACCACTTCTCCAAAGGGTTTGCTCAGAGCCATCCTCTGAGCTTGGTGAGAGAAACCGCAGGGTCCCTGGCTTGCCCAAGACCTGATGAAATGGCTCTGCTGGTTAAGGTGCTGCCCGTTTCTGCTTAATTACTGAAATCACTGGGAGCTGAGTATGGGCAGGAGCTGGCAGCCGGCTGCACCTCAACACTGCCTGGTTTTCTAGGGCTGGGGTTGGAGGGGAGCTGGTTTGCTGCAGTCTATTGCTAGAGCCATGTAAGAGGTCTTTTTAAACAGGAGAGAGAAAAAGCACAAATAATGTTTTTTCCATCTCTTAGAAGGCAAACTTCTATTTTAGCTGTGCAACGGAGGGAGGGGTGAGTAAATGAGCTGTCTCTTGCAATGGATGGGGAGGAAGGGACTCGATGGGGAGGGGACCAGGCAGCATCACTGCAGTCTCAGTGCCTCCAACACACTCCCAGGATGAGGCATCACAGGTCCCCCTCTTACCCTACACTCCTCACCAACAGCCTGCAGGCATGCCCAGCCCAGCCCAGGACAGCTTTGCAGGAGACACCTGGCAGGAACCTGTCTCTGGGCAGTCAAAGTCTATTACCCTGGTGGGACACATCCCATCCCATCCCATAAAGGCCATGCCAACGCAGGTAGCAAGATGAGATCAATGTCCCTTCAGGCCAGTTGGAGAGGGGAGGGTACGTACGTCTGTTGCTGACTGCTTGTCTCTGTTTGTAAATCAGGAGCAAGATGAGGGGCAGGCAGAGGATGCCCACGATGCAGGCGCCAGTTGCCAGTGCAGCAGCCGTGATATCTGCAACAGAGGAGGGCAGAGCTGGAGCAGGTGGCAGGCAGGGTTTCCCTTGCCTTTCCTTAGTTTCCTCAAGCTCTAGCAGAAGAAAAAAAGCTCCCAAGCACATGGGTGGCCTGTTCCTAATGGGATTCATTCTGGGATGCATTACCAGTTGTGGAGATAAGCTCTGAGGCATCGATTTAGGACCTTGACCAAAGCTCTAAGGTATCACTTTAGGACCTTTACCAAAGTCCTTCATTGCTGCAGAATACCTCAAGGTCTTTCTTTGGTTTTCTAGATATGAGGAGAGAAGCAGGGGCCCTGATAAAGCCCCTTGAAGTCAGCAGAAAGGCTTCCAGCGGTTTCAAAGCGTGCTGACTCTGACCCATGACCAGCTCATCAAAATCAGGCTGTCTCAAAGTACTCGGGCATCAAAGGGCTTATTACCCAAGGCATCTGCTAATGAACATCCCCCTGGAGAGCTCTACCTCAGAGGCTCCCCAGAAAGGCTTGGCAGCCTTCAGAGATATCTGTGGCCATCAAGGTCTACGTGGGATGCCTTGTGCTGGTGCCAAGGGCTGCCTAAATCAAGGGCGAATTCAGCTCAAGTCCTCCTCTCCAGCTCATCTATCTGGAGAAGCAGCCCCCTGCTCTGGGTGTGTTGGAGAGGGGATTTTTTTTCCCCGTTTTCTTTTTTGCCTGGCAGAACAGCATATGGGACTGAGGGTTTGAGACAGAAAGCGCAAGTCTTGGGGAGGAGGGTACAGTTTCCAGTGGCTGGGCTGTCCCCACCATGCTGCAAACAATAACAGCAAAATCTGCCCATTTATCAGCCAGCAAATAGGGGTAGACAGAGCAACCCATGGAGCAACAAACTGCATAGCGAAGTATGGGCACCTCCAATGTCTAAACACAGTGCTGGAGGAGCCTCGTGTTGTTTGAGCATTCAAGCAAGATTGGGTTTCCCCTGAAGGGTGTTCCAAGAGGTTTCTGTGGCTCTTTACCTTTCTTGTCTCTTCCCATCTGCTCATGGCAGCAGCTGCTAAATCCCCGGATCATGTTTGCGGGGGGGAGCTTAAGTGTTTCATAACCACAGGGTGAATGATCTCCATGGGCTTCAGGACAGTCATATCCAGATGACGGGCCAAAGGAGGCTCTCCTGAACCTGAGGGAGCAGCCTTGGAAATCACCCTCCCAACACCCTGACCATGAGGTTTCATCTGGACACTGGTGTGTTTATAGCAAGTAGCCGTTGTAGGGGAATACACAGGCCAGGAGGGCGAGCACAGAGGGTTTTTTTTTCCTTTACCTTTGCTGGTGGCAGTGTGAAATGTGCAGTTTTGAAGCCCTCCTCTGCCTGTGGAGGAGAAGAGAAAAATACGTTAGATCTCAGGGGATTCGCTCAGGTACCACAGAGCTCCTACACCTGCTAGCTGTGCTTGCCATTGCTCACCAGTATTGAGGAGATCAACCCAGAGGACTTCAAAAGCAAGAGTTTAATCCTGGGTAGCTTAAACTGAGATTCCAGCTGCAAGACCCCTTTCCTCTCATGGCAGCAGTCTGTCCCTGGCCATGCAGGCTCTTTACTTTTTGATCAGAAAGAAAAGATATCTATTCTAACACTGCAAATCAAGGGTAAGGGATGTCTCCCCCTCCAGCTTGCTCCTCCCTGGGCAGCTCTCCTTGTTGGGTGCTTCCCTGAGGTTCTCTACAAGCCTTGCATCCCAAGCAATGCCTGCAGCCATTATACTTGGGCTTTCCAGCCAGCCAGCTACTTTTATGTTGAGGTTTTCCTTTCTTCCAGAAAGAGGTTGAGGAAGATCAGTGAAACTATGTAGCATGGATTTTATTGCATTCCATCCTCATGATTTATTTTTTCCTTTTTTTTATTTGTGTTCCAGTGCTCTCTGGCCCTAATGCAAACCTTCAACATCTGCTGCTCTTTGACATTTGTAGCATGGTTTGGGTTTCAGCATCAGCACACCCTGTCTTCCCAGCCCTGATGCTGTACCCCAGCATCCCCCATCAGCTCTTACCTGCTGCCTTGCCCAAACACACCCTAGTATGGACACAGGACTGGCAGGGGCTCCCTTTTCCCCTCTCACCTTTCTGAATCTGCAACTCTACAAAGCCATGAGCAACTTGCAGGCTATGGGGCTTGCCGTGCTCCCGCCTGGCCTCCACGGCGTAGCAGCAGTAATTCCCACTGTCCTGCAGTGTCAGGTTCATCACCACAATGTGAAAGGCACCATGGTGGTCAGGGACAAACTCCACCCCGTGGTGGCTGCCTTGCCTGCCAAGGGGGGATTTTTGGGTGCTGTTGCCCAGTGACTCATGGTGCCTGCCCAGGTCATGGTGGAGTTCCTTCTCAGTGACATTCCGAATGTGCTTCTTGTCAGAGCAGCTCTGGTCGCCGTTGCTGCTGAAGTACCAGGTTTTGTAGAGGAGGTCGTGGCGGTCAGCGAGGGGACCACTGATCCGGCAGGTCAGGGTGACATTCTGGCCCTCAGGGCAGACGCAGAGCGAGTAGGGGGTAGTGATCAGAAAAGCTGCTGGCCCTCCTGCTGAGAAGAAGGCATGGAGACTGGGTCAGACCCTAGGCTTACCCTGAGTTCATACGAAAGTGGGGCTCCCTCCCCAAACAATCACCACAAACCCCACCACTGATGTTGAAAGAGGGATGGTTTGGGATTGCAGAGAGCAATGGGAGAGCATGAACACCAGCCTGCAGGCAGAGGGGAAGATGACTTCATTCATGCCTTTAGATGAGAAAAACTCAGGAGCTCCCTTTATTCCAAAAGAAGGGAAATGGGAAGCATGGTATAAACCCTTTGCTTGCTCTGTAGCAACATCCCAGCATGGCTGGAAGCACAGTTTCACCCTAGAAATAATCCCTGAAGAAGAGGCATGCTTTAAATATAGCTGAGCATCAGCTTTTAATAGCAGTGAGGAGGCAGGTCTGGCAGAGAAGGGCAGGGAGGTGAGGGGTAGGCACCCGGGGCACCAGACCTGTGCACAGTGGGGCAGTGGGGTATGGCTTGCGAATGAAGAAATACAAGTGCTGCTGAGCCAAATAAAAGGGAGACATAAATAATAGTTAGGAGGAGCCCGTGCCCCTCGAGACCAGGCAGGGAGCAGGTCCCACCCTGCGTGGTTTTGAGCCGCTGGGGAGGAGAAGGGGGAACTGGCTGACACTGACTGTGAGGAGCTGCTAAAAAATGAAAACAATTTTCAGAGAGAAATCTCTGTCTGCTGCTGGTTGCAAAACATGGGCTGGAGGCCTGGCAGAGGTGCAGGAGTAAGGGACATACCGCAGCATTATTGGTTCCATCCCAGGGCACCAGCAGGGGCTATTGGTAGGTAAGAAGATCTGTGCATGAGGGGAGAGAGAAGAACAAAAACAGGAGAATCTTTTCTCCTCTGGCCCCACAGGCACTTTGGGTTTGCAGAAGTGCAAACAGCACCTTAAAAAAGCTGAAGACTAAGAAGATTCTAGTTCATTTTCTTTAAATTATTGAGGAAAGAAGGTTCCTGGGGCTAGTTTGCAACAGAGAAGATGGTATCAGGACAAGCTGTTCTTTATTTTGGTAACATCCTGTTGTGCCATCAGTTCCACCACTGTTTCTCTTTGAGGTTTTTCACTTGCTATATCAAGCGGGTGACAATCACAGGCGGGGTGTGCTGTGCCTGCCCACAAGCCATCTAACTGGGCCAGAGGAGCTCACCGGCCTGCCAGGAGAGCACCCTCCTCTGTTCACTGTCACTGTGTCACCTCCTGGGTACCGGGCTCCACTTGAGAGAGCGAAAGTGAAAATGTCCTCTGTGCCTTCCCCCAGCCCTCGTGGTTGTGTATGACTTTTAGGACAATGGTGACCTTTAAGCCCCATAAGAACAGCCAGGAAGCCCCCGAGTCCCAGAAAGAGTGCTTTGCACCCTGCAAAGAAAGGGGCTTGGGGAGGAGATCTGCAGTGCCAAGGAGTCCTGCAGAGCTGGGGATGGTGTGACCTTTGCTGACCTGCTGTGGCTTATTGCTCTGGCTTCCTGCAAGCACCTCAGCCTGCTCTCCACAGCACGTGCCAGCAGCATCCCTGGGGCTGTTCTGGGTCAGAGGTTTGCATGGCCAGGGTTTGTTTTCAAGCCCCAGCTGCTCTTCATACTCAGATGCTGCTGGGGCTGGAATGCTTGGCTGGGCTGGCTGGGTTTTGGCACACAGTGGAGTGGGTTCCCCACCTCCCTGCCAGCACTTGAAGCACAAAATGCACCTCAGATGTGTTTCTTGATACCTGCCACAACGGGAAGTGCCCCATTCACATCAGGGATCCCTCGGGAGCCAGGGCTCTATTGGAGGAAACTGTACTTCCAAAACTCTGCAAAAGTATCTGCGGGACTCTTTGTTTTGCAGCTCCCCCCTCCAAATAAAATGGGGCTGTCTCGCTCATCTCCACGCAGTTTGCAAAGCTGTGCCTTACTAAACCATCCAATCTCCACCCCTGGGGTTTGATGGGAACCGTCTGGATGGAAAGTCAACACAGCCCGTGCTTTCGGCAGTGGCTCCCAGCTGCAGGGAGGGGCAGAGGTTACCATGTGTGTGAAGCCTTCACCATTACCAGCTTCCCTTCTTTCTCCCAAGCAGGGGAAGGCTACCAAAAGCCAGTGAGCAGAGGAGAAAACAGCTGGGGAGGAGAGATGATGAGGCACAATGTGCCCTGTGGCAGTGCCAGTGAGGTTGTTGTTCCCTTCCCAAGATGTAATGAAACTTTGAAGCCATGCTAGGTGCCAGATGGTGCCCAGGAGAAAGGTCCTTTATCATTGTCTTTACACTACAGCTCATGGATCTTAATCTTCCCTGGGTCCTGTGAACTCCATGCCAAGGCCTCAGGTCTGGCTTCATCCCATCCCAGTCAGACCATTCCTTTTGAAGTCAGCACTGCTCGTAAATCCCCAAATAAAGCCAGATATCTGGCTCTGCGCAGCTCCAGCCAAGAGAGCTAGGGGACCACTGGATCCGCCAAGGTCCGAGCCAAGAGCCGTCATCTTGTCACCATCTGGTAAAGCAAGGAGGTCTCAAGTGGGTGCCAAAAGTGCCCCTCTTCCTCTTTGGCACCTCGATGGCTTCAGCTTCTCCCTGTCAACCTGCTGTGTTGTGACGGTGCGGCACAGAAACCTGGTGCTGGCACTGCTGTCTAGCTTGGAACCTGGGAGCCCTCCTTTCAGAGAAAATGAAATGTGAAAAGAAAAGTGCAAAAGCCGAGGAGCCTGTGTTGCTTTGCCAACAAACAGCTTAAATAAAACGAGATTTCATACCAAATTCTGGGTCAGTGAGCAAAAGCCTCTCCTGGTTGCTTCTCCTATCTTTGTTCCCCTACTATGGCAAGCGTTTACTTTACACTCCTGTGACTTACAGAAGTGATTCCCATGACACGTCACCTCTTTCTGCTCCAGGGAAATCTGGGTGGGAGGGCTGATGCTCTTCTTCAAATACTGCCCTGGCTCAGAGACAGGGTCACAACTCCAGGTTTGTACTTGGAATGAGATTTTGGAAAGCCCAGCTTAGCTATCATTCCCTGACTGGAGAGGAGCTCCAAAGCACGTAAGAGCCGGATGTCTCCAAGGGCTCTACTTCTCCATCAAGCCTGGCTAAAATTAGCTGGGTATTCAGAAAACTTTGGCAGACAACTGGTTGCAGAAAGCTCAGTTCCTCTGGCACTAGACTCATGTTGAATATTGGTGTTGCAGAAGGTCTGATGTTCAGTCCCAGCACCGCAGGCGTGTAAATGAAATAATCCAAAGCCCCATGAAGATGCTGAGAATCATTTCTTGATTCTCAAGAGGCTTGAATGAGAAGCAAAGCACACTTCAATCCGCACCAGCCTTGCTGCCCAGCAGAGGGAGGAGAAGGGACTCCCTGCCCCATTGCAGGGGGCTGCCATTTCTTCCTGGGGATGTGCCAGCAGGAATGCTGGAGGGAGTCACTTGGCGGTTCCAGACAGAGAGAGAAGCCAAGCCCGATAGGGTGCTCATCTTCCACCTGTGCAGGGCAGGGAGGGAGCATGGTCCTTCCCAGCTTCATTCTCTGACCCTTCATCCACAGATGAGCTGCGATTTTAATTGCCACAACCTCATTTGCCTGCCTGGCCTCAGAGCCCTGGTATGGAAATACTGCCTGCAAGGGCTGTGCAGGGTCAGGCATGAAGCAGCCCTGCTCCCAGAGCATCCCCCCCACCATCCTGGGGAGTGGTCGGAGATCTTCCAGCACTGGATCAGGGTAAGGGAAATTTGGTGGCCTCACACAGCGGTCCTGGCCTGGCTGCCCACCCAGAGAAAGTACTGCACGTCCTAGCAGTTATGGAAGAGTGGAGCATCCTTAGAGAGGACTTCCCAATCCTGCTCACCCAAACTGCCTCGCTCCACTACCCTGGGGTTGATGAAAGGCTCCTTTCAGCACAGTTTGGGGTGGCTGTGTGGCTGGGGACCTCCACAGCACTGGGGCAAAGTGCAGTGCAGGAATGGGGTGGCTTTTCCAGCTCTGGATCCCCAGCCAGTGGCTGGCAGAGATGGAGAGTGGCTGCTTTCCTTCCACACATTAGATCAAAGCAAAGGAAAAAGCAAAAAAACCCAATCCCAGAGTTTTAAAACAGCAGCTCTCTTGTGGCTCCTTCTCCCCAGTACAACGAGCACCGCATGAAACACTGGTTTGACCCCCCCCCCCCACTCCGAAACCAGAAGGTGAGAAAGTAAATTACCCCTCGGATGCGCCAAATTCCTTGTGCCGAAGCATAGCCCCAGCCAAGTGAACGCGCTGCCCCAGCCAGGAGAGTTTCTCCAGGCAGGGAGGACGGGAAAGCAAGCTGGAGCTTACCGTGGGAAGCCAGCAGGTACAGCACAGCCAGCGACAGCCCAGGCCGGGGGGATGTCACCTCCATCGTGTCTGGGGTTGCTCCAGAGACCCTGCCTCTGCAGAGCCACCCGCCTGCTCTGAGCAGCCCCGCAGCGGCAGCCGGGCTTGCACACACAGGAAATTTCATTGAGCTATTACGCCCAGCGATGTAGAGAACAGCGAGCACCCCCAGGAGGTGAGATGCGAGTTCAGCTGCTGGGTTTTTTTTTTTTTTCCCCTTACAGCATCACAGGGGGTAGCTTGGAGGAAGAAGCTGGTTCCCCTCATGTGCCCTTTCGGGGTGCACAGGAGGTAGCGGAGAAGAATGCTCGCTGTGCTGGGAGACAAACTGGTGCTGGTCCCTGTTCCTTCCCCAGCACGAGCTGATCCCTCGGGGCTAATCTTCAACTTGCTTCATTAAAATGCTTGTAATTATTTTTTTATCCCTTGTTTTTGAGGATTAAGTGTGTAGAAGTCCTCCTGGATGAACAGGAGGCAGGTGCAGGGAAGGGTAACTCAGAGCGATGCCAGCTTGAGGAATGGAATGAAGCATTCCTCCCAAAAACGGCAGCAAATCCCGCAGTCCATTTACAAGGGGGAAGGCTTTTGCTTTGCCGTTGAACAGCGAAGCAGCTATGGGCTGACTCAGGTAACTCCTGGAGCTTCACTTTGAAATCAAAAGGCACCGAGGAAATCTCCAGCCACCTTGTTTCAAACGGTGCGGGCAGGCACCTCTTCCCTGGAAAGTGGAGCCCAGATACACATGGAGGTTTGCAAACCACAGGTAACTTTGCTGCTGACCTGCTCTGAATTTGGAACATGAAGTGAAATAGAAAAGTAGCTAATTACTATGTGGCTTTGTGATTTTCACAACAAACACCTCTGTGATGCTCTCTTCAAAAACATAACCCTTGTCTGGCGGGAAGAAATTTGATGCTGGGGAAAGGTGTAGGCAGAAAGTCCAGAGATTCCAAGAAAATGGCTTATTTGTCCTGAGATCCCACCTTTGAGCTGAGCCCTCAGGCAGGGCAGCACGCTTTTTTCACCTCCCCATCCCCAGATGTGCCCCATAGTGACACAGCCAGAAGACAGCCTATAGGAAGGAGCACCAAGTGCCTGTGCAAGGTCAGATACAGCTGGAAGAAGATCAAGACAGGCTGAACCTGACCAGCAGTGAAATACAGCAGGGATTAGCAGGTAGATGATGGGACCTCAAGGAGGAGAGCCCAGGTGTCTGAGATGCTCATTTTTGTTTTACACCTGAGCCACGGCAGCGCCATCTCCAGGTACTTTCCATCCTGCCTCGTTGCCACCCTCGGTAATAATAACCAAGGTGTCCCCAATTTCAAGGTGGGGACTCACACTGACCTCCTCCAAAGGCAGCGAGGTGTGATGGGATTCAGCTGATGGCTTTCCCTCTGCTGTGGGCTGCTCTCTAGTGTTACTAGTGGTGGTGAAAAACAGGTGAGGAAGAGGAATCCCACAGACACATGCTTTGCTTGGGAACAAGGCTGTGATTTAATCTCTGTATGCTTATCTTTGTACCCATCCATTGCCTTGAGATGGGTCTGCAGCCACGGCTCACTTCATTTTAAGCTCTGCATCTTGTTTGTGTCCTTGGCAGGGTTGAGCCCATGTTGGTCATTGATCTTCACTGATCCAGCCTACCCCAGCCAGCTCCAGTGGTTGCAGAGCCAATCGCGCCACAGTGCTTAATGTGATATCCCCATGTCCCACAGGCCACCACCACAGTGTATGTCACCATCCTGGATGAGAACGACAATGCTCCTGCTTTCCGGCAGCAGCTGTATGAAGTCACCCTCGATGAAGGTCCTGCCACACTCAATGCCACCCTCGTAACCGTGCAGGCCCTGGACCAGGACGAGGGACCCAATGGCACAGTTGTGTATGCCATCACTGAAGGCAACATCTTGGGTACCTTCCATATCAACAGTGCCACGGTCAGTAAGGATGCCAGCCCCATCCCGGCTGTGCCCCCAGTCTCCTCCCCTCACTTCTTGCCACTCTTTTCTTGTCTTGCAGGGGCAGATACGCACAGTGAAGGAGCTGGACTATGAAATTAGCCATGGGCGCTACACCTTGATCATCACTGCCACTGACCAGTGCCCCATCATCTCGCGTCGGCTGACATCAACCACCACGGTAGGGAGCTGCTGCTGGCAGCCTCCTTGGGGTCGAGGAGTTTGCCATAGTGTGAGCAGTTTTACATCTCCTTCCCAGTGGTTATCAGTCACTTTTCCCAGCTATGGTCAGTTTGCCCAGTTGCTGTCACCCCACTCACTCATGGAGACTACAAAACAGAGACATGGGCGAGACATGCTCATGGGTTCTTGAACCCAATTAGTTGGTCCTGCAAAGACACAATCAGAAGAAATTCCTGAAATTGCTTTTATGTCATCTTTAGATATCCCCTTCCTTCTTCTCACCTAAAGGGACAATAGATAGCAAAACATTGCTAGAGTACTAATTTCTGCTTCGTCTTTATCTTTTCAGATTATTTATCTGCTTTTAAAATTCCTTTTTTGTGCCTTGTATGGAGATTATTTACAACCTTTAGTCATTTTCACTTCTCTCTATAGCTCCTCCATTTCTTCTGGACTGCAAGTGACCTGAACTTAGTCCACTGCTCAAAGTGTGGGGAGGGCAGACTAGCAGCACGAAAGCAAATGTTCTGCGGGAATTGAATACAGTGATGATTTTTGTGACTGAACCCAGAATTTGATGGGTTGTATGGCAGACATTGTCCATGCCCCAAATGATTTGGGGATCTGCAGGCGGAAAGGATTGCTTAGGTCTTCTGCCTTGGCTTCCTCTCTTGGAACGTTGTGCCACACCCAGACATTGAGCCAAGTGTTTTTTCAGTCCCCCAAAAGTAGATAAGTTCTTGTGTACAAAGAAAAGAAGAGAAACTGAAAGGGGAGATACCAGAGTGGGAGATTTCCATGGATGAAATCTGTCCCCACAAGCCTAGCAGTGCTGTGCTCCATGCTGGGGCAGATGGGAAACCTTCAGATGTGCAATGCTGATACTGCTGGAGACGCCTTCCTGGCCCAGCGGAAACCTCAAGACCTGGGGTTTAACTGCTGGCAGGGAGGGCAGCAGCTGCCAGTGTGCTGCAGGAGAAGGCAGAGCTTTGCCTACTCTTAGCCCAAGGAGAGACATGAGCTTGGTAACCGCTTCAGCCACAAGTACGAAAGCCAGAAGGAACTGGAAAAACACTACCGACACAGCCCGCAGAGTTTGTGCCAGCACTGTATGTAAACATAGCTTTTAGAGGAGTCTTAGTGATTATTTAAGATCCCAAGTGATGAGAAATCCATCACCATGATAAGGCATGCCAATGTTTGTTTTCTCCACTGCTAGGAAACGGAGCAGAGATTCAGATATACTCTTCTGTAAAGAGTAGATTTCGCCAGTAACAAGTGCTTGCCTGGTGGATTTTACTGTCCTTTAACCCAGCAAGTCATAAAGCTCCTCATTTTCAGTATCTTTCTTGTAACCATTCATACCACCAAGGCTCAACCTTTTACTAGCCACTGGGGACTCGTCTCCTCAGGCAGGTTTTCTCCACTGTGTGAGTTCCTGAAAGCCTAGCAAGCGGATAACCCTCTTTGCAGTACAGTGTAGCATAGACCTGTATAAATGCTTTCCATGTAGTGTGACTCAGTTAAAGGACAAGACTCATCTTCATTGGATCCCCAGCTTTGCCAGCAGTCCTATGGTCTACCTGTCCTAGACCTGTTGATGCTTCTCCATTTTGAGCTCTGTAGGATTAATTTCTAGCCAGCTAGCCAAGTGAAAGAGGGGAAACATACCAGCAGCACTGGTGATGTGTAGTGTTGGAATAAGGACACAAGCTGCAAATCTTCTAAAGTTTACTCAACATTAGGAATGGAGCCCTTGGTCGGCAAGTATGCATCTGGCTGCAGAGACTGGGCCTCTCTGAACTCCTGGCTTTGACAATCAAATTCATGGCTGTGTTTTTTGTCTGTCTGGATTGGATTTCAGGATGAGAAAGTGGATAACATTTGACTTTTGCATTAACTTCATCATGGTTCATGGCCTGGAGGTTGAAAAGGGCCCCCACTTGTGTGTGGCTGGAGTTTCATAGTGTCACTGTAATATGGGCATAGTCATGAATAACTGAGTTTGAGTCTCTGAAGAGTGACCTGGATGTTCGGTAAAACCAGCAAAGCCAGAAATACGAGAGATATTTTGCAATGTTTCCCATCCATGGTTTTCCATGCTCATGATGAGCAAACTGATCTCCCCTTCCGTTCTTTCCCTCTCACTGCCCTCCACCCTCTTGCCCTGACTGCAGGTGCTGGTGAACCTCAATGACATCAATGACAACTGTCCCACCTTCCCTCGGCCCTATGAGGGTCCTTTCGATGTCACGGAAGGACAGCCTGGCCCACGCGTCTGGACCTTCCTGGCGCATGATGGTGACTCGGGACCCAGTGGGCAAGTGGAGTACAGCATCGTCTCCGGGGACCCCCTTGGTGAGCGGGAATATGGGGCCATTACCTCTCCTTCTGGCTGCCCTGTGGAAGAGCCTGTTTTGTGGGAGTGTGAGCAGAAGCATTTCAGAACAGCCATCCTCTTAGCCTGGTGCTTCTGCAAATTCAGCCTTTCAACACCAGGAAATCCTGTTTTGAGCAACAGGAAACTTAACCTGTTCATGGCCAGACAAGAGGGTGTCTGGGCCTTGTGCAAGGGAAGGGGGAAATCTGTTAACTTAAACAGGCAAAGAAACAGACCACAGAATGAGAAACCAGAAGCTGCAAGCACACAGGCCTGTCCCCTCCCCACTGGGAGGTTTGCGAGGTGTTTGGAGACTGAATTGCTCTGCACTTCAAGGTGAAGCTGTAGCTGTAGCCTCACCAGCATCCCAGAGCAGGTGGTAGAGGACCTGCAGGCATCCCCAGCTATAGGGATGTACGACTGTCCCTTTGTGAATAGATGGTGACTTTAGCCCCAGGTAGCTGGAAGACAGAGCTCAGCCCCGTCTCCATGATGACCCCGCTGTAAAGATTATCCAGAACAACCAGGATGCTGCCCTTCAGCTCAGTGGGGCGGAGTTGTGTTGTGTAGCCCACCTGCTCTGTCCATCACGGGGCATGGACAGGTACTTGGAGAGCTGTTGGTACCTTCAGAAAGTCCCAACGAAAGATTGCGAGCACCTCTTATTTGGCCATTCAACCCACATCCACTTCTCCTGCCTCGGTCCCCAGGATAGAACCTAGCTGCCCACAGTTCTCCCATACCTGCAGTGATGAGGCACTAGGGCTGTTGTCCTCGAGCCCACTGTTGTGCCTGACCTTCATCTCTGAAACAAGTCATCCTCCCTTGGGGAGCCAGGCTGCTCACAGCAGCATGGCATGAGCCAGGGCCCCAATGTCTCTGACAGGGGAGTTTGTGATCTCCCCGGTGGAAGGGGAGCTGCGGGTGAGGAAGGATGCTGAGCTGGACCGCGAGAACATTCCTTTCTACAACCTCACCATTGCTGCCCGGGACCGAGGGGTGCCCCCGCTCAGCTCCATGGTGAGTCCCTCGGAACAGCACAGGAGGGTGTGGAGTGCTGTGCCCCATCCCCAGCTCCTTTCTTGGGGTCTTCTCTGCCTCCACGCTCCTCCCCTTGCCCCTGGAACTTTCCTCTGGACTATAGTGGGCTCAGTGGGAAAGCCTATCATTTACTTGGCAGATCCTGGTGGGTATCCGTGTGCTGGACATCAACGACAATGACCCTGTGCTTCTCAACCTCCCAATGAACGTCACCCTTAGCGAGAACGCCCCTGTCTCCAGCTTCGTCACCCGTGTCCTTGCCCGGGATGCGGACAAGGGACCAAACGCCCTCCTGACCTTCGATATAACAGCAGGCAACACGGAGAACGCCTTCTACATAAACAGCACTGTATGCCCAAGGGATTGCAGCCAACCCGTGCTGGGGGGTGGGATGCCAGGAAACAGAGGGTGGGCACCATTGCCCCAAAGCCCTGCCTTCCCTGGGCACATATGTGTGTCATCTGGCACTCTGCCTTCCTTCATAGAATCATAGAATCTTCCAGTTGGAGAAGACCTTTAGATCATCGAGTCCAACTGCACCCATTATCCGCTAAACCATGTCCCTCAAAAACTCATCTATTCACTCTGCACTGACAAGAGATAACCCAGGGGAAGCGTGGCTCAAAGCCCTTGTACCCATTTTCTCCCTTTTTCTCTTGGTAGAGTGGCATTGTCTACGTAAACCGTCCACTGGACAGAGAGCGGGTGGCAGAGTACAGGCTGACCATCACAGTGAAGGACAACCCTGAGAACATACGCAATGCTAGGCGGGTAATTACAGACACTGCTGGGGCCTCCAGTGGCACAGGAGGCAGGGCAGGTTTGAGAAGGGGCTCCTGCCATGGCCAAAAGCAGGCAATGCATTTACCCACAGCATTTTCAATAACAGCCTCATCTCCCAAAAGTGTCTGGGGGTCACAAGGCAGGGTCTGCAACATCCTCCCCATCAGAGAAGAGGACCAGTAGGATTTAGGGCGGGTCCAAAGTCTCATGTTGACCCATGCAACTCCATGTCACGGAAGGTGGGACAAAATTGGGCTGGAGAGCTGGGCAACAATGACACTGGAGCATTTTTTGGCCCAGCCTAGACGTCCCACTCATCAGCCTTTGGGGTGCAGACTGGGAAGGAATGCCCTGAGGTGAGTGTTTCTGCAGATGCTCTAGGGTAGTCCAAGGAACATAGCATCATGGTTGCATAGGGCTCTAAATTTGACCAGCTGTGAGAAAGGCAGGAGGTGAGCTCAAGGAAAGGACACTTTGGTCATTGTCATCTCCATTTTCTTTTAGGATTTTGACCTGCTGGTCATTTCCCTAGCAGATGAAAATGACAACCACCCCCTCTTCACCCAGAGCTCCTACCAGGCTGAGGTGATGGAGAACTCACCCCCGGGTAGGTCTATCTTTACTCCCTTATGTGCCTCCTGGAGACTCCTTTTGAGGCTGGGCCAGGGGAGGTGTCTCCTGGCTGTCTTGGAGGAGACACGATGCTGAGCAGGGAAAGGCTGCAGGTCAGTGGGATGAGGATGCTGAGTATGAGAGGCTCCTGTGAACCACTTGGGGAGATCAGCCTCGAAGAGACCTTAGTTTTGCTTCATGCTGCTGGTGGAAAACCTTCTTGGCACAGGTCAGGCACAATCCTGCGAGAATTCAGCCCCATTTGGGAAGTGCTCAGCTGCAGACAGCAAGATGTGCCCGTAGTCTGAGCCAAGCCCTAAGGGCAGCTTTGAGGGCAACAACCTGCACAATGTCCCTGCAGGGGAAGGATGCCATCTCTTCATCACCGGCACCTAGAGCCACCTTGCTCTGGGGGTTAAAGATAAAACAGTCAAGCCTAGACCTTTCATAGCCAAAGAGTTAGAAATATTCCTCTTTTTTTTTCTTTCCGTCTTGCCATTTAAATCGTTCCCTGCCCCAAGACCTCAGCTACCTCCCTGTCCCACCACTGAGGGACATCCCAGGGGAAGGGTTTGGGTGCTTCCAGGTGATGCCCTCAGCAGCAGGTTGCTGGTCTGATGGATGTGTCTGTCTGTTTGTTTTTAGCTGGATGTCCCACCGCCTTGCCTGGGCCTCGCGAGTCAGTCTGCAAGGCTGCAGCAGCTACCCCCTGCTGCCTCTCATGCCCTGCAAGGCTTTGCTATGTCACCTCCTCCATCCATTCATTGCTGTCCCTCATGTGTCACTGGGGTGGGAGGGGGATGAAGGGGGATTCGCGGGGCTTTACAGCCCCTCTTTACACTTGCCATCCCATCCAGGGACTTCGATCACGGTGCTCAATGGCCCCATCCTAGCTCTGGATGGTGACCAGGGCAGCAATGCTGTGGTGACCTACCAACTCCTGGAGACATCCCTGGACCTCTTCATTATCAACAACAGGACAGGTGGAGTAGCTCAACAGGTCCCCAGCCCAGGGCCACCAGGCAGCTGTGAGGTCTGTCACTGGGCTTTTCCCCTTCTCCAGGTGTCGTTTCAGTGAAGCCCCACGGCATGATAGACCGAGAGGCTTTGCCAGACCCCTGCCTGGATTTCACACTGGTTGCTCGTGATGTGGGGGGACTGAACAGCACCGCCAGTCTGGTGGTGACCATCCTGGATGACAATGACAACCGCCCCATCTTCCAGCCAGCATCAGTCACAGCATGGCTGCGGGAGAACAGCCCCCCAGGTCAGGAGAGGTCCAGGACTGGATGTGAGGGTGGGAGATGGCGAGACCTGGGTGTTCCTCTGGGACTGTGAAGATCCATGTCCCAGTGTCAGGGCTGGCCAGGATGGGGTTGAAGGAAAAATTTGAGAACTGGGGCTGCCCGCATTACTTGACGGTATTTGCCTTGGGACTGGGGACTTGTTGCAGCTGCCCTCCAGCCCTTACTTGAGAGGGCTGTGTCCCCTCTTCCCAGGCTTCTCTGTCCTCCAGGTGACAGCTACAGACGCTGACAGTGGCCTCAACCAGCAACTGGATTACCGAATAGAGAGCGGTGGCCAGGACAGGTTCCTGATTGACAGTGCCACGGGAGCAATCTGGGTGGCCAACATCAGCATTGACCGAGAGGAGCGGGAAGCCTACCGGCTTACAGTGGTGGCTGTGGACCAGGGCACACCCGCACTTTCAGGCACTGCCACCGTCAGCCTCTTCATTGACGACGTGAACGACTGCCGCCCCGAGTTCATCAACCCCATCCAGACAGTCAGTATCCCTGAGTCGGCCGCCCCTGGCACTGTGGTAGCTGAGGTGACTGCCATCGACCGGGATCTCCATCCCCGCTTGGAGTACTACCTGCTGGAGATTGTGGCCCGCGATGATACAGACGCACTGGTGCCTGACCAACAAGGAGCATTTGTGGTGGATTTTAGGACAGGTAGGAGAGCAGAAAGAGTGGCACGGGCGGCGCAGACCCCTGTCCTCACTTCTGTTTCTTCTTCTTCTCTGCTTGGAGGTAGGTGTCTGAGGCATGGGGAGGTGAAGTTCCTCTCCTGCCTCCCCGCTCTCCTCCTCTGGCTCACCCTTGCCCTGTCCAGATGATTTAACTATTCCTTTTCTTTCCTTTCTGGCTCTCAGCCCTCCAGGTCTGTCTCTGTGTCTGTGCTCTTTTCTCTCTCTGTGCCATCTGTCGTCTCCCTCCACCTCACCCATCACCATTGCAGGTGGCCCTGCTGGGGGCTGCTCAGCCTTGGCAGACTGGACGCGGGCACCCTTGCTGGGGGGAGCAGGGGGGCAACTTTAGGGTAAGTGGTGAGCAGCAGGCTCTACCCTTGGGAAGGACTGGGTGCCCCCTGTGTCTGTTTTGGAGTGCAGAGCTGATCCAGGAAAGAAAAGCAACCTTGCTGGAAAGGATACGGGACAAGATTCTTGAAAGACACCTGAATGCTGATCTAAGGTGGATGGAGTTGTACATGGGAGCAGCAACGGTTGCTCTCAAACTCCTCTCATCCATACAACCCAAACCCTTACCCTGGCTGATGCAGACCCTGTTAGCAGAGCAGGCAGGTAGGCAGGACATGGAGAACAGGGTGGGAGAAGTTGTCTCCTCTTGTAGGTTTTGTGTATTTTTCCCATTAAGCCTTTGGAGAGAGGCAGGAGAGCAAGTGCAGCAGAGCGTGCAGCAATCAATCTGCAGAGGGTTCTTGGTGGGGTTGCACAGGAGGAGCCTGACATCTCCATCTTTTTGCGGTTCCCAGGAGCTGTGAAGATAAAAACCCCCCTCAACCGGGAACTCGTGGCCACCTACGAAGTCACCATCTCTGTCCATGACAATGCCAGTGAAGTCATCGACCAGTCGGTCAGCGTGCCCAATGGTAAATATGGGTTCCTGCCAGGCAGCGTGGGGCTGGCAGCTACCAGGGGCTGACACAGCCTTTCCCAGGCAGCAGTGCAGCTTCTGGGTAGCTGGCAGCTCTCGTACCTCCCTCTCCACCCTGACTAGCAATATTTCCAGTGGGAACAGTCCTGCACCAGCTCCCGCAGGTTTGGGTTCTCCTCTGAGCTCTCCTTTAGCAAATGGCCTGGACACCCCAGGGCTGCACTGGGGATGAAGAGAACCATGTGCCCATAACCACACCAGAGGAGACACCCATGTCTTCATTACCATCCCCATGACATCTTGCCACGCAGCTCCTAGTAAATCCAGGCCTTTGTGTGTGAGAAGGCACACTCAGATCAGGTGTAAGTCTGAAGTAGGCAAGACGGTCCTCCAGTCAGCTCAGGGCATAGCAACTTTGCTGAATATTGCCATTTTTCTTGATGAACCGGCCCTGTTTATTTGGCTTTCCTGCAGTTTCATGCTTTCATCTTCACAACCCTCCTTTTTCCCATCCTTTTTTCCCTTCTCTTTCTCACTTGCCCTCTTACTCTTCTCATCTCCACCATGGCCACAGCCAAACTGACAGTCAACGTCTTGGATGTCAATGACAACACACCCCGCTTCCGTCCCTTTGGGGTCACCTATTTCACGGAGAGGATCCTGGAGGGAGCCACACAAGGCACCACACTAATCTCCATCTCAGCCGTGGACCCAGACAAAGGTGCCAATGGGCAGATCACCTACGAGCTCCTGAACCTCTCCCCAGAAGGCTATGCCTGCCTCGAAGACCAGTCAGCAGGTCGGTGACCTGGAGAGGCGGGACGTTAGGGCAGGCCGATGGCCTCTGGCAAGTTTCTTATTTCAAGGTCTGTCATCCTTCAGGGAAGGTCGTGGCCAACAGCACAGTGGATTACGAGGAGGTGCAGTGGCTGAACTTCACTGTCCGAGCTTCTGACAACGGGTCTCCCCGGAGATCTGCTGAGATCCCTGTATATCTCCAGATAGTGGACATCAATGACAACAACCCGATTTTCAGCCAACAGTCTTACCAGGTGAGCTGGGCTGTGTGGGTCTGGGCAGCACCTGCCTGGAAAGGACAGGCACAGAGCTAGGGGTTCTCCAGGACACCTTGTTTTACCTCTAGCTGTGCTTGAACTGTCTGAGGAAGATGGTCAACCCACCAACGTACCCTGTGTGAACATCTTGTTATGTGTCCAACTGTGTCCACCCCTGGGTGCTACTCTGCACTCTTGGTTACTGCCTGCCAGTGATCCAAGTGATGCAGGAACTGGTCCTGCCTGCTCCCTTTGCTTGCAGAAAGCTGTCTTTGAGGACGTGCCATTGGGTACAGTCATCCTGAGGGTCAAGGCCATGGATGCAGATTCTGGGCATTTTGCTCTCATCGAGTATAGCCTAGGAGATGGAGAGGGCAAATTCGGGATAAATCCCAACACGGTAAGGAGCCAGCCAAGGCTGGAATAGTGGGAGAAAAGGAGGGGAGGCTGAGGTGCCTTCATCCACCTTGTGCCTTGCTCCCACACCTCACCTTCTGCTCGTTCTTGAGTACCAGCTCTGCCAGTCAAAATCCACATGAAGGTCTCCGTGTGCTGCAGGGTGACATCTACATCCTGTCAGCCCTGGACCGGGAGAAGAAAGATCACTACACACTGACAGCTGTGGCCAGGGATAACCCTGGGGACGTGTCTAGTAACCGTCGGGAGAACTCCGTGCAGGTAAGTCTCTCCTCCTCCCACCAGCCATCATGTGGTTGTCTCTGGCAAGAAAATGTTACACCTCATCCTTTCCTCCCCAGAAGGCTTAGTGTTAGCTCTGGGGAGGAATTAGGCTGATGTAAAAGCAGATGGCTGCAGGGCTGTGGGGTGAACCGTGCGCGGGTCTTTGTGCCACAGGGACAGCACTTCGGCAGGAGGTGATGGAGTAGGAGGGGCAGGGGAGGGTGATGCTATTGTCTGCAAGTGCTCGGGCATGAATGGGTGCCCCAGCCACAGCATCCACCATTGTTGGAGGCAGGAATTCAGCTAGCAGAACTAAACAAATAGCAGGAAGGGAGCCACGGGTCATGGCAGGGGTACAGCCCCTGGGGGCTGCCCAGCTGTCTCCAGCCTCACGTCACCCAGCCTTCTGTGCTTTGTCAAAGGTGCTGATCACAGTCCTGGACATCAATGACTTCAGACCCCAGTTCAGCAAGAGCCAGTTCAGCACCAGTGTGTATGAGAACGAGCCAGCAGGGACATCAGTGATCACCATGACCGCCACCGACCTGGACGAAGGGGACAATGGTGTGGTGACCTACAGCATCGAGGGCCCTGGAGCAGGTAGGTGGCAGTGGTGAGTGTTACCATGAGGAGAAATTGGCAGAGACATAGAGACCACGCCGACAACCCATGTCCTGTGACTGGTTTGGAGCACAAGCTCTCAGGAACATTGCTCAGTATTGCTCCACATTTCCCAGTTCCTTGTGGTGTGGCATGTTATGGCTTTGCCTGCCTTCATCTTGCAGCCCAGCCTTGGCCTATCTTCTTGTCTCCCCCACCTCAGCAGGACTTTCTATGTACATATGTGTGTCTTGAAGCAAACTCTTTATAGGAAATCTGAGAAGGGATAGGAGATTGTAGGTGGATGGTGACAGTGCCTGAAATCCAGTATATCCCTGCATGTGGAGGAGTAATAGGAACCAAGCAAAAGCCAGTTTAAAAGTAGAGGGATATGGCAGAAAGTTCATTTCCCTGAGACCAGGGGCTTCTCTGGCCGCTGTCCTGTCCCAGCCAGTGTAGCTGGCCTAGGCAGAGTGAAACACAGTCAGGGCTGGCCTGGGAGCGGGGCCCTTGTCACTGACCGCTGGCAGGGAGCCAGCAGCAGACAAAGATGCTTCAAAATGGCACCCCTAGTCTCAAATAGCCAGCTGTGCTCCATCATCCCATCACAGGGATTTCCCACACTTGAGGGGTGTGCTTCAGCTGGTGTACTGGTTTCTAATCAGAATTTATCTGATGCCAAGTGTCCTGAGCCAGAGATGCATTTTTTTCTACTCCCAGAGGCTTTTAAGATCAATAAACACTCCGGGCTCGTCACGTCCCGGCGGCGCTTGCAGTCCTATGAGAGGTTCAACCTGACCGTGGTGGCCACGGACAAGGGTCATTCCCCTCTCTGGGGGACAACCATGCTCCATGTGGAGGTCATTGACATCAATGATAACCGCCCCGTCTTTGTCCGACCACCCAACGGCACCATCCTGCACATCAAGGAGGTAAACCCTTTGAGAGGGGGTGGGATCGTGGCATGCTGAGACTGTGCCTGGGAGTGCTCCTGCGTACCTGTGGCAAAATACATTCTCCAGCTCTATCAGGGATTAAACCAGACCTTAAATAAACATGCAACAAGAAGGTTTGGGCCATGGAGCTAAATAGTCAGCAACAGCTCCTCTCCATACGTGCAAATGGGGATGCTGGGGCAGCTTTGGGGAACAGAAACCCCAGAAGCCTGAAAAATAAGGGAACAGCTGGTGGCTGCATGCTGAGCTGTTACAAACAATGGCCAAAATGCTGACATTTAAGATGTTTCTCCTTTCTGAGAAGCCAGACTTGGCTCAGCCAGTCATCGGCACGTACATGGAGCAGCCTCCCTGCCAGAGAGAATCATGGCTCAGCATCACCACCCCCCTGTTGGGTTTTGGGCACCAGGAACCTGCCAACTCTGATACAAGGGAGTCTGGAAGGGCAGGGAGAGTGGGGAGCTTACATGCAGTTCTGAGACTGAGGGGCTACATGTGTGCAAGCAGGAGATCCCTCTGCGGTCCAATGTCTATGAAGTCTACGCCACGGACAAAGATGAGGGCCTCAACGGAGCGGTGCTCTACAACCTGCTGAAAACCGGGGCGGGGAACAAAGACTGGGAGTATTTCAGCATCGACTCAGTCAGCGGGCTGATCCAGACAGCCATGCGGCTGGACCGGGAGACGCAGGCAGTGTACAACGTGAGCCAGGCAGCAGCGTGCCTGCGAGGTGGCCGGGAAGGTCCTCTGAGGGGAGCCTGTGGGTCTGGTGTGGGGCTGGGGGGATGCTACTGATGTGATGGGGGTGGGGTCAGCTGCCACAGTCACGAAGATGTTCACACCTTAGCAGGAACTGGGTGGTTATCAAGTGCCATTGGGCAGTTGCATCCTAGCGGGACAACTTGCAATTCCCTGTTAAATCCCAAGAAAATCCTTCACCACCGAGCAGTCCCCTCAGTGCTGTATCCTGGCCTGCGTGGCTTTGCCCACAATGATGCTTTTGCCTATTTCCTCAGCTGATCATCGTGGCCTGCGACCAGGGCCAGCCGGCTTACGAGACTATGCAACCTCTCCAGGTCGCACTTGATGACATCGATGACAATGAGCCCATCTTCCTCAGGCCGCCCGTAAGGCACCGAGACAGAGGGGATATAACACAGGGGGTGCAGGGATGGGGATGCCAGTGAGCATATGATGCAGATGAGGCAGGGATTTGAGGCGATGGGATTTGTCTGCTTTTAGTCTTTCAATGCAAAAAAGAAAGCCACCTTGATGCTCATAACCCTCCCTTCTCCCGGGGTCTCTGGCAGAGGGACAGTCCCCAGTACCAGGCACTCTCCGTTCCCGAGCACTCACAACCAGGCACCGTGGTGGGGAATGTCACTGGGGCAGTGGACGCAGATGAGGGCTCCAATGCCATTGTCTACTACTTCATAGCAGGTGGGTGCCAAGCAGGGAGGAAATTGGCAGCTCTGAATGCCCCCGCACTCTGCTTCCCAAGGGTTTCCGTCACTGCCATCAGCTCCTGGCTGCCTTTCTGCCCTTATCAATGACAGATGTGGCGTTTTAGAAATGTCGAGCCCAAAAGGGACTAAATGGGCTCCTCTTTCTGCACTCAGCTGGGAATCGGGAAAGCAACTTCCAGCTGAGCCGGGAGGGGAAGCTGCAGGTCCTGCGAGACCTGGACCGGGAGAAGGAGCCATACTACTCCATCATTGTCAAAGCATCCAGCCAGAAGGACTGGTCCCCTCCCCGAGGCCAGCGGGCGGGCAGAGCCCAGCCCTGGGACCTCAGTGGGGACCTCACCCTTCAAGAGGTGCGAATCTTCCTGGATGACATCAATGACCAGTCCCCCCAGTTCACGAAGTCGGAGTACACAGCGGGTAAGGGGTGCCAGGGGTTGGGGGGGCGCTCAGAGCTGGAGATGCTCCAGGGAAAATCCAGCCAGATGAAGGGGCATTGAGAGCCATCCCAGCCCCAGGTCCTTGTCCCATCTTTCTCTCACAGGGGTGGCCACTGATGCCAAGGTAGGATCGGAGTTGATCAGAGTGGTCGCAGTGGACGCGGATGTGGGCAATAACAGCCTGGTCCTGTACAACATCTTGGGCATCCGCTATATCAAGCAGCACTCCAATGACTCCGAGGAGGTGGCCAACATCTTCAGCATTGGTGTGTACCCTGCACGCCACATGAGCCTGGGGCCATGTCCAGAGACATCCCTGTGGCCAAAGACACCCCCATGGACAGGATCACTAAGCCTGGGCTTCCAACCATCTTTCCTCCAGGAACCCTTGATGGGATCCTGCGAACCTTCGACCTCTTCACAGCCTACAACCCTGGCTACTTCGTGGTGGACATCATTGCCTCTGACCTGGTAGGCCACAATGACACTGCTATTGTGGGGATTTACATCCTGCGGGATGACCAGCGTGTCAAAATTATCATCAATGAGATCCCTGACAAGGTCAGGCAGTTTGAAGAGGAGTTCATCAGCCTGCTCTCCAACATCACGGGTGCCATTGTCAACACAGATGATGTGCAGGTAACCATCAACCTATGAGGTTGCTTCTAGGTGTAGGTAACCTTCCACGTGCTGCTTAGGAGGTGTCCTTTGAGGGTGATCTGTCTGTATAAACTATAGACACCTTTTGAGCTCTGAAGGTGATGAATGCACCCCAGGCTGGAGTGTGCCAAAGGGGTCCAGAGTGACCCCATTACAGTCTTGAGGGTCTCTTGTCATGCGAGCACACCTCATGGCACACTCAGGACATGCTACAGGAGGAGACACCTCTCCTACACGAGGAGACACCTCTCCTACACTGAAGACCTTGCTTTCTTTCTCCAGTTCCATGTTGACAAGAAAGGTCGGGTGAACTTCGCGCAGACAGAGCTGCTGATCCATGTGGTGAACAGGGAGACCAACCGGATCCTGGATGTGGAGCGGTGCGTCACCCAGCCCATCACACAGCCCATTGCCTGGCCCACTTACTCCTCCAGAAGCCTCATTAACGTTAAGATGCCCAAGCACCCCTTCTCTTCCCAGGGTGATTCAGATGATAGACGAAAACAAGGAGCAGCTGAGGAACCTCTTTAGGAACTACAATGTGCTGGATGTACAGCCTGCCATCACTACCCGGGCCCCAGATGACCTCTCAGCTCTGCAGGTAACGGTCCAGCTGGGCCTGGAGATGGCTGTTGCTTGCAGGTGGGACAATGTCCCTTCCTGTCCTTCATAGTCATTCATGGCCTGGAGAGGTGTTTCACTCAAATTATTTTGGATGGATGCCCACTTCTGGGTGCTGGCTCCACGCTGGAGGTTGCCACTACCCCTCTGTCTCTCCCAGATGGCAATCATCGTGCTGGCTGTCCTGCTCTTCCTGGCTGCCATGCTCTTCATCCTCATGAACTGGTACTACCGGACAGTGTGAGTAGCACTAGGCTCTGCCCTGCCAGCCACAAAGTCCCCACAGGCCGGGAGGACCCAAGTGGCTTCTCCTTGCCCTGGCAGTGCCAGCAAGCAAAGGAGTCATCAGCTTCCTGATACCTATTGTGTTGGGTCTCAGCCTATGTTCAGAAATAGCCCTGCCTGCCCCAAAATATAATGGTTGTAATGCTGATACCACCTCTTCACACCAAGCTCACCACCCTTCTAGATATGAGACGTGGTTGTAGGGCTATTGCAAATCTGTGTCCCCTCTTCTTTCAAGTAGCTTCCTTATTCTCCTCCCTGATTCACTGTATTTCTTTCACAGGCACAAAAGGAAATTGAAAGCCATAGTGGCTGGCTCCACCGGTGAGCAGTGTTTGGGTGTTTCCAGCTGCATGAGACAGCGGGGTGCATGAACAGCATGGAGTGGGGGCATCTGGGGGATGGCAGCATGGATGGCAGCATCTAGGCTCCACATTATCTAATAGAATCATAGAACCATAGAATCACTTGGTTGGAAAAGACGTTTGAAATTATCAAGTCCAACCATACCTGTTCACTACGAAATCATACCACTAAGCACTTCATCTACTTGTCTTTTGAACACCTCCAGGGATGGTGACTACACCACCTCCTTGGGCAGCTGTTCTAGTACCTGACCACCCTTTCAGTTGCATCTGTTGCATCTCTGTGTATTTCTCATGCTGCTGGTGCCCTTTTGGATGCTGAGCTTCCCTCCTCAACAAGAATTGCCTCCCATACCCGCAGCTGGGCTGGTTTGCTGCTGAGCCCACTGATGTGCCACCTTTTGCAGGGAACAGAGGCTTCATGGACATCATGGACATGCCAAACACCAACAAGTACTCCTTCGATGGGTGAGTTCTCCCCTGCCCTCATCTCCTGGGTCTGCCACCTCATGCAGCGCAGCATGCGTGTTGCAGGACCATAGGCTGCTCCTCAGGGAGGTACAACTGCGTTCTGCAGCCAGGGCTGTGCGGGAGGTGGAAGCACGATGCTCTCTGCTCTGGAAAGGGATGAGTTGAATGTGCTGTGCAGGGCATGACTGGCCCTGGGGTGCAATGCTTGCCTGAAGAGCTTTCAAAGCCAGAAGATCATACAATCACAGAATGGTTTGGGTTGGAAGGGGCCTTTAAGATCATCTAGTTCCATCTGCCCTGCAGGGACACCTCCCATCAGGTCATATCTTGTGCTTTCTCCTGTGACTCCATCTGTGCCACTACTGGCCAGGGTTGGGGTTAGCAGAGATGATGGGCAGGTACCAACACACATTTGAATCCAAAGAAACCGAATTTGTATCTTCACAGGGCAGCACAACATCAGCATCTGGGCTCTGGATGAGGTTAGGGATGCTGCTGGATTTTCAGCTGCTCTTTGCTTCAACTGAGAGCTGCTCTTTTCATGCCGGCAGGGCCAATCCGGTGTGGCTGGACCCGTTCTGCAGGAACATGGAGTTGGCAGCACAGGCGGAGCATGAAGACGACCTGCCAGAGAAGCTGAGTGAGATCACTGACCTCTGGAACAGCCCGGCCCGCACCCACGTGAGCCACAGTCCCCAGCAGGACACCTCTTTGCACCCCATCTCCATGCCACCTCTCTAGCAGCTCTCTCCTCCTTCAGGGAACCTTTGGGAGAGAACCCTCTGCAGCCAAGCCTGAGGATGACCGCTACCTGCGGGCAGCCATCCAGGAGTATGACAACATCGCCAAGCTAGGGCAGATCATGCGGGAGGGACCAATCAAGGTGAGTGATGAGTTGGAGAATCCTCCACCGATGGTGTCTTCTCCTACCACTATGGCTTCTAGGTTCACGGCTGTGGCACCAGAGGGTGATGTTGCTCCAAAACAAAGGTTGGAATGAGTTCAGTCTCCTTCCAACCAAACCCTCTCCCTTGGATAACCTGTCATCTCTCCCCCTCCACCCAGGGCTCTCTCTTGAAGGTGGTGCTGGATGATTACATGCGCTTGAAAAAACTCTTTGCCCAGCGGATGGTGCATAAGGCCACCACCAGTCAGGGGGACCGCTCCTCGGTCTCGGAGGTAGACGGGGAGTGCATGGGCATGGGGAGATGGTTGCTGTGCCCTCTGGGATGCAGTGTGTCTTCCTGTCCCTGCAGGCTGCTGTCGCTCCCCGTGGCCACAGTCTCCATCACCCAGTAGTCCTTCCACTCCCTGCTTGTCTAACATTAGATGCTGGTTTTCCACTGAGGTTCCTGGTTTCCTGCAGTGCTACAGCTGTCTTGACCATCCTGTGTTTCCCCTAAGCATCATCAGCACCCTGTCCTTTAGTCTCTCCCACCCTGGGGAGGATCCCCTCTTTGCAGGGGCAAACATGGCTCTCCATCTCCCTGCAAAGGGGCAGCCACTTTGCCAAGGGTGACCAAGAAGCTGTGGGTCCCTACACAGACGCGAGGTTACCTTTTCTCCCCTCTGCTCCTCTGAGCTTATCAACCCCAGCAGACTTTTGTGGCAAAAAAAGTCTGGGACAGGGGATTTTGGTGCAGGAGACCTGGTGTGGTGAGAAGCAGCTCTTCCTGCACCCTTCTCCCTCTTCATGGGGGACAAAACAAGGGATAAACAGAACATAGGAGAGCACTGAGATGGGAAACACTTTTCAGCCCTTCTGCCCTCCACCTATCCTCATCTTTATCTCCCTTGAACCCCATTCAGACTTCCTTCGCCTTCTTTATCTGCTTCATCCCCCACCACTTTCATACAACCCCAAATGCCAACTTGGGTCCAAACCTGGACCCACTACCTGGCTGGCAGCCAGTGCCTGAGCCAGGGCATCCACCTGATGAGGAAGTGATCTGGCTGGAGATCATCATCACACTGGTGATCTTCATCATCAAGCTCTGAGATTACTTCAGAAGAGGAGGGTCCCATCCCTCCTGCTGGGCTCCAGCATTGCAGGAGGTTTGGAGACAGGGAAGCCAGAATCTGCTCTGGCTGTACTGGTGATTTCCACTTTCCCCATGGACGTTTTGCAGCTGATCCAGAAGGAGCTGGAGGAGGAGGAGGAGTGCAGCCCCAGCCAGGGCAGCCTCCGCTTCCGACACAAACAGCCGGTGGAGCTGAAGGGTCCTGATGGCATCCACGTGGTGCACGGCAGCACAGGCACACTGCTTGCCTCCGACCTCAACAGCCTGCCTGAGGACGACCAGAAGGTGCTGGGTCGCTCACTGGAAACTCTGACTGCTGACTGTGGGGCCTACAGCGACCACAACGCCCGCACGGAGTCAGCCAAGTCCACCCCTCTGCACAAGATGCGGGAGGTGATCATGGAGAGCCCTCTGGAGATCACCGAGTTATGACGAGCAGTGGTGGTGCCGGTAGTGCTCCTCTAGGCTAGCTGGGGCCAGTGGGGATGAAGCACGGACCAAGGGGCCCATGGTGGGAACTGGGGGCATCTGAAGAGCAGCGCTTGGCCCCTCCTTCCCCTCAGAAGCAGTCCAGGCCAAGCAGTGTGGTTTGCTCCGGCAGCCTTGGAGAGCTTGGCCCCGGGATAAGGCTCTCAGGACTGGTTTGCTTTTATTCACGTCATTTATCCATGCAAACATTAATTTCCTTTTTTATTTTTCTTATATAAGAAAAGTTGGGTGTTTTTTTTAAAAAAAAAATAACAAACAAAACAAAAGCTAAATGAATCCAATGAGTCCAGGCTGGACAGGGGTGAAGGCATGGTGCAGCAATATTGTGGGTGGTGGCCCACTGCAGCACCCCAGGCGCAGGCTGAGGACAAGCAGCCATCACATCTCAGCCACGAGTACGGGGAGTGTCAGGGCAGCATGGGCAGAGGCTGAGTCTGTTTGGTGTTAACGTCACCTTTCTGGCAAAGAAGGACCAAAAAGCAAAAACTGAAGACATTTCTCCATTTTGCTGGCTTAACCAAAACATGTTGCGATGTCGAGAAAGAGAGATACTGACAATTACTGGGGCTTCTGGATGTGGAGTGCTCATTCGTGTCTTTTAATGCCCTTTTCTTTCCCCTCCTCTCTTGCTTTCGGGTTTGTTTGTTCAGAGATTTGTTTCCAGTCATAACCTTGTGGAGAGTTTCGGGCACGGTCTGTTACGGGACTCAGAAATACACTGTCTATGGCTTTAGGTAACCTGTCGTCCTTCCTCTACAGCCACACTGGATTCATCATCCCCAAACTGCCTTTTGAAGAGAACCCCCCTCTTTACTTCCTCAATTCACCACTCCATCCATCACCTGCATGAGATGCTGCCCTGGCTATTGCTTTATCCCAGATTTTGGGGGAAGCATTAAACCTGCCCCAGATTTGCACCCCTTGCCACGCTGCCAGCCCCTGTTCCACTCCAGGAGAAGGAGAAGCGAAACAACCAGCTGGGCTCATGGGAAGAGTTTATTTGTGGTGAGATGCTCCTGTGCACGCACAGGACCGTGCGCTATTCCCGCTCCTGCAATGGGGTCAGCATGGGACCACCCCCTCCGCCCCCAGCAGGGATGTATATGAAAGGAAAGCTCTGCCCTCAAACTCATCAGTTTTCATCCAGGGAATACTTTATATATATATATATATATATATATGTATCGCCAGCAATCACCAATCAGCTGGACACAAAATTACTGTTCTGCAAATGTCATGCAATGCATGGGCATTGCAGGTAAAGTTGATCCACTTTGTTTCTTTAACTGGTGACCAGGAGGTAGGGGGGAATAAAAAACACCCCAATTTGAAAAGGGACCAGCAACGCGCTGGGCTTGCCAAAGCCAATGAGACCTGCAATGTGAGGCTGCCAGTGGCTGGGAGTGAGGACCAGCATTTGGGTAGCAGAAACTATCCCAGCCCATGGAACCAAATCTACATTGCAGGATGTGGACTTTATAAGCAGTTCAGGGTGGGATGAGGATGGAATGGGGATGACGACTGGGAGGGACGACAGGATTTTGCAATCAGCCAAAGAGACAGTCTGGCTGAATCCCCAGTCCTGCAAATACTAACAAGTCCCTTAACCGATTTGGAAATCCAAGCTCCAGGGGTGAAGAAGGAAACAGCAGAGGTCCCTGGGGCACCCCACAGTCCCCCTGGGGCACGTGAGACCAAAGGATTCCTGCCGTTACATCCATGGGTGCAGATGCATCCCAAAAGAAGGGGTCTGGGATCCTGAACTGAAACAGTGGGGCAAGCCCAGCTGGCTGGGAAGGTGGTTCCTAGTTCCATAGGTGACGCCGGCAGTGCTCGACAGCCTGTGGGGGAGACAAAGAGGTATGGCAGGGTGAGGCAGGGACCCCTCAGCATCCTGCCAACCCAGGGGAGGGGACGCGGCCATTGCTTACATGGCACTCAACTGCTGTGGCCATGTTCTTGCACCAGTATTGTGGACCCCAGACACAGGGGTCTGAGCCCTGGAGATCCTCATCGGATGAATCACAGGCTCTTATTTTCTGCATTGCAAAGGAAAAAGATGGGAAGGGGGAGGAAAAAAAAAAACTTTGAGCACCCCTTAACACTACTACCCCTCTGGAACCCCCCGAGGCTTGGCCAAGTGATGGCCACTTACAGTGCAGATGAAGGTGGGGTCCATCATCTGCACAAGGAGCTGCAAGGCCGCCGGCTCGTACTGCACCACAAGTGCTTCACACTGGGAAGGAGAAAGGGGGTGAGCCCAATGTTGGGGGCTCAGGGGGTCCCCAAAGGGCTGGGCACTCTCCTCCTGCTCACCTGGCTCGTGAGTGGTGTGGGCAGCATCTCACAGCCCTTCTCCAGCACATCCCCCAGCTCTGCTAGCGTCTCATTCTTCAGCAGCTCGTTATCGAAGTAGGCGATGACGATCTGGCAGACATTGCAGAAGGTGCCTGCACCCACCGCCAGCTGCTCCAGCGCGGCAGCCCCTGAGGAACACGGAGGGGGCTGTTAGCGTCCTCCCAAGATTCTGCTCCCTGGGAACCCAGTGTCTGGTTGCTCACCCCGGTGGATGTCCCCACTCCGGGGGCAGCAGCGCAGCATGGTGCAGACGGCCACCGGGTCGGTGGCCTCCAGCAGCATGATGACCACAGCTTTGCCGTAGGAGTCAACAAAGTCCTTGCACTGGCTGATGACACCATGGGGCAGCATGTAGCACACCTTCTCAATGTCGTTCACCAGTTGCTCCTGCCAGGAGAAGGCGGGAGGAGGGATGGGGAGACCCATCCATACTTGCTGCCCACCTTTTCTCCCTCTCCCAGCCCCTCATCCCTGGACTGCAGCTGGAGGTCTCACCTCCGTCATGTTGTTCTCCAGGAGGCTCTCGGCTGCCTTCACGGCAAACTGGCACATCTCACACAGTGGCGTGGTCTCCTCCTCACCCTGCTGGGACAAGGCAGTGAGATGCATGCCAAACCCACCCCAGAGCCATCCCCTTCCTATCGAGGCATCAACCCCTGTGAAAGGCATTTCCTACCTTGGCAAAATGGGGGTGCTCAAGGGAAAAAGGTGTAAAACAAGGCTTTCTCATCCCAGTGTTTGGATTTTAAAGAGTGAGGCAGAGAGGAAGGGGGTCCCTGCTTACCCCCAGTGTGCTCAGAACTTGTGTCATCTTCTCTGTGAGCAGTGAGTGGAGGGGAAGTTCTGAGGCAGAGGAGCAGAGTCCCAGATGGCCACACAGCTCCATTGGGTCCTGAGGAGAGAGAGAGAGAGAGAGAGACACCCTGAATTGGGTAGACATTTTCCACCCTCAGGAGGATGACCCTATGCCCTCAACTTTTCCATGGAGAGGGATTTCAGTCTGTCAGGATGTGGGTATCACTTACCTCGGCCTGCTGCCAGTGGAGGGGTTGGAAAATGGCATGAAAAAATGAAAATAAAGAATTACAACAATTGCAAAACAGAGAGAGAGAGAGAGGGGAAGAAAACATTTAAGAGTTTGTAGGAATGTTTCCCAGAGAAGTCACATATACCCCATTCCTAGAGGTGTTCAAGACCAGGCCAGATGAAGCTTTGAGCAACCTGGTCTAGTGGGAGCTGTCCCTGCCCACAGCAGGGGATTGGAATTGGATGATCTTTGAGATCCCTTCCAACCCAAACCATTCTGTGATTCTCTGATTCTATGTAAGCAGCAAGTTCAATTAAAAAAACTAGAGCCTTGCGTTTGCGATGAGAGGGTCCCCTTTGCTGTGCCACTCGGTGCCCTCACTGGAACCCACCCTCCCCCAGAGGCCCTGGGGAGACCTTCTCCTGCTTACCAGGAGCTGGAGCTGCTGGACAGCCATGTCCGCGTACTCGACCAGGTAGCGCTTGCACTGTGGAAGGGAAACACAGCATCAGTACCCAAGTGGGGACACCAGCCAGATCCCCCAAGCCTGCCACAGCATTGCTGGAGAGCAGGCAACCGCAAAATGCTCCTATACCATGGTGCCACTGGGGAGGAGGAGGGAGAGGGTGCCCTTACCCACTGTGCTGATTCAGGTGCCAGGCCCTCGCATATGCTCTCACCATGGGCCACCAGCACCTGGGTTAAGGTGTCATCAGACCCCAGCTCCAGCTGCATGGCTGCCACCAGCTGCAGGCAGTTCCCACACACATCTTCCCTCTCCTGTGGGACAACAGGGGCAGGGACACATCAGTATCCTCCTCAAAAATAAAAAAGAGCACCACCACCACCACCCAACCAGGAATTGCACGGCTGGGCTTTCAATGCCAGTCACAATCTGGGGCTGTCTTTTTAGCCAGGATTTCTCTGCATCCTGCAACATCCCAGCCTGGAAATTGTGACAGCCTTATCAGATGCCATTTCAGCTGTGCATAATGTTAAATTTATTTTTTTTAGTTAGTGTTAAACAGGTGATGCTTAGGTGATTCTCATGTTGAGCAGCATTAATGGCATTCTTGCCTGTGACACAGTACCTGGGCCTTGCCACGATGCAGATCCTGGGGATAGAGCAGCAGGGGCACGTTGGCGATGAAGGGGTTGACCAGATCAGTGAAGTCTTGAATGGGACCCATGGGGGCCGGTGGCGGCTCCTGGAACTTCAGTGCCCCAGTTGGGCTCTCCCAAGACCGGCACAGCTTGAAGGTCCCACATAACACCTTCGGGTCCGACTAGGGGAGTAGAAGGGTGAGGGCTTGGGTTTGCGTCTGCCCCACAACCCTGCTCTCCCTAGATCCCTGGGTCATTTCCAGCTCCAACTCACAAAAGTTTTGTCCCAGACTCCAAGAGCCTCCCTTGCCTCGCAAGACCCCAATAGACCCCAGTCCATGGAGAAACACAAACCCAAGGGTGGTTACCAGCACTTGCTTGCCCAGCTGGACAAGGATAAGGATGCCAGTGTCCACCATCTTCTTGCACTTGACAGACCAGTCCTGGAAGGGCAGGTACTGGCATTTCTTATCCAAGAAGCGCCGCAACTTTTCCTAGGAGAGGACGAGGAGAGAGCTCAGGGCTGGGCCTGTGCTGTGGGGGGGTGACACACGTCAGCCCCATGCATGCCCCTGGCCATGGCCCACCTCAGTGCGGTTGTCCTGGAGGATCTTGCCCACCACAGAGACTGCCATCTGGCAAAGGTGACATGGGATCCCCTTCTGGTGAGAGATAGGATGCATCAGGATGCTGCCACAGCTCCCCACCCTCCTCCCCCCGACTTGCTCTCCCAAATTCCACTCCTCAACTACAAAACACCACACCAAGGGGCAATTGGGAATATCCTGGGATATCCACTCATTTTTAGCACTCACCCTGCAGACTCCCAGTCCTACGTGAGCTCCCCTTCTCTCAGTTTAGGCAGCCTCACTGGCTGACATGTTGCTGCTTGAGAGCATCAGCGGATGCTCCTCTGGTTGCCCAGCTTTGGGGCAGCCAGGCTGGGATTATCCCCCCAGTCCCACATTTTTGGGGCAGGATGGGTGCATTCCTCCATCCCTCTGCATCCCCCAGTTCCCAGTGCAGTTACCCCCAGGGCCTGGTCCCGGACAGTTGTCTGGCAGAGCTGAAGCACCCCACACTTGGCTGCAGTAACCACATCGCGGCACCAGTCCTCTGGCCGCTCGTCGCACTTGTGGAGGGGGCTGGCCGCAGCTGTGGTGGAGGGAGAAGAGATTGTCATCCCCCAGGGCACCTCTACATCCCTTCCTGCCCCACTTCAACCTAACACCCACCAGCACTCCATGTCAACCCTGTCCCGTGAGATGAGCATGATACTCCTCATTTTCCCACCATGATTCACTCAGCTTTCGCAATTGTGGTGAGATTGTTGAGGGTTTTTTTTTAAATTCTTTTCCAGTGGGTTGTTACAGCAGCTTCAGCCCAGCATGAAAAGCAAAGGGAATCTGGGGGATCGTCCTCAGCCTCATGACATCCTTCAACATGCCAGGTAGCTGCTCATAATACCAGCAATAAATCTTGTAAAATGAGCAACCCAGGGGCTCCAGCGCTCAGCTCCGCGCAGCAGCTGGTTAACCATGCCACAGCTCCAGGCAATGATTGAGCAAGTCCAGTTCTGGGTGGCTTTATTTTTCTTTTTTAATTTACTCCCAAGAACAATATTTTCTCCTGGCTGCAAATCCCCAGCATGGCAGCGGCGCCATCGTCCGCCTGGGCAGCATTGTAGGATGGTGCAAGGCTGGTGATTTAATTGCCACCTTGGTGTGTCAGGATTCATTTGTGATGCAGCAAGTGTTTATTTCCAGTGGGTGCTGCACCCACCCAGGATGCAGCCAGTGAGGTGTCACAGCCCAAGCCCTTCACTTTCCTGCTTCACCTGGGAGCAGCACTGGAAAAGGCAGGGAGCACATGGGGAACAGGACATCATGAGACAGACCCTGTTGTATCCCCTCGTAGAAGGTATTTTTCCAAGTGAAGCCCAACCCTCCTAGAGCCATTGAATCTAACTTTTATCACCTAGTCCTGACCATATGATTTTTCACAGCAGAAATAAAGCCGAAGGCATAAACTTCTTCTACCTACCCTGCCCTCATCAGGTTTCTCCCCAAAAAGATGCTTTTCCTGCCTGCTGGATTCTGACAATGCCTCCAGCTTGTACACATGACATATGAAGTCTTCACTATAAGGATGATGAGGCACTGGCACAGGTTGCCCAGGGAAGTTGTGGATGCTCCATGCCTGGAGGTGTTCAGTGCCAGGTTGGATGGGGTCTTGAGCAGCCTGGTCTGGTGCCAGTGGGTTGGAACTGGATGGGCTTTAAGTGTCTTCCAACCCAAACCATTCTACGATTCTATATTGGGGCAGCAGCCTCAGACGCCCAGGGCCAACCAAGGAAGTGGAGGCTGCGAGGAGGGATGTCCCAAGTTCCCCATCAGCTCTGCACGCTTCCAAAAATGCTGGCACAGCTCGGCAAGTGCCGGGTGGTGTTCCAGCTCCGATTACCCCATCGGGCTGACAGCAGCACTGAGGCAGGAGAAAGCCCCAGGGCAGGGTGAGTCCCCCCTGGTTTCCCATGCACGGCTTCCCACACACCTCCCCAGCAGCACAATGTCACAGTAGTCGCATCAGCTGAGAGAGATATATTTAATTTTTTTTTTTAACCCTGGTATACTAGAATCAGGGCAAACAGGATTGGAAGGTCAGCAGATGAGTTCAGGGGCAGCACCAAAAAATACAGGAGGAGAGGAGAGGTAACAGCCCACAGCTTGTTTCTGAGCTGGTCCTACCTGACCCATGGACACAAACATCTCACAGCCTCATGCTGGAAACCAAACCAGTGGTGTAAGTATGCTGCTGGTAATGGCATGGGGGATTTCACAGGTCCAAACGACATCAGTGGTTTGGACCTGCACCTCTCCGGCTCACAGTGGCTCTCAGCTCAGTGCTCATCCCTTACTTTGCTCAAACTGAAACTCGGGCAACAAGTGCTGGGCCAGAAAGATAATAACAATAATATCTATCCACTGAGAGTAGACAGAGCTTCCCCAGGTGGAAAGCATCACCACAGGGCAAGCAACTGGAGCAACCAGTGCCTCATAAGTCCTCCTCCACATTTCAAAGCCAGGCTGGAACCACCTCATGCTGACTGGCAGCAGGACATCAGATGATGCCATTTTCTGCTAGCAAAGTCCTGACAGGGAGCGAGGCAGGGATGTTCCCATGCTGCTGCAGTGGCACTGAGCCAGACAGTGCTGCCCCATCCTCAGGCCCTGGGGTGGGGTGGGCTTTGCTCAGGAAGGATCCAGCACTAAGCTCTGGATCTTGCAGGGGTTGTGCCGGCATTAGGCTGAGCCTTGGAGCACGCTGGCCAAGCTGGCAGAGCCTGGTGAGCAGGTTGTGACGTAAACCACGGGGGTGGTGGCATGGGCCCCAGCGCCCCAGTTCCCAGCTGGGTGCCCACCCTTGTTACAGCAAAAATTGTAAATACACTCTCCCCAGCACCAAAAATCCTTCTCCAAGGCTTGCAGTGGCCCACAGAGGGATAGCGCAACCAGCTACACCAGGAAGTCATGCTGCCACCACAAAAGCTGCTGTCAGCTTCCAGGGCAGGCATCGCCCAAAGCACAGACGTGCCGAGTGTGGGTGAACTTTCCTGCTCTGCCTGTTGCTGGCTGGAGCACCTTGACATGTCCTCGCCAGTCACAACTCCTCCACCGCAGAGCCGGTGCCTGGGAACGCCACATCAGAGGAGCCTAATACACCCAGTCTGGAGTTATAAGGGTGCAAAAGGGATTCTTCCCTCTAAAAGAGGCTTTTCTTTTTTTTGCCTGCAACAGCAAAGGCTCCATGGCTTCCCTGGGGAAATTTCCCCTGGAATAAATGAACTCCACTTGAGCAGAGACCAGAGGTCACAAACAGGCTTTTTCCAACACGTTTCCTGTGGTTGGGCAGGACACAAGCCAGGTATCACTTTCTCACTCTCATCGGGGGATGCAGAGGGGACAGGAGCAGAAGAATCTCATCTGCAGTAGGAACTGCTCACAGATACCCAAAGCCCTGGTGATGAGAGCACTCCAAAAGTGCTCTGTGCTGCAACATTGCACCCCATCACCCCACCCAGATCTCAACAATCCATGGCAGTGGAGGCTTCCTGCCTCCTGCACCTCACCTAAGGGCCCTGAGGAAAGGGGCAGCTTCAGGTGGCACTAGTCACTCCATCACACCAGGACAACAAAGTCGTTTCCTTTGGATCACGCATACACAGCCAGGTCCAAATACCAATGGCAGTAGACAAAGCAGCCCTCCTCCCTACTGCTGTGTGGGTGCCCCAGCACCCAGCCTCCCTCCTTCCATCCCCTGGCAAAACACCAGCACCCGCTGAGAAGGGAGGTATCATCATCTTTAAGGGCAGAAGCTGCAACTATGGCATCTAAGCAAGAGGCAAAGCAGGCAGCGGTGGCATCTGCCGCAATTCACCTCTAGCCTGGCTCCCAACACCAGAAAGGGACAAGGAAGCATACTAGGGAGCTTAAACACTATAGTTGAGAATAGCTTTGGGGCCCAGAGGGGTCTTCTGGGCTTTCCTCAAGTCCTGCCCCCAGGTCTGGCCTTACCTTGGTAAGAACCCAGGCACACAGAAAGGATCAGCACCCAGCCACTCCATTTGCTCTCCATGCTGTTCTTAAGATAGTCCTCAGTGCCTGGTTCCTCTCCTGCGCAGCTCCCAGACTGAGGAATCTTGGATGGGCTGGGAGTACTGAGAACCCACACCTACGCGGGGCAATTACCACACCCCTCTACTTACACCTTGATTATAAAATCATCACCAGCCTGCAAGTGGAGGGAGGAACCATAACCAGGCAGGTATTCCCAGGAAGTCAACCTGCTGCTCGATGCTAACCTCACCACTCCTGGATGCAAGAAGTGGACACAGCAGAGAAAAAACTGTTCTAGTGCCATAGGATACCATCACTTTCTGTGCTCTTCACTGAACAGCACATCATCCCTTACAGAAGAGGTCAGCAGGGAACATACTCAAGACTGGTGAATTCAGGACAGGGTATTAGTGGTGTATGTAGAGGCAGTCAAGTAGTTTGCTTAAAGCATTTAAAAAGACATGTATTTTAATTCAAAATAGAACAAGGACTGAAGACAAAAGTAACATCACATTAAATGTGTCAGTCAGCACTGAAGCCTGATGTCAAGTAGCTTCAGCAAGAACTCCCTCCAGCCTGCACAAGGCTGAGATTGCAACACAGAGCTGTTGCCTCACACCAGGCATTGCGTTTGTCCAGGGAAGAGCACAGCAGTGGCAATCCCAGGCAAGCCTCTTAAACATACAGCAGTGCTTAATATAACAAAGGCTTGATAGGACATGCATGTTGCAACTCCATGTGAACCTGAATCCCACCATTCAGCCCCAGATTCCCAGTGACATTTTGGGACATGCCTTCTCCTGACTCTAGCAAAGGGGAAGCTAACAGGATCCTTCAGTAAGTAGCACGCAACAAGGAAATGAAACACGCAAACTTATCAGTTCACAGAAGTTTTTATTGTTCATTAAGTAAGCTTTTGTGCAAAAATCAAGACAATGTTCCTTAGAAAGAAACTGCACATCCTCCCCAGCTTAACTCAAGCAGGTCAGGTGCCAAGGGCCACAGGAAGGGAGGGAGCAGCTAACGAGATTCCCAGTGGTGGCACAGGACTCCCTCCAGCTCACCTCACCTGACAGGTCACTAGCATGAACCCTGCACTACTGAAAACCCAAGGAAATTAAAACCTTGCCAACCTGTAAGAGCAAGTGTCATTTCATCCCCACCTCCCTCCCTCCCGCCCCCCAAAAAAGAACAATATCCACTTTAAAAGATCCTATGCCATCCAACATGCCATGGTGTGACACAACCCTCCCCTCCAGGGCAGCAATGCTGAACAGAGCCCATTTCCTATCTGCCATAGGTACCCCAACCAGAATACACTGCTGGAACCACCGCACTGCACAAGCATGCCAAGACATAAAGCTGCAGGCATTTTACATCTGTAGGCAAAATTCTTTTTCTTTAAAGCCTTGAGTGTTTCAGCATTCTGTAAAAATGCAAACAGGAAAGAAACTGTCATTGCTATCTGTCAACACCACCCAGACATTTAGCATGTACACGGAGCAACAAAAAAAAGCTGCAGTCAAATAGGTTTCCACCAAAATGCATGAAAATGAGTTTGTGTGCTGCTAATGCTAAAGCATTGTTACTGGAACTCCTGAATCACCCAAACCACCACAGGAACAGCAGCAGCTGCCAGCACCTTGCAGAATCATAGAATGGTTTGGGATGGAAGGGACCTTAACCATCCAGTTCCAACCTCCCAGCCTTTTTGAAAAGGACTGGAATTTTCAGAGCTCCACCTTTTCCCAGCTCCCCTTTCCCAAAGGTCTCCTCAGAGCTACTGTGGTGCCTCCAGTTCAAGGGTCAGCCTGGTCACAGCTTCATTCTCAAGGCCCCTACACTTCAATGGCCTGACTTTTTTCCAGAGCAGCAGCCTGCGTGGAAGGGCTTTGTTCAAGCAGCTCAGTCCATTTCAGTGGGATGCTGCAGGCTGTCAGGTACCCTCTACAGCTGAGCTGCCAAGTACCCACTACAGTGCTCTTACCATCTACCATCTCCGCTTGCTACACATTTCCCAACAGAAACAGGAACTCTGGAAAAATATTTATACTACTTGGAAGTGCCAGTGAGAACACATGGCTGCAGCAGAAACTGCCCACGATCCACACAGCACCTCTAAAGTTTTAGATGCCTGACACACGCTATGAGAGAAAAACAAATCAAGGAACAAACAAAAACATTTTTCCATGTGTTCTGCCCTCTCTGCTGAGCTCATCTTGACATACGCACAGCCCCTGCTGACTTCTTCCCCTCCATCTACCAACCCAGCTCACTCCACCTTCTTGGCACCCAGCTGGCTGTTGCATGTAGGAAGCTGCAGAACTAAGCAGAATTGAGCAACTAGGATAAGAAAAACCAGAGCCATTGCTTAAGTATGTCAGCATGCTTCAAAAGACTGAAATCCAACAGGGCTTGACAGAAGAACACCCATGCTTCTACCCCAGGAAATAAAGTTGAGGGAGGATATCCTTAGCTACAGTAACACCAGGAGCCAGAAGTGTGGTCACTCAAATGCAAACTCATCTTTTTAGGTACCAGTTACTTTGAAAGTTATCTGGGTAGCCAGAGGGATTCCCAGATTCAATACTATCCCTTAGAGTTCCCCTATGCTTACACAGAAAATTATTATTCCAGCCTGGTGTTAAAAATGCAAAGCATGTAATTGCCCCAGTGCTGACTACAGAAAGACATTTTGAAGTTCAGTCACTACCTTGTTCCTTTCTCAAAGTAAAAGTCTTGTCTCATTTCACCTTCTTCATAATTCTTCCCAGCACCTAAAAAAACCACTTCAGCCTACCAATTAAAAATCTACAACAGACTGACTATTTTTAAGAGCATAATGAGTTAAAACTGTACAGTCAGAAATATCTTTGTTAAGTCAACAATGAAGATCTGATCCTTCAACAGCAGGACTGCTACGGAAAAGTTACAATAAAGGAACCTGAAGGTCAAATTTTTAATGAGGCAGAGGAGGGACATTTGAGATACAGCTCTCCGCCAACCTCGGCCTACTTTAAGAGCCATGGCAAATTTTCAGAACTTGAAATTCTTCTTCTAGTTCCACACATGACGCTTGCAGTGATCAACAGCCTAAAGAGAAAAAAATAGCACGTATTAGTGAAAAAAGCCTGCTTGCAAACCGCTGTGCATCTACACATACAATTTAACACTTTATTCTGAGCCAAGATCTCAGAATCAAATCTGTTTTTCTTAAAGTGATTAACATCCTCATCCCCACCCAGAAGTTTCAGAAAAGAATGCTGATGACCATTAGCCATTAAGGTCTGGCAACAAAAGCATCAGCCAACAATAATACTGGAAGTGAAGTCTTGGAGCCTGCAAGAGGTCGTGACATGATCTCTTGGCTGCAGGAACACCAACTAAAAATAAAGCTCACATTACACCTTACTAAGCATGCTGAAGTGCCAGCAGACAGGCAGGGGATAAGGAATGTAAGGGAGAGGAAACAGCCTGCTTTAAGAAAGCTAAGGGCTACAGAAGACCCTCTAATCAAACTCAACAATGTCTAGCTAGTACCCTTTTGCTTCCTGAAACTGGGATTCACCACTTGAAAGTGTGGCATAGAAGCCAGAAAGATATTACATAAGGAGCTATCAAAAAACCAACAGGAAGCCTGAGGCAGAATCCTGCTTTACGTACATTACACTGAGCAGCAGTCTCCATGTTCTTACACCAGTAGCCTGGACCCCAGACACAAGCATCACCTCCCAGGAGAGGCTCTTTAGCAGATCCACAGACTCCAAGTTTCTGTGAAAAGAACAGCAGTGAAGTCAGCATCTTTCAATTTGCACCAACAGATCTCAATTCCAGCCTTACATCCATGCTTCTGACTGACCAAGGGTGGAGGCAACACTAAGGCAGCTGCAGGAGCTCCCACAGTTCCATGCTCAGGGGGCAATTGCAGCCGAATGAGCAGACACAAAGGAGTAATCTGACACAAGGAAGAATTAAGTTACTGCAACTGCTTCTTCATATTAAGTTTCAAGAAACAGAGCTTCTATAAAGAGAACTTTCTCAAGAAGAGCCATTTAACTTCCTTTTATCACTTTTCAGACTACACCTTATTACTGAACCTCAAGAGCGCATAACCACTGGCAGCTCTTTTCTCCCACCCATTCTTGCACAAAGCTGGCAGTCAGACAGCTGTCCATTCAGTAAGCCCTAGGCCTTGCACAACCGCATTTGCTCCAAGCATTCAGTGTGCTGATTTTTATTCCAGCAGAGTTTCTGCAAACAAGGCACTGAAAGGCACACAGAACAGCAGGCAGGACTGCATCAGAGCCCATACTCAATAGAAATAAATGCAATACTCACAGTGCAAACAAAAGTGGGATCCATCATCTCTGCCAGGAGTTGCACAACTACCGGTTCATATTGTTCCACAAACTGAACACACTGTAAGAAAGCACAGGTTGAGAGATTCTCCAGATAAACCCTTACAAAGAGGAGAAAGATATTGGTCTTCAGCAGCTAGGCCTGTACACTACTTCAAACACTCCAATAATACACTCCAAACTAAACCAGAGGCTTAGGCTCTGCAGATCAAGGAGAACTCAGTATCACACAAATCACAACTACATCATTTTTTGCTAGCTCATACCTGTCCATAGACAGGTTATGATGAGAAAAGGCTCAAAGGGAAAATAAAGCAGGACAGACTTTGATTTGCAAAGCTTAGTTTCTAATCAAGGAGATCACTGATGTGAGAGGAAAGCATACTGAACAAGCTGGAGACAAACATCCCGAACAGGATTGCAGCAACACAGTAATGATTCCTGAGCACTTTTAACCCAAGCAGTTGCTGTTCAATTCAGAGCAGACAGCAGCACTAATGACTCCTCCTGCTAACTACTGGCCCTCTAGTGGAGAGGCCATCTCCAAAGCACAGGGAGATGCTGGCATTCTCAACAGAAACTAACAGCACCGATTAATAAGCAAATCACTGCTATTAAACAGCCTCACAGCAGTTAGCAGAACAGCTGTTTCATAGCTGCTTTAGGCCTCTATACTGCATGCCTAGTGAACTTACAAGCAGTTGCCACTTGCTGACACTCAGCAGCAACCTAATAAGACTTCCAGGTAAATCCTGATAGCAATGCCTAAACAGGTGTTGCTTTTTGCTGTCTCACTGGAATTATGCCAGTCCACTTCCAATTTTGTTAACCCTCTGAATGGGCTCAGTGTTGAGGGAGAAAAAAACCCTTCAGCTGTTCCCACTCACAGTTCTCAGAGGATTTCCAGGCAAACTTTTACTGACTGCAAATGAGAACAACAATTCAGCCAGTCAATTCAGGTCCTTAAGTCTCCATCTATTCAAGGGACTACTAGCCCCGAAGGATGGGGAGTGTGAAAATCTAATCCCTCTGCACACTGAACTCCTTCCAGCCTCAAGCAGAGGAAGACTGACTACTCTTGCAAGAGCTGCTGCTCTCTAGTTTTTCCAAACACTGAGATATTTCATCCTTCTGTTCATCACTACATACTTCATTCTGACTGGAAGCCAGACCACCATACAGCAAGGCCTGTGGGGTCATTTGACCACCTCAGAACAAGCCTGCTCCCTCTTTGCTCTACTGCACATGGGAAGCCACTACACTATGGAGCTACCTAGATTTTTCCTTTCACTAGTGAAGACCAGGTTGCTGAACACAAGCCAGTCCCAGCTGCACCTGTGGACAGTTTGTCTCCAGCAAGAGACAGAGGCAGTTGGCCAAACACAGGGATCTGTTATGAGTACCTGGACATTTATAGCAGAAGCAGAGACACTTGAGAGACGGACCTAAAATTAGCATGTAGGCAAAATATCAGGTGAAACACTCAAAAAATGAGGTAAGCATATTTGTCACTGTAGGACCTACGTAAACCAAACAAATCAACAAAGAGAGCTCCCAACCATCAACAAGACCACTGCTTTTTAGCCTGCCTCCTGCACAAGCATTTTACCTGATCGCTGACAGACTCTGGCAGGAAGTGACAGACTTTTTCCAGTAAAGCCTCAATTTCAGCTGTCGTGGCATTCTTCTCTAGTTCTTTGTCTGCATAAGCTACCACCACCTTGCAGACATCACAGACGCCACCTGCAGGTTTCACTAAAACTGAGAAGGATAAAAAACCCCAAGGTCAGTCTTAGGTAATTCCCCAAATAAAAGAAAGGAGGCAGCATCAGGAAAGTACTAAAGCATGTGACCTCAAAAGATAATAATCATAGCTGAACTAGCTCATTTTGCAACACCACCAAGCCCTCATGACCAACCTGGCTGCTGTGGAGGTTTGTTGGCTGCACAGCATTTCAGCATAACACACACAGCTTCAGGACTTGTTGCCTCCAAGAGCATGTCAATCAAAGCCTGGCCGTAGACATCTATGAAGTCCTTACACTGGTCTTTGACACTTCCTGGGAACAGGTAGCAGATAATCTCCATTTCGTGTACAATCTCCTCCTGAAGCACAATGAAGGATACATGGTAAATGAGAAAGAAATCTCAGTTCATCAGTACAAGTTTTCTTACCCCGTCCCCCTAGGATGGAAATCTTGCTCTCATGAAAACACGCAAAGTTAACTCTCTTTCCCCCTCTAATACAGCCCCATTTTAGCCAGAACCCATGAAGAGGCACCATTTTCGCCACTTACCTCTGTCTTGTTGCTCTCCAAGAGGCCAGTCACTTCTTTCACCATAGTCTCACATATTTCACACACAGAAAAAGTTTTCTCTTGAACTGAGGCTTTCTGGGTACACAGAAGAAGCAGGCAAGACAACAGTTTGGCTCTTGACCACATCTGACAGGGACATTCTGTCAAAGACCAGTCTAACAGCATTCACACTCAAGTTCAGCATACCAATTCATCTACCTCACTAACCAGTCTGAGCCGAAGTCAAAACGCCACACAGAACCCAAAACTAACCTCAAAGGTCTCAGTAAAAAGCCTTTTTGAATGAACAGCCATTCTGTATGACTAATTACAACTATAATCCCCAGGGCTGTATAAGGAGGGAACCTAAATCCAGTAGACACAGAGAAATAAGCAACCCTAGAGTGACTGGAGTCAAGGGAAATATAAAGTGTTGGGTTAATTTTAAAATACACTAATTGAGGACAAATTTACTAGAATTGAGAGCACCCTCCTGTCTGCAAAAGCAACTTAGAAATTGAAGAACTTGAGAGAAATTGTTTGGAGCCTGTTAATCAGAAGTTAACCATCCTCTAAAGAGGCTTTCCTTTCCAAAAAAAGCTCAGCCATGTCTTGACTAAAAGCAAGAAGCTCAAGTGCTTCTCCAAACTTGGAGCTTCAGCAGTCTGACTCCGATCACTTACCTGCACATGCAGAGTGCCGTCCCATTTTTAAAAAGGGATCAAAGTGGAACTCCAAATGTAGAGCAAAACTCAAAATCAGCAATTTGCCCTCTAGCATTTGAGGTCTCATTTAGAATGGCTGCTCTACTCTACTCCTTGAACAAGTATTCCCTTTTCAGTCCTAAAGTATTACCTTATAGCTTCGATTTAGCACAGTCTCTGCTATTCTAACAGTCAGATTTCCTACTTCACACATCAACACCAGAAAAAAAGAGGAGGCCAGGAATTTATATACAGGGAGATTTGTATTATTCTATACATAAAAGCTTGTGTTTCTCCATTCCACCTGCTTCATTACACTAAAGGAAAAAGGAAGCCAAAGCTGTTGAGTACAAACAGTCCATCTTACCTCCACAGTTTCCATTTTCACTTCATGAACCACTTGAGCTGGCACCAGAGTCTGAATGGGAACAGATTTCACAGAAGGACAGAATCCAACCATGGCACAAATGTCCTTTGGTTGCTGAAGAGATATGAATAAGCAATTTTTAGAAGTCTAGAAGACTGCCCTTTCTATGGAGCCTGTTAGAGGGCACAGAGAATAAAGTTTTAAAAGGCTCCAATACAATCAGAAGTTTCACGACTACCCCTACTTCAAGTACTGCCAAAGCTTTTGATATGGTTATGGGAAAGACAAATACCAGATGATATTTAGCAGTTCCTTTAAGAGAGGAAGAAGTTAGGCCACATCCATTTAAAAACCCCACTTACCATGAGCTAATATACTATGCAAAGCCCTTCAAAGCAGTTGACTTAAAAGCTACCAACACCAAAACAGGCCACCAGGAACACATTAGACCTGCATCCACAAAGCTGCTCCCCTGAAAGCTTTAAGCAATCACCAAAGCAGCTAATTATCCTGACTTCAGAGTTGCCCAAAAGCTGAAAGAATGCCTAGAAGAACGGACTCCTTTTCACATCCACAAACTACCTTATTTAAAGCATCCAGTAACATCTCATTTTGCAAACAGAAACAGATTCCCGCATTACTGAATGCAGCCTATAAGAAATAAAAGGTAACCATGTTAACCCTTTTTACAAGTAACTGCAGTATCTGTATTTCAAGAAGTCTTTTCACAGTAAGAGGGAAAACAGCAAACAGAAACAAAGCCTTCAAAAAGGCTTTCTAAGTCTCTCTCATATGTTTTAGAAACACACATTACTAAACGTAAAATCAAATGCCACACATAATGCTAACTGCTCTACAGAGCACACAAAGTGGGAAAGGATGTACAGAGTAATACACAAAATTTGAATTTTCCCACCTAAAGTCTACTTAAGCTAAAAAAAATTACCTTTGGATCCTATGGGTAATTAGAAGATTACAGCCCACCCTGTCAACAAGCATCACAATTCATACATCATGCCACAACCTCATGCACAGGCAAAAGCAGTATCTCAAGATACAGCGCTGCTTCAGACTGCTCCAGGCAGCACCTTTAAGTCAAGCCCTTTGGTTCATGCATTGTAAGAAGCATTTCAATATATTAATGTTATAGCAACACCCACATACACACAACATGTTCTCTCACAGAGATATGACAGACACAAGGTCTCCTAGGACTGGTTAAATTAAAAGCTCAAATAGGTCCAGGAAGCAGGAGCCTAAAGACCTCCTGCATCTTCTTTTCAATTCATGTACTCCAAACATCTATACCATTGTCCCAGTTCTCAAGATTAAGCAAGAAATGACCTGGGAACAGCTTCACTCAAGCCCTTTTCAGCCCAGACTTTAAAGTAGAAGCTGAGAGGAGGCACTAGCATGCTTTTTTTTTACATCTATCCTTGTATGAAAGTGAGCATATTTTCTGCTTCGCTGGCCAAAAGAGTCAAGCTGAAGTCTTAGTAGTAAAAACTGGTACCTGCACCTGGAGGTGGAAATGATCCACTGGAGGAAGACTATAGTCTGTTTTAATCACATAAATACCCCTTGTATCTGTCAACACCGAGTACAATCACACTATTTACACAGCTAATAGAGCAAGAAGGGAACTACAAGCAGGCTATCACCACAGGCAAGTTGCTCACCTACCTGATCCTTCTGTTGATAGAGGAGATTGGAGACAAAGGAGGAAAAGAGAAATTAAAGATAACAATTAAGAGAAAAAAAATCAAGCACTTGGAACTGCATAAACTCTTTCCATAAAGATGATGGAATAGGACATGGTCCCCACAGTAAAGATCCATTTAAGTCTTCGCAGTGCTACAGTAACATTTAATTGCACAGTGCTAACCAGCATTATTCATTTACAGTTATTAAAGCATCCTGGACAAGACTACCTCCAAAGAGTGTGAACAACACTTGGCCAGATGCAACATGTGGTCATATTCTAATTTCAGTGTTAACAACACACAGCATTGCAATGCTTAAGATAAGAAACTAACTGCTGTTAGAACAAAGATTTGTATCCACCCCTATTCCCCTCCAATGCTTAAAAATCAGTTTGTGCTCCTGAGCAGCTTTTAGGAACCAGAAACAAAGAGGTCTCTGCACTGCCAAATTCAGGTTCGTATCAGCCACATATCTATACATAAATTCATCTGTAACTTGTTACAATACTTGTGGCATCTAGGCACTGCATTCTCTAAGGAAAGGCTTATCCATTCTTTTAAAAGGTTTTGAGATCTCTGGATAAGGAGGTGCTATGCAGGTGGCCAGAGGTATATACGGTATATTGTTGCACCCGTTCTGGTCTTCTGCAATACCACTCATTTTCCATGGCTCCTTTCAAGAGCCCAGAGAGCAAGTGTCTTGAGATAGTAACTCCAGCAGGACGTTTAGTCTTGCGTTAAATAGACACATTATCTCTAACACTTGAGTCAATTTTGCAATACCGTGTCAAAGACCAACTCTAATATGCTTAACACGGTACTTTGTCAGAGGTGGGGAAGCCTCATAAGTACAGGGCCGAGATTAAGAGTATAGCAAACATACAATGCATCTTCTATGTTTCAAAGAGTTAAGAATGCCTTTTGCACCGCTGAAGTGGTTGTGAAAGAAAAGGAAAGTGCTAAAGAAAGCATTGAGACTGAAGTTATTATCCAATTAAATGCCAAGTTCAAAGTGCTGACACCAAGACTTGCACAGCAAGTGCCCTCCCAGACTTACACTGCAGAAAGTGTTTCCTGTTTCCAAATAAGCTGGCTACAGAAAGCAGAAAAATTAACTGAGAGCAAATATTATATTCTCTTGGTCTTACCATGTGCATCATCATTTGGATAGCCAAGTCAGAATATTCAGAGATATAGTTCTTGCACTGCAGGAAGCGGGAAAAGAAAATCTTGTAAATATCAAATCACTTTACCTGTAGAGTTAACCTAGAATTTTCTAATACATCTCAAAGTATTAATTTACCTGCTCTACTTAAGTATTCTGTTGTCTTTCAGAGCTTGTCCCAAATATAAGATGGCATTCCAGGTTACACAATCATCTCACACACAGCTGCTTATTTGATGAGTCCTCTTCCTCTCAGAGCAAAAGCACTTCCTCTCATTGACAGGGCCATATTATCTGCCAGATCCTTTTTATCAAACAGGCCCTTAAGGGCTGGCAGCAACCTTGAGCATGTTTCCTCCTCCCTACTACCACAGGCCCCACCCCCAACTTTCCTGACCAGAAAGTTTTGGATTTTCATGTTGAGCTATTATTCTTATACTGTGTAACATATCCAACATGTTACACTCTGTTTTATTAAACAGAGATTACATTGAGAGGATTAAGGCACTGAACGAACTATTTTATGTTTGCATACAGGAACAGATTTTTAAACAAAAAAAAAGATAGCTTACCACATCAGACATTTCAGGTCCCAAACGGTCACACTCTTCCTTGGCATGAGCAACCAAAGACTTTACAAAAGATGCATTTGTTCTCACAGCTTCCTGAACATCAGTAACCAGCTGAATGCAGTCTTGGCATACATCTCCACTTCCCTGGATTAAAAGTGAGAGGAAACTTAAGTTGATACATGTTCACATAGCATGTTTTAGAAGCTTCCATGATAACCAAGTTTTAAAAGCTATTTTAAACTCTATACAAACCTTAATAAATAGAATACTGGAAAGCTCAAGCTAATATGAATAGACAAGCTCCTGCTGGTATGTGTACCAGCCACTAGATGGTGATTAGGTACCTACTTGGCTCTGAAACCAAGATAACTGTTAAGATACTCAATCTCCAAAATCTCTTGATTTTGTTACAGACCACAGTGGGAAAGTTTCCAAATTTAGCACAGATTTCACTTGTTCCACCCACAGCAAGCTTGTTTTCCATCCACCCAACTGTTTAACTCCCATACGTATGCTTGCTATCAAGACACAGCCTCTACTCACAAGTTCATTGTCTCATCTGCTCCCCTTTGTCAACTATTACTTCTTTTTTTTGATCCAGTCTGTCACCTCTGGATTCACAGACAAATGCTTCCACAAAGGGAATAGCTAGCAGATCACTCAATGTGGGAGAATTCATCTCTCTTTAAATGATGCGCCAAACTTGTTCTCAGAAGAAGTTGTTCCCAGTAAGACCTGCTGGACTACCACAGTCCTGGGTAGTAGCCCAGCACAGGACTTATCTTTATAGACTGTGGTTGTTAATCAAAGATTATAGATGTAGTCCACAGGGGTTGCGGCTATCATCTCACTTAGCTTTAAACCCACAGGTTAAGGAAAAATGTAGGTGGCTGCATGCAGCAGCACAAAATTCACCCAGGTGAAGCACGTCAGCTTAATCTGTGTCTCCTACAACAATCCCTTACCAAGAATCACCTGTAAGTTCTTACACAAAAGAGCACTGAAGCTCTAGAGCAAAAAATATGCACTTCTCTTGGACACCGGAACAGCACTGCACCCTTACCTTAGGCTTCTGCTTGGGTTTGTCCTGAGGGTAAAGGAGAAGAGGCACATTGGCCATGAATGGGGATGCCAGTTCAGAGAAATCCAGCTCTGGTATCTTATTGGACTGAAGCTGTTTCTGAAGTTTTATTGCTGCAAGTTGCTTCTGAAGGGACTGACAAAGTGAGAGGGCACTACACACAACTTCAGGTTTATCCTAGGGGAGATATGATACATACATAAAGCTTTAGACTGATGGCGCTTTTGTATGAAGTTCAGAGTAGAGAGCCATTCAGCTGAAACATGATAGAAAGGGAAAATGTTTCACAGCAAGAATGCAGCCTTCAAATTTATACCATTAATTGGAACATCAGTGATCCATACAAGTTGAAGCATCATATGCACAATCTTAATGTAGAAGAGAAATTCAGGCATCAATAGAATAAAAACTTTTAATTACAACAGTTGCAAATTATTAGCTACTTACCAGCTCTTCTTTGATCATATCCATGATAACTGGTAGGTAGGAATCCACAATTTCTTTGCACTCAGAGACCAGGCTTTGGTCAGAAAGAAACTCACATGTCTTTTCCAAGTAAGAGCGGATCTCATCCTATAAAAGATAAAGTGGGCTACAGACTATCTATAAATACACAAACATATATCTCAAATGCTCTTTCCATTCCCAAAACTCAAAATAGAAAGCCCCCCCCAAAAAATCCCTTGGACTCAGGTAGGTCCAGGCAGTTGGCAAGAAAAACTAGCATGAGGTTTTATACCTATAGGTCTCTATTTTCCCACTCTGGACCATCAAGGAGACCCTGCCAAAGTGAAAACACAAAACTTCGCTTGCCAGGCCTGCACAACAGTATTGCCAGCATAGAGCATTTAAATTTAGGAAGAGGAAGTGAAATCATGGACTAGTGAGACTGATTTTCTACAAAGTATTACCAGGTTCACGTAAGAAAAAGCAAAGAAGTGCCCACAACCAACGTGAAATCCATGTGGTGTAATCGTCCCCTTCTAGAGACTGTAGTATACCACCTTTCAAGATTGACAGCTCACTGGCATAAGAACAGTTTCATTAAGCATCCACAGTCAATTATGCATGTTTTAGAGCACAAAAGGCTCTAAAATTTGGTTATCTCCAAACCAGAAGAGGCTATTTAAAAGCCCACCTACTCTGGTCCCTTTCAACATATGTTGCTTAGGCTGGGAAAACATCACACAGACTATTCCTCCACCTCCTCACCTTGTGATCTTAAGACAATGAGATCAAATAGCACCCTGGGGCAAGACAAGGAGGTCTACTTACCTCAGTGCCATTATCCTTCAAAACCTTGCCAGCCACTGTCACAAGTTCCTTACACAAGTCACAGGGGATGCTATTCTGGAGAGAGAAGTGGAGAGTTACTTTAAGGAAGAATGAAGTGCCTGTAAATGCAGTGTATGAATAACAACGCAAAGAACAAGAACAGTATTTGGAACTGAAGTTAAGGAAGAAATAGTGGCTGAAGCTGGGATGGGAAGAGGTGTTTTTAAGTAAAGAGTGAGACTATTCCAAGCACATCCAGGTCCAGTTTCTTCAGTAAATTAACATGGTATGAAGAAGCAGGGTTGCTACCCTTGCTCATTTCACCTAGTCCCACCTCCCTTTGAAGTATGAAGTACATTGCCCCAAGAAGCCTTATCCTGAACCTCTTACCTTACTCTTCAGAGTTCACACTTACCAGAAATCTAAAAACTCCGCAACCAGTTTCACTCATAGCTGTGCTCTGCCATTCCTCCCTTACCATATTTTTCCACAAACTGAAACATATCTTAGCTAAGATATAGCCAAGCTGGACTGAATGCTTTAAAATGCCTTTTACCCCTAGCAGATCATGAAACAATAACAGATGTAGCTGTAGCTTGTACTAAAGCAGCACTCATACTTAGGACAAACTCAACCTGAAATGCCCCACTAAACACATCATTTGCAACATTATGTAGTGTCATAGCTTTCACAATTTAGCATATGCTGCATCTTTTGTGGAACATTAACTTATGAGAAAGACCTAAAGAAGCATAGAGCTTTTTTTGTAATAAGCTTATCAGTTTGGCATTGCTAAAGTTGAGAATAAGAAAACGCTCCGTGAATTAGAAGTCGTTCTAATGAAGAGGAACAATACTGGAATCCACTAACTCCATTCCACATGTTGCTGAGTGATTATGCAACAGGTCACAAGAGAAGTCAGCAAACAAGTTGTGCAAGGAAGAGAAATGGAGAGCAGCCTTTACTTAGCACCCAAATTAAGGCATAGTAACCAAGACAGTCAGATGTAGCAGGTAATTCCCATCAGAGACATGAACAATCTTTACCAGCATATGGAAATCAGCTATCTCAACTACAGGTGGGCGAAAGCCTCAGTAGTTTTGATACTTACTACAGTAGGCTTGTTCCAGACATTCTGCTGACAGTGTTTCACTGCACCACACTGTGATGCTGTCCGAACGTTCTGACACCACACCTCCGGACCCTTCACACAGTCCTTCTGCCATAAAACAGGGCCTGCCACAGCTGCCAAAGAAAGAAATGTTCTTTTCACAGACGTACACTTGAATGATTTCCACTGCAAAGTAAGCAGCTTAATGCTGTACAGTATAACCACAACCTTTCCCTTAGGCCACTTAGGTTTACTACCATTTTTAAGCACCTTTTAATCCAGCAATTTCTGTCCCAAATACAGATAACACAGCCAAAGGACTTCAAAAAACAGTTGAACTTCCCTACTGAGGTGCCTGATCCCAAGAACCTCAGCAGTCCATTGCCTCATCATCCACCCTTTTAAAAAACAAAAAAGAGAAAAGTAGTAAAACCAAAATCCCCACTTTGTTTAGCACACAAAAACTACCAGATGACTCAAAACAGAGAAATCACTCATTGCAGAAATCCACACTTCAGCCAGCTGATTCCCAAATCTGCATTATCTTGTTCTCCTGTCCTCACAGTCACTTCAACTCTCATCCAGCAGTCATATCCAGCTTGTAACTGTTGTCAGCATGTCTTCTCCCAAGTGAACCAGCCTCTTCTCATATGGGAAAATAATTGGATTAGAAGCCACAAAGCCCACATCATATGGACCGAAACATTGATGACAAAGTTTCAAGCAAGTCAAAGCAAAATAAGAACGGAAAACAACATAAGACTTGTCAAATAGTTTTAAAACCAATTACATTTATTCAGGCTTTCTCTTGGTCAGTTCTTTGACACTGTACATACAAAAATGAGAGGAGGTGGGAAAAGGAATAAAGAAAAAGAGTATAGATCCTTGTCTGGACATTATGTCCCACTCCAGATGGAATTGCCTTTGAGCCTACAAAGTTTTGAAGTAAATACATAATACTACTTCTGGACTGCCTTCCTAAAGATATGTAAGAGATCTGCACTTTCCAAACATTTTGCATTTGGTTGGGGGTGAAGGCAGTTGTGGGGTTTTTTTTTCTCTCTGTTTTCTAAAACCATCCTCTAAGTCAGTAGTCTGTTTCTTCAGCAATCTCCTACATTGCATTAACCTATGAAGAAACACCTAAAATCCTACAGCAAACGGGCTCCAAGGAAATCTGCCATGGTCTAAGCATACAAGGCACTGCTGTCAAAGTTCTAGGGAAAAAACGCTCATTCAAACCTATCAGTGGTTACAGGAGTTGTTTAGAAGCCATCATCTCTACATCAACGCTGTTTGCACATCACAAAATGCTGTAAAGTTACACTGTCAACCAAGAAGCAGGAATCAAGCTGTTCAATTTCTACAAAGCTCCTAGTAAGGTTGAGAGATGAACAAACATTGTTCCATTTCCCAGGCCTCAAGCAATTAGAGCATCAACTTAATGGCTGAATAACCAGCATATCTCCTAGGTACACAGTCACTACACATCAGAGCCAAACAAACACTGCTTTATAGGTGGCATTCTGCAGCCTTCTTAGCTGTTCATTTAAAAAGCCTGTTTATACCAGATTTCACAGAGAAATGACCCATTTATTTTAAGAAAAATGTGCTTTGCATGCTTAATGTTCTACACAAGAGCATTAAGTTTGCCACCCTCTCTCCCAGCAAAAAGCTTAGATTGCATATTACTCTTCAGCAAAATCGCACAGTAGGATTGCTTCTGAGACCACAGGAATAAGACTTCAAACCTTCTAATAATGTATGGTAAGCAAACTAGAGATGGCCTACTCTAAATAACAGTTATTATTGATTCAGAAGCACTAGGAACAGTTAAGTTTCAAAGCTGTCGGCTCTGGCAGGATGACAATAACCAAGTATACACTTTGCAGAAGAGAAGAGGTGGTATTGAACAATGGTTTGAAGTCTGGCTGAAGTCAAGCAAGAACTTGACTTTAAACAGTAGAATTAAGGGCTTTTGACTATTTAGGTAGTTTTTAGCATAGTTTTTAACCTACATCTTTAATTCTGTGAATCAAAAAAAATTTCTGCATCTGCCCTATTTGAAATACACTGTAAAACTACTGAATTAAACTATAAAACTACAACAACAGTTATTTCTCAAACTCTTGATCTAAGAAGCTATTTAAAACACAAACTGAGGACTTCATGCTCTAACTCACACTGGTTTGACCTAGCTCTTAACGAGCTTTCAGTTTTCCCTTGGCTTTTTACTTCAAGATCCTGTCACTGTATGACTTTCAGATCCATACCAGCTTCAGCAGATTGTCGAACAGCTAGTCTTGTTCCTTCTTCCTCATAGTTTCTTGACCTGGTCGTTCTAAGTGAAGGATAAAATAAATACTATGCTTCAGATTTAAGTTTACTTATCAGCTTTCCTGGCTCTATGCCTTTAACAAATTCCCTGCTGCTTGGCTTCTGTATCAAACAGATGCTCACTGGAGTAAGTCATTAATGCTCTGACATGTCAGGACACAGCAACTGGTATTGGCAGGGCAGCAGGGTTTTGTCAGGTTACAACACTGAAGCAGAAGAAAACCGAAGAGCAAGGCAGTAGGTCTGAAACATTTTGAAGTGAGCAGAGTGCAGGCTGCAGACAGTTCTGTTCAGAAGGAAGTAAAAAATTAGATTGATTTTTGACAGTACATTAACTACTTAATGCCTCTGATTATGGCTGCTTCCCTGCACCGTGTTCCACCAGTTCAGAAAGGAGAACAGAGTAATTTCTCAGAAAAGGCATGTACAGCCATATTTTGTTCAGATTCTGCTCAAACCACTGCCACTGGGCACACAGTCATTTCAGATTTGATGATAAGGACACATATTATCTGCGATCCTTTACAGGAGACCAAACCCAAAATCTCAGGAGAGCTTGGGATCAGCAAGGACAGTGAAGAACAAGAAGCATCAAACAGCTCACAAGGCAGTCAACAGTGACAACTACTTTCAGGACGCAAGTAAGCACCCCAAACACCTTCCCATTTAAAGTCCTCACTCCTGCACAATAACAGAGCAAGATAAAATGGCAATATACCTACTTAACTTTCCCATCAAAAAAGCCAACAGATTCAGGAAACCCAAATTAGCTAGGCCATGATGATGAACACTCACTAACAGAAAACAAAACACGGAGGAACAGCAGTGTCCTTTCAGTTACAAAGGACACTGGCAAATTTCTTCCCTTCTGAAAAGGCAGACCTACATTTGATGCTCTCCGTACAGATTCTGGTCAAACAGTGATGAGGCACATTGGATTGTTAGCACCACACAACACGGGCACATTTCAGAAAGGAGCTACAGAACAAAGACAACACACAGCAAGCATGGTTCCCTTTCTTCTACCTTCCATGCCAACTGTAAATACAGCTAAGCTCCTATTAGTTTATGCTACATTACGTTATTTTTATTGCAAAAATACATAAAGGATGCATCTTCATTGCAACAGTATTCATCCTTTCTTGCTGAATGTCCTGAAAAAACTGAAACTAAAATATTTGCAGACGTGGAAAAGAATAGCCTGAAACCCCTTTACTGTTCCAAATACTTTTTCCTGTAGCTCGTGCTACTACTTAATTGTGAAACAGTATTTTTTCCCTCATATATTAACTCACATTACAACAAAAGCAAATATGCCAATGAAGCATCTGAAGACCTTGTGTGCTTCACAACAGAATGAACAGTTTTGAGTCTTAACAGTTATCTTGTATGTTCCCTCAGATTAGCCTCTGCTGCAAGAAGCACGACACCTTCATGTGGTATTTCAACTCCCCAGCACACCGGCAAGCCAAAAGAAAACAAAGCACTGTGTGTCTGTTACCTCACACAACTCAATTCTCACTGGATAAACTCAACAGGATTACCTTCTTCGTTATCTCTGGCATCCCTTGATTTTACATATTGTTCTCTAAGGTCATCCCTTTTTAAATAGATTTCTCCTTTCTCTGTAGATCAGCTCTCAACAGTCACACTCCATGCTCACTTAGATCTGCCCTCCTCCTTAAGTTCTTGCAAGCCACTATTTTTAGACCATCGAACAGGTTTATCTGCGAAAGCCAGAGTGTTTCTGTACTTGTCCCCTTAACTGGTTCCTCCCTTCTTTAACTGCTTCAGAGATGTGGTTTCTTCACTTTAAGGAAATGCCTGTGCTCCACCAAGCTTTTCCTAAATTCAGGAGTGAAAGAAAACAAGGAAGGAAAGAAAAGGGGCGGAGGGCAGAAATGCAATCCTTGCATAAAGGGTACGTCTTCCAGATGCAAAAGACTTCAGCTTTCTGGCTTGTAGCCAGGCTGACAGCCCACAGGAACCCCAGGATCTCTGCATACACTTGCAGCTTCTCAAAACAGAACAAAGACATATTCATACCCACCCCGACCTGTCTGATGCTCCTGTCTGACAGGCAAGAGAAATCACCTCCCAGAACAAGCGCTCCCTCAGAAACACAGCCTGAAGCCCAACAACATAAACAAAATACTCCAAAAAGCTGAAGGGTAACAGTAGAAAAGACAACCTTTTCTTTGAGGCCTGGTCAGCAACCTAACGCTGTCAGAACACTAGTACCACAGTCCTGATAAGTGACAGCTACCACATATCACATGGGGCTCAGCCAGGAATTCACGTAAACCCCAGCTTAAAGTCTGTGAAGATAAAGGGAAACCAGCAACTCGTTTCCACAGTGGCACTATCCCACTTCAGCAACTGTGCACTACTCCCATATGCTTTTTCAAAGCAACAAAAGCCAACTATGATCTCTCTCCTTGACACTAGGCATCTGGAACAAAAATGCTAACACATGATCAGAAGTTAGTGGAGCAGAGGTGACAGCCCTCTCAGACAGCATCACCTTTTCTACTTGGAAAGCTTACAGAGCCGTATGTGTGACAGCACATTTCACTTCTTCACTCCTCTTCAGTAAACAAGAATCTAAAAGAAAGCTTTTAATAGTTAAATCACAATTCTGGAAAGGCAGCTAATGGAAAATTGTCAGGTAATTATCTTTCCTGAAAACAACCTTGTCTCAAACATTTGCATTACTCTTCCTCCAGGGAGAGCCAACCTGAATTTCTTCCCAAGATTCTCAGAAAAACATCCTAAGCAATCCCCTCCAAAGCTGTACTGAATCTACTAATGAGACTTTCGTGATTGTGCTTAAAAGTTAGCACCTTATATAAGCTTCTATATGGGCCAGATCAGATTCCCTAAAGAGCCAGGGGATAAATAAAAAAAACTACCGCTCAGAACACAAAGAAATTTAGCTTGAAGACTCAAGCCTCCTCCAAACCAAACTGCTAGGAAAACCTTGGCATGAGCAGCATTTTTACAGACAAATGCAAGAAAAGGAAAGAGCTGAGCTGCTGTTTACTTTAATGGGTTGAAGTTAAATGTGGAAGATAACTTGGGATGCTGTCAACTCTTATGTCTTCATGACAGTCTAATTTGTTCTGAGTATATTAACATATTCATGGGGAAGGATGCTCTTTCCCAGTCTGTCCCGCTTGGCAGTGTTAGAAAAAATACCATTCATAATCTCCCAGAAATGGCCCATACATCAAGTATACATACATCAGTCTCAGCCATTCTCTGTTCAGACTTGCCTCATTTCTTCTGAGAGCTGCAAAAGTGGTGTGTTTAAGTTAAAGAAGTCAAGAGGGATCAACTTCTCTTCATCAAATCTTACAAAGTGTCAACAAGTCAAAGAGCAACCTCAACCTGATGTTATCTGAAGGTCTTGGTACTCCACAGCCTCTCTGGTCAGTTAGTGAGTTTAACTAACACTTAAAATTGTAACCACACGCTTGTAACTCATGCCAAAGGTCTGCTGTGCCTCTGGACTAAAAAGGCAGTAAAGGGATCACAGTATTTGAGAGCTTACAGGCAACTTGTGGAAGAAGCAGATGAAATCCAGCTAGACATTATCAGTATTCCAGATGATGGTTAAACAGAGTCTTCATGTCCAACATCTACCAACTAAATATTTATATTTATAGCTAGCACAGTTCATAAGAAATGAGTTTTGAGTTAACGCTATGATTGGGTTCTTCTTATGAGAGGGGAACGCATTCTCATTTTGGCATGCTACCTCTGCTGTAAAAAAACGTTCTTGCCTCAGCTGCTCCCTTGCTTCCCTCACCAGACCACCAGCATGGTAAGAAAAGCAGTTTGCCTATGTACAAGCAATCACAACAAAGTTAAAGATAGCAGAGAACGGGATGAGCCAAGACTGTAAAATCAGCTCTGCTGTCCCAGTAAATCATCCCAGTTACTATAAAGGTTGCAAGAGAATAATTTCCACATCGACCAGAGGTTGCCACCAGGTTGCCAAGCCAGGCCTGACTTCTGCCTGAGGTTTTCTAAGAACAGAATCTAGAAAAGATAATTGCATGTTCAAGAGCATCTGGCAGTCATCATGAGTAAGCAGCCCCACACAGTATGTTAAGAGATGCCCAAGAAGTCACAAGAAGCAATTTTCCCTGTAGCAGATCCCTACAGCAATATGCCTAGAAGTTTTGAACATACTAGTTGCCCTTCTCCATTCTGTCTGATTTTGGTTTGATTTTCTGGGGGACACAAGACAGATTTCACGAGTCTCAGCCAAAATTCTGTACTGAACATCCTCCTTTCACCAAGCAAATATACATACATGGAAAAGTCTGCTAGTTATGCAGAAAGCCATGTCTGTAAAAAAACATCCAGTCACACTGAAGTCCCAGCAAAAGAATAACCTACACAGAAGAACAGTGATCAAGTAGTTGATAGCAGGGCAGAAGCAACTGTTAACCTCTAATCTCGTCTGCATCCCAATGTAAACAGTCAAAGGATTTTAAACTGTTATGTCTGGAAAAAACAAGCCTTGAAATCTCACTGCAAAATTAATTTACTCAGCACTTCCAAAATCTTTTACAGAAGCAGAAGACAAAGTTTAAGAACTAATCAAGGTAAACACTGTAAACGTGAAATTTTTCACTCCAAGAGAAAGAAAAATAACTGATATCTGAAATCAAACATTGCTCCATGACCAAATACAAAATATATGCACACGTTTCAAAGACCACAAAGTACCCCTTTTAACTTGCTATAGGAACTCTTGATGTTTTAACAGCAGCAAATTAATTGCACACAAAAGCTGCTACAGAAAGAAAAAAAATAAACAGAAAACAGACTGTGAGTAAATCCTTAAAGAAAATACACATACAAGCTTGTTCTTGTTATGTAGTTCTAAGATGCTGTCCCAAACCTGCTTTGAAGAATCAGATCCACGAGACACAGAAACAAAACCCCACTGGCAGTCAGCAGAAACTGGTCCTGCTTCCCCTGAGAAACACAAAAGTAAAAATCCTCCTGCCTGTCAGCCCAGAAAACCCTCACTGAAACAGCACAGTCCAGCCTCCAGCTGACATCACCATCACCTGATGGAGATGTTCATTTTTGCTGACAAGTTTCCACTCCCATTCCACCCTCTACATGATCTGTTTTCAGACAATCCTAGAAGTGACTCTGCGTTATGCTGAACTGCACAAATCGAGTCTGTAAAAAGATGCCATAAGACTTCAGAGGCTCTGCAGATGCAATTGCGTATTTCACCAACCATGACAAGGCAGAACAGCTTTCCCAGCTCCTCCAGACACAACCAAGAACAACTATTTTCTATTTATACCTCTGCTGCAAACAAGAAGGAGATTGTGCAAGGGTAGGTTTACACAAGTCATGACTATTGAAGCACTGCTTCGTATGCGACAGTCATAAGGTATCTTACACCCACAGCCACTCCCTGCTATTCTTCTAAGAAAACAGGGATATATTTTTTAGATATAAAACACCTTCCACTATTTACTTAAAATAACCTTCAGCAGAGGGCTGCACAAGCCTAACTTTTCTATCAGAAACCAAATTCCCAACTAGAGCAAGCCTGCAAACTCCATGGCACAGTCCGAGTTCAATTATCTGCTTTTTACACATCCTTCAGAAAATCCAAATTAGACTGACTCATCCTTCAGTATTCCTGTGCCCAGATGTTCTGTCGAATGTTTGCTAGAGGAATCACACATTCGTTTGAAAACTTGGAAGGAAGGGAGATTAAATCTACAATTTAGGGTGGGTAAAATAATCACATCCTCCAACTTTTTACTTTCCACTCCACTCCCTGCCCAACCACCAGCCCTCCAGCCCCCTCAGATAAAATTAAGATATATCCTTTCAGTTCCAAAGAAACTGATTTCTGTTTTAACTACACACCCAGTCTTCCTTCTTTCCTGGTCTCACAAGACCACCGATAATCGAAGTGCACATCAGTCACCCAGAGATCCTGACTCCTGTATACCCTGCTTTAATTTCTCCATGTTTCCCTTAAAGGCAAGATGCACAGAAGCACTGAAAGTAGGTCAACTAAAAACCCTTGCGGCCTACCAGCCATGCTGTGAGGCAGCCAAGTAACTCCACTAGGATACAGCAAGGGTGGCTGGATTTTGATACAGCTAATTAGATAGCTTTGCAGACAAAAATGGTGTTTCAGGCTATCAGAGCAAAATCATCTGCATGACACTATCCTAGGTGAGTCAATTAGCAGCCGTAACAGGACTTTGGTGAAAAAAGACAAGCATTTATTTATGTTGAAAGTGACATCCTAAAGAAAAACAGGCCTAACAAGTCTTCTGCCACATAGTTGCATACACATGCCTTTAACAGGTGGACCAAGCTAATTCTCATTGCTGAACCGGTTCCTCGTTACAATTTCCCTAAATAAACTAATGTGAAACCTGGTGGATATTTCAAGGCAAGCCCTTTTCACTTTCCAACCACAAGAAACTACAATGCTTTAGTGATTTGGAAACAGTCCCAGTAGAAATGATAATTGATGGCAGTTAATTCAGCGTGGAGCAGACACAAATGTCATACTACACAGAGTAAAAGCTAACATTTGCTTTCTTGTTTCCAGCCTGAAAAGTACAAGATCCTCCGTTAAACTGTCCACATATCAGTATAATAAAACTTCATTTACAAGACCAGTGTACATTCATGCAAGATCTCAGAGCACAATTTACTGTCATCTGCCAGTTGGTTATTCCTATGGCTTTGTTTTAATTTTTTTAAGTTGACTTGTGAAACATTGCAGGTTAAACTTGTAAGCAAATAAGGTCTAGACTGAAACTGCCTTATTTAAAAGGAAAAAATCTTCAAAATATCATGTGCATTACTATACTAGACCTTCAGTTTTGGCGTTTCTAGCCATTCCATGCCACAACCTGAAGGTGTTTTACCCTTTCCGTCGGTCTATGAACCATTCCTGCAACTCTTTCTAGGTTCTGCAGAGTACAAAATACAATCATCGCCATTTCTAACCTCTAAACCTAACGCTAAAGACAGAATATCAGTTACCGACACCACCATCTCCACCTCAGCAACAACAGGTAACAAGGTAGCAAGCAGCAACATTAGCGGAATTTTCTATATGAAGCAGAAGATCCTAATGAGAAGAGGCTGCTAGAAGCTCGCACAGATACGGCTCTCTCTTGCCATCTGAAAGAGGATTAACACCCATCTATCCCTGAAGTGCCAAAGATAAACAGAGCTGCTGACAGGAAAACCGCTCCTACCAGCGGTTCTTGCCTGGCTCTGAGTGGACGCTGTCAGAGCTGAAAACAAGATGAGCCAGTGCCATGACACCACAGCGCTACCAGGCAGCTATTTCCCTCCAGGAAGGCTGGCATTTCTCATCGGGAATGGGAAAGGCCACCTTCTCCCACGGCCTTCCCCTTCCTCCATGCCTTTTACCTGATAGCTATTCTGGGGCGATTCCCCTCCATTTTTCCACCTCAGCCACCCCTGAAATCGTTCGACCGCACACCGGGCCGCTCCCCCCGCCTCCCCTTCCCGCTGCCTCCTTCTCCCTGAGCGTCCCGGGGCCCGGCCTGGCAACTCCTGCTGGGACAAGACAAACAGCTTTAGGCCTGACACCTCCCCGCTACCTCAGCCTTTTCCCGCTCCGAACAGGGCCTCGGTGATGAGGGGTGAAGGAGCGCCCCCGCCAGAGTTCAGTATGAGAGGACATGGGAGCGGGAGGCCCCGCTTACCGGCCGCAAGCAGCCCGAGGAAGCAAAGCAATCTCCGCGCCATCACCCCGTGCCTGCAATGCGGCTCCACCACCTCCCCCCGGCCCTTATATAGGACTGCGCGCACGCGCCACTGCGCATGCGTGTCCGCTGCACCGCTGCTGCGCGTGCGCTGGGGGGGCGCCCCCCTCTCTCCTCT